>CM061752.1:192753944-193407882 GCA_030979885.1 Lolium multiflorum | reverse complement strand
GAAGGAGTGCCACATAAAAATGCAAATAATTCATGGGAGCCGCTCTTGAAAGTCCGTTGGCAAGGTAGTTGGTGTACCCATTACCATTCGTTGACAAATAACAAACACCTCTCAAAAATAATTTTACTCTTGCTTTACAAATAAAAAGCTCTAGGCGCATGTTAATCCCTGCTTTCCTCCGCGAAGGGTCAATCTTTTACTTTTGTGTTGTGTCTCCATTATTTCTTTGAGCACTATCTTGAGAGCACAATGTCATTCTTAGTATAATATGCTTGTCTCAAATATGATTGATTGTGGTATAACTTTGATGCTTATCTTTGACAATTACTACTTCTAGTCTTTCTATGAACTCCGGAGGTGCCCGGCATTTATGTTTTGCCGATCAAATACAAGCAAGCGAGATACCACTCTATCATATTCTTATGAACATTGCAATCCCGCTTATATACATGATTCATGATGCTTATTATTAATTGTTGGTACCTCTTCATGATTGACATAGTTGTTAGATGATCTTATTTGCATGTATCTTATTATGAACTGCTTAAGTATTAGCCATATCATGAGAATATATACATCATATGAGCAAATGTGTTCGTGAAAGTTCTTTTCGCTCAGTTGTTAACCGAATTGCTTGAGGACAAGCAATAAGCTAAGTTTGGGTGAGTTGATACGTCCAAAACGTATCTACTTTCCACACTTTGCTATTGTTTTGCCTCTAATTTGTGTATTTTGGATGCAACTAACACCTGACCACCGCTTTCAGAATCGTTCGTGTTCGTTTTGTGCAGAACTAACTTTCAGAAAACTCGGATTTTGACTTTAAAGGGCCTATTTTCTCCTGCATCACTTAGAGTCGTAAGGACAATTGAAGTGGAGGCCCGAGGGCCTCCACACCATAGGGCGGCGCGGTCTGGGTGTGGCCCGCGCGGCCCTATGGTGTGGCCCTCCCGGCCGGCCTCCGACGCCCTCTTTCGCCGGACTACTTATTCGCCTCGACCTAAAAACGCACTGGGAGAAGTCGAAGTGCCAGAAACCCTCCAGACCGCCGCCACATCGCAACTCCGTTTCCTTGGAGCTGGTCTCCGTTTCCGGCACTCCGCCGGACGGGGAATTGGAGGAGATCATCACCGCCATCACCGCTAACGCCTCTCCATCAACCAGCCATGTTTCCCGCATCCACATGTGTGAGTAATTCCCCTACTGTAGCCGAAGAGGATGGTAGGGATTGGATGAGATTGGTCATGTAATAGCATAAGATTGTTTGGGCACTGTTTTTGGTTTCGTAAATCCTAGTAACGAAATATTCTCGAATCGGACGTTAAATCAAGACCTGTGTCCCCACACCGGAAGCATCCGTAACACCCGAGAGCTGCCAGAGTGGGCCCCCGTGGCCCTGGGGAGGATAGGTGGCACGGTTCGGCCCGGCCGCGTCAGCCCCATGGTGCCGCCGCCTCTTCGACCCTCCGACGCTGCCCTTCCGCCTCATTTAAAGCCTCCGTCGAGAAAACCCCGATACGAAGAACCACGATACGAAAAACCGCAGCAGCCGCCATCGCGAAGCCAAGATCTCTGGGGACAGATCTCTGCTCCGCATCCCGCCGAGCCGGGGAAGTGCTCCCCTAAGGCTTCTCCATCGACACCGCTGCCATCTCCACCGCCATCTTCATCACCGCTGCTGCTCCCATGATGAGGGAGTAGTTCTCCATCGAGGCTCGGGGCTGTACCGGTAGCTATGTGGTTAATCTCTCCTATGTGCTTCAATACAATAATCTCATGAGCTGCCTTACATGATTGAGATTCATATGATGATGCTTGTAATCTAGATGTCATTATGCTAGTCAAGTGAGTTTTACCTATGTGATCTCCGGAGACTCCTTGTCCCACGTGTGTAAAGGTGACAGTGTGTGCACCGTGTGGGTCTCTTAGGCTATATTTCACAGAATACTTATTCACCGTTATGAATGGCGTAGTGAAGTGCTTATTTATATCTCTTTATGATTGCAATGTGTTTTGTATCACAATTTATCTATGTGCTACTCTAGCAATGTTATTAAAGTAGTTTTATTCCTCCCGCACGATGTAATGGTGACAGTGTGTGCATCCGTGTTAGTACTTGGCGTATGCTATGATCATGATCTCTTGTAGATTGTGAAGTTAACTATTGCTATGATAGTATTGATATGATCTATTCCTCCTACATAGCGTGAAGGTGACAGTGTGCATGCTGTGTTAGTACTTGGTTTAGTCGTGTTGATCTTTCTTGCACTCTAAGGTTATTTAAATATGAACATTGAATTGTGGAGCTTGTTAACCCCGGCATTGAGGGTTCGTGGTAATCCTAATGCAGTTAATGTGTTCATCATCCAACAAAAGAGTGTAGAGTATGCATTTATCTATTCTCGTTATGTGATCAATGTTGAGAGGTCCACTAGTGAAAGTCTAATCCCTAGGCCTTGTTCCTAAATATCGCTATCGTCGTTTGTTTCATCGTTCTGCATCGTGTTACTATCACAGCATTACTACCACCATCAACTACACACCGTTGCTACCGCTCATACTTATTTATACCACCTGTATTTCACCATCTCTTCCGCCCAACTAGTGCACCTATTAGGTGTATGCTGGGGACACAAGAGACTTCTGCTTTGTGCTTTGTGGTTGCATGAGAGGGATATCTTTGACCTCTTCCTCCCGAGTTCGATAAACCTTGGGTGATCCACTTAAGGGAAACTTATTGTTGTTCTCTACAAACCTCGCTCTTGGAGGCCCAACACCGTCTACAAGAATAGAAGCCCCCGTAGACATCAAGCACTTCTCTGGCGCCCGGGGAAGAAAGGTAAAAAGGCACTCATACTCCGGCCCCAGGTAACTAACTTTTCTGGAGCCATTGTGTTTGTGCTCGAAGATATTTCCTTTAGATCCCTAATTGCATCTTTGTTTGTTTACACTAGTTTGGCATAATGGACAACAACGAGCTTCTTATTCTATTTCCTGATTTAAAACATGGATTGTTTGATGCGAAATTAAAAAACCTATGAAATCTTATTTGCATGTTGGCAGTAATATTAGTATGAACGCTTTGAACACCATTGTTGGATAATGATATAGAAAGTTCTAATCTTGGGGAAGCTGTTCTGATGAGCATGTTCTTTTTAGTCCCCCAAGCATTAAGGAGAAAATTTACTTTGATGATACCTTGCCTCCCATATATGATGATTATAATGATAGTGGTCTTTTTGTGCCACCTACTATGGAGAGTAAATTTTGTTGTGATTATACTATGCCTCCTATATTTGATGATGAGAATAATAATGATAGCTACTTTATTGAATTTGCTCCCACTACAACTAATAAAATTGATTATGCTTATGTGGAGAGTAATAATTTTATGCATGAGACTCATGATAAGAATAATTTATGTGATAGTTATATTGTTGAGTTTGCTCATGATGCTACTGAAAGTTATTAGAGAGGAAAATATGGCTGTAGAAATTTTCATGTTACTAAAATGCCTCTATGTGCTGAAATTTTTGAAGCTACACTTGTTTTATCTTCCCATGCTTGTTACTTTGCTCTTCATGAACTTGTTTATTTACAAGATTCTTATGTATAGGAAGCATGTTAGGCTTAAATGTGTTTTGAATTTGCCTCTTGATGCTCTCTTTTGCTTCACATACTGTCTCTTGCGAGTGCATCATTAAAACTGTCGAGCCCATCTTAATGGCTATAAAGAAAGAACTTCTTGGGAGATAACCCATGTGTTATTTTGCTACAGTACTTTGTTTTATATTTGTGTCTTGGAAGCTGTTTACTACTGTAGCAACCTCTCCTTATCTTAGTTTTGTGTTTTGTTGTGCCAAGTAAAGTCTTTGATAGTAAAGTGAATACTAGATTTGGATTACTACTGTGCAGAAACAGATTTCTTTCCTGATCACGAATCTGGGTCTAATTCTCTCAGGTAACTCAGCAAATTATGCCAATTTACGTGAGTGATCCCCTGATATGTAGCAACTTTTATTCAATTTGAGCATTTTCATTTGAGCAAGTCTGGTGCCTTTTAAAAATACGTCTTTACGAACTGTTCTGCTTTGGATGATTCTCGCCTTTATTTCGTGATTGCTCTTTTGCTATGTTGGATGAATTTCTTTGATCCATTAATGTCCAATAGCTTTATGCAATGTCCAGACGTTAAGAATGATTGTCACTCAGAGATGTGAATTTTTATTATGCACTCAACCCTCTAATGAGTTTGTTTCGAGTTTGGTGTAGGAAGTTTTTCAAGGGTCAAGAGAGGAGATGATATACTATGATCAAGAAGAGTGAAAAGTCAAGCTTGGGGATGCCCCCGTGGTTCATCCCTGTATATTTCAAGAAGACTCAAGCGTTTAAGCTTGGGGATGCCCAAGGCATCCCCTTCTTCATCGACAAATTATCAAGTTCCTTCTCTTGAAACTATATTTTTATTCGGTCACATCTTATGTATATGTGTTTTACTTGGAGCGTCTGTGTGCTTTTGTTTTTGTTTTTGTTTGAATAAATGCTTGTGTGGGAGAGAGACACGCTCCGCTGGCTCGTGGACACATGTGTCCTTAGGCTTTACTCATAATGTTCATGGCGAAGCTTCTTCTTCGTTAAATTGTTATATGGTTGGAATTGGAAAATACTACATGTAGTAATTTAAAATGTCTTGATAATTTGATACTTGGCAATTGTTGTGCTCATGTTTAAGCTCCTGCATCATATACTTTGCACCCATTAATGAAGAAACACTTAGAGCTTGCTAATTTGGTTTGCATATTTGGTTTCTCTAGAGTCTAGATAATATCTAGTATTGAGTTTTAAACAACAAGGAAGACGGTGTAGAGTCTTATAATGTTTACAATATGTCTTTTATGTGAGTTTTGCTGTACCGCTCATCCTTGTGTTTGTTTCAAATAACCTTGCTAGCCTAAACCTTGTATCGAGAGGGAATACTTCTCATGCATCCAAAATCCTGAGTCAACCACTATGCCATTTGTGTCCACCATACCTACCTACTACATGGTATTTATCCGCCATTCCAAAGTAAATTGCTTGAGTGTTACCTTTAAAATTCCATCATTCACCTTTGCAATATATAGCTCATGGGACAAATAACTTAAAACTATTGTGGTATTGAATATGTACTTATGCACTTTATCTCTTATTGAGTTGTTTGTTGAGCGATAACCATGTTCCTGGGGACGCCATCAACTCTTTGTTGTTGAATATCATGTGAGTTGCTATGCATGTCCGTCTTGTCTGAAGTAAGAGAGATCTACCACCTTAATGGTTGGAGCATGCATATTGTTAGAGAAGAACATTGGGCCGCCAACTTAGACATATATCCTCAATCTCATATGAGAATAATAATTGTTGCCACATGCTTATGCGTTAAAGAGAGTCCATTATCTGTTGTCCATGTTGTCCCGGTATGGATGTCTAAGTTGAGAATAATCAAAGCTGAGAAATCCAAATGCGGTGCCTTAGACCTTGTACACAAAGCAAGACAGGTGCCCCATTGTGACACTTGGTCAAAACATGTGCATTGCAAAGATCCTGTTGTCCAAGCTAATTAGGACAAGGTGCGAGCACTATTAGTATACTATGCATGAGGCTTGGCAACTTGTAAGATATAATTTGCATAACTCATATGCTTTATTACTACCGTTGGACAAATTGTTTCATGTTTTCAAAATAAAAGCTCTAGCACAAATATAGCAATCGATGCTTTCCTTGTTGAAGGACCATTCTTTTACTTTTATGTTGAGTCAGTTCACCTATCTCTCCACCTCAAGAAGCAAACACTTGTGTGAACTGTGCATTGTTTCCTACATACCTGCATATTGTACTTGTTATATTACTCTATGTTGACAATTATCCATGAGATATACATGTTATAAGTTGAAAGCAACCACTGAAACTTAATCTTCCTTTGTGTTGTTTCAATACCTTTACTTTGATTTATTGCTTTAAGAGTTAACTCTTATGCAAGACTTATTGATGCTTGTCTTTAAGTACTATTCATGAAAAGCTTTTGCTTTATGATTCACTTGTTTACTCATGTCATTACCATTGTTTTGATCGTCGCATTCATTACATATGTTTACAATATGATCAAGTTTATGATGGCATGTCACTTCGTAAATTATCTTTGTTATCGTTTTACCTGCTTGGGACAAGGAACTAAGCTTGGGATGCTTGATACGCTCGACGTATCGATAATTTCTTATGTTCCATGCCACATTATTGATGATTTCTACATGTTATATGCACACTTTATGTCATATTCATGCATGCGTTCTCCGGAACTAACCTATTAACAAGATGCCGATGTGCCAGTTCCTGTTGTTGCCTCTGCAAAATCCTAGTAACGAAATATTCGCGGAATTGGACGAAAAATCAAGACCCAGGTTCCTATTTTCACCGGAAGCCTCCAGAACACCCGAGAGTCACCAGAGGAGGGCCCTGTGGCCCCAGATGATAGGGTGGCGCGCCCTGGGCCCCGGCCGCGCCAGCCTATGGTGCCGCCGCCTCTTCGACCCTCCGCCGACTCCGCCCTTCCGCCTATTTAAAGCATCCGTCCGCGAAAACCCCGATACGAAGAACCACGATACGGAAAAACTTACGCAGCCGCCGCCATCGCTAAGCCAAGATCTGGGGGACAGGAGGTCTCTGCTCCGGCACCCCCGCCGGAGCGGGGAAGTGCCTCTGAAGGCTTCTCCATCGACACCGCTGCCATATTCTCCACCGCCATCTTCATCACCGTCGCCTCCCATGGAGCAGGAGTAGTTCTCCACTGAGGGCTCGGGCCAGCACTCGGTAGCTATGTGGTTAATCTCTCCCTTATGTGCTTCAATACAATAATCACAGAGTTGCCTTACATGATTGAGATTCATATGATGATGCTTGTAACGGATGTCATTATGCTAGTCAAGTGAGCTTTACTTATGTGATCTCTGGAGACTCCTTGTCCCACGTGTGTAAAGGACAGTGTGCACCGTGTGGGTCTTTTAGGCTATATTTCACGAATACTTACTCATCATATGGAATGGCGTAGTGAAGTGTTTATTTATATCTCTTTATGATTGCAATGTATTTTGTATCACAATTTATCTATGTGCTACTCTAGCAATGTTATTAAAGTAGTTTTATTCCTCCCCGCATCTAATGTGACAGCAGGTGCATCCTGCAAGGTACTTTGGCGATGCTATGATCACATCTCTTGTAGATTGTGACGTTAACTATTGCTTATGATAGTATTGATATGATCTATTCCTCCTACATGCTGCGGCTGTGACAATGTGCATGCTAGGTTAGTACTTGGTTTAGTCGTGGCGATCTTTTTTGCACTCTAAGGTTATTTAAATATGAACATTGAATTCTGGAGCTTGCATTGAGGGTTTGTGTAATCCTATGCAATGTGTTCATCATCCAACAAAAAGATGTAGAGTATGCATTTAACTATTCATATGTGATCAATGTTGAGAGTGTCCACTAGTGTAAGTCTAATCCCTAGGCCTGTTCCTAAACATCGCTATCGCTGCTTGTTTACCGTTTTACTGTGTTACTGCTGCAAAATACTACCACCATCAACTACACACTCGCTACTGCTCATACTTATTTATACCACCGCATTTCACTATCTCTTCGCTGAACTAGTGCACCTTATTAGTGTTGGGGACACAAGATACTTTTGCTTCCTATGTTGCTTCAGAGGGATATCTTTGACCTCTTCCTCCCCGAGTTCTTGAGTAAACCTTGGGTGATCCACTAAAGGGAAACTTGTTGCTCTACAAACCTTCATTTTTGGAGGCCCAACACTGCCTACAAGAATAGAAGCACCCGTAACTCCGCTGCTAAGGCTTTCAAGTGTTCTTTGTCTCCCTGTGTCGAATCAACAGGTCTGTGCACTTCCCTCGAAGACTGTTGCGATCCCCTATACTTGTGGGTCATCAGTGAGTCATGGAGAATGTCGGTTGGTATGACCGCTTCTGCTCCGTAAACCATGAAAAATGGAGTGTATCCGGTAGACCAGTTTGGAGTTGTTCTTATACTCCACAGCACTGATGGTAGCTCATCGAGCCAACACCCCGGCGATTTTTCCACCGCGTCGATGAGTCTTGGTTTGATACCGGAAAGTACCAAAGCGTTTGTTCTTTCAACTTGGCCATTGCCTTGTGGGTGCGCGACTGAGCACAAATCCAACCGGATGTTGTTGTCTTCACAAAATCTCTTGAACTCACCTTGAGCAAAATTTGTGCCATTGTCAGTGATAATGCTATGCGGGTATCCATACCGCAAAATGACATCTTTTAAGAACTTCACCGCTGTGCGCCCATCACACTTTGCAATGGGTTTCACCTCTAGCCACTTGGTGAATTTGTCCACCATAACCAAGATGTGGGTCATGTTTCCCCTTGCTTTTTTGAATGGGCCAACCATGTCTAGACACCAAACGGCAAACGGCCAAGTTAACGGTATTGTCTTTAAACCTGAGGCTGGGGTATGATTTGCTTGGCGTACCTCTGGCACCCATTGCATTTTCTTACCATTCCTCCGCGTTCTCCAAAGCCATTGGCCAATAGAACCCATGCCGGAACACTTTTGCCACCAGCGCCCTTGACGAAGCGTGGTGCCCGCATTCTCCTCGGTGAATCTCTCCAGCATTTCTTTCCTTCTTCCGGCTCCACACACCTTTGGAGGACACCGGTAACACTTCTCTTGTATACCTCGCCATTGATGATGGTGTAAGCTTTGGACCTTCTCTGTATCCTTCTTGATTCATTTTCGTCAACCGGCAAGGTGCCGTTGATCAGGAATTCCTTAATAGGTTCAACCCATGATGGTGCCTCCCGAACCAGGAATACCGGTTGGTCTATGTCCATGTTGTCCACCAACATTGTTTCTTATTAAGAGGCAGCGCAGTCCGAACTTACCGCATACCCTGGTTTCCTTCGTCGACATCCATTGGTACAACATGTGATTCTGGTACAAAGATTGACTCCGACTCCGGAATTGGCTTGATTGATGGTACTCTTAAGTGTGCCAAAGCTATTCCGGGAGGAATTTCTTGCCTAGATGAGCCTAGCTTGGACAAAGCATCCGCGGCTTCATTTTCCGCACGCGGTACATGGTGAAACTCACACCTTCGAAGAAACCGGCAATCTTTTGCACGTGAAACCGGTACGAGGCCATGTTGGCATCTTTTGCGTCCCAATCTCCGGAACATTGTTGTACCACAAGATCTGAGTCTCCATAGCAAATGATCCGATGTGCACCGATTTCTTTTGCGACCTTAAGCCCATGGATCAAAGCCTCGTATTCAGCGACATTGTTTGATGCCCTGAAATGTACTTGTAAAACATACCGGAGATGATCTCCCTTTGGTGAGGTTAGTACCACACCGGCACCTAGACCCTCTTTGAGCTTGGATCCGTCAAAGTGCATCTTCCAATATTCCATCCTTTGATCTGGGGGCTTGTACTGCATTTCCGCCCAATCAACCAAGAAATCAGCTAAAGCTTGCGATTTGATAGCGTCTATTCTTTCATACGCCGGTACATATGGTGATATCTGTATAGCCCATTTTGCAAACCTGCCGCTAGCATCTTTGTTGCACATGATATCGGAGATGGGTGCTTCACTCACCACCTTCATAGGGTGTTCCTCAAAGTAGTGTTTGAGCTTGGTGGCCATGAAAACGCCATAGGTCATTTTCTGGATGTGTGGATAGTTTTTCTTTGAGAGGGAGAGCACCTCGCTCAGGTAGTATACCGGCCTCTGGATGGTTTTTCCTTCCTCTTCTCTTTCTACCACCACAACAACACTCACAACCCGGTTAGTTACTGCTATGTATAGCAACATGGGCTCTCGTTCTAATGGCGAAGCCAATATCGGCGTAGTGGCTAGCATTGTTTTCAGTTCTTTAAACGCCGTTGGCTGAGAGGGTCCAAACGAACGTATCGGATTTTTCATCAAAGCATAAAGCGGCTAGGGCCTTTCTCCTAACCTCGCTTATGAACCGGCTCGCCGATGCTAAGCTTCCGGTAAACTTTTGCACGTCCTTAAGATCTTGCGGTATCGTCATTCTCTCAATTGCCCGGATTTTATCGGATTGACCTCGATGCCCCGACTTGAGACGAGGAAACCCAGCAGCTTGCCGGCAGGGACACCGAAGGTACATTTTGCCGGATTAAGTTTCATCCTAACCTTCTTAAATTATCAAACGTTTGCCGGATATCGTCAATTAGGTATCTTTTATCTTATTTTTACCACAATGTCATCCACATACACTCTGCACATTCTTCCCAATTTGATCAAACAAGCATTTTTGCATACAGCGCTGGTACGTTGCACCAGCGTTGCGCAAACCAAAAGGCATAGTGATATAGCAATAAGCCCCGTGCGGGATAATGAACGCAGTTTTTATTTGATCTTCCTTTTTCAAGGGGATTTGATGGAAACCGGAATAAGCATCCAGGAAAGACAACAACTCACACCCAGCAGTGGAATCAATCACTTGATCCATCCGTGGTAGAGGAAAGGGATCTCTTGGGCAAGCCTTGTTGAGGTTGGTGTAGTCGATGCACATGCGCCACACCTTTGGAGCTTTTGCCTCCAGGTTCTCATCTTTCTTCTTTTCGACCATTACCGGATTGGCCAGCCACTCAGTATGCGTGACTTCCACAATGAAACCGGCAACTAACAACTTCGTCACCTCTTCTCCAATAATCTTCCTCCTATCTTCAGCGAACCTTCGCACCGGCTTGGCATCCTTCCGGACATTTAGAGAGTGCTCAGCCAGCTCCCTCGGAACACCTACCAAGTCATCAGTAGACCAGGCAAAGATATTCCGATTCTCACGGAGGAAGCTGATGAGTGATACGTCTCCGACGTATCGATAATTTCTTATGTTCTATGCCATATTATTGATGATACCTACATGTTTTATGCACACTTTATGTCATATTCTGCATTTTCTGAACTAACCTATTAACAAGATGCCGAAGTGCCGCTGTCGCTGTTTTGGTTTCAGAAATCCTAGTAACGAAATATTCTCGGAATTGGACGAAACAAAGACCCAGGGCCTATTTTTCCACGGAGCTTTAAACCGAAGAACATACGTGGGGGGCCACGAGGTGGCGACACACGTGGCGGCGCGGCCCAGGGGGCCCGCGCCGCCCTATGGTGTGGCCCCCTCGTCCGCCCCCGACCTGCCCTTCCGCCTACTTTAAGCCTCCGTCGCGAAACCCCCGAGAAAAAAACCACGATACGGAAAACCTTCCAGAGACGCCGCCGCCGATCCCATCTCGGGGATTTCGAGCGCCTCCGGCACCCTGCCGGAGAGGGGATTCATCTCCGAGGACTCTACACCGCCATGGTCGCTCCTCGGAGTGATGAGTGAGTAGTTCACCCCCGACTATGGGTCCATAGCAGTAGATGGTTGTCTTTTCCTCATTGTGCTTCATTGTCGGATCTTGTGAGCTGCCTAACATGATCAAGATCATCTATCCGTAATTCTATATGTTGTGTTTGTCGATCCGATGGATAGAGAATACCATGTCATGTTAATTATCAAGTTATTACATATGTGTTGTTTATGATCTTGCATGCTCTCAGTTACTAGTAGAGCTCACAAGTTTTTGCTTTTAACTCCAAGAGGGAGTATTTATGCTCGATAGTGGGTTCATGCCTCCATTGACACTGGGACAGTGACAGAAAGTTCTAAGGTTGTGTTGTGCTGTTGCCACTAGGGATAAAACATTACGCTATGTCCGAGGATGTAGTTGTTGATTACATTACGACCATACTTAATGCAATTGCTCCGTTGCTTTGCAACTTAATACTGGAGGGGGTTCGGATGATAACCCGAAGGTGGACTTTAGGCATAGATGCATGGATGGCGGTCTATGTACTTTGTCGTAATGCCCAATTAAATCTCCATACTTATCATGTCATGTATGTGCATTGTTATGCCCTCTCTATTTGTCAATTGCCCGACCGTAATTTGTTCACCCAACATGCTTTTATCTTATGGGAGAGACACCTCTAGTGAACCGTGGACCCCGGTCCATTCTTTTAATACTGAAATACAAATCTGCTGCAATACTTGTTTTACTATTTTCTCTCGCAAACAATCATCTTCCCACAATACGGTTAATCCTTTGTTACAACAAGCTGGTGAGATTGACAACCTCACTGCTTCGTTGGGGCAAAGTACTTTGGTTGTGTTGTGCAGTTCCACGTTGGCGCCGGAATCCCGGTGTTGCGCCGCACTACATCCCGCCCGCCATCAACCTTCAACGTGCTTCTTGGCTCCTCCCCTGGTTCGATAAACCTTGGTTTCTTTCTCAGGAAAACTTGCACTGTGCGCATCATACCTTCCTCTTGGGGTTGCCCAACGAACGTGTGAAATACACGCCATCAAGCTCTTTTTCTGGCGCCGTTGCCGGGGAACTGAAGAAAAGCTACACCACAAAGATTTCTAACTCCCACGTCAACTACGCGCTAGCAGCTGTTTTCTGGCGCCGTTGCCGGGGAGATCAAGACACGCGGCAAGGGGAGTCTCCACTTCTCAATCTCTTTACTTTGTTTTTGTCTTGCTTTATTTTATTTACTACTTTGTTTGCTGCACTTATATCAAAACACAAAAAAACTAGTTGCTAGTTTTACTTTATTTACTATCTTGTTTGCTATATCAAAAACACATAAAAATTAGTTTACTTGCATTTACTTTATCTAGTTTGCTTTATTTACTACTGCTAAAATGGCCACCCCTGAAAATACTAAGTTGTGTGACTTCACTAGCACAAATAATAATGATTTCTTATGCACACCTATTGCTCCACCTGCTACTACAGCAGAATTCTTTGAAATTAAACCTGTTTTACTGAATCTTGTTATGAGAGAGCAATTTTCTGGTGTTAGTTCTGATGATGCTGCTGCCCATCTCAATAATTTTGTTGAACTATGTGAAATGCAAGTATAAAGATGTAGATGGTGACATTATAAAATTAAAATTGTTCCCTTTCTCATTAAGAGGAAGAGCTAAAGATTGGTTGCTATCTCTGCCTAAGAATAGTATTGATTCCTGGACTAAATGCAAGGATGCTTTTATTGGTAGATATTATCCCCCGCTAAAATTATATCTTTGAGGAGTAGCATAATGAATTTTAAACAATTAGATAATGAACATGTTGCTCAAGCTTGGGAAAGAATGAAATCTCTGGTTAAAAATTGCCCAACCCATGGACCGACTACTTGGATGATCATCCAAACCTCTATGCAGGACTAAATTTTTCTTCGCGGAATTTATTGGATTCAGCTGCTGGAGGTACCTTTATGTCCATCACTCTTGGTGAAGCAACAAAGCTTCTTGATAATATGATGGTTAATTACTCTGAATGGCACACGGAAAGAGCTCCACAAGGTAAGAAGGTAAATTCGTTGAAGAAACCTCTTCCTTGAATGATAAGGTTGATGCTATTATGTCTATGCTTGCGAATGATAGGACTAATGTTGATCCTAATAATGTTCCATTAGCTTCATTGGTTGCTCAAGAAGAACATGTTGATGTAAACTTCATTAAAAATAATAATTTCAACAACAATGCTTATCGGAACAATTCTAGTAATAACTATAGGCCATATCCTTATAATAATGGTAACGGTTATGCTAATTCTTATGGGAATTCTTACAACAACAATAGTAATACACCCCCTGGACTTGAAGCCATGCTTAAAGAATTTATTAGTACACAAACTGCTTTTAACAAATCTGTTGAGGAAAACTCAATAAAATTGATATTCTTGTTTCTAGAGTTGATAGTCTTGCCTCTCTGATGTTGATCTTTGAAATCGAAAGTTATGCCTAATAGGGATATTGAAAATAAAATTGTTACTACAGCAAATGCCATCCAAGTTAGAATTAATGAGAATATAAGATTAATGGCTGAACTGCGTGCTAGGTGGGATAGAGAAGAAAATGAAAAACTAGCTAAAAAGGAAAATGTAGCTAAAGTTTGGACTATTACCACCACTAGCAATGCTAATGATTCATATGTTGCTGCACCTCCTACTATCAATGATAAAATAATTGGTGTTGGCAATGCTTCTACTCTTAGTGCAAAGCGCGCAAAATTACCTGAAACTGCTAAAACTGCTGAAACTGCCTGTGATAAAACTGCTGAAATTTTTTCCAACCTTGGGGATGATAATCCCATTGCTTTAGATTGTAATGATTTACATTTTGATAATTGCCAAATCTCTGAAGTTATAAAGTTCTTACAAAAACTTGCTAAAAGTCCTAATGCTAGCGCTGTAAACTTGGCTTTCACAAAACATATTACAAATGCTCTCATAAAAGCTAGAGAAGAGAAACTAAAACTTGAAACTTCTATTCCTAGAAAGCTAGAGGATGGTTGGGAGCCCATCATTAAAATGAGAGTCAAGGATTTTGATTGTAATGCTTTATGTGATCTTGGTGCAAGTATTTCTGTTATGCCTAAAAAGTCTATGATATGCTTGACTTGCCACCATTGAAAAACTGTTATTTGGATGTTAATCTCGCTTATAATGCTAAAAAGAAACCTTTGGGGAAAGTTGATAATGTTCATATTATGGTTAACAATAACCTTGTCCCCGTTGATTTTGTTGTCTTGGATATTGAATGCAATGCATCTTGCCCCATTATATTGGGAAGACCTTTTCTTCGAACAGTTGGTGCTACTATTGATATGAAGGAAGGTAATATTAAATATCAATTTCCTCTCAAGAAAGGTATGGAACACTTCCCTAGAAAGAGAATGAAGTTACCTTATGATTCTATCATTAGAACAAATTATGATGTTGATGCTTCATCTCTTGATGTTACTTGAGATACACTTTCTGCGCCTAGCTGAAAGGCGTTAAAGAAAAGCGCTAATGGGAGACAACCCATATTTTTACTCCAGTATTTTTGATTTATATTTGTGTCTTGGAAGTTGTTTACTACTGTAGCAACCTCTCCTTATCTTAGTTTTATGTTTTGTTGTGCCAAGTAAAGTCTTTGATAGAAAAGTAAGTACTAGATTTGGATTACTGCGCAGTTCCAGATTTCTTTGCTGTCACGAATCTGGGTCTATCTCCCTGTAGGTAGCTCAGAAAATTAAGCCAATTTACGAGCATGATCCTCACATATGTACGCAACTTTCATTCAATTTGAGCATTTTCGTTTGAGCAAGTCTGGTGGCCTAATAAAATCCATCTTTACGGACTGTTCTGTTTTGACAGATTCTGTCTTTTATTTCGCATTGCCTCTTTTGCTATGTTGGATGAATTTTTTGATCCATTAATGTCCAGTAGCTTTATGCAATGTCCAGAAGTGTTAAGAATGATTGTGTCACCTCTGAACATGTGAATTTTTATTATGCACTAACCCTCTAATGAGTTGTTTCGAGTTTGGTGTGGAGGAAGTTTTCAAGGATCAAGAGAGGAGTATGATGCAATATGATCAAGGAGAGTGAAAGCTCTAAGCTTGGGGATGCCCCGGTGGTTCACCCCTGCATATTCTAAGAAGACTCAAGCGTCTAAGCTTGGGGATGCCCAAGGCATCCCCTTCTTCATCGACAACATTATCAGGTTCCTCCCCTGAAACTATATTTTTATTCGGTCACATCTTATGTACTTTGCTTGGAGCGTCAGTTTTTTTTTTGTTTGAATAAAATGGATCCTAGCATTCACTTTATGGAGAGAGACACGCTCCGCTGTAGCATATGGACAAATATGTCCTTAGGCTCTACTCATAGTATTCATGGCGAAGTTTTTCTTCGTTAAATTGTTATATGGTTGGAATTGGAAAATACTACATGTAGTAATTAAAATGTCTTGGATAATTTGATACTTGGCAATTGTTGTGCTCATGTTTAAGCTCTTGCATCATATACTTTGCATCCATTAATGAAGAAATACTTAGAGCTTGCTAATTTGGTTTGCATATTTGGTTTTTCTAGAGTCTAGATAACATCTAGTATTGAGTTTTGAACAACAAGGAAGACGGTATGGAGTCTTATAATGTTTACCATATGTCTTTTATGTGAGTTTTGCTGTACCGTTCATCCTTGTGTTTGTTTCAAATAACCTTGCTAGCCTAAACCTTGTATCGAGAGGGAATACTTCTCATGCATCCAAAATACTTGAGCCAACCACTATGCCATTTGTGTCCACCATACCTACCTACTACATGGTATTTATCCGCCATTCCAAAGTAAATTGCTTGAGTGCTACCTTTAAAATTCCATCATTCACCTTTGCAATATATAGCTCATGGGACAAATAGCTTAAAAAACTATTTTGGTATTGAATATGTACTTATGCATTTTATCTCTTATTAAGTTGCTTGTTGTGCGATAACCATGTTTCTGGGGACGCCATCAACTATTTTTTGTTGGATATCATGTGAGTTGCTATGCATGTCCGTCTTGTCTGAAGTAAGAGAGATCTACCACCTTTATGGTTGGAGCATGCATGTTGTTAGAGAAGAACTTTGGGCCGCTAACTAAAGCCATGAATCATGGTGGAAGTTTCAGTTTGGACATATATCCTCAATCTCATATAAGAATAATAATTGTTGCTACATGCTTATGCATTAAAGAGGAGTCCATTATCTGTTGTCCATGTTGTCCCGGTATGGATGTCTAAGTTGAGAATAATCAAAAGCGAGAAATCCAAATGCGAGCTTTCTCCTTAGACCTTTGTACAGGCGGCATGGAGGTACCCCATTGTGACACTTGGTCAAAACATGTGCATTGCAAAGATCCGGTAGTCCAAGTTAATTAGGACAAGGTGCGGGCACTATTAGTATACTATGCATGAGGCTTGCAACTTGTAAGATATAATGTACATAACTCATATGCTTTATTACTACCGTTGACAAAATTGTTTCATGTTTTCAAAATAAAAGCTCTAGCACAAATATAGCAATCGATGCTTTCCTCTTTGAAGGACCATTCTCTTTACTTTTATGTTGAGTCAGTTCACCTATTTCTCTCCACCTCAAGAAGCAAACACTTGTGTGAACTGTGCATTGATTCCTACATATTTGCATATTGTACTTGTTATATTACTCTATGTTGACTATTATCCATGAGATATACATGTTACAAGTTGAAAGCAACCGCTGAAACTTAATCTTCCTTTGTGTTGCTTCAATACCTTTACTTTGATTTATTGCTTTATGAGTTAACTCTTATGCAAGACTTATTAATACTTGTCTTGAAGTACTATCCATGAAAAGTCTTTGCTATATGATTCACTTGTTTACTCATGTCATTACCATTGTTTTGATCGTGCATCCACTACATATGTTTACAAATAGTATGATCAGGTTATGATGTCATATCACTTCTAAATTATCTTTGTTATCGTTTTACCTCGCTCGGGACGAGCGTAACTAAGTTTGGGGATGATACGTCTCCGACGTATCGATAATTTCTTATGTTCTATGCCATATAATTGATGATACCTACATGTTTTATGCACACTTTATGTCATATTCGTGCATTTTCTGGAACTAACCTATTAACAAGATGCCGAAGTGCCAGTTCCTGTTTTCGCTGTTTTTGGTTTCAGAAATCGTAGTAACGAAATATTCTCTAATTGACGAAACAAAGACCCAGGGGCCTATTTTTCCACGAAGCTTCCAGACCGAAGAACATACGGAGTGGGGCCACGAGGTGGCGACACCACGTGGCGGCGCGGCCCAGGGGGCCCGCGCCCCCATGGTGTGGCCCCTGCCCGGCCCCGACTCGCCCTTCCGCCTACTTAAAGCCTCCGTCGCGAAACCCCGAGAAAAAAAAACCACGATACGGAAAACCCCAGAGACGCCGCCGATCCCATCTCGGGGGATTCTGGAGATCTCCTCCCGCACCCTACCGGAGAGGGGATTCATCTCCGGAGGACTCTACACCGCCATGGTCGCCTCCGGAGTGATGAGTGAGTAGTTCACCCCGGACTATGGGTCCATAGCGTAGCTAGATGGTTGTCTTCTCCTCATTGTGCTTCATTGTCGGATCTTGTGAGCTGCCTAACATGATCAAGATCATCTATCTGTAATTCTATATGTTGTGTTTGTCGGGATCCGATGGATAGAGAATACCATGTAATGTTAATTATCAAGTTATTACATATGTGTTGTTTATGATCTTGCATGCTCTCCACTATTAGAGGCTGGCCAAGTTTTTGCTTTTAACTCCAAGAGGGAGTATTTATGCTCGATAGTGGGTTCATGCTCGCATTGACACCTGGGACAGTGACAGAAAGTTCTAAGGTTGTGTTGTGCTGTTGCCACTAGAGATAAAACATTGGCGCTATGTCCGAGGATGTAGTTGTTGATTACATTACGCACCATACTTAATGCAATTGTCTGTTGCTTTGCAACTTAATACTGGAAGGGGTTCGGATGATAACCTGAAGGTGGACTTTAGGCATAGATGCGGTTGGATGGCGGTCTATGTACTTTGTCGTAATGCCCAATTAAATCTCACTATACTTATCATGTCATGTATGTGCATTGTTATGCCCTCTCTATTTGTCAATTGCCCGTGTAATTTGTTCACCCAACATGCTTTTATCTTATGGGAGAGACACCTCTAGTGAACCGTGGACCCCGGTCCATTCTTTTAATACTGAAATACAAATCTGCAATACTTGTTTTACTATTTTCTCTGCAAACAATCATCTTCCACACAATACGGTTAATCCTTTGTTACAAGAAGCGGTGAGATTGACAACCCCACCGTTTCGTTGGGGCAAAGTACTTTGGTTGTGTTGTGTCCACGTTGGCGCCGGAACCCGGTGTTGCGCCGCACTACATCCCGCCGCCATCAACCTTCAACGTGCTTCTTGGCTCCTCCCGGTTCGATAAACCTTGGTTTCTTTCGAGGAAAAACTTGCTGCGTGCGCATCATACCTTCCTCTTGGGGTTGCCCAACGAACGTGTGAAATACACGCCATCAAGCTCTTTTTCTGGCGCCGTTGCCGGGGAACTGAAGAAAATCTACACCACAAAGATTTCTAACTCCCACGTCAACTACGCGCTAGCAATGAGCGCGCTTTCTTATGCCTCGCTGAGACCGACACCGATACGAACGGTACGCTCAGGGAAAGTCGGGTCCAGCACTATGTCCTTTGTTTCCTTTGTCGGCTTGAACGCTAGAGCGCTCAGACTCGCACTCACCGCCGCTAAGCTCAATTGTGAAGACTGAGCCAGCGCAACTTCAGTTTGCATCCTCCTTTTTTCCTCCGCGATCACCAGCGATTCCGCTAGGTTCGATCCGACAGATGCTGTTTCCAGCGAGACTTTGTAATTCCCCACCACAGTTAAGGGTCCACGAGGCGCCGGCATCTTCATCTTGAGATACGCCGTGTGTGTCGAGGCCATGAAGGCTGCCAATGCCGGCCTCCCCAGCAGTGCATGGTACGGACTATCTAGGCCCACTACCTCGAACTCAACGTTCTCAACCCGGCAATTGTCACGTCCTCCAAACGACACGTCCACCCGGACTTTTCCTACCGGTGCGCAGGACAAACCCGGAACGATTCCGTGGAATGTCGTATGAGTTGGCTGAAGCATGTTCTCTGTTATGCCCATGTATGCATGTGTGCCGGTACATTATGTTTATGCTGCTCCCATTGTCTATCAGCACCTTGCTGAACTTGACGCGAGTCGTTGGCCCCTTCATGATTGGGTCCACCACGAGAGCGTAACCACCCGGATTTGGCATGATTTTAGGGTGATCCCGGTGCGACCATGTGAGTTCCTGATCTGACGACGGCATGTATTTTGGCCACGCATCACCGCTGCTCACTTCCATGGAACGGCGGCAGCTTTGTTTGTCTCTGCTCGGCGGACGAACACGCACACAGAATATCCGGATCTTCATAAACATTCCGCCTAAAGGTGCCGGTGGAGGTGGTTGGCCGTGGCCTTCTCCCACCTGGTTGACTTGCCGATACTATCACTGCTTGGCTGGCTGCACCGTAAAGCATTTGCCCGTAGGTGGTGGTGGTGGTAGTTGTTGTGGCGCGGCATATCTTGTGGTGGTGGCATCATTGTGTTGCATCCTTGTGCTTGGGCATCTTTTACCGCTCCCTTTTGCATCAAGTATTTGGTCCAGGTACAATCCTTTGTCAAGTGGTTTGATGGGTGAGCCGGATTCGGCGTGTGCCACCGGCAAGGTTGATCCATGGCAGCTTCCATGGTGTATTTCGCGGGTTCTTGCCAATTCTTTTTCTGGCCCCAGGGTTTCTTTTCGACCCATTGTTTCTTAGGACCTGCCCATGGCTGCGATCCGGTCTTTGCCTCTGGCTGCCGCTGGTTTTCTTGCACGGAGCAACTTGCTGCGAACCGTACCTTCGATCCGGGAAATCTTCCCTTCTTTTGTTGTTCCGGTTATCCTGGTCTTCTGGCGCTGCTGAGGCGGGTTTGATTGTTCCGGCTCAGCTTATCGTCCGGTTGCATTGGGTCTCCCAACGCATAGTTATCCGCCACACGTATCATTTCCGCCAACGTTGTTGGCATGTTTCTCTGCAGCCTTTGCCACAAAGGCGAACCTCGCCGGCATCCTTGGCTAAACCAAGCAATGGCCTGTGCTTCTATCACTCCTTCACAAGAGTTTCTAGTGGAGTTCCACCGGGTCAGATAATCCCGGTATGTTTCCTGCGGGCGTTGCACGCACAAAGCGAGCTGCTGAGGCCTGTTTGGCCTTCTGTAGGAACTGCTGAAATTTCTCACAAACACCTTCCTCAAAGTCCAACCAGCCATTTATGCTTCCCTCCGGCAAGTTGTTCAGCCAGATTCTTGCCGGCCCTACCAGAAACGTTGGCACGATTCTCACGGCCCAACGCCGGTTCCTCCTCCGGCTACACAACCTCCGCCGCCAGCAACGTATACCGCGGTCACATAATCCGCGAGCCCTTCCGGCTTAGTGGTGCCATCGTATGTTTTGGTGTCACGGGGCAACTGAAAGTTGCGAACCGGTGGTTGCTCTTTCATGATTCTTGGGCCAAAGCACTTTGGACCCGGAGGACCCTCTGCCTCAATCATTTCAGACAGGTACACTCTGTCCAGACGATGCCTCGCATCCCGTTCCGACAAGTTTCTTTCTCCCAAGCGCTCTCCCAAAGGGTTTCGGTAAGTGGTGAGTCTTGTTGAATCAGCTTCATCGTAACGTTCCGGTGCCGCGGCCCTTGCCTGCCGGTACCTTGGTGGAGGCATCTCCTCATCATCATACGCTGCCCTTGCAGCCGGATAGTTTTGCCCGGTTTCGTATCTACCGGCATGATTGTTTCCGGCATAGCCTCCTTTGGCGTAGCCTCGATCCGCCCTTGGCTTTTTCTACCGCATCGTGTTGCCCGCTTGTTGTTTACCGGCAAGGACCGGATCGTACACGTCATCTCGCCGCGTCACTCTTTCTTCTTCTCGTCCGGATGGGGACGAGGCCTGCCCATGGGACTCTTCCGGCATTCTTTGTTGAACGCGTGGATTTTGAGGCCACGGCCTTGTTCAGCTTAGCCAGAAGATTCTGCTGCTCGATGGTATCTAGCAGCTCTCTTACACGCTCTTGTTGTTTTGCCAAAGCATCTCCGGTAAGCGAGTCACACAGCTCTACTGCAGCCTTAGCAGCTTTTATGGTTTTATCCGGGCTACTGTATTTAGGTTTCTCTACGATGCTAGCAGATGCAGAGGTACTTTTGCGGCAAGAACTTCCTTACGCAAATCCTGATCTAGATTGCGAGCCTTAAGCCGGTTCTCCGGTATCCTAGCAGCATGAGCGCTAACAGAAGCAAAGCCATGGGCAGCGTTGTACTCACGTAGGGTTAGGTTCAGCCGCGCTGCGCCCGGACGATGTCGGCGCCTTCGCGAGCAGGCGTTGCGCTCCGCCTCCGCTGAGCTGTCGGGTCGATGTTCGCGCGATGGGCGTTGCGCACGTTCATCGCCGCCTGGAGAGGTGTTGCTGATGGTGCGGAAGAGGCTCCCGGTGCGCCAGTGTCGCGCTCCAGCGGTGGCTTGGCCGCACGGGTCGAAGCCGCACGACCAGCACCTTCATCCGCAACCTCCTTGCCCGCGTCGGCCACGCCAGCCATCATCACCTCGACGCTGCCGACGGCGCGGCCAGCACAGAGCCACCTTGGCGGGTCCGGTGCCACCAGCACCGGCGAGAGGCGCTGGCGCACGGGGACGGTGCCGAAGCAGCCCGCGTTGTCGTTGATGAAGTCGATGGAGTAGAAGCGCTGGACGAGCGCAGACACTGTCCGCTCGCCGGCGACCTCAAGGATGCCCGCCCGAATGTGTACTCTAGCAAGCGCCACTTCATGCCCCACGGTGGGCGCCAACTGTCGTCGCGGTGAATGACAGATGCCATAGGATGGCTTGAGTTGGGGCCGAATGGATGCAAGAGGATTCGGGGAGGGTTTGTGATTAGATGGGATGAACTTCCGGATGGTTTCCTCAAGAACTTAGCCAAGGCTAGAGGTTGAAGAAGAAAGACATAAGGAAGAACTCGCTCTAGATCATCTTCTTTATTGATCTCAACAGGTTACAAGTTTCTCAGTACATGTGTTCTTCTAAACCTAGCTCTCTTCGTGCGTGCCCGTGAAGGGGGCTGCCCCCTCTCCTTATATAGGGGAGAGGGTGGCTTACAGGGCAAGAAACGCTAATGGCATCTTTGACTAGACAAACTACTTTACAAAGCTACTTTAATCATAGATGACACCGGGTCTTCTTTAATCAGGGATGACGTCCTCCGGCTTCTTTGACCGTCATCCTCCTCTTTATCGTCACCCTTCGTTTAAAGCTACTTTGCTTAGCTCATCTTTGTCTTCTAGCTCGGAGAGAATCTTTGACCAGTCCCGCCGACATGCTCTTCTTTCCGGTAACCCGGTATCTTCTTTACCCGCCGGCATACCCTCTTGGGGATACCGGCCTAGCCTCACTGAGCTAATTTCTTATCTCTATGTTCCGGTACGAACATTAAACCGGTATCTTGATGGCTCAAACCATCCGGTTTGGCATGCCTTTGGCATACCGGGGGTCATCCCCCCAACAAGTGAAGATGATGTCATGCATGTCAGTCGTATGTATTATCGCTATAAAAAGTACGAGTATTTGTAAACACCACCTTGTCCAATACCAAGATCCGAGTAAGTTGAACCCAGTATAGTAGTAGAAGACGGGTGTGGCCTGGCCCACATATCGTTTCGCGCCGCATGGGCCATTGTTCGCATCATCAGGATGTTTGTAGGCACAGAGCAGCACTGCTAGTGTCACTATGGCAGAGAATGTATCCTATGAAACCACACAACTAGTGCACCTACCCCTTATGGACCATTGGATGCGAATGGAAGCGACATGATGCAGCGCTTGAAATGGCCGATGACATATGTGCAAAATGACCCCGTAGTGTCTCTGAATCAGGTGAACACTCTTCACAAACTAAATCAAGAATCTCCATCGTCTCTCTTTCACGTTATGTCATGTACGGCGGCGCCATGGAAGCTTTACCCAACGCCGTCTCTCTCCCTCTCTTGTATATGAGGTTTGTGACGTCTACAAGAAAGGTGGGATGGGATCTCGGATGGTATGCGTCAGAGCAGAGGCTGTTATTGCAGGACACCTTGTGCCATGGTCCATGGAGCTCATAGGAGGACGAAGGCAACACTTACAACGCCGAAGACAGTGTCCAAGTTGGGAGAACGAGGAGTTCCTCTTCGAGGAGGTGCGCAATAATTGTCTCCAGTGGGAGCTTGACCTCCACGGCTCCACCATCAGCGACTGGCAGTGGCCACAGGAGAGCACAGTGTCGTGGAGAGAAATCGATCGATTCCTATTGTTCGCAGTTATGTGACACTTTGAGGTTCCTTATGTTAATGTGCCAGCACCCTAAGAGCAAGTACAATAAGGCTGACTTAGCAGGCTATAAGAATTAAAATAGTATTGTTTTGCTTAGGTGGATGAGAGAGAAGTGGAGAGAGAAGAGAGATGGGCTCTCATGCAAGAGCCAACTCTTGCACGTGCTCCTAGGCACTTTGTGAGTATGTGTGGCGGGTCTTTTACACATAAAGTTATCAATCCTTAGAGCCAACTATTGTACAAGTTAGCTATAAGCTGACTATAACTAGCCTTATAGCCAGCACCCGGCTGTACTATTGGAATTGCTCTAACTAGTACCCTTTCTTGACCATCGGACGACTTAAATAACACTGGTTCATGTGGTTCACGAGTTGGGTCTGATCCTACTACTAGACCCACGGTTCACGCTTCACAGAGACAAGTAACTATGGAGCCACAAGCCCCACGCACTGCAAAAACCCAGACCTAGCATCCCAACCTCGCAGCCGACCCTGAAGAATAGGACCTTGAAAGGGTAGAAATCGAATTTGTGCATTTGAATAGCATGTATCTCTAAAATGAGGAAAGCTTTGAACTTTTATATTTACAAGCCAAAGTGATCAAGTTTGAACTCTAGTGTTCAATTTGACCTAGGTCAACACTGTGATTTGAAATTTAAACTTTGACATGACCTTTGAGCATTTCAAAATATGGGATAATTTATAACTTGAAACCTAGTATTGTGTTTTAGAATTAAAGATCACTTTAACACATTTCCAACCGAATTCAAAATTGAGGTCAAACTTGAATTCAAATAATTTGAACCAAGACCTAACTCTTTGATTCATATGTTCACACAACTACCTCAAACAATATAATACACATCTCAAGTACAAGATCCTATACATATCATCATATAAAATCACAACAGAATTCAAATTTCAAATTTGAATTATAGAATTAGAGCCAAATTCAAATGCCCATAATAAAATAAATAAATATTAGAAAAATATGAAACGAAGATCAAAATCTTCACAATTGTAATCTCTATCAGGATAAAATCATTACAAAGTCATTTATAAGCTTAATCTGAAGTAATAAAATTACACGAAGAAAATCCTATTGCAATCGCAAACAGAGCATGGCTCTGGTGGTTAGGTCCCTTGTGGTGGAACCAGCCCACCCAGATTCAAGTCCTATTACCTGGATTTATTTCAGGATTTAACCGGCGCTATGCTTTCAGTGGTAGGTGACGTGCCCGTCAACAGCGATGCGCTAATGGTGACTTCGTCAACCTCAAGATATGTCGGTTCTGTCCCTCGGAGGTGCTCATAGGGTAGGGTGTGCGTGCGTTCATAGGGGTGTTTGTACATGCGTGTTTGTGAGCGTCTGCATTGTACTGTGTTCTAAAAAAAAAAATCCTATTGCAATCTATAAAAAAAGAGAAAAATCCCATCCAAAAATTCCTATCTACCTATCCATCTAGACTAGCCTATCGATCTTCACTCCATCACCAGCACCAGCCACTACCTTCACTTGATCTTCACCAACCAGCACACACGAACACTAGGAAACCATATGGTTAGGTTAGGAATGTTGGATTCAACTTTGGTGAATCCATTTTTGTGCAGAATCCAAAGGAATATATTACTTCTAGGAGAATTTGTTAGGGGAGTTTTTGTTTTTAAACAAAGGCAACCTCGAACATTTCTTTCATCCAAACCACATAGGAAATCTCTGAACCAACAAGATCATGATCAACATCATACCAGTAGGCAACAATAATATCTTACGCAACTATCAATATCAAGGGCAACAGGCAACCATCTCTGAAACCGTCTTATCAAGGCAGCAAAACAAAAAAAAACTCCCCAAAACATTTAAAGTTGGATTCTAAGCTCACAGTAAACCAAATGAACCAAATGAACAAGATCATGATCAACATCAAAGCAGTAGACGAATAAAGGATAATTTTGGACCCGCGATATTTCTATTGTACCACTCTGTTAGGTGTAATGTTTGTGGAATGGTGTTTCGCGAGCTTTTGCCAAAAATTTGCGCACTACAACATGCACTAGTGTGCTAGGTTTATAGCAATACCCAAGCCTAGGCCCCACTTTTTGCACAGTTTTGATTGGAGTTAGTAGCACAGTAGTTCCATCACCATCAGCATTGCTATCTGACTTGTTCTCAGCCCTCATTTTAACTGAGACTGAAATTGCATCCTTCTTGGCTTTGCAAATTGCGAGGGCGCTTTCGAACTGGAGTCTATACTCTATAGCTCCTGGAGAGGGGGATGTCTGTAGCCATCTTTCAAAGCTCTCTGCCGCGCACTTCTTTTCACCTCTCGCATTTTGTTGTGCCCAAACTGTAAAAGCGTGTAACTGGATGCTAGCACATAAATAGCATAGAGAGAAATAATCGAGTCTTATTCTAGAGTCTAGACAAACAATGTCTAGCGGCACAAAAAGCAGAGCAAATCGATTATAAAGGTGGAATGGGAAGAAAAAATAGTCAAGGAAGAACAAGAAACGATCGATAACTAGATATGAGTATGCAGCAGAGCAAACTGGTCAGGTGCACCCTTTTCGCCATCTATCCTGGCGTGTGCATCAAGGATCCAGACGATGGTGGTGAGCTCACCTCCCATTGCGAGCTGCTTGGCATGGGAATCCCGGCTGCATCGGATGGACGCATAGATGAGCAACTTCACCCAGGCATCCAGGATGCGCTCCAACATCATCTGCAGATCCAATACTTGTTCACGCCAAACGTCCCGCAGCATATGATGCATACGCATATCTTTGGGGGGTCCCCTCTTCTCGGGGCAATTCGATGGCCTGATCCGTTCTAGCATGAGCCTGGCGTACTGAATTCCATCAGAGAGAATAAGACTCTTGTTGTACAGCTTGCTTCTACTACTTCTACTACCAGGCTCACTGTCTGTGCCTGGCGCAATCTCCTCTTGGCGTTGCAGGATGCTCGCCAGCTCGTTATCTCTATCTGTAGAACAATGCATGTTTTTATTGCGATGCCAAAGAACTTCCAAATCCTCGCGGGTTACTTCATGCAGGCTGGAGAGCTTAAGGCCTGGTAGCATGTGGGGGCGTACAGCCACAATGAACATCATATAACTTGACAGCTCTTTTATTGCCTTGACGTACTCGTAATTGAACGATACTCCTTCTCTTGGCCTGCGCAAGAGAAAAACCTCCGTGGCGATGTGCCATGTGAGGACGACCTCTTGGAATTCAGGGCCGATCCCAAGAGCTTCGTCTAGTTTCCTACGATTAGCCAAAGCACCTCTTGGATCGTGCACTGCTTCTGGCACCGGTGGCTTTGGCTTTGGCGGCGGCTGAGCATCCGGCTTCGGTGGTGCAGCCGCTGGTGGTGGTGGTGGTTTGTCTAGTTCATATGATGACTTCAGCTTTTCCCAAACTTTTTTAAACAACAAGTCCCTGATGAATGGTGAGATTTCAAGGCCATCCAAGTACCCATACTGGTATTCCATCCAAACGCCTGTAGATGCAAAATTCTTAACCAGTCTGCTGAGTAGGCTGGTGGTTTCACGAGTGCACTCGTGTAACAGGTTGTACCTCCCGATGGCTCCCGACCACCTCCTGTAACTCGTTGGCTCCTTGATGAAGAGCCGAGACGGGGCTAGAAACACGAGGAAGAGACGGAGCCCCTTCCATGTCTCCACAAAGTTCTTGAGCCAATACCTGTTGTTGATGAAGGCATATGTCCACGTCGACCCTAGTGCTCCGAGCAGCCATCTTACATCCAGGATGAAGGTTGCAACCAGCAAGATGTAAGTGATTACGACATCTGCGCTCCTCTGGCCTTCTTTGCTGTGTAGCCAGAAGAGCGCAAACGCGGCCGCGGTGCAGGGCGGCGAAATGACACGGAGGCCGTAACCTGGCCAGGTATGGACAACTGCTGCCTTGGTGTACATGATGTCGTACATGAGGGAAAGCTCCATCTCCACCATCTTGCACACACCCTTCCATCCACCAGAGAATTCTTTTTCGCGTGTAAGGTCACGCCTGAGCGGATTCTTGCCAAACGGATAATCAGTGAATTCTCCCTTACTGACGTAAAATAGACCATGAGCGGCCAGCAGGGCTTGCTCGTTATCCAGCTCCTCGCCTCGAACTCGACTCATCAAGTAAGAACAGAGGCCCATGGGCTCCAGCCCCTTGAGTGAGCTCCGGATATTTCCCAAGCCGCCCCGCCATAGCGCCACTGTGCCCTCTATATACTTGGCAATGCCCAGGAAGAACATGATGAAGGACGCCGGCAGCAAGGTCCCTGCATTGCCACCAACAATAATATGCTTGTATAGGACAAAGATGACCGATACGAGCTGTAAAGAGACTTCTAGCACTTGGCGCGCTGCAAGCACATTGTCCTCGATAGAGAGGGCACTGATGTTGTCTGGTCTGCCAAGGTGCATTAGGAGGAAAGGCGTCCAGAACGCCACAAGCTGCAGCTCTTGAGACGCGCTGCCAAGGAACAAGTTAGCTAGTGCCTTGGTCGTAGCCAAGCTGGCAACCTGGTACGCAGGCCATAGGAGGAGCATCCGCCATCCAGATGCTCTATGCCGTCGAACTCCCGCAAAGAGGACCAGGATAAGGTATGCCACAAAGCTCAAAAGGACCAACCCCCGGATCAGCCATTCGTTTACCAGCGTCAGCAATCCAGCCATAATATTGGTCCTGCAGCAAAGTTCAGATTACATGTCATCACTTATGAAAATTATATTGGTTAATGCTGCACCTGTATGCTAAAAGGGGGGCCGAAATTATGAGCACACTACAATAGAACATGCTATAAGAAAGTGTACCTGCGAAAATTATGGCAGAACATAACTAGCTGTGCTGTACTCTTCTGCATATAGGACCAATGCAATATGCTCGAAAGTGTGTGTATATGTGTTTTTTTTCTGAAAGGTCCAGCAAATTTCTGGCCTTTTCGTGTTAAGCAAAGGAAAAGGGTTTATAGTCATGAAAGTGGATAATACACACGAGGGAAAGGTATTACAAAGAGAAAAGAAAAAAACATTCACAGTTGGGTTGAAGAGCCTGCAGCTTTAGCCGTTTCCTCCCTCTCGATCCACGAAGGGTGCAACTAGGCACTTGGCGCCAGCAAGACGCCAATCTTCAAGAATTCTTCTGATCGCCGAGACAATTTCCCTGACCGGCCTAATCTTGTTCTGAAAAAATATGCGATGTCGCTCATTCCAAAGCTCGTAGGCTAGGCGATGATGATGAGCATAGAAAAAAGGACATTGCTACGCAGCGGCGCCGCATATGTGTGGCTTCGTGCGGCGGCTGGTTAATCACGTTCGACGACTGGTTAATACGCGCTGAACCGCAATACGCGCTGCAGCCTAGTTAATCACGTTCGACGAGTGGTCCCATGTTGCTGCCCACCAAAAAAAAGGTCCCCACCAGGGTTACATGCTGGTACGCTGCCAAACATTTTTCCTCAGTGCATGCACCAGGGTCACATGCTCGTACCTTATCTAGACTTTCATCCATGCATGCCCACACTATTGTCTCTTAGTGAATAAAAATACACGAAAACTGCTAAAAGTATGAGATACTCCCTTGTTACTAGCTGCCAGGTTAATAACCCCTAGCTGCCAGGATCAGTCAAGAAAGGTCATTACTAATTGCCAGGTTAATCACCCCTAACTACCAGATTAGTAAAAAGGACACGTTAATTAGGCCACCATATCAATTAGATCTTAATTGCCCTGTTAATTAAGCATAGTTGCCATATTTATTTATTTGGTAATTATGTGTCATATTAATCGTGTACAAAACTGCCATATAATTGAGCCTAATTACCGGAATAATTATGGCTAACAACCAAATTAATTATGCCTAATTGCTAAACTAATTCCTCTTGCCAATTATCTGCATCGCCATGGAAGAAGGGAGGATTAGGCCGGGTCGAGGTGCTTCCACCGGCAAGTTCGAGCTACCTCCACCAGCGAGCTCGAGGCGCGCGGGTGAGGCCGGCGAGCTCAAGGCTCCTCCACCGGCGAGCTCCCTCGAGGAGTCGAGGAGTGCCTAGCAACGGTGGCCTCCCCCGACGCGTTCTCAGCGGCGGCGGCCTCACTCGACGCCAAACCGACGGCGGCGGCCTTTCCCGGCGAGTTCTAGGCGGCGGCGGCGGCGGCGGCTTTCTCCCCATGCGTGAGCCAGCGGCTGCGGGCTCCCTCGACGCCGGACCGACGACGGCGGCCTCCGTCAGCGCGTTCGCAGCGGCGGCGGCCTTCCTCGTCGCCAGACCGACGGCGGCCTCTCGCAGCGCTTTCCCGGTGGAGGCGGCATTCTCCCCATGCGTGTGCCAGCCGGCGGCGGCGGGCTCCCTCGACGCTAGACCGACGGCACTGGCCTCTCCTGTCGTGTTCGCGACGGCGGCGGCATTCTGCCCATGCGTGTGCCGGCGGCAGCGGGCTACTCGAACCTCCCTGCGCGGAGCTTCCGTGGTTGTTTTGGAGATAGAGAAAGTGAATGGTGAGGAGCATTCCACGAAGGGATAAGTAGCATGGGATGCGTGGTCCCTCAAGGGACAGATGTATTTTTTTCCGCCGCAAGGATGACACAGCGGTGCGGCGCTTTATTGTAGATTCCCTAGAAAAAATCTGCGATTTCGCTCATTCCAAAGCTCGTGGATGATTTGCCTCCAAAGATCAGCAAGACTGGATCGAGTGAGAGTTCCAGGACGTCGGATCCAGGCTCCCGCATCCCTGCCACCGGGAGGCCTTTGCCCAAACTTGTGAAGAAACAAGGCAGCTGCTGAAGAGGTGCACAGAGGTCTCCAGTTCACGGGTACACAAGGGCCAGAAATATCAATTTTGGTCATCCCAGCGCATGAGCTGAGGAGCACACCAAAGTCTGTGGTGGAGTATGAGCCAGGAGAAGAACTTGCACCGGGGTGGCGCCCATGGTCTCGAGATGATGTGTTTGAGAGCATCTCCACTCGCGCCGGCGCCTAAAATACTCCCTAGCCGCAGCCTCCAAAATTGATTTTCAACCGACGCGGCCCAACTTTGCATTCGGCGCCCCAAGCTGAACCCGGTAGAAAGGGAGCCTAGCGGGGCGCCGACGCGGAGGAATGACATGGGAAGAAGTCGCGAGAAACGTCTGCATGACCGTGGACCTGCCCCGTCAGCCTCCACCGAGTTGTCTTCCTCATCGCATCGTCTTCCGCGCCCGTCGAGTCGCGTCGCTATTAATGCGTGCCTGCTCGGCTTCAGCAGCGGTCAAAGGCTGCTCACCCCGCCTTCCGCGTCCAGTCACGTCGGCGTTAATGCGCGCCTGCTCGTTTTCAGCGCCGCTGCTCGTCTTCAGCGGCGGCGTTAATGCCCGCCAACGGCTTCGGCCGCTATATAAACATATAAACAGCTGCGCGCCTCCTTTGTCGCGCCGTTCCACCTCGCCTCACCTCTCCTCTCCTCTCCAAGCCTCCAAGCCTTCCCCGCGCGGGAGGCTCGGCGACGCCGGCCAGGGCTGCAGCAGCTACCTGCCGCAGCCGAAGAAGGAAGACCCCGACGACGGCGAGGACTACGCGATGGCCATGTACCACCGCCTAGGGCTCGGGCGCGGCAACGGCAGGTAGTAGTTAGATTTTTTTAAGTCTATATTTTAGAATTTGTACAAAAATATCGGCCATATATTCCGAACTATCAATGAATTTAGTCTTTCGTTGAATTTTATCATGTTTTAAATTTTCAAATTTTTTTTTTGGTATAGAGACGGTAACTGCCAGCTGTTCGGCTCCTATTTTAATTTCACCGCCGGCCCTCCCATGTGAACCCGAAAACAGGTACAGGGGAGCCGAGCGGAGATGCTCTGAGGATGATGGGATATGTTTCGGCCTTACAACTGAATGTGGCATGCAGAGCTAGTAGAGTTAGAGCCCGAAGGGGCGAGATTCCAGACAACGGAGTCTGCAAACCTGGCCCGTGGATGATGTGTGCGCCCTGAATCAGCCGCCAGAGCTTCAGCCTCCAGGAATGTCGTTAGTGAGGTTGTGCCTGAGATCATCAATATTGCACACTCTCCTATCCAAAACTACAGCAAAAGGAGAGAACCTGAGAAATTGAAAATTAAAGAGGGAGGGAGGGAGGGAAGAAATCTGGGGCGGGGGAGCTGCTGCAAGTGCGCGCACAAACGGGGTGATGACGGGGAGAGCCTCGGCTAACGACGGCCCTGCCGGCTCTCCACCTCGCCGGAATCCCCAATCCTAGGATTCTGGGCGACATGGTCGGGGGAGAGGTCGGCGCTGCTAGCGTGTGAGCAGAGGCCATTGAAGTCGTGGTGGACGAGAGGGATGAAGGCACCGCGGCGATGGGAACATGCGGCAGAGCCGGACGTTCGGTAAGCGGCAGCCAGGTCCGCGGGAGCGCCAGCGGTCTGTTCCACCTCCATCTAATGTGACTAATATATTTGGTAATTGGTTAAGTGGAGTGAAGAAAAATGATAAAGCCCATATTCGAATGGGTGTTTCGACAATTTAGTGGTTTATTTGGATTTGCTGGAATTATATTATCTTTAACAAATAAAAGGGGATTAATTTTTTGAAGGTTATTCTTCGTGCGGGGCATTGGATACAACTATGGGCGTATATACTTCCGGATGGCCAGTGAGGTACTATGACTACTGGGTGCAACCGTCTGCTGGAGGTCACTTAAGACTGCAATTTTTAGGCTAGTGGATGACGGCACATTAAATTCTAGATGGATACTTTTTGTGTATTTTTCATCTACCTTTCACTACTAGGGAAAGCCTTATAGCAGCACTCCTTACCGCCGGCGAGTACGGTTTGAAAATGCCGGCGGTAAGACCTTCCAGGGTGGCCTAACCCTACCGCCGAGCTGAACAAGGCGCCGGGGGTGAGGGCTTTACCGCCGGCGAACACGAAAATGAAAATGCCGGGGGTAATGAGTGGCTCGGCGGGCCACCACCGCCCTTACCGCCGGCGTTTTATGCCCAAATCGCCGGTAGCGGGTTGTACCGCCGGCGAACCCGAGAATGCAAATGCCGGGGGTAACAAGTGGCTGGGTGGGCCACCCATCCTGCACTTACCGCCGGCGTTTGTGGGCCGTAGGTGCCGGCGGTAATGGGCCCTACCGCTGGCAAACGCGCATGTTGGCGCCGGCGGTAACCTGGGCTTGGCCATTTAATTAGCTAGCCCGACCAGCCACCTACCACCACCCTCACACACTCATATGTGATGGAAAATCAACCCAAGCACTTGTTATCTCATTCCCCCACCCATTTTAGCTATTTCAACCAACAAAATATGATGTATTTGAGCAAATCATGCACTACCTAGCCCCTCTAGCATGATTTGCATGATCTAGATCTAGATCTATCTCCTCCCACCACCTTTTCCACTAGATCTAGCTATTTCTAGATCTCTAGATCTCTCGAGCATAAAAGTCGACGTGTGGCGTCTCTCCGGTGCTTTTGGACGTCGCGTCAACTAATAGGTATATAGCTAATGAGTGGAATGTTCATGAGTTGGTGAAAATTCACGGTTTTATGTCACTAGTGATGGCAAAAGATGCGGTTCCATATATGTAAATGCATTGTTTTGCATTTGTTGACGTGTGCAGGAACATTGAGTTGCCAATGTTTTGCCGGAATGTTGATTAACTTCCGTTCCGGCGAATTTTGGAACTCCAGCATGACAATATTTAGCAAAGGTCATGCCGAATTTTTTCCGTGAAAACCGAGACGGCGGTGTAATCAATTATCTTGTCTTGTAGGCGGCGATGGTCATCGCGATGAGGGAAAGCATCGTGGATAGATACGTGGAACGCGCGACGGCCGACATGTATCGAAAAAACGAAAGGATATCATGTGTCCTTGTCGAAGATGCAAGCTAGGATCGTTGTTTGACCCCTTCTCAGGCATAGTGAATCAACACCTGCTCGTATAGTTTCATGGAGGGGCATACTCAGTGGATGAGTGATGATGGAGATGATGATATCGATGGTGATGAAGATGGAGGTGATGATGGTGGAGATGATGATAACGAAGGTGATGGAGAGGATGCCCCACACGACAATGGAGAGGAGGTTGAAGAGGATGGCGCACACGTTGATGGTGATCAAGAAGGCCGGGAAGAACATGCGGCCGATGAGGACATGAGTAGAAATACCCCGCTAACCGCGGCCGTGCAGGACCGTCATCTTCAAGAACTTCTTCTCAGCAACACATTGACCGACCCCAAAATCTCTGGTAGACGGAAGGCTAAGCTGGATCAACTCGAGGTAGACTCGAGAACTCCGTTGTACGATGCAGCTCGTGGGACGGAGGAGAGCCGTCTGAGATACGCTCTCGATATTATGGAGATGAAGGCAAAGCACAAATGGACGGACACAAGCGTGGACGAACTCTTCGGATACTTGAAGATCCACTTTCCTAAAGATAACACGTGTGCCGGTAGCCTACAGGAGGCCAAGAAAATCGTGTGCCCTCTCGATTTACCGCACCAGAAATACCACGCATGCATCAGTGACTGCGTAATATATCGGAACGAGCATGCCAATCTCGATACATGCCCACGGTGTGGCGAATCTCGATACAAGAGAGGGACAAGAAAATCTCCTCGAAAAGTTGTGTGGTACTTCCCGCTCACGCCCCGTCTGCAGCGGTACTTCGTGGACCCCAAGGAAGCAAAGCTCATGCGCTGGCACGCGGAAAGAAAGGAGGCGGTGATGCGTGATGTGGAACGGGTTGAAAACCCAGTGCTAACACACCCTTCGGATGCAAGCTAGTGGAAAACATTAGACGATGAGTATTACGAAGAATTCGGGAAAGAACCAAGGAACATCAGGTTGGGTGCGAGCACGGACTCAATCCGTTTGGGAACCAAAGCAGCAAGCACAGCACCTGGCCCGTGTTTGTATGGATGTACAACCTCCCTCCATGGCTATGCCTGAAGAAGAAGTACATACACATGAGTATGCTAATCCAAGGGCCGACGCAGCCAGGGAGCGATATCAACCTGTATCTGGAGCTATTGAAGGAGGAGCTAGTCACTCTGTGGGAGGAAGGGACAGAAACTTGGGACGCCTACGGACAAGAAACTTTCCGTATGAAAGGCATGTTGACGACGGTGCAGGACTATCTTGGATACGGATATATTGCGTGCCAGGTGTGCCACGGACACAAGGCATGTGTGAGGTGCATGGAAAAGACGCCATTTTTACAGCTGGGTGGGGGGAAGCAATATTGCTTGTTCGATCTCTGATCTCATTGCCCACGAATCGAAAAACGCCAGGGAAATTTGAAGTTGCATACTCGATATTCTTGTAAGCTTGGCTCTTTAGCAAATCTTGGTTCATCCAGGTTCATTATGTACGTTGTATTGCAGGATGTGAAGTGATAACAATATTCTGAAATAATATCTAGGTGTTTGCTCTTCTCACATGTCAGATAGTTCATCATTAGTAATACTAGCTGACATAGGCATCCCGAATGGGCCTGCCAAAGATAGTACCCGGGGTTTAACGAAGGCCTACTACCCGAAGAATAAGAAGGTTCGAGAGCCCAAGATATATTAAGGAAAGTAGAATTGTAATAGGAAGTGTTGTTTGTAAATTTGGCGGGACGAGTTAGAAACCGTCCCGGACTCTGTAACTTGTACAAAACGAAACCCTCGGCTCCACCTCTTATATAAAGGGGGAGTCGAGGGACGAGAGATCATCGAATCATTGTTTACGAACCCTAGTTTTCATAATCGTCGATACTTTTCTTGAAACCTTCGAGATCTACTTGCCCTCTACTTCTAACTAAACCCTTGCCTACAATCCATAGGCATTGACAAGTTAATCCCTTGTCAATTGGCGCCGTCTGTGGGAATTAGAGGCGTAAGGATCTGATCTCGATGGCACGATCAAGGTCTTCGACATCATCAACCGGAAGCAACACTATGGATCAAGGTAAACAGATCGCTGCTGGTCTTGTTGATTTTGTTTCTCACCCACCCTCCCGTTTGGATGCATATGCGTATCTGGCGGAGCCCTTGGAGATGACGTTCGGAAGGTTTCACTTTCGTCGAGAAAGAAGGATCGTATCGTGTCGAAATTCCGATTTCGTCGGGATCGTCAGCGGTCGATTCCGATTTTTCAAGCTATGCATCGTCAATGAGTCAGAAGAAGAAACTTCGGCAACACGTTACGTCAGCATCGAGCAAGAGAGAAACTCGCCAAAATCTTCAACAACACATCGTTTGAGTCATCTGCGGACTCATATATAAGCGATGGCTCAAGCGATGTCGACAGTTACGACTTCATCGACAAATCTATCACAGTGGGCAAGGTCTTCATCAATCTCAACAATGATGTCACCAAACCCAATATAGATCGGAGTACAAAATATCATCAGATTTATGCTATCGACAATCAAGAGGAAACATCAGAGGCTTTCGACGATTTGGGTAATCCTTTCGTCGATCCCTCAGATCTAAGGAGAGGTATGGGCACTAAATATGTCGGGCCCACGCCACGTGTCAGCGTTCAACTTCCACAAGCAGCTTGGGATAGAGCCAGAAAGCTCTAGATGATTCGGAGCCAATGACGACAACGGCCACGGCTCAAGAACCGCAAGCTTATCAATATAGGCTCGCACGAGCTGCTAGAGAAATAGAAAAACAGACTGAGTTGAACAGAGAAAGGAGGCAGCTTCTGATCCAAGCAGAGAAGGGCAAATCTAGTGGACAATCTAGAGTTTCGGGTGATAGCACAGAGAGGCTCGGAACGAGGAAGATCAAGGTTACAACACATACCCGGCAGAAAGAGAGCACTTGATTCAAAAACTCGACATGTCCTTTATGTCGATAGACACAAGAGGAAACATTATTCCTAAGACACCGAAGCTGGGTATATGGCGACACAAAGCCATCCTCGCATCTAGGCCACCCCAGGAGATCCAAGGGAAACATTATATAATATGGCGTTAGCAGGGGTTGGAGCATGGGAACAACGCTTGTATCAACGCTCCCGAAGGAGCGGCAAGGCAAAATAGTCCACGACTGCCTGGCAACGGTGGCAGCTCCCGAAGGACCAAGCGGAGCAAGAGACAGAGCACAAGCAAGAGTCGACAGAGCGAGGCAAAGGAGGGATCATCGGCAATCCCGGAGCTTAATGACGAGGATATGTGCGGCCCGCCGTGCTTTACAAGAAGAGTAAAACTCGGTCCCTTCGGGATTTAAGTTGCCTGATCACTTCAAAAATTCGACGGCCTGCAAGATCCAGAGGATTGGCTAATTGACTACCTCGAGACAGTGAAGTTAAATGGAGGAACTAGGGCAACAGCCATGCAAAGTATTCAAGTACACCTAAGTGGAGCCGCACGATCTTGGATCAAAAAACTTCCGCCAGGATCCATCGACAGCTGGGAAAGTTTCGAGGACGTATTCGTCAAGAACTTCAGGTCCACATGCAAAAAACCTGCGTCATTAGAAGAGCTGAGAGCGTGTCGACAAAAACCAGATGAGTCAATGAGAAAATACATCCAAAGGTGGAACATCATAAAAAACTCGGCAGAATATATCCGACGAGAGAGCAATAGATGCGTTTGTCGCAGGAATTAGGCGTGGAGATTTCGTCGAGGACTTGGGAAGGACCAATCCAAAGACAGTATCCGCATTGATGGAGATAGCAAATAGATGGGCAGATGGAGAAGACGCTGTCCACAATAAACGACACAGGTCGCCAGAGGAGGACCGTGGTCGAAATTATCAATCGAGGCGACGATTTCCTCGGCAGTATTCGAACTACGACGCCCCAGGGCAAATTTCGGCAGGATTTCGAACAAACACGGGAGGAAACAACGAGATGATTATCGGAGAAGCAACGAGGCGGCGATAATAGGGACGACTCGCAATGGACAAAATAGTGGGCCAAGGTTTCCAAGACCTTTCGTGCACCCAAGAAATGCTGAACGGACCGTCGATGCACTTCTTCCTCGACGAACGGAAAGACCGTCAGTGGCACTGGCAGAAGACTCGTCGAAATTTTCAGCAATGTTCGATAGCGAAACGCTCACGCTCGAGCAAAGACAGAGAAACCCTCGGGAGCCTAGGAGCGAAGTTCATCTACCGCCACCTCCCGCGATCACAGACGACAATCATAGCTCAGAATAGCGGCATCACCTCCACCACCACCTTATGTCGATCCTAACTCAAACGGAGCGGTGTCGATGATTCAAGGGAAGGCCGTCCAACTCAAAAAGTAATCTCGAGACAGTGTTCATGGGAGAGAAATGCCTCCACCAACATTTGAGTACCTCAATTGGTCTGGGCAAGACATCGGCTTTACCATAGCGGATCATCCGCGCCAGTTCGACAGGCGGCCCACTTATCCTCGCTAATGTTATTGCGGGATTCGATGTATCTCGAGTATTCATAGATGGTGGCAGAGCCTAACCTTATGTATGCAGATACATTGAGGAAGATGAACATATCCCTAGCAAACTTGAAACCAACAGACACAAGGTTCCACGGCATCACACCAGAAAAACCAAGTTACCCATTGGGGAAGATCAACCTTGACGTTCAGTTTGGAACCCGAGAAAATTATAGAATCGAGAAACTGGAGTTTGAAGTCGTGGATTTTCCATCGCAGTACCACGCTTTGTTGGGACGACCAGCATATGCTAGATTTATGGCAGTACCACACTATACATACTTATTGTGGAGATTGCCTGGACCCAAGGGGCCAATCACAGTCAAAGGGAGCTTCGCCTTAGCGGATAAGTGCGACAAGGATTTCCATCGTTCAGAAACTTTCGGGATGCAAGCTGAGTATTTGGCGTCGAAAAGTATGACTGACTACGACGTATTGCGACGTCGGAAGGCCAAATAAAGAATCAACTTTCAATACGGAGAAAAATTCTAAGGAGGTACAGATTCACCCGACGGATTCCGAAAAAGACGACATCCATTGCAAACAACATGGATATCGCATAGGAAAGCGCGCTCGTCGAGTTCCTCCGTGAGAACTGGAAATCTGTGGTGACCCCGCATACCACCGCATGTTGTAGTATGCCACTCGTTGATATAACATTCGCGAAGTACCATTCGCAAATATCACATCCCTCAGAGTAGTACAACAACATAGCAAGGTCCATAACTCATTCACATATTATTACAATACACATACACAAGTCGCTCGGAGCTCCTCTTGGGTCCTAAGAGGATATCTCCTGGGTTCGAGGTGAACCCATCTTAACTTACAATACCATTGTCTCCTTAAACAAAACATTTATTTAATCGAGCAACAACACGGTAAGAGTTCGTGCTGCTCGGCTACTACTACTCCCCAGACATCTCTAGGCTTGTTCTCCTCCGGAAGCCTCCCCGGATCCGTAGACGATGATGTAGTCTACGCCTTCAACACCTCCTGAGAGGTCAGGTTCTTCATAGCCGATGATCTCGGCTCCTTCATTGTTGTCGTAGTCCTCCTCCTCCAGACGGTTCAGACAATCTAAGCATGGGTTTAAGAGTGGTATGAGTACGAGCGTACTCAACAAGTTCATTATAGATAAGAGGTGTTTAATGCACTAGCTACGATATTAGACCAAAGTCTAATACCAATGCAAGTTTTGATAAACATTTCTTCAAGAGATTGCTTTTATTTCAAAGAGCTATGTCCGTCACCCTTCACCGGTTTACTAGAACTTCATGGAGCTCCTTTCCTGCCGCGTTCGCAGCTTCCTCAATCCCGAATGTGAGGACAGTCACGCCTTACACTCGCAGAGGTGTGTTGCTTTACCCATAAGAGATCTTAACCTTGGTGCCAACCGGGCAGCTTTCCCGTCCACACTTCCTTTGGTGTGAGGCCCGGTATAAGGTCCTAGCCAATCATGTTCCTCCGCTACCTCGAACACCCACCCTTTGTTGCATGCGCCGACCCTGGTCCACGTCGGTCCCATTATTCCCTGTATTTCAGGGTGGACCCGACCACGACAACAGTGCTGGGCTCTTACCATACACTCCTACGCCGGTGGCTGCAACCCATCATAGAACGCATTACCGTGGGGAATTAGAATGGGATCCCCACCCTCCGGTTGTTCCGCAAGACACAACGCTACGGCAAGCAATGCTTTACCGTGAGGAATTAGAATGGGATCCCCACCCTCCGGTTGTTCCGCCAGACACAACTGCTACGGTAAGCGCATCCGTTGATGAACGAGAGGTGGAAACACTTTTGACTAGTCCGTCCTCGGATCTTATGGTTAACACGGTTATTACGGCACAAGAATCACTGGCGACATTTGTTGTTTAATCCTAGATGGATATAAACCCGCAATGGAACCTCCACCATATCAACACAATCCATGGTTCCATTGCCCACCACATAGTCATATTCATAATTATGAAAGTAGTGGTTTTGATTTTTGTGCAATAGTGATAACCATAATACTTTGCAAGTAATTTGATAAAAATACTCAAATGACATGAGCAAGTGATGAACTTGCCTGAACACTGCAAAGTTCTGCAGTTGGATGGTGTGGACTGACCCTTGTCCTCTTGTTCTGAAAAATAGCATCATTGTCCGATAAGGGCAATGGTTAAAGAAGCGATAATGCATGATTCCAGTTTTAGGGTTTATTTCCCCCTCCCGGTGTCGTTGTTATTTTATGAGAGGTTAAATACTAAGAACATTTTAGGGATACCTGATTTAGGGTAAAACACCACCTTGAAATGTTGTCAAGGTGTTTTTGAAGTCCAAAGGCAATAATAGACTTAATTTGTATTATTGAAAATAATATATGTGATTAAATTCATTATTTAAATCATCAAATTAAGTCTTATTCTTCTTTGTCTTTAAACATTCTCTTTGATATTTTATTTGGATAGAGAATTTTATGTTGATTAATTTTCATATTTTTACTTATTTTTTTAGAGCTTTTATCAATTTTCTATTGAATGTCCAAATTTCTGATTTTTAATGAAATTTGGAAAAGACTGATTTGCCCCTGGGCCCACCTGTCAGTGGAGCCCAAAGGTTTGGCTAGACCAGCTCGGGTCCAACCGACCGAGCGGTCGGTCGTCACTCCTCACCTCGCGCCCGTGTCCGAACCCAACCCTCTGCGACGCACGCGTCGCCGCCTTCCTCGACTATTCCCCGACTCCGCTATCGCTCGCAGGGGAGATGTGGCGCATCTCGAACCGCCACTGACGGCGATTCAGATCCACCGCGTCGATCTGTCGCCGCCTCGACGCGCACCCTTCGCCTCTGCTAGTCTACGTGGTGTGCTGCGGCGGGTTCGCTGGACGCGCCCGTGTCGAAGCCGGTGCTCGCCGTGTTGCCGCCTGGCGTTGCCGTTGCCTGCCCTTGGCCCGCCGCCGTTCGCCCTGCTGTGCCGCGTGCCGCCAAGGTCGATCTCCTCTCCGCTTCACCGCAGTGCTCATCCCCGTCCTTCTCTGACTTGTTCTCGCTTCTCCTTCCTTTCGTGCTTGGCCAGCCTGCTTCTCCCGTGGTGATGTTGGCCGCCGAGGTGCTGCTGCGCTTGCTAGCTTGTGCGTGTGCTGCTATGCTGGTGCTGTGCATGATTACCATGCTTCTGTGTTTCTTAGCTGTTTCTGTTCCTTTTCATCTCTGGCTGTGGCTCTCCTGTGATTGCTCTTGAGCATCCAATGATGCTCATGGCCTACTGGCATGCTCCTCTTCTTTTTACTGTCGCTAGAGCATGCTGTGTGTGCTTAATCCTGTCCCTGGCTTGATTGTGGTAATTAATTCTTGCATATTAGCAAGTGCCAGTGCTTCTGGGCTAATTCAATGAGTTCAGATTCATGATTATGCTCCATTGAGCTGTACTGTTGGCTTAGTTGTGTGATTCAGTGATGAATTGTCATGTGCTTTACTTGTATATTGTGATCCTTTGGTTCATCAAACCTTTGATGTGCTTCTGGATACAATTATAAAGCTTGATGCCCTTATCTTGTGATGCGATTGTTCAGTTATTTAATTATCTGTTCATGTGTTAATTGCTTGGAATGAGTTCTAGCATGCAGTAGCATGCTCTATCAAGCCTCTGGTGTTCCTATGATCACCAGTTGCTTGAAACAGCTGCCTTTTGGTGTCTGTGCCTCACTGTTGCTCTCTTGTGTATCACACAGGCCTGGCCTGATGTGTGCTGTTGCTTGTTTAAGCATCAATTGATGCCTGTCATGATCCATTTGATCATTGGCAAGACCCTGGTGCATCAATTGCTTGTCTGTTTCATTTATCTGTTTATCCTTACTTGATTAGATGGATAAATGATGTGAACTGAGATTCAGTGATGATCATCTCAATGGATTTGGTAGGGTTAGATGGATGCCAACTCCTGGTTGTGTACCCTAACCCTCCTTTTGAACCCTACTGGGTGATGATATCTGTGCATGGTTTCTTTGTTGGAATTGGTTAAGGGTTGAGGTGATCCTGGCAGTATACAAGTACTGCCCTGGGATGGCTCCCCTATCTGTTGGCTTGTTGTGGCTCACCAAATGCTCACTGGATGATCCATTTATTGGATTTCCAGAAGCTCTTGATGTTGAAATCAAAATAGACAATGATTTGTCCATGTCTGATGGCCAGAATAGCTATAGGTGCTGAGTGTGTGGGCTAAGCTAGGCTAGGACTTCATCTTTTGCTGGACTTCTTCAGTTATGCACTGTTTTGCATGACTGATGTTCCCATAGGCTGATTTCCTAGAGTCTTTACCCATATTTGCTTGCACCAATTGGCTTTGTAGCCGATGATGACACAAACAGGGTTTTCTACCCTTCAGTGCTCCTGTGATGCATATGCTTATATATGAACAAACTCTTTGGTTTGTTCATGATGCTTGGTATACCTCACTCTACTCCTAGAATTTGGTGTTGAAGTAGAGGGTTTGCTTCGTGTGGTTCTTGTGGATGATCTACTTGCCCTGCTCCTCCTGGTTAGCTTGATGCCTCTTGGTTAAGAGCTGTGTTGGTGGAATTGTGTTGAACAGTTAGCGGACTGTTCAAGCTGCTCTTGTGTTCTTGGTTCCTGATGAACTGCCTGCTGCTGTCGATGGATGAACCAATGGCTAGGGTTTGGGTTCTGGAAAGGTTAAATATGGTGCTTCTATGCCCTCCCTGGTCGACAGCTTGGCCTGGTCACTTTGGGTGACTCACCAGCTGTGTGTGTGTGTTGTGCTTCATGCATGCTGCTGTGTGAGCAGCCTAGCTGTGTGTGTGTGCAAGTTCATGGTACCAGGCTTGTGTCTTGGCTGTGAGATGATCACTCGGCAGAGCTGATCCATTTCATCTCAACTTCATTATTTTTTTAACTGCCATGGTTTTACCACTTGGCTTAACTTTTCTTTGTTGTGTTTATGTGCAGGACAATCTGTAGCTCCATTGATCATGAAGATCATCAAGTTAATGAAGTTTAGCTTGTAGTGTTTAGGATAGATCCTTGATTTGTAATTTTCCTTTTCTTTTCTTTTTCTATTTTTGTCCATTTCTTGTAATATGTTGTATTGTTCATATTTTATTCTGGATATTGTAAAAACAATGTATATTGTGTGAATATCAATAAAGCTCAAAGTTTTCCTAATGAGCTTTACTAAATACATGTAATGTTTATATCCTTTGATTATTCATATTTGTTTAATGAATTACCTCAAGTTTGAATTATGGAATATTCATATTATGTTTAAATTTGAAATTCAAAAGTTCTTGGGTTTGAGTTCAATCATGCAACTTAAGTTGTAATGCAATACTCTCTTCTCAAAACCCTAATTTGATTAGGTGAGATGCAGTGTCGTGACTCAAACCCTAACCCGTAAGGTGTCAGAGAGAAACTTGTCCCCTTTTCGATGCAGCTTTTGTTTAAAAGAAATTTCCCCTAATTTATTACAATGCACATCCCTTTCTAAAATCTACCTCGATCGTCTTCTAAACTGGGACATTACAGCCTTTCCTCTTAAAGAAAACTTCTCCGGGGTTGTGGTTGTAATACCAATGGGTATGTTTTCCTCAGGTCTTCCTCTTTTCCCAGTGCTTCCCTCTCGGGTGATGCTTCATTGTATCTTGCAATACTTGATCGCCTTGTTTCTGAGTTGTTTCCTCTCTTCAGAATCTTGGCTGCTTCTCGATATGGCTGTAACTCGAGCTCGTCATGTGATATTGGTTCGTCTGGGGTCTTCAAACATTTCCGAAGTTGTGAAACATGGAATACATTGTGAACTTGTGCTAACCTTCCAGGTAGGTCCAACTCAAAGGCTAAACCACGGTTCTGACTCAGTATCTTGAAAGGTCCTATGTATCTAGGACTGAGTTTCCCTTTTACTCCAAACCTCTGGAGTCCTTTCATCGGGCTTACCTTAAGATAAACCATGTCTCCAACTCGTGGCCCCATGTTCTCTCTTTGATCGGCGTAACTCTTGCCGGCTCCGGCTATCTTAAGCCTATCTCTGATAATGTCAATGATTTGTTGTTTTTCCTTGACATAATCAGGGTTGAATTCTTTGCTTGCTCCAGCTTCATACCAACAAATGGGTGATCTACACTTCCTTCCATACAGAGCTTCAAATGGTGCCATCTTGATGCTGCTTTGATAACTATTGTTATATGAAAATTCTGCTAATGGTAGGTGTTCCTCCCATGATCCTCCGAAGTCTAGGGCACATGCCCTAAGCATATCTTCTAAGATCTGGTTGGTTCTCTCAGTTTGTCCGCCTGTATGTGGGTGATATGAGGTACTATAATCCAACTTGGATCCTAAAGCTTCGTGAAGTTGCTTCCAAAATGCTGATGTGAACACGGATCCTCGATCCGATACTATTTTCTTGGGTACTCCATGCTTACTCACGATCTCCTTGATGTAAAGATCAATGAGTTTTTCCCCTTTATCCTGTTTACTGCCAAGAAGTGGGCGCTTTTCACAACCGCCCACAATTACCCATATCATGTCCTTCTTTATTAGTCATGGGTAGTCCGGTGATGAAATCCATCCCTATTTCCTCCCATTTCCCCTCTGGAATAGGTAGAGGTTGTAACTCCCTGCCGGACTCATGTTCAGCCTTCACTCGCTGGCAGGTATGGCATTCTGCCACATATTGTGCTATCTCCCTCTTCATGTTATTCCACCAGAATAATTCCTTTAGATCCATGTACATCTTTGTACTCCCCGGTGTATGGAATATGGTGTTTGATGAGCTTCCTGGAGTATTACTTCCTTGATTTCAGCAATATCCGGAACGCAAATCCTCTTCTGGAACCATAAAGATCCAGATTCTCCACGATGAAATTCTGATGGTCTTCCTCATCTATCCTCCTCATCTCTTCTACAATGAATGGATCGTCCAACTGACCCATCATTATCTCATTCTTCAGTGTTGACATTCAACTCATCCGCTACTTGCAACGCCGATAACCTTCATGGGCTTCCCTCCCAAAGTTGTATTTGGGCTTGACTTATTTCCTTCCTCAACTCCGGTGATATTTCTTGTTCCACTCCTCCAGTACTCTTCCTACTCTCAGGGCCTGCTACATTAGCCTTCCCTGGTGTGTAATTGATTGTCAGATCATAGTCCTTAATCAATTCTAGCCATCTTTTCTGCCTCATGTTGAGTTCCTTCCGAGTGAAGAAATATTTGAGGCTTTTATGATCTGTATAGAGCTCACACTTAGCTCCATAGAGAAAATGTCTCCAAGTTTTGAGTGCAAATACGACTGCTAATTCCAAGTCATGTGTTGGATAGTTCACTTCATGAGGTCTGAGTTGCCTCGATCCATAGGATATCACTTTCCGATCTTGTATGAGTACGTAAACCAATCCATGCTTGGATGCGTCACAAGACACGTAGTCTTTGCCGACTTCAGAACTGCTAACACCGGTGCCGTGGTGAGTTTCTTTAGAGTCTCGAAACTCTTCTCACACTCCTCTCACCACACGAATGTGTTCTCTAACAACTTTGTCATTGGTCCTGCTATCTTAGAGAATCCTTCAATGAATCTCCGATAATATCCCGCCATTCCAAGGAATCCTCGGATCTCCTTGACAGTCTTGGGTGCTTCCCATTCTAGAACTGCTGCTACCTTGCTTGGGTTAACAACGATTCCATCTTTGCTAATGACATGACCAAGAAATTCCACTTGATCTAACCAAAATTCACACTTGCTGAATTTGGCATAAAGTTGGTGTTCCCTTAGTGTTTGCAACACTAACCTCAAATGTTCGGCATGTTCCGCCTTGTTCTTAGAATATATCAAGATATCATCGATGAATACGATGACAAACTTGTCTAGATATGGCATGAAAATCTTATTCATGAGATTCATGAATTGTTGGGCATTGGTCAATCCAAAAGGTACTACAAGATATTCATGGTGTCCATATCTTGAGACAGTTTTCGAACGTCTTCCTTCTTGATCTTTATCTGGTGATACCCGGATCTTAGATCAATCTTGGAAAAGACTCCTGCGCCTCTTACTTGATCATGTATTCTTGGAAGTGGATACTTGTTCTTGATTGTGACGTTGTTCAATTCCCGTAGTCTCCGCACATCCTTCTTCCTCCATCTCTTTTATCCACGAAGATCACAGTGATCCTCTATGGTGAAACACTCTCCGAATGAATCCCTTTGTCTTCAAGTCATCCAATTGCTCTGTTCTTTCATTCCTTAGGCCCCATTTTGTATGGTGCCTTGGCAATCGGAGCTGTTCTGGAATAGGTCGATAGTGAATTCTATCTCCCTATCTGGGTGGCATACTGTAATTCCACAGAAATACATCCTGAATTCATTTACTACAGGGATATCTTCTAACTTCACCTCCTTCATGCTATTCACCCAGCTCCACTTCAATCTGAGTATGTTTGTCGCCTTGGTAGATCCATCGGGACTTTTTAGTGACACCGTTTTGTTTTCACAGTCGATCAATGCTCCATTAGCTTCTAACCAGTTCATTCCAAGAATGACATCAATGTCCTTCATCGGTAAAATGAACAGCGTCAAACGCGCACTTATTGATCATAATGACTTGTTTTTGTTTGGCATGGGTTACTAATATCGTTCCCCCCAGAAAGTATGGTTATGGGTGTATCTAATTTAGTGCAACTAATCCCATGTTTGATGATGAATTGTTGAGAAATGAATGATGAAGGTGACCAAGATCAAAAGTACTTTGCCAGATGAGGAGTATCCGAGCTACATCATCACCCCCTGTCGTAGTTGACCACCTCCTCTAGACTGGTACCGCTTGCCGAAGGGCTTCTTATTCTTCCAGCTCCTCCTCCGTGTTTCGACTTCCTCCTCCAAACTCTGACCTCCTCCGTTTCTCTTGGGGCAGTCTTCATGTGCCCTCCCCCGGCGACAACCAAAGAAAATAATCTTTGGCTTCTACAGCCCTTGGCAACATGCCCCGTGAATCCACAACTTCTGCAAACTATTTGGTTTGCAGACTGGAATGCCACATCTTCACGCCGTAGTGTTACCGCCGTTGTTGTTGTTGTTGTTGTTGTTGTTGTATTGGGTTGAAACTCAAGCTGGTATTAGGCTTGTTACTAACAAACCTCTTCGGCTCATACTTGGCCTTCTTCCTCTCTCTTCTGCAGCTTGTTTGAAGTCATCTTCAAGAGTGATGGCTGCATCCACCAGCTCTTGGAATTCCGTTGCTCTCATCATCCTGCTTTGAACTGGGGACTTAACCCCCTCGTAAATCTCTTTTCTTCTTGTCCCTGTTAACTTCCTAACAAAGATACCCGGACAGTTTGAAAACTCCCCACATAGGTCGATTGCCTATCCTTCCGCGCCGAGACTCTCGAACTCGACGCTTCAATTCCACGATACTGTGGACATTGATTCCCGAATTTCCTTAACCCCTCCTGTAATACCTTCCAAATTCGTAACGTTACAAAGTTATCCCACCATGATGGGCGGGTCCACACAACAGATGGGTAGCATATCTAACCTTTCTTGGTCATTGCATCCATAAAGGTTGAGCTTGCGCCGATCCATTAGCCAATCTTCCCGTCCATCACTAAAAAGGAGCAGCGAAAGATATTGGCTTGGTGTTGGAAGTCTCGCTAATGTGACTCCCCGGGTTCTCGTGTCTCTCCACCCTATTCTCACGATTAGATCCCGAAGGAATTTGTCTCAGGCCTAGCACACGCGTCTCTTCCGCCTGCTGCATGTACTGGATAAAGTTTTGTCACATGGGTGGTGGTGGTGGAAACCGATCTCTAGTTGCACTCAATCTCTTCCTTCTCCTTTGCTTCGCGCTCCATGCGCCGCGCTCCGTCCTTCCTAACGTTCCCGACATATCCTCTAGTTCTCGTAACACAAGATGATACTCATAATTACTCCATGCGCAAGTTTTCGAGCTCAACCTTGTGCCATAACTAGTCACGCAATGGAAATCAAGAAGCAAATCCAAATCATACAAAACATATACCCTGTATATACACATATAAGTGGTCTTATTACAATACTCAAGTCGATGTGAGTATGCAAACTCACTTATTAAAGTATATGTACAAATTTATACAAATATTACAAACTATAATACACGTGGTACTTGTGTATTATAGCCACGCCTCCCTTGGTGGTCCTCTAATCGGTCTTCACTCCCGGTACATTCCAGGCTTCCATCCAGTCGAACGAGTCGTCCTCCTGATAGACCCTGGAACATAAGGTCTCCCCGTTGGCTTGTAATCCGAGTCGGATGATGATCCTAAGGAGAAATCAGTGTTCACAAACTGATCGTTGAGTGCATCATAATCCACCCATCGGGTGTACTCTCCTGTAGCCCAACCATAAGGGTTACCAAAACCCATACCCGACTCAACCTGTGTCGGATATCCTCCATCCACTCCTTCATTACTAGGATAGCTCTGGTTCTGGGTTGTTGCATCATCGTTCATCTCTCCATCATAGTACTCGTGAGTACCATGGGTTCCAAAGATCACTACCCCAACGCCAACCCCGGAATTCCCGATTGGAGTCCCGAACGCCGATTGCCGGATTCCTCGCTCAGATCCCCATAGAACTATTCAGTAGTTCTGTGTAACAGTGTAGGTTCACGGGCAAGTGGATCAAAACTGATGTAGTCACCAGCTGAATAACTGTGTACCACATTCTCCATAGGTTCTTTGCCCCTACTCCTCCTTGGGTTCAGTGCTCCTCAAGCATCGTATCAATTGCTCCTATCGATGACACTCAACCGAAAGAGTAATGATATGAAGTTACACTGTTATCCATGTATTTGGCTGCTTCGGCTGGTTTACTTTTGGCATATTTGAAATGGTTCAGCATGGGATCATTGTCTTCCTCCATATGAGGAATGTGGGTGAATTCGGAACCCATAAGCGCTTTCGTCTTATGCTCCCGAATGTCGGTTATGGCTCTCATAACAGCTATATGATAGGCTGTGTTGGTTGTCCTAGCTTCCCCAGCTGGCATGACTACGCTCATTCCCAAAGATTCGGGAAGTCGCAGTCCTACTCTGCACTTGGCCAGCACCGGTCCATCATAGAACATGTACTTCTTTACTGGAATCTGGGGATCACACCCAAATTCTAGTAACATGGCTCGTAGGATATCCGCAAGTCCTCCTTGGTATTCGTTCAGTGTGGAATCCATAACTTTCACGTTTCTTCCCGGTCGTGAACTTGCCATGATGGCTGTAGAAATAGAAAGATTATGAGATTAGTAATAATGTATCATAATAGAGGTAATAAAGAATTATCGCACTAAAAGATATGATTGTTTTATTCTCAATTGAATATACACCATATTTTTAGAGAATTCTTTATTAGTCCTATTTGACTCCTAACGTTTTAGTCCCATTTACTAGGTTCCAACCTAAGGTCAAAGCTTTTGCTCTGATCTGATACCGGTGACCCAGCATACCACCGCATGTTGTAGTATGCCAGTCGTTGATATAACATTCGCGAAGTACCATTCCGCAAATATCACATCCCTCGGAGTGTACAACAGAACATAGCAAGGTCCATAACTCATTCACATATTATTACAATACACATACACAAGTCGTCTCAGAGCTCCTCTTGGGTCCTAAGAGGATATCTCCGGGTTCGAGGTGAACCCATCTTAACTTACAATACCATTGTCTCCTTAAACAAAACATTTATTTAATCGAGCAACAACACGGTAAGAGTTCGTGCTGCTCGGCTACTACTACTCCCCAGACATCTCTAGGCTTGTTCTCCTCCGGAAGCCTCCCCGGATCCGTAGACGATGATGTAGTCTACGCCTTCAACACCTCCCGAGAGGTCGTTCTTCATAGCCGATGATCTCGGTTCCTTCATTGCTGTCGTAGTCCTCCTCCAGACGATTCAGACAATCTAAGCATGGGGTTTAAGAGTGGTATGAGTACGAGCGTACTCAACAAGTTCATTATAGATAAGAGGTGTTTAATGCACTAGCTACGATATTAGACCGTAAAGTCTAATACCAATGCAAGTTTTGATAAACATTTCTTTTCAAGAGATTGCTTTTATTTCAAAGAGCTATGTCCGTCACCCTTCACCGGTTTACTAGAACTTCATGGAGCTCCTTCCTCCTGTCATAGCTTCCTCAATCCCGAACAGAGGACAGTCGCGCTGCACCGCAGAGGTGTGTTGCTTACCCATAAGAGATCTTAACCTTGGTGCCAACCGGGCAGCTCGTCCACACTTCCTTCGGTGTGAGGCCCGGTATAAGGTCTAGCCAATCATGTTCCTCCGCTACCTCGAACACCCACCCTTTGTTGCATGCGCCGACCCTGGGTCCACGTCGGTCCCATTATTCCCGTAATTTCAGGGTGGACCCCGACCACGACAAAGTGCTGGGCTCTACCATACACTCCTACGCCGGTAGCTGCAACCCATCATAGACCGCATTACCGTGGGGAATTAGAATGGGATCCCCACCCTCCGGTTGTTCCGCAAGACACAACTGCTACGGCAAGCAATGCTTTACCGTGAGGAATTAGAATGGGATCCCCACCCTCCGGTTGTTCCGCCAGACACAACCTACGGTAAGCGCATCCGTTGATGAACCAGAGGTGGAAACACTTTTGACTACTCCGTCCACTCCCGATCTTATGGTTAACACGTTATTATGCACAAGAATCACTGGAAGACATTTGTTGTTTAATCCTAGATGGATATAAACCCTGCAATGGAACCTCCACCATATCAACACAATCCATGGTTCCATTGCCCACCACATAGTCATATTCATAATTATGAAAGTAGTGGTTTTGATTTTTGTGCAATAGTGATAACCATAATACTTTGCAAGTAATTTGATAAAAATACTCAAATGACATGAGCAAGTGATGAACTTGCTCCGAACACCGCAAAGTGTTGCAGTTGGATGGTGTGGACTGACCCTTGTCCTCTTGTTCTGAAAAATAGCATCATTGTCCGATAAGGGCAATGGTTAAAGAAGCGATAATGCATGATTCCAGTTTTAGGGTTTATTTCCCCCTCCCGGTGTCGTTGTTATTTTATGAGAGGTTAAATACTAAGAACATTTTAGGGATACCTGATTTAGGGTAAAACACCACCTTGAAATGTTGTCAAGGTGTTTTTGAAGTCCAAAGGCAATAATAGACTTAATTTGTATTATTGAAAATAATATATGTGATTAAATTCATTATTTAAATCATCAAATTAAGTCTTATTCTTCTTTGTCTTTAAACATTCTCTTTGATATTTTATTTGGATAGAGAATTTTATGTTGATTAATTTTCATATTTTTACTTATTTTTTTAGAGCTTTTATCAATTTTCTATTGAATGTCCAAATTTCTGATTTTTAATGAAATTTGGAAAAGACTGATTTGCCCCTGGGCCCACCTGTCAGTGGAGCCCAAAGGTTTGGCTAGACCAGCTCGGGTCCAACCGACCCGAGCGGTCGGTCGCTCACTCCCTCACCTCGCGCCCGTGTCCGAACCCTAACCCTAGAGCTCTGGCGACGCACGCGTCGCCGCCCCTTCTCTGAATTATTCCGGCCGACTCCGGCCATCGCCGCCGGCGAGATGTGGCGCATCTGAACCGCCACTCGACGGCGATTCAGATCCACCGCGTCGATCTGTGCTTCGCCGCTTCCTCGACGCGCACCCTTCGCCTCTGCTAGTCTACCGTGGTGTGCTGCGGCGGGTTCGTCGCCGTTGACGCGCCTGGTGTCGAGGCCGTGTGCCTCGCCGTGTTGCTGCTGGCGTTGCGGCGAGTTGTGCCTGGCTAGGCTTGGCCTGGCGCCGCCGTTCGCCCGGCGTGTGCCGCCGTGCCGCCAAGGTCGATCTCCTCTCCGCTTCACCAGTAAGTGCTCAATTCCCCGTCCTTCTCTGCTACTTGTTCTACTGCTTCTCCTTCCTTTCGTCCAGCTTGGCCACTGGCCTGCTTCTCCCTGTGGTGATGTTGGCCGTGCCGAGGTGCTGCTGCGCTTGCTAGCTTGTGCGTGTGCTGCTATGCTGTGTGACTGTGCTATGATTACCATGCTTCTGTGTTTCTTAGCTGTTTCTGTTCCTTTTCATCTCTGGCTGTGGCTCTCCTGTGATTGCTCTTGAGCATCCAATGATGCTCATGGCCTACTGGCATGCTCCTCTTCTTTTTACTGTCGCTAGAGCATGCTGTGTGTGCTTAATCCTGTCCCTGGCTTGATTGTGGTAATTAATTCTTGCATATTAGCAAGTGCCAGTGCTTCTGGGCTAATTCAATGAGTTCAGATTCATGATTATGCTCCATTGAGCTGTACTGTTGGCTTAGTTGTGTGATTCAGTGATGAATTGTCATGTGCTTTACTTGTATATTGTGATCCTTTGGTTCATCAAACCTTTGATGTGCTTCTGGATACAATTATAAAGCTTGATGCCCTTATCTTGTGATGCGATTGTTCAGTTATTTAATTATCTGTTCATGTGTTAATTGCTTGGAATGAGTTCTAGCATGCAGTAGCATGCTCTATCAAGCCTCTGGTGTTCCTATGATCACCAGTTGCTTGAAACAGCTGCCTTTTGGTGTCTGTGCCTCACTGTTGCTCTCTTGTGTATCACACAGGCCTGGCCTGATGTGTGCTGTTGCTTGTTTAAGCATCAATTGATGCCTGTCATGATCCATTTGATCATTGGCAAGACCCTGGTGCATCAATTGCTTGTCTGTTTCATTTATCTGTTTATCCTTACTTGATTAGATGGATAAATGATGTGAACTGAGATTCAGTGATGATCATCTCAATGATTTGGTAGGGTTAGATGGATGCCAACTCCTGGTTGTGTACCCTAACCCTCCTTTTGAACCCTACTGGGTGATGATATCTGTGCATGGTTTCTTTGTTGGAATTGGTTAAGGGTTGAGGTGATCCTGGCAGTATACAAGTACTGCCCTGGGATGGCTCCCCTATCTGTTGGCTTGTTGTGGCTCACCAAATGCTCACTGGATGATCCATTTATTGGATTTCCAGAAGCTCTTGATGTTGAAATCAAAATAGACAATGATTTGTCCATGTCTGATGGCCAGAATAGCTATAGGTGCTGAGTGTGTGGGCTAAGCTAGGCTAGGACTTCATCTTTTGCTGGACTTCTTCAGTTATGCACTGTTTTGCCTGACTGATGTTCCCATAGGCTGATTTCCTAGAGTCTTTACCCATATTTGCTTGCACCAATTGGCTTTGTAGCCAGATGATGACACAAACAGGGTTTTCTACCCTTCTGTGCTCCTGTGATGCATATGCTTATATATGAACAAAACTCTTTGGTTTGTTCATGATGCTTGGTATACCTCACTCCAGCTCCTAGAATTTGGTGTTGAAGTAGAGGGTTTGCTTCGTGTGGTTCTTGTGGATGATCTACTTGCCCTCGCTTCCTCCCGGTTAGCTTGATGCCTCTTGGTTAAGAGCTGTTGGTGGAATTGTGTTGAATGCAGGACTGTCAAGCCGCTTCTTGTGTTCTTGGTTTCCCGATGAACTTACCCAGTGCTGCTGTCGATGGGATGAACCAATGGCTAGGGTTTGGGTTCTGGAAAGGTTAAATATGGTGCTTCTATGCTCCTCCTCGGTCGACAAATTTTCGGCCTGGTCACTTTGGGTGACTCACCACTGTGTGTGTGTGTTGTGCTTCATGCATGCTGTTGCAGCAGCCTAGCTGTGTGTGTGTGCAAGTTCATGGTACCAGGCTTGTGTCTTGGCTGTGAGATGATCAGCTCGGCAGAGCTGATCCATTTCATCTCAACTTCATTATTTTTCTAACCTGCCAAGTGGTTTTACCACTTGGCTTAACTTTTCTTTTGTTGTGTTTATGTGGGCAGGGCTCCATGATCATGAAGATCATCAAGTTAATGAAGTTTAGCTTGTAGTGTTTAGGATAGATCCTTGATTTGTAATTTTCCTTTTCTTTTCTTTTTCTATTTTTGTCCATTTCTTGTAATATGTTGTATTGTTCATATTTTATTCTGGATATTGTAAAAACAATGTATATTGTGTGAATATCAATAAAGCTCAAAGTTTTCCTAATGAGCTTTACTAAATACATGTAATGTTTATATCCTTTGATTATTCATATTTGTTTAATGAATTACCTCAAGTTTGAATTATGGAATATTCATATTATGTTTAAATTTGAAATTCAAAAGTTCTTGGGTTTGAGTTCAATCATGCAACTTAAGTTGTAATGCAATACTCTCCTCTCTTCTCAAAACCCTAATTTGATTAGGTGAGATGCAAGTTTGTCGCACTCTCGAAACCCTAACCCTGTAAGGTGTCGAGAGAGAAACTTGTCCCCCTTTCGATGCAGTTTTTGTTTAAAAGCGCGAAATTTCCCCAATTTACTATGCAATGCACATCCCTTTCTAAAATCTACCCTCGATCGTCTCTAAACCTGACATTACGTAAATCTTCGCATGGTGTCCAACACTACAAGAGTACCCATGGAACTTGCCGAAAGCACCACCTAAATTGATCCATCAACGAGACTAATCAAACAACCTTTTGCGGTTGAACCGAACCTATGCTTGCTGTCGAAATCAATCGACTGCAAGAAGCTGGTTTTATCAAAGAAATATTCACGAAGCCACATGGGTAGCAAATCCCGTGATGGTGCCGAAGAAAACACTAAGGTCCTTCGCATGTGCGACTTTACGTGTCTCAACAAACATTGTCCAAAGGATCACTTCCAGATCGATCAAATTATCGACTCCACGGCCGGATGCGAACGCTTTCCTTCTCGACGCGATTCAAGTTATAACCAGATCAGGTTAAAAGAAGAAGATGAAGTAAAAATAGCGTTCATCACACCTTATGGCGGTTTTGTTACAACAATGCCCTTCGGTCTAAAAAACGCTGGAGCAACGTATCGTAGATGATGGTGTCTAGCACACGATTGGCAAAAACGCAAGTGTACATCGATCGACGACCGTCATAACATCAAAGGAAGGATCAACACTACAGAGGACCTCAAGGAAACGCTCGACAACCTCAACAAATTCTGTCTGTTGAACCCGACGGTGTTCTTTGGTGTCCCAGAGGAGAACTCTTGGGGTTTCTATCAGTAAGAGGGATTGAAGCAAATCCCGATAAAATACAAGCTATTGTAACAATGAGAAAGCCAACAAAGTTGAAAGAGATACAACAGCTAATTGGGCGAGTCGCAGCTGAGCAGATTCGTCGCAGGCTAGGAGAAAAGCGTTACCATTCTACGCTTTGATAAAACAGGAGACAACCAGTGGAACGAAGAAGCCGACAGAGCTTTCGAAGATTTGAAGCGCAAAATCTCGACACCACCAATCTTGGTAGCACCAAAGGAAAAGGAACCTCTCCTGTTATACATCGCAGCCACGCCCCAAGTGGTAAGCACAGCGCTGGTTGTTGAAAGAGAAGAAGAAGGAAAACTCCACGGAGTACAGAGGCCAGTTTACTTCGTCAGCGAAGTTTTGTCGCCTTCAAAACAAAGGTATCCTCAGTACCAGAAATAGCATATGGAGTGTTCACAATAGCACGAAAATTGCGCCACTATTTTTCGCACACCCGATCATAGTGGTCAATGAGGCTCCTTTGTCAAATATACTGAAAATCCAGGTCGTGTCTCCCTTTCAAGAACTTCTGACATCACGTATGAAAAAAGAAAGCAATCAAGTCGCAAGTTTTGCCGGACTCATCGCAGAGTGGATGGAGTCGCAAAACACAGACCCCTGCCTGCCGAGAACCTGGACCATGAATTTCGACGGGTCCAAAAGAGTAGAAGGAGCTGGCGCAGGAGTAATACTCATATCACCCGAAGGCGACAAATTGAAGTATATTCGATGACGTTCCCTAACGTCATTTAATAAGAAGAATATGAAGCCCTCATACATGGGATGAAGATGGCGAAGGCATGCGGCGCAACTCGACTAAAAATCTTGGCGACTCACAATTAGTGGCCCAGCAAGTTATGAATCAATGTGATGCGGTCAATGATAGCATGGTCGCATACAAGGAGGTGTACAATGAACTCGGTAGTTATTTGATGGATGCGAAGTAAACCACATCAGTAGGTTGAGCAACGATGAAGCCGACGTGCCCTCGCAAACATCGGGTCGCAGTGCCTCGCGTCCCGCCAGGAGTGTTTTGGGAAGAAATATCGGAGAGGTCTACAAAGCCAAAAAAGGTGCAGAAAGAAAAAACTTCGACACCCCTCGCAGAAACCACGGAGGATGAAGATGAACAAGAGCTTGTGATGATGGTAGAGGTTCCTTGGATGCAAGCATATGTATCATACATCCTCAGAAAGAAATACCCGACGATCCAATGAAGCAAGAGTAATTCGACGGTCTAAAGCCTTCACGGTGGTCAAAGGAGAACTGTATAAGCGAAGTATTTCAGGTCTCCGCAAAGGTGTGTAACACCCGAAGAAGGAAGAGTAATTCTAAGGATGTGCACGAAGGAATATGCGGCCATCACGCAAGTAGTCGAGCCATCGCAGCCAAGGTTTTTCGGGCAGGATTCTGGTTGACAGCAATCGAGGACGCCAAAGAAATAGTAAGGACTTGCGATGCGTGTCAAAGGTTCGCCGCAAAACCTCACTCTCCAGCAGTAACTAGCACCAATACCTTTGTCGTGGCCCTTTGCACAATGGGGACTCGATATGGTGGGCAAGTTACACAAATCATGGCCAGGAGGAAAGGAGTATATGCTAGTGCTGGCGACAAATTTACAAAGTGGATAGAAGCTAAGCCGATAAATTCACCGGAGCATCCGCAGTAAAATTAATAAAAGGCCTCGTCTTCGATTTGGAGTGCCTCATAGCATCGTCACGGACAATGGCGGAACTTTACATCCAACGAATTCAAAGATTACTGCAAAGAAGTAGGTATCAAGCTGCACTTTGCGTCAGTTGCACATCCTCAAACCAACGGGTGGTCGAGAAGGCCAATGGCATTATCCGCAATGGCATCAAGAAACGCCTGTTGGGACCACTAGAAAAAGCTCGACATACCTGGCCTGAAGAACTACCAAGTGTGTTGTGGAGCATCCGAACAACACCAAATACAGCGACACAAGAAACACCGTTTTTTCTGGTCCATGGCGCGGAGGCGGTACTACCAATAGAAATAGAGCATGACTCTCCAAGAGTCACAACATATGATGAAGAAGCTTCAAAGACAGCATTGGAAGACGATGTAGACGCACTCGACGAAGCTCGAGACGAAGTATTATCAAGGGTCACCAAATATCAACAGACTTGAAGAATTACCATAGTCGACGTTTACGGCCAAGATCTTTTCAAGTGGGGGACTTAGTTCTTCGGCTCACGCAAAAGAGTCATGAAAAACTCGAGTCACCATGGCTTGGTCCCTATATCGTCACGGAAGTAATTGGAGGAGGAGCATACAGGATAAAGGACAAGAAGACAGGGGTGGAGGAGCAAAACCCCTGGAACGTGGCGCAACTCGGCGGTTCACGCTAGAGCTAAAATATAGTCCCCAGAAACTTCAATGTACCGAAACGCCCACGAGTTTTCGACGCACTCTTTTCCTTTTCGGGCACCGAGTGGGGCCGGAAAGGTTTTTAATGAGGCGGGCTCGTGGTGCTGCAATATAATAAAGATAGTGTCAATATAATTTTTCTTTCTCGACACGTTCAAATCTCCAACCCGACGAATTTCAATATAGTTCCTCGCACAGAGTAAAGCCTCGCCTTGGTACTCAAATACCTCGTGAGTCAATAAAAGTACGAAATAGTACTAAATAAAGAAGCTCGGGGGCTGATACTTGCCAAAGATTACATATTATTGCCTTGGTTTACAAACCTCGCACTATATAAATACAGCAAACAGTCACCGAAAATACTCGGGGGCTAGACAAATATAGAAATATGATGTTCACTTCACAATATAATCGCAATCACAATTTACAAGAAAGAATCAGTCACCAAAGGAAAAATTAGTCATGGTTCAATATATCGTCAAGGGTAATCCTCCCTTCGGGAGCAGCACCAAGAAAATCAGCATAGTGTCCATCTGCAAAAAAGTCGGCATCCATACGCAGAAGATCTTCAATCATTTCCTCAGCTATGGGTGAAACCTTCGTGTTAATACGCTCGACACCAACTCTTCGGCGCCGCACCTTCTCATGAACTTTCGCAACAACTTGAGTCAGATCAAGTTTCGAATGGCAGATCTGAAGCATGATAAGAGCAAATCTGGCGCCTGCTACCAGTTGAGCTTTGACAAAGTCATGGATCTTGTGGGCATCCTTAAACTTTTCCATTAGCTCGAAAAGATTCTTTGGTTGAGCGTTTCGAGGAAACATAGAATTATAAACCATAGACAAGGTCTTTGTACAGAAGTCAAGGAAGTCGCGAGTTTGGGAGGCGCGATCTTGAAACCCGACAATTTGGCGGGTCCCTTCTGGGTAGCCCAGAACAAAGAACCATGGTCAAGAGAAAGGTTAACAAGGAGGTTTGTCCTAGTATTCACCCTCTCTTCTTCGGCAGCAGCATCAACAACCGAGCCTATTCAGCACCAAGGCAAAAGAAATTGGAAGAAAGGCACAGCAAAATAGAGAGAAGGCATCTTCAGATCGCAAAAACGTACCTAACATATTTGTGCTAGCTTCCAGCATTAGCTCAAGCATACTATTTTCTCGGGTTGTTGCTTCTAATACAGCAGCGTCCTTAGCAGCCATAGCTTCTTGGGCTTGTTGAAGAGCAAGTTGTTCTCGTTCAGATGCTTTCCGAGACTGTTCCATCATGGCCAAAGTTTGTTTCTTCATAGATTGAAGTTGTTGTCGAAGTTCTTGCAAATCTTCCGACAAATGTCCGCTTGATGAACTCTCGAGGAGATTATGGTCGACTAGTACTTTCTTCGAGAAGGAAGATGCAGGTGAAGCAGCAGCAGAACAAGGAGGGGTCGAGTAATTATCAAATATTAACTGGAAAAGAAAGGCCCAGGATCAATGAAAAGCACGAAGGGCAATTTCATTACTTGCTAGAAACTTTACACAGACATTACAAAAGAAAGTTTTCCAGGGGGACTAAGAGGGTAATTGTCGCCAAGACTAAAATGGCGACAAGAACAAGAGAAACAGAAAAAGAAACAAGGAGGCATACAACTAGACCTCCGGCCTCGACGAGCTAGGAGTCGAAGATGGCTTGATCCCGAGATATGCCAGGATCTTCTTCGTGTTGGGCTTGGCCGCTTTAATCAGTGACTTCCATCTCGACTGTTCTATTTGATCGGTGTCGCCAACCTTCATCCAGTCAAGAGTCTGTTGGCTGTCGCAACCGCAGCAACAAGATCGATGCCCACCTTCATATTTTCATGACGCATCTTCATCCAAGGTCTTCCGATGAATTGAAAAGCTTGGCAAGGGCAAGGAAAGTTCTCTTTCTTCGGGAAGAAGTAGGGGAACAACGCCGACAAACCTGCACCGGCATTGGCCACGCCACGAATTTCGCGCCCATGAAACTCCAGAAGAGAAAGTGCGTCAAGGAGGGGATCATCGACGGGATTATCCAGATCAAAATCCTGGTTTGTTTGAGCTGCCACACGAGACAAGAACATTAGTCACAAACCAAGAAACAGGAAGTACAATAAAACAGAAAGGATCAATAATATTACTCGAGTACGTCGACTTTGCGACTTCGACGTTTGAGGATCCCTTGCTCACGAGCAGCCTGTGCACTTTTGCTCGTCTAAGGCAGATTCAACATCTTTGAGCCTTTTCTGCAGTTCCTCGACACTAGCAGCCTTTGCTTTGGCATCATCGCCTCAGCTTTAGCTTCGCTAGCGACAAGTTCGGCTTTCTTGCGAGCCGCCTCACTTTGCTCCAGTTTTTGAGCAAGTACGTCGGCACGCTTGGTGGCCTCTGCAAGTTTCTCTATCAAGATAAAAAAGGGGAAAGAAAGATCAAAAAATTGCGACAAACAAAAAGGAGCAAAATTCAGGAAGAACAGTGAATATAAAAGTTATTACCTTCGGCTCTGCTGGCATACTCGCGGTACCCAATAAATTGGGACCCGATGCGGATAAGATCCTTGATCATAGGCTGTCGAAGAAAAAGAACGAAGGGGAAAACATCGGTATTAAAAAAAGTAAGGGTTTACAAAAAGCAAAATAGAAGAAATATAGACATCGACAAACTTACATCATCCAAGAGTGCGAAGAGCTGCTCAATTGAGGAGGAGGCTCAACAATCATTTCAACCCTTGCCCTTTTTGGCGAAGGGACAAGGGGGCTCGAAGGAGGAGTAGATGTATCAACATTTTGTTGAGGAGGCGACGATTCTTCTCCTTCAACGGGCTTCTCCGAAATAACTAAAGTGTGTGACGTGCTCGTCCGAGGAGCTACGTCACGAGTTGGTACTTCTTCCTCGTCATCACTGCAAGTAAGGATCAATAGTATAAAAAGCAAAGACAAGAAAAGAAAACTTCGACTACAGAAAAAAGAGAACAAAGGTAACTTACGAGCTGACGAGGGATGCAACATAAGGATCATAAGTCGCCTTCGGATGAGAAGGAACAACTTCTTCGGCTTTGGATGTGCCAGAATCTTCGACATCGTTCCTCTTCCTTTTCCTTTGAGGGGAAACAGCAGGAGGAGGAGACTGGACTGACGTAGTGTCCTCGGAAGATCCCGCAGATTTTCGAGAATCCACAGGATCATTCACAAAGGATGGAGCTTCTTGATTGTCGTCAGTAATAATGCCCATTTCTTCGACTTCTCCATCCTCAGGAAGAGGAGGAAGGGAAGCCATAGTAGGATGATCCTGCAGGAAAATAGCGGCAAAGGAAAAAATAGAGAGATATCAATGCAATGAGATGCAGGGAAATTCGAAACAAGATAAAAATTCGAGAAGACAACATACCTCGGGGAGTGGATTGGTGGAGCTGTATGGCTCCACGCGACAAGAGGAAGGAATAGCATCTTTCTTGCTCAGCGAGGTGATTCTTCGAATAAGCTTCTCCAAATCCTTCACAGAAAGATCACTGGAGAGCCTATTGGCGTCATTGACACCAGAATACGTCCAAAGGGGATTTTTGCGAGCTTGAAGAGGCTGCACTCTAATCCTAAGAAAATAGGCAGTGATTTGAACACCAGATAACTCTTTGCCTCGAGTATTTTGGAGCTGATGAATCGAGACATAAGAGCTTCTGTCGCTTCTTCTCTTCTTCGGAAGTCTCGTCCCAGGAGTAGCGGCGTTGGATTTTTGCTTTCCGTCAAAAGGAACTATGTTGTGTTCCACGGAATTGGCACTTTTTCGTGTATATAGAGCCACCTTTTGCGCCACCTTGGACGGAGTCAGAAACTTGACGTCGAAATAATCGACATCGGTTCGGACACAGATAACTACACCACCTATGTTGTAGGTGGCGTTGTGAGCGCCATTGCGGCGGGCAGAAAATGCGCTCCAAAGAGCCCAATTAGGAGCGATCTAAGAAAGCATTCGCAAAGCGTGATAAAAATAGAAATGTGAAGGATGGAATTGGGGGCACCTGAATCCCATAAACAAAGAGAAGACCGCGGAGGAAATCGTGGATTGGAGTAGAAAGGCCGCGGATGAGATGATCAACAAAACTAACCCGGTACTCCATTGGAGGATTGGGGTAGCTTTCTTCACTGGGAAAACGGATAGCGTCTTCCTTCTTCATCAGGCCGAGCCTCTTCAGCACATTGACATCTTGGTTGGAGATTTTGGATCTCTCCCACTCAAGATCCTCAGCAGCCATCTTGGATTCCGGAGTGCTGTGGCGGGTGAGTCGCGTACGCGGTGGCATCTACAGCACTGGGAAAGTAGTGTTCTTGCGTGCGGAAGATCAGAAAGAGTTGGGCGCAGGGGAGTTTTTGCAGAGGGGAGCAGATGTGCGGCGCAAGCGAAGGAGTGGACGGAGGTTGAAGAAAGGTTTATATAGGCTTCGGGAGAAGTAATGAACCGTCGGATGAAGAAATCGTGTGGTGAAAAGAGATCCAGTAGATATGAGGGTAAAAAGGTATTTTTACGGAGATGGAATGGAACAGGCGTTACCGAACGTGCGCCAGGAAAAGCGGAGGACGTGTGTCCCCCACTTGCACGACGTGTCAACGCGGTGGAAACAATGGACCCACAAGGCAGAAAAATCTCGATCATTAATAGAGTTGAAGAGAATTTGACAAGGGAAAATATGTCGACAAGAAAAATAAAAGGAGAATGGCGATAGGATAAGTTATTTGCATACTTCGGGAGCCTTTGGTCAGAAACAAGTTTTTGCCCAAATGCTCGGGGGCTACTTCGATGAAAGTAAAAATTTCGACTATGGCAAATATAGAAATTGTAGAGCCTACAACCAAGCACAAGTTCTTGGCTGTAGCCTCGGGGCTACTCCCATCGGGAGCGCTGTTCGCGCGCCCGAGAGATAAAAAAAAAGAAGAAAGAGAGAGAAAGAAGGAGAAAGAAAAAGAGAAAGAATATCAGATGTAATGACAATATAGCGACAAGATGGACTAAAATGTTGAGCCTACAACCAAGCACAAGTTCTTGCTGCCTCACTCCCATCGGGAACGCTGTTCGCGTGCCCGATGAAATTTAAAAAGGAAGAAGAAATAAAGATAGAAAAGCAAGAGAGTATATTTCGAGTTATAATTAACTCTACATATACTCATCGGAGAATAATACAAGTCATATTTGACTCGATAAAATGTGCCATTCCAACAGCTGGAAAAGCACTCGACAATATATTCTCAGAACGCCAAAGTTGCGATCAATTTCTCGAATGCCGCAAATTTGCGAAGGTAAGACCCCAGATCCGTTCTGGGCGTGGCATCGCCGAAGAGCGCTCGCTACTTTTATCCGTATCAACAGATACGAAGAAAAATCCTAACGGACGCGTTAGGTATCCGATAAATTAACGGGACTCGACAGAATGGTAAGACCTTAAGCGGCACTTTGTCGGAGTTTACACAAGTATCCCGAGATCATGTCCAGGACGTGATCTTGAAGTAGGTTTTTGCGGATTGCCACAAGAGCGGCTAGTATACGATCCGTCGATGAACTAGCCCCAACTAAGATCCCTGTACAATATAGAAATTTATATGAAGAAATATAGAACAGTTTAAAGTTCAAATAAAAATAAACAGTGGAGATTTTCCTGATTCTACGATTCAAGCAAAATCTCAAATCGACATAGGCATCCCGAATGGGCCTGCCAAAGATAGTACCCGGGGTTTAACGAAGGCCTACTACCCGAAGAATAAGAAGGTTCGAGAGCCCAAGATATATTAATGAAAGTAGAATTGTAATAGGAAGTGTTGTTTGTAAATTTGGCGGGACGAGTTAGAAACCGTCCCGGACTCTGTAACTTGTACAAAACGAAACCCTCGGCTCCACCTCTTATGTAAAGCGGGAGTCGAGGGACGAGAAGATCATCGAATCATTGTTTACGAACCCTAGTTTTCATAATCGTCGAGTACTTTTCGGCTGAAACCTTCGAGATCTACTTGCCCTCTACTTCTAACTAAACCCTTGCCTACAATCCATAGGCATTGACAAGTTAATCCCTTGTCACTAGCCTTATTTAGCTGCAAAAAGTTGGTATGCAAATTGAACTTTCGTAATAGCCAGTTTACAATACTAGATGATACCCCGCGCGTTGCTGCGGATATGTTGTTTACATACACATTTTAAATATAGGCATATAATATAAAAAAACAGAACGTCTAACAAAGGATAGGCGCTAAAAAAAGTTGATCGTGCCGGCATAATTTCATATGTAAATGAAACACTACCCAACGAACTTACAGGAGGAAAAGCAAGTTAAAATAATAATTCAATATAATTTCTACGCAAATACAACCGTCGTTCCAATTTGCAATTTCTGCTACTCCCTCCGAACCATGATAAGAATTATAGTTTTGGTTCAAATTTGAATGAAAACCTACCAAAAACATAAGAATTCCCAACTTATATGTTCTGCAAACAAAAGGTTAAATTCTTAGCAAATGGACTAAAAGGAGTGTGGACAGTTGATTTGAAGCACAAAGTGTTTTTTGCCATGCACACAATAAAATAAAATAATTAAATTAAACATGCATACATCCACAAAATATGGCTCACGCTTGGCGTCCATACAATAGTTTAATAATTGTATCTAAAATACTCAAAAGCTCCATCAATGGTTTCTCGAGAAATATGAAATGCAGAATGTAAATCTACCAGTGTTCTTCCAGCCTGGTCACCGTCACAAATCAGAACTCAAGAGTTAAAATGAAAATAATATATATCAGCCGCTAGCTAGTCCCACGTACCTTGAAATCTAATGCTTCAATACTTTAGATCCCAACATCATATGGAGGTTCTTAGGAGAAGACAAACTAAAATCTGTAGGTAAAAGAGCGTGATACGTAGTATCCTCGATCTGGAAGAAGAACTTCAACCGGGAGAGAGGGGAGAGAAAGCATACCAAATTTCGAGCGGAAGCAATAATTTAAAGAGCAAAGAACGTTAACTACCAAATAATTATCAGCCATGATTTCTACAAAAAATTGACAAACAGTAACATATTTATGTCAAACCTTTTATACATCTCTACTATATAAATGAGTCTTCTGGGGAAGTTCATCGCAAGTTAGTATTCCTTAAAAAAACAAAAAAACAAAAATTAGAACGGATCTATAGTGCATAGACCAGAAAGATCAGACTGGAAAATATCAAGTCGCTCACCCGGTTCCAATCTATGAAATCAACGTAGCCTCAAAGTGGCACTTGACTTGTGGAAGTAATTTTTGATGGTTCTGAAATACTCTTGGAGGTTTTGTGCATACCTTCTTCTTCTTGGTGCTATGTTTTTGGACAGGACATCGCTCCAGGTATGCGTGAAGCACATGCGTACCTGCAGGCAAGAAGAACCATTCGTCAATCACCTTTGGTAAAATGCCACAGAGGGATTACCAATCCCAGTCTGCTGCCTTCCAAGTCAAGCGCTTGGGCATCTAAAGCATGAAGAATATGATTCGTCATCCGTGGGATGATGAGGATATGAAGCGGATCAATGGGTGAAAGAGAACGGAGAGGAGGGGAAGAGAATCGTTCGCGTTATACTAAAGGTTATGGCATGGCTGTCTCTTCATATGCCTGTGGCAATTAAAATAACGCCGACCTCTCATATGCCCGTGACACAGTTAAAAGAACACCGACTCAGTGTGGCGTATAAATTTTTCTGTGATAAAACTAAGAAAAAATTGAACAAAACAAATTGTTTTTGCTGATGTGGCAGGCTGCTGATGTGGATAGGCTGCATGTGAAGAGAAATGGGATCACCTATTAAGAATAGAAAGATTCAGGTGCATGTTTGTGCCTCATTTTACATTTTAGCTGAGTCATTTAAATACCTAATGTTGTGATTGGCAAGTTCTGTTGCAACTTGTTTTAGTACTCCCTCCGGTCCATATTAATTGACTCTAATGTGGATGTATCTAGACACATTTTAGTTCTAGATACATCCATATTGAAGTCAATTAATATGAATTGGAGGGAGTAGTAGTATGTTGTTTGCGTACTTAGTCAATTACTTGCAAACCTGTTTTAGTAGTAGTATACTGTTTGCTTGCTGGTCAATTGCTTGCTTACAAACTGGTTGTGGTTGGGGTAGCAGGGAAATGTTCTGTCTATCTCAAGTTCTCAACTCTGAGTACTTCGATAATTAAGTATTGGCTCAGCATGTTTCAGACCAGATCAGCACTGGACTATGTAAGCACTAATGAACTGTCTAAAAAACACGGAACACATAGCATTTGAAAATCGCTGCCATGCTGCACTCACGCTGTTCTATCAGTTGTATATATATATATGTGTGTGTGTCATGCTTGACTTTGAACCATAGCTGCACTCTGCTAGTGTCATTTAGAAACTGAACTGTTCCAGTTGATCTCAGCCCTGCATTAATTGATTAAAACAGGATTTGGTGCGCAAACCTTAAAAGAAAACAGTAGTGTTGGTCTCATGCATTGTTTAGGGTACAGTGTTGGGTTTCCAGTTTAACTAATGCCTGGCCAAAAATAAAATAAAGCAGTGCTAACCAATCATCAGCGGCTTTGTTCGTGAGCACTTGCGTCACTGTGTGTTTAGAGAAATGGATTGATTTCTGTAGCCCCCATGTTGAATGCCTGACTGCCTGTTAATGCATCTTGAGCTTACAGCTCCTTTGAAGTTGTGTTTTATTTTGTCAACTTCAAAGGCCACAAGCTGACTCTTAGTTGCTTTGATGTGTTCTTTTCTGCCCATCCTGCAAAAGCACAGTATGTTGTGTGGTTACTGGCTGATTAGCTACTGTGGACTGCTGTTACTGTATGTAGTTTCCATCTGTGGTTGCTAAGAGTTACTTGTGGCCTTATGTAACAGCACATAAATTGTCTGAAGGTGCCCTGTTGGATATTAGTGATTCATGCTGAAGCACAGTATGTTGTGTGAAATGTGTCTGCATGTACATTGAGTGCCAATGTTTCGCCGGAATGTCGATTAACTTCCGTTCTGGCGAATTTCTGGCACTCCGGCATGACCATTTTTTAGCAAAGGTCATGCCAAATTTTTTATTGGTATAGTTTAATAAGATACTGCTTCATCTGCATGTGTATGCTGCCTAATGCTGTCACATCTACCTTTGTTAGCATGTTCCTAAAACACTACATGTTTTCTTTCTTTGACTAATAGTAGTTCCAAATACATGGCAGAAGCACGTAGCTAGAGATGTCGTCTTCTGCAGACCCCAACGAAGACGTTGACGGGTCTTCTCAGCGGAAGTTGGATGAGCACTACAGGCTCATGGTCTCGGATCAGCTGGAGGACCTTCCAGGCAGCGATGACGAGTCCTCGGAGGGGGATGATGAGATGGACAACGATGGTGAGGATGAGGGGGGCTGCCGACGAGACCACCGACAGTGGCGTTGCCGGGGTAGCTCACTCCTACCGAGGCCAAGAGGAAACGGAAGCAGCGGCGCCCAAACAAGGTCGGCACCACTCGTGACATAATCACCGCGGTGGACGCCAAGACCGGGATTCCTACTGAGCCCAAGCACGTGGCGAAGGGGTACGACCTCCAACTGGGAGCAATCCTTCGGGACGTCGTTGACGTCAACGAGATGAAACTCCGAACCAAGAAGAAGCAGCATCTGCAGGCCCAACTCCTTGCGCGGCTGCACGCACGGTATGAGTTCCCTGTGGAATACAGGAACGAGGATACCAAGGATAACATCGTGAACAGACGAGCCCTCTCTAAGTTCTCCAAGAACCTCAGCGGTTATAAAACCATGCTGAGGGGGATGCTTGGTGACAATGAGACTTGGGAAGAGATCCAGCGCCACTTCCCGCGGATGACGCTGGAGCAGTATAATAAATTCTTGGAAAACGAGGAGCTCGAGTACACCAAACGACAATCGACCTGGGGGAAGGAGCTGGCGGATAAGAACATCGGTCACCACAATCTCGGTTGCCGTGGCTTCGAAGGCAAGCAGCCGGTATGGGACAAGGAGGACCAGGCCTACATAAATGCTGGCCTCGAGCCCCCTTTTGCCAAGTACAAAGACCCACTCTTCAGGGCATATCTCAGGTCCCGATACCATCGAGAATTGGGTGGGAAACGTGTCACGAAACCTGATGTGGTGGTGGGAGTTGAGTTGGTTGCCGACGCGAAGGTGATGGCACTAGAAAGCAGTGGTAAGCAAGCAATTTAATTTGATACTGCTCACCAAGTCCATTACATTCTAAAATTGTTCATGTTACTTCTGGCAGTTGGCGGAACAAGCAGCCGCCGAATCAGCTGGCTCCTCGTCCCAGACGTCGACGGGCAAAGTCCCGTGGGACACGCCTTTTACAGGGGTCTGAACACCGTGAAGGCGCGGCCGCTTTGGACAAGCCCCACCGTGTCCCCGGCGCCGGAGGAGGTCGCAAGCTTGCCGACTATGGCTTGGACGTGCCCGCAAGCACTAGGGAGTCGCGGCAGGCGCAGAAGGACCGGGAGCACGAGGCTCTGCTGAAAAAGGTGACCGACCTGGAAACAACCATGGAGCAAGCGTCGCCGAGGTTCGACAGCGCGTCGGAGGTTCGACAACGCGTCCTGCGGTTGCTAGCAAGGTCGATGACGCGCTGGCCAACAGGGTCAATGAAATCATCCCTGCTCTTGTGCTTGTCGATGAAGAATTACTTCGACGCGGCGGTAAGGGACCGATGCCGGTTATCGCCTAGGCGCCGGCAACTCGGCCTCCAACTAGACACGCTCAATGCACACCCAACTTGGTGACTCCACCCGCGGCAATGTCGGCGCTAGAGGGATTCACCGGCCTCAGTCATCCCTGCACGCCTGGCCTCGGTCCTTCAACGCGAGCCGAGCTCGACGCCCTCACGGTAATTAATTTAGTATCTCAAGCTCTACAAATTAGTTACTTTGTCGTCGCCCCTCTCTGACATACACATGTTTTCACAGGCGAACGCGACTCCTTGCACCTTGCTACTGAATGTGGACAACAAGTTGAAGGCTGTAGCGAGCGGCGTGTCATCCTGCCAACACAGCGGATTTTCCACTGCGTCAGGATGGATGATAGCTTGAGCCGGGTTCGCGTGATCCGGTCGTTACCGGGATGCCAAGACCTCCATCCTCCTTATCAACCCCCGGAAACGGAAACCCCGCTCACTCTCGGGGACCTCAAGAATCACATCCTTCTATGGCCGAAAGCTGAACACACCGCCTCAGGTTCGGAGGCAAGCTATGGCATGGTCACTCCTCGGGATGCAACGGATGCCCGAGCCAAGCCAAGGTCCCAGCTCAACGGCGCTTTGACGGCAGGCAAAGGCAGGGCCAGTGCTCCGCATGATCAATTTGAGCCGATAGTCGCCCGATAGTCCGCACGAGTCAGCACGACAAGGCGTTGGACATCGATCAAGCTCCCATTGATACGTTCATCGCCGAGCTCGACGCCGACGCGGTTTCTCCTTACAAGCCACCCGCCGGTCATATCCTAAAGAAGAAGTTGTTCCTTTCACAAGAAACGCCCGAGCAGGAGGACACTACCGCCTTCGCCCCGAGTTGGGCTTACCCCGAGGACACTCCTTGGTGCGACCACGCAAGGTATGAAACAAAACGCCGCTCCCAGTTGCAGTAAGAAGAAGGGCAGGAAGCGGAAGAAGTCGGGAGATGTTGCGGCAAGCAAGATAGTGGTTAATGACAAGTTGCCGACCCCGTGGAGGAAGTTGCATCACTTAGGCGAGCCGATGCTGCCGGCACACTATGTCAACAAGTTGACGCCGGATATGAGGAGCGTGCATGATGCTATTCTAACAAAGGAGAAGCTACTTCTTAAAGATAGAAATCCATCGTACCCGATTTTGATCGCCAAGGTGCCCACTGGCTTTGGCTTTGTCAACACATACCCTGCGGACTTGATATTCATTCGGTACGAAGACATCTTCAGGCTCTTGCACATGCAACAGCTAGACCGAAGCTTGGTCCGCCTCATATCGCTCAGCATGGCGCACGATATCGCCATGGAGAACACAACGCACATCGCTATCATGGACCCCTACTACATGACTCCAACCCAGACCGAACAAGCGTTTCTCGCCAACTATATCAAGAATTTCTTGGTGTTAAACAAGGATAAGAGTTGCTTTGTCATACCATATTTCCGCGAGTAAGTATTTGGTTACTAAAGTACCCTATATTACATTCTTTCATGAATTTCCTTAATAGCTGAGTATGATGGTTTATTTCCATTTTGCGCAGTTTCAAGTATTGCACCCTCCTCCTCTTTTACCCGTATCATTCCGATGTCACTTATCTCGACTCCGGGCTTGATAAGGAGAAAGACTTCACCGACCTTAAGTCTACACTTGATAAAGCCCTCAGCGGCTTCATAGCTGAGGTTGGCGTCAACAAACTCAGGCATGAGAAGAAAGTTAAGGGTTGCCATGTGTGCAACCACATAACCAAGTTCCCCTGCCTAAAGCAATCGGCGGATGACAATGGGATGGAGGCATGGTTTGCCATCCTACAGATGAGGGCGGTTGTAAGGTCTCGGAACGATCTCTTGTTGCCATCTGCTCTGCAGGGGAAGTTCGTGAACATGGCGGACACCACCGATGAAAACGTGAGAGGCGACTTCCGTGCCATCCAGCGGACCATTTGCACAATACTCTGGAGGGATGTCATCATGAATGGTGGCTTGTTCAACTATGCCTCCGCACTTTCTAATTCCGAGATAGAAGGCCGATTAGAAGATGGATGTGACGAGAGAACATTCAACACGCTCGAGGGCATCCGTCCCTTCCCGCCGAAGTAGACTTGAGTCAAAAACTTTTGTGTCCTGCAAATGTTAGTCATAAATTACATAAGTATTTTTTATGTTTGTTCTTTTGCACACCTATATGTTATATCTCTCTCTATGGATGTACTAACAACCTACATTTCTTTGTTGTGTGTTTGCATAGATGACGTACTATGTCGTCTACCACGGCAGGGTTCCTGGAGTCTACGAGGACTGGGAAGATGTAGGAGGCAGGTCCACCGTTTCGGCAAGCTACAAGGGGTACACCACTTTGGAGGAGGCGGAAACTCGATACGCCAACTTTCGAGCGGGACAGAGGAGGGAGATGTGGAGGACCCCTTTCATCGTGATGATGCTTGCCGCCACCGTCTCTCTAGTTTATTATGTCATTGTTGTTTAGCTAGGTCATCGACCCTGGACTTATATGTATTTCTGTAACATGTGCTACTTCGAGTCGTGATGTTATGGTCAACTATCTACTATCTAAACTTGTCTTATTAATGCATGCATGTTGTGAACATTTGGGACTTTCTATATAACTGTGTATCTGGCTGTATTTCTAGTAATATCTGTGTTATACTTTGATGTGTGTATTCTTGTGTATGTACTGTGTATTCTGGTCTGTATTCTGGTGTGTATTCTGGTGTATATACATTACTTTTCGAGTTTTATTTTTTTAATCCTGTGATCAATACCACCGGCGCTCCTAAACTATACCTCTGGTGAAATTGGAATCGCCAGCGGTGCAGCCAATTACCCCCGGCGTATTGGTAAGACGCCGGTGCTAAGCCAGTACCGCCGGCGATTTGAGAAAAGCGCCGGGGATAATGACACTTACCACCGGCGATTTGGAAAACGCCGGCGGTAAGGGGTTACCACCGGCGAGGTGGTCGCCGGCGAACATGAAAACGCCGGCGGTAAGGGTTTCTGGGGCGCCGGCGGTAGTACATTTCCTAGTAGTGTTTGTTTGTTCTTTTGGTTTCAACAATAGCAGACACTTCTAATGTGATAAGCCCTTTTTGGTGACAATTATCAATAAGTGGATGTGTGCTGGAGAGATCAGGGCGTTGCTCCCATATCTAAAAAAAGCGGGTTGTTTCACCCTTAGGTGTAGCGTGGAGGACACAATGGACGCGAGGTCTAGCGGCGCAACGTCGATGGAAACTTGCGGCAGCGGCGGGGTGGGGCACCCGGTGGAAGCGGCTGGTGTAGTGCCGGCGGCGGTTCGCCATGGGCCGCTCGAGAGGGTCTGGTGATTTTTCTTGTTTGTTTTTTCCTATTCAAAACTTAGGGCAAGAGATCAGGTGCTCAACTTTCGTTCTTTGAAAAAAAGAGGAAATCCTTCACAGGCTCGGCGACCCTCCTCCTCCCTTCCCCGTTGCTGACTCTAGTGGGTGCCACCAGGAAAAAACCAGGCGGTGCCAGCGGCGGTGGTCTCCCTCGTTCCTTCCCGTTGTAGGACATGTCGGGGCAGGCTCGACCAGATGGCGGTGGAAGGCACCTTTCCCGGCCCTGGCCTACGCGGCTCCCGACTTGGTTGATGGCATGGTGCTCGGGTGCGGTGGTGGTGCTTCTGCCCGCCACCGTAGGTGCTGCAGGGTGAGCTCGTGAGGTCGGCCAGATCTGGGCCCAGCGACGTAGATCCGGGTCTTCCAGGCCCTACTGTTATCACACCTTTGCTTTCCCCATTGTGGCCTTCCCTGACTTTCATCGTGGTTGCTCGGTTGAGGTAAATGGTGTCTGAGCGCAGGTTCCAGAACTACGCGGTGGCCGGTGACCATTTGTCTTGCCCGCTCGGTTGTGCCGGACCATGGTGGGCTTTTGGTTGTTTTGGCGTCGATGTGGGCCTCTTGTTGGGTATCTGGGACTGGGTCATTGGGCTGATGCGTGCTCGTCGGGTAGGCAACATGCTCAGTACTGCAGCTGCTCTTGCGGTTGTTGTCTATTTTCCCTTTGACCAGTTTGGACACACTAGTGCAGGTGTTGTCTCGCTAGAGTTAGTGCGGCTGGTGTTGGTGATGTCTAGATTCGTGTCTGGCCAGGACCCAGCCCTCGTGCGGGTGATAGTCTACTTGAGGCTAGACCATCCTGTGGCTTGGGTTGGTCGCGCGGCTATGTTTTCTGCTCTATCCGCTCTACATCCTCGCGATGGTGACCGGATTTTTATCGGGTTGAACCTCGGCGAAAGTTGTGCATGGCTCTGGCCTGTGCCGATGACGGCGTCACCCGTGGGTGTGGTAACCTTTTTGAAGGCATCCCGATGAGGTCTCTCTAGTTCGAATTGGTGGAGTCCATCCCTCCGCCTCAGCCTGCTTTCCATGGTGGTCTCGCTTCATGCAAGCCTCTTTGGTAGTGTCCTGCGGATCACCATGTGACCTCTCACTGGCGTCGTAGCCCTCGCGCAACGTCGGGATGGCTGCCTTTATACGGTTTTGGTGCGGTTATTGGTGGTTTCCCTAACATCTTGGGGGCTTTGCTAGGTCCTCGCTTTGCTAGCTTTGTTCTGGACCTAAACCGATCTCTAGGGTGGCTGTTTCGGGTCTAGGGTGAAAACTTTGCAGGACCTTGGTCTCTACCGACGATGTTGACGCGTTCTCGCGCCATGCACCTTCTAGGAGTTATCGCAAAACCCCCTCTCCTTTGGATTCTCAAGCTTGGCTAGGTTGTGGGTCTATTGTTGGGATCCCCCTTAGGTTGCAGTTTTGGTGCGGTGGAGGTTTTTTGATGTGAACATGCATGGTGATGACTGCTCTGGTGCAACAGAAGATAAGGCTTCCTCGATCAAGTTGGCGCTTTGGCTTGACCTTTTTTTGTGTTGTATTTCGTTGTTGGTTTGGTTGTACCCTTGGCATGTGTGTTGTAACTCATGGTGTAATTACTAGCCGATTGCTGGCTTTGTTAATTCAAAATCGGCTCATTTCAAGCCTTCCGTCTAAAAACTACTAAGAGGGAAGACTAGAATATTTGGATAAACTGGCAGCAAAACGGAGGGCACGCTAATAATATTTGTATTAAATCAAAATCAATTAAAAGGAACAGAGAGAGTAAGCACTAAAATTCGGTTGTTTTTGGTATATGAGAACTGAAGCTTTACTGGATGGCAAATGAGCAAATTTGACGAGATTATCAATGACATAGATTTTTTTCGAAATGGGGGATGTGCCCCAGCCTCTGCATCAAAAAGATGCATACGGCTGCTTTATTACCTTATTCAAGTCCAGTTTTAACCTTATTACAACTCAAGTCTCATGATAGAAGCAATTTTCTCGAGTATTCCCCTCTAGGGTTGCTCTGACGGTCCTGTTCTTTCGGTTGGAGTGCTTGAACAGGCAGGGGCATGGCCAGCCGCATAGTGGACGGCAGGAGCCATGTCGTTACACACAAAGTGTGTATATGTGATTCTTTCATGCTAATTTTCTAGTAGAACACATTATGCATCTGTGTGTATGGACGAAACCAAAATCATTGCATTTCTTGCTTCACATCAATTTAAAAACTCACCAGCTTAATTAGCCGCTAACTTCCTGCCTCAGCTCTGCAAAGAACCTCGGTAACACCGTCGGCTGTGCGGCTCAACGAGCTCCTAGCGCCGCTGCCACTGTCGGCCGGATGGATGACCGTGCTAAGCGTAGAGATGCTTCGTGCAGGGGCAATGGCGATGGATAAGAATGGTTTGCATTGCTAGGCGCGCGGTAGCTGGTGGTTGCCAATAGCTCAAGAGTAAGACACAGAGCAGACAGCGTCGGTGCTTGTGACCACAGTACGCGTCTAGCCAGTGGCGGAATGTTCATAGGCGTTGATTCTTCTCACCTCGCAGGACCACCTTGTCTACCTCGGTTGGAGTCTGGAGATGTGGTAGATGCCTTCCATGGTAGTATTGCAGAGAAGCCGAGTTCTTGGAGGAGGAATGCACCATCGCGACGCGGAATATGCACGTGTGCCCGGCGCACTACAAGAAATTCCTTCTTTGCCGAGTGAGAAAAATAATTTGCAATCTTTTTGCCAAGTGTTTTCTTCAAGTACTCGGCAAAGATTTTGACGAGTGTCTTTTACCGACAGGGAGACGGCTCTAACTGAAAGGACATGTGTGAGAAAGGATGGGTTTAGCGTAATATGCTGGATATATTATTGAGCCTCTCGGACAAGTTTATATAACTATATAAGGGTACATAGGTTAAATTGTGGTACAAAACAAGATCACAAAAACGAATCATATATCTACCCTATCTTTTGGTAACCCAATACCATACTCCAACATCCGATGTAGTCATAGAGGTAGCGTCGTGAACAATAGGAGCATCGCAGACGGTTCGACTAGAGAGAAACCGATAGTAGTAGCGGGAAGCTTGGAGTGTATAGGAAGTTGGTGAGGTGCTCAACGAGGTGGTAGCCCTTTGTGCCGACGTCGAGGTAGCTGAGAACGTGGGTGGTGCAACCTTGGTCGAAGTAGACGTGGGGGGAGTTACCATGTTCGATGTCGTGGTCGGATGCTGATGTTGATGTAGCTGCATGCGCAAGGCGCACGAGGAGAGTGACAGAGACGCATCAAGGAAGTCATAGAGGAGGGAGTCGATGCCAAGGTCGATGCAATCCGAGCCGTCGAGGACCAGGCGTGGCCCTAGTTTTGCCAAACTAGGTGCACGCCCAGGACGAAAGCATACTCTAGAAGAAGTCGGAGATGTAGTCGAGGCAGTCGTCGTAGAAGGAGTCGATGTCGAGGAAGACGTTATCAAAATCGATGAAGACGAGGTGTAGATGGGGGTGAAGGAATGTGTCGTGTTGTCAATATCAGACGTTCGAGGGTAGGGACCATCATGAACTGTACGCCGTTGTCATACGTACCAGAAGGCAGTGGCGAAGAACGAAAAAAATTTAAGGTAGGGCAAACTTTGAATTATACAAATACCAAATAGTTCTAAAAAAGTAGTAATATCTCAATACAATAAAAAAATTGATTATAAGTATAACCTAAAAAAACATACCAATAATGCTAACTTAGCGGCAAAGCTTTACATCTTCTTAAAATATATGATGATTCAAATAATCAAGACGTTTGATTATCCCTCCTTCGATGCGCAACTTGATTTTGATTATTTTTGTTGCTAGAAAATTCCTTTTAATTGTTGATGTAGGGTAAAACCCTATGTCATCTTAATGGAGTAATAATACAGTCGGAGAAAGTATTACATATCTTTAAAATATCTAAAAATCTTCAATTCTACAAGTATGTATAATGAATAACTCGAGCTTATCTTGTATATACTAGGGTACATTCAATGATAAATCTTCTGTAATACAAGCAATATTATTCACATTGAATCTAGAATACAAGTTTATATTGAGAGGTAAAAATAGTCTATGTTTTTGGTCTGTAATCGATTTTGCGCAGTGTTTTTACTGAAACACGCATAACTTTTTCATATGGAGTCCGTTTTCGATGTATGACCACTCAAAATTTTCAGAAAAAACACACGCATCTAAGTGTATTCACCAAAAATCAAGGTAGGGCGGCTGCCCTACCTTACCATATTGGGAGCTCCGCCCCTGCCAGAAGGGGAAGCCTCCGGGACAGTTGTGAGTCACAGAGTGACAAAAAGGGAGATGCGCGATGCATTATGCGGTTATCGGGGTAGAAAAAATAGTCGGGGAAGAGACGATGACGCTGACGACGCTGTCTGGATGAAGAAGTAGAAAGCGGTGAAACCAGCGGCAGCCTGGAGTGGTCATTTTGGACACCTAGACATGCATAGGGGTAGTTGACGGGACCTGTGATGACCAAAAGTGGCAGTCGATGCAATCTGAGCCATCAATGACAAGGTGTGGCCCTAGTTTTTCCAGGGTGGGCGTCAGGGACGAAAGCATAATCCGGTTTCGTCATAACCGAATATGCATAGAAGAAGTCGGTGACTCGATCGAGGTAATCGTAGAAGAAACCGACGCGGAGGAAGACGTTGTTGAAACCAATGAAGATGAAGCGCTGAACCGAGCAAGCTAGACTTGGGGATAAATCAGGGACGGAGGAGGCACGTGCTGACGTTGCCAATATCAGACGTGTGAGGGCAAAGACCATCATGAACCGTGCGCCATTGTCGTAGGTACCAGCAGAGGGGGCTCCAGGACAGTTGTGAGCCGTAGAGCGGCAAAGAGTGAGAGGTGTTGATGCAGTTCGTGGCTGTCGGAGTAGACGAAATAGTTGGGAACGTTAACAAGACGATGATGTTGGCGACGATGTCGTGGTGCATGAAGACTTAGAAGGCGGTGAAACCAGCGGCTCCAAAGACTGTTGGCACGTTGTGGATTGTTGTCTCTTGTTGTTTGGGTGGAAGAGTCATCGGCTCGTGTGCAACACGGCCTTGTAGCCGGTTTGTACCGCCGTGTTGTCTCGGTTTTCGATCAGTTTTCCTTATAAACTAGCCATTGTATCGGTTTTCGGCTAGTTTTCCATATGAACTCGCCAATGCCCCTCTTCTTAATGAATATGCACTGCCGGTTGTTAAAAGAATTCCTAGGCGTCGATAATGTTGGACTCTTCCAACTACAAAATATCTTCAAAATTTGTTATATTCTAATTTACACGGTCAAAGAAGACGTGCTAATTCTGACAAATCTGAAGTTTTAAAAAATGTAATGTTCACGTACCAAGATCCACACGTTTGTTGTTTTCTTCTCAGCCTAACGAATTTTGGATTTGTCTTTTGCGCGTTGGTAAATTTCATCATGATCTATATCTTAAATTTTCTACGGACTCTTTAAAGAAAATCAAATGCAATTTTCAACAGTTTTCTTTTTTGAGAACACAGTACAACGAGGACGCTTACAAACACGCACGTGCAAACATCCCTATGAACGGACACACGCACACCCTACCCTTATGAACACCTCCGAGAAACTGAGCCGACATATCTTGAGATTGACGAAGTCACCACTGACGCCTCACTGTTGACGGACACATCACCTACCACTGAAAGCAAAAACTGATTAAATCCTGGAATAAATTCAGGTAAATGCAAACACTCATGCCAAATCTAAGACTTAAACCTGGGTGGACTGGTTAACCACCAAAGCCAAGCTCTGTTTTGCAATTTTCAACAGTTTCAAAATACTAACTCCTAGATGTACTAGTATCATGTACAATTAAATGCCATTTATCCAATCCCACATATGCATGGCAATATTACGTGTTAAACTATAAAAACAGTAAGCATGGTAGGTGTATTTGTAAACTCCACCGGGTCCAATACCAAGATCCGAGTGAGCCGAACCCAGTATAGTTAATAGAAGGCTGGTGTGGCCCGGCCCACATATCTCTTCCGCGCCGCACGGGCAGTGTTCGAATCATGAGCGTGTTCGGTGTAGAGAGCAGCAGTGCCAGTATCACACAATGCTAGTGCCAAGCGTGATTATGCGCATGCCGTTGGTTGAGCTAATAGGTAAGCCTGAATTTCAGATGCCTGTTCAACTGGTCACAAAGAGATACTACGAGGAAACTAGCAAGTCTAGATTCAGAGTGATCTGTACGAGTGGAATATGAATCTAGGTTCACTAGGTGATGTGTCCCTTAGATGCCTCAAGCTCGACATTTCTGTCACTCTTGATGCCAAGAGGCCAAATTTGTTAATTTTGAATGTATATGTTCGACCTTTGCTCTTGGGGTCAGAATCAGATCACCACACAACACATATATACCCATGCTACGAACTTTATGAGATAGTTGAATCACTCCTTGAATCTGCCCCTTTAACTGCTTCCTCTCCGTCTCCCCCATTTCCTTGTCAGCAATTGAAGTGATGTCATTAGTACGGGCCAAGTTCTCCTTCACAACCCTTTTATCAGCATCATTCATCAATTTCTTCACTTCAACAACAAGAATATTGCACTTTTTCACAATCTTGCTCTTCTCAACAACTATCTCCTTCAACAACTTTGCGTTGTCGACCCTCTCGTCGATCCTTCCACTCTTGCAACTATGATACATTCCCCAAAGTTTTCCGAGAGCATTTTTGGCTGTCAACAGCCATTCTTAATCCACCCAACCCACAAAATCTAGTCACATATGCAGGCTACGATGAACAAATTTTGAATGTCCAGGCAATGCAGAGTAAGCATGGATTTTTTGATAACCGAGATAGCTAAATTACGAGGCTTACATTTTGCACAAGACAGAGGTACGTAGAATCTGCGGCCAGTGTTGCTTCCTTCAAATGCAACACACCTGACAGGCTCAAACTTGTGCCTGCGGCACACCTCGGGAGAATCGTGTGGTATGCCGCAGAATGAGGGGTCTTCGATGAAGTCTGGAGCACAGCCAATGTCCGGGAAGTCCTAGTACACACGAAATTGCAACCAATTCAAGTCTAAGGCACGCGCTAACGAAAAATACCAAATCGATAACGAATCCTAACCCTACAAAGATATTAGGAAATTTTCAACCTGAGTACATGCAGAGGGTGGCTCGCTAGAAACGGCTGAATCGGCCGTTGTCATTGGGCCTTGTTGCGGCTGTTTTAGGCTTCGCGCTGGCGCGGACCAACAGAGCATGCAAGCAACCAAACTCCATGTTTTCGCCCGAACCGGGCCTGGCCGAACCGTATGCAGGTTACCAAACACGCCCTTACTCTGATGCAGCCTACATGTTGCCGACAAGGCTCCAAACCGGATAGAAGGCAACAACAATATGGACATGGCTTCTACAAATAGAAATCACCAGCTCGCGAGTATGTCGGTCAAAGATGAGTCTTTTTTTTAGATGGAGGTGACAACCCCCTTCTAAGAGGAGTCTAGGAAAAAGATGACACGAAAGACTTGGCATAGAAAGTAGATAGATGTTGAATTCCTGTAAAAACTCCGTAACCCATACCGACTTGGGCAGACATGTAAATCTTACGCCGTCCGTGTATGTAAGGAAGCTTAGGACGTCTCGATTAGGACAAGAAGCAATAGACAAGTCAAATCGACTTGGCTTAGAGCTAAACCATGTCTTAACTCACCGAGTCTCCTGTAATCAATATAGAATCAATAATACGAGAAGCAGGAGTTGGCCTTCACCTTGAGGACAAGGTGTTGAACCTAGATACATGGTGTACTGATCCAATCCATGTTAGCTTCGAACAACGCCTTCTCCCACAACTCGTAAGTCATTTTCGATGGCATATGTCGTGACTTCCCCAGGATAATTTGGTACCGAGATACAAGACACATGCATGTCGCAGCCCCGTCGATGGCCATGTTCGGTCAGCTCGACCGAACAGGGCCCCCAAATTTCTGAGGCCCCCAAATGCATGTAGCCTGGCAATATCTGCTTGTGTAGCCCAAGGCCCGGCTGGGGGTTTTGCTCGTTTTTAGCCTAGTTGAATCACGATCGGGAGAGCGATCGACGTAGATCACGAGCTGTTCCGCTTCGGCAGTTTCCGCTCAGGAAATTCCATCGCGACTCGCGAGCCTTCCTGATCCCGTCGCACGGTCGCGCCGCCCGTGGTGCTCCCCCCTAGCTTCCTTCTCTCGTTTCTTTCCTGCTCGTTGCCGGCAGATCGATCGAAGGGCCAGACGGCTAGGAAGCAGATGCAGCCTGCAGCAAATAAATCAACCCCCTGCTTTGTCGTTCACCCGATCAAGTTAACACGGCAAGGTAAGAACACTGCACCTCGTCGTGAATTTGTTTGAATTATTTTGTGAATTACTTTTTTTTTTGTATTGTTGATCAAGCTTTGTGTTCACTTACCACCAGATTTGAGCAATACCAAGAGTATGAAAAAACTTTTGGATTCTTGTTTACTTCAGATAGGCTGCGACCCTTGGATAAGTGTTTGAAGGATGCTTGTTGTCTCAAACTTGAGGGGTGCACTTAAGCATTAAAGATTTTATTTCAAGAAATACTAGACGCTCTTTGGTAGAATGTGGGGTCTGTTTATAACTTTAGTGCTATATTTATTCCTAGAATGAATACAAAATTTATCTCTGATCATTTTTACGTAATGCACATTCTGAAGTCACATATAAGTGAACATATTATTTTATTTTACTAGCTATTGAGTTTGAACAAAAAAATATTAGGCCAATTTTGTAGGTCGCACCAGGGCCCCCAAATCCTGGAGACGGGTCCATTTCGGAAAAAAATGTAATCATACTAGTATCATGTATGAGACTAGCACACACTACACCCAAGTGGAATGGAATGGAACCTTCCGCACTAGGCAACCATTTGATTTCTCTTGTTTGGTTGTAGAGAAGGAACGGAATCAACCCAGTTCTCAAAAGGGAATATACCAATTAGGGCAGCTCCAACTCTCCCGTATTTCATATCCAAATTGTATCCCTTCATATTTATTTGGGAAGCGGCAGAAAAAATGTCCTTGCCATGTTTGGCCGGTGTACCCAACTCCCCCCCCCTTCCATTTCAGCCACGAACATATCCATTTGTGGTCCTTTTCATCATTTCGAGCATAAACAATGTTGGTAGCTAAATTTAACACTCACATAAATTATATAATAAGTTAAATACTAAAATGACGTAGTTCACTATTAATTCAAATTTAAATTAGAAAATCCAATAACCCTAAAATTAATGTGTTATCCAACACTAGACATCAAATGATAAGACTAATGGTTTCTTTTTGAGGTCCGCATGTGCTTAACCAAATTATTTGGATTTCAACATAAGCAGTCAGAGATTTCATGATGAATATGGAGAGAATGTTGAAATTATGGTGATCCAGGGAGGCTTTCAACATAATCGTCCTGAAACTCCCACCCTATGTCATAGATCCCATCACCACACACATCATTTACAATCACTCTATGAATGATCACACAAGCAGTCATCATCTTTCACATGATTTCAACCTTCCATGGTAGCATGACGTGGAACAATAACCAAACAAGGTTGGTAGCACATGTCTGCCCCACATCTTTCCCGCAACTATCTTGATCTTTTGCAAAAAATGAGTTCTTTTGGTAACTAGAAGAGCGGATATTGTCTTCACAAAACTAGACTATGAAGGATGGATACCATCAACTAGATGGTGTGCCATGCCGACATCGAGTGTCAAATGTACACCATGTCATCCATGGATAGCTCGCCAAATTTGAGAAGGAAGCAAGTCCAACTCAACCTCTAGGAAATCAATGTTCGGATAATGGACTGCTTTTACTATACATGCACTCAATGTATACACATGCTGCAGAATACATTATACACTTTGTCACCACTCCCGTGAAACCCAACAGGTCCATTCACCTTGTTTTCTCCATATATCCCTACACCTTGTGCAAGGCTCGATCTTTCAAATGTTTGAAAGTTGTATTTTTTGAACTGCCAGCATCAATAGGCATTTCTAGAAATTTCTCGCCCAAAGATTATAGAAGATTTTCTCAAATTAATATGTTGCCCTGATGCTTCGCACTATCGATCTAGCATGTGAGACACTTCATCTGGAATTTCACTATACACCCGGAAGAAAGCCTATCATCTGCAAAAAGAAGGTGATTAGCTAATGTAGCCACTTTTATTTTAGAGTGAATTCCACTTCTTACCGCCTGAGATTAACTTTGTGCCACCTTTTACCCAATTTAACAAAAAAAATTCAAAACTACCCTATTTAACAAACTTTCTTCCACCTTTTACCTCTTTTTATATTTTAGTCTATCCTGATCGGTGGATCTCACTCTCAGTCCGAGTTCCAGAGCCGAGCCAAACCATAGAAAGTGGTGGTTTATTCTGGCCGGTCAGATCGTAGTCGAATTGAGCCATGCCTGATCACACGGACATGAGCCAGACTCGGCTCTGATCTTTTCCCTTTCCTCTCTCTCCACGAGGTAGGGATTCAGTGGCATCATGAAGACCTGGAGGCAACTGTAGCTGCTGAAGCGGGTGCTCCATTGTCACTAGGGGAGACGAGCATATGAAGCCACCAACGTGAAAGAAGCCAAGGAGAGTCGCGCTGCTAGCAGCCTTGAAGAGAACGAATTTGGAGGAGATGGGCAAAGGCTTGGTGCAGCATCTGAGTACTAGCTGCAGCACGAGTGCTAGAGCCACCGGTTCTGGCATGGGTGTCATGCGACAGCGCAACCCTAGGCTTTCATAGTCAATGGATACGGTGGGTGATGGCGTGTGTTACCACTATGCGGTTCTCGATTCGTTTTAACGGCCATATGTTGGACCCTTTCGCACCGTCCCGTGGTATCCGCCAAGGTGATCCTCTTTCGCCGTACTTATTTTTTTTGTTGCTAATGGTTTATCCTGCCTGACCAGGAAGGAAATAGAGAACAACGCGCTTCGTGAATTTCACATTTTCCGCAGGGCACCAGGCATCTCTTATTTGTTGTTTGCATATGACAATCTTCTATTCTTTGATGGGACTGTTAATCAAGGTCTGGTGGTCAAATCTATTCTGGATAGATATGAACAAAGCATGGGGCAGTTGGTGAGCTTGGGAAAATGTTCAATTATGTATGGAGACAAGTGCTCTCCAGAGGTACAATTGAAACTGAAAGGAATTCTGAAATACGATACGGTTTGTTTCGAGGAGAAATATCTTGGCCTCCCGCCTGATGGGAGAATGAAAAATGGCAAGTTCAAGACTACTAAAGAAAAGTTCTCTAAACATGCTAGTGACTGGTGCGAAAAATATATGTCCTCGGGAGCAAAAGAGGTCCTTATTAAATCTGTCCTTTAGTCCATCTCTACATACGTTATGGGAGTGTTTAAGTTTTCCTATGGTCTCGTTGAGGATCTGTCCTAGATTATTCGCAATTTCTGGTGGGGTGATGAAGAGGACCGGAAAACAATGCACTGGATGTCCTGGGATAAACTTACAAGACCGAAGGCATGTGGTGGTGTTGGCTTTAGGGACCTGCGCATATTTAATCAAGCTCTGCTTGCACGGCAGGCCTGGAGACTGATTCAGTTCCCGGATAGTCTGTGTGCGCGTTTGCTAAAAGCCAGGTATTATCCCTCGGGTGATTTGCTTGATGTTGCCTTCATCCAAAATCAATCTCAAACCTGGCAAGGTGTGCTACATGGCTTGGAACAGGTGAAAAAAAGGAGTTATAAGGCGTACTGGCTCGGGCAGTAAAGTGAAAATTTGCCGGGACAACTGGCTACCCAGACCGGAGGCTATGAAAGTGGAGGGTCGCCGTAGTAATTCAAGAAAGAAGTGGGTATCAGAACTTATTGATCCAGTTTCCAGAACTTGGGATGTGCAGGCTGTTCGTACATGTTGTTATCCATGGGATGTTGAAGCTATTTTGTCCATTAACCTTCCTACTAGAGAGTGCGAGGACTTTGTTGCTTGGAGCGGTGAAGCTAATGGTGCGTTCTCGGTCAGATCGGCGTATCGCCTTGGCACACAACCGTCCCTATCGAACCTGAGTCCGGGACAATCTAGTTCGGAACCGGAGGGGGAATGTGGAATCTGGAACCTAGTTTGGAAGGCGGAAGTCCCCCAGAAGCTCCGCATCTTTGCATGGAAGGCGGCCACTGCCACCTTAGCTGTCCGATCGGGCCTCCACCAGCGTATGCCATCGGTTGATCCAGTTTGTGATGTATGTGGTCGTGAGGTTGAAGACGGTTTCCATGCTCTCGTTCGCTGCACCCTTTCTAGGCATTGCGACATGAACTTAGAAGCCACTGGCAGCTACCACCTGAGGTCTCGTTTCGATATACTGGGAAAGAATGGTTGCTTCACCTCCTGGAGGGTATTACAAAACCTATGCGGTCTAAGGTTACATTCTTGCTGTGGCGGTTATGGCACCACAGAAACAATGTGGTTCATGGAGACGGCAAAGCCTCGTTTTTTTTTGCTTCAGTTGCATACCTTGTTAGCTATCATCTTTCTTTCTCTAAGAAACTTAAAAACCCCTCGGCCCCTAATTCTGTTACGGGTTCACCAGGCATTGCCTCGTGGATAGCTCCTCCGGAGGGGTTTTTGAAAGCTAACGTGGATGCCAGATGGGTCAGTGCATCAAAAACTGTTGGTCTTGGAATCATCATTAGAGACTATCTTGGGAGCACTATCTTATCAAAATGGAGATTCATTACTGCATGTGCTAATGCTGAAGAAGCGGAGATACTAGCTTTGCTAGCCGGTTTGAAACACCTGATAGATTTGGGTCGCTGGCCTGCGATCATCCAATGTGATTGTCTCTGTGTTGTTCAAACAACTGGTACTATGAAAGATCGATCTGGAGGATGGGCTCTTGTGGCTTAAGCCCGAGAACTTTTGCGTATTTATCATGATATTTATGTTAGGAAAGTTGATAGGGTGTGTAATGTTGTAGCTCATGTTGTAGTTCAGTTAGGCAAGCCAGGTTTTCGTGGTTTACTGCTTGATGCAGCTCCTCCCTGCATGTTGGAGCTGATCACCCTTGATGTAACTTGACCTTTTCTTGTAAAAGCCGTAAGTTTTTTGACGCACTCTTTTCCTCTCAGTGTACCGAAAGGGACTGGAAAGTTTTTAATAAGATGGGCTTGAGTGCTTAATATATGGTGGTTTATTTAAAAAAACAATATGTTTTTGGGGGTCAATAATATTGACTCAATACCGAGATCCGAGTGAGCCGGCCCACATATCTCTTCCGCGCCGCACGGGCCAGTGTTGGCAGAATCAGCATGTTGGGTGCTGCCAGTGCCAGTGTCACTATGGCACTATGCCAGTGGCAGTACAGGCGTGCTGCACTTGATAGTTAGCCTGAAATTCATCTGCCTGTTAACTGTTCAGCCGGGCACAAGGAAATGCTACGAACAAGCTAGCAAGTCCAGATTCAGAGTGACGTTTACCGAGTGGAATAGCATGAATCTGGGTGATGTGTCCCTTAATTTGATGCGTCGTGCTCAACATTTTGTTGTCGCACGTGGTATTGCTGATATTGCTATGCATATATTCAGATCTATATCCGTAACTTCCAGTGGAAAAATTATTCCGTCAGCATTTCCTAAGACGCCAAATTTGCTGGCTTTGTCTGCATTCGTACAACCTTTTCTCTTGGAGTCAGATCCACACATGCATAGCACATATATACCCATGCAGCGGTGCATCTATTCGCAAGTGCTACGTATGCACATTTGGCAAGACACAAAGTAAAAAACAAAAGAGAATATGCAGTCAAAGAAGCGGTTGGCTCGTATGCATCTGCTTGTACAGAGATCAGATATGCATACGCTCAGATCAGGTATTCCGGTGTGCTTGCTCTCCAGCCAGCGTACAAATGGCCAACCTGCGGAAGGATCCCAGAATTGCCGATACTTGGCGTGTTTGTCCATTTTCGATGGGAGGCAGATCGCTACCCTGTCTCGTACCGAAACGGTTCTGCCAGCCAGGGCGATGTTTCTGAGGCAACAACATCGGATAGGAGGATCTCATTTCAGGTTTACCTCTTCTTCCTCTGAAACCTATAACAGGCAAAGGAAAGCAACGGATGGTTGGTGCCAATGTTTCCCCGTGTTTGTTTCTGTATTTTTTTTAAAAAGACCCAACCCATGGGCAAAACTAATACCTCACCTCATTTTAGCCTAGACAAAATTATTTCGGAACCCGGCCTCTGATTTCGACGGTAACGAGAATGGATTAAGTTGTGTACATCAGCGTCAAGAATTTTCAGCACAGAATGATCTCATGAGTTTAGCACCAATGAGATCGGGGCCGACCTAGCTTCGGCGCGACATATGATGTCGTTGACCTTGATTTACCTACCGAAATCATTGGCGCCAACATGCATAACTTCGGATATACTCTTGTTGAGCTGGTACTTACTCTCTTCGTTCACAATTACACTGCGTTCTAGCCTTCTAGGTTTAGTTAGAGTCAAATTTTACAAAGGTTTACTACAAATATAGAAAAGAAATTAATATCTAAAATACAAAATTAGTACCATTATAATCATCTTGAAATATATTTTTATATGTCTTGTGTTTCCATAGACCCCTAAGACTCATAACAGTGTAAACCCCCCAAAGGATATCACGGTATCGTTTAATCTCAGCAATCCTACGCAAATCTCAACCATCCTTGTGTATGGAAGTATAAGCCTAGGAAAACGTTTCAGTTTTGGGGTCTATGGAAGTATGAGCCTTTTTATATTATGCAAATATAATTTTATGGATGTTTATATTTTTTGCTATATATTTGATCAAACTGTAGAAACTTTGACTTGGACTAAAGCCGTAACGTAGGGTAAATAAAAACCGAGGGAGTACATATTTCGACCGTTTAGCTACTGACTAGGGGTATAAACATATCAGATAAGATTTTTCTCATACCATATCATTTACCATATATTTTTCTCGAATTCGGGTCGGATTGGATCGAGTTTTGCTCATACCATATCCTTTACCATATATTGTTCTCGAATTCATATCGGATCGGCTTTTTTGCTCATACCATATCCTTTACTATATCTTTTTTAAATTCGAATGCGGATATACCAGACTGTGGTTTCAAATAGAAAATAGGACAGAACCGGACCTGAAACAAAAATAGTTAGATATATGCTCAATCGGTAGACAGTTATAGTTCTTGCAAATCTTGAGAGGGGTTTTTATTTTCAGTCTTGTGTAGCTAAGAAAAAAAAAGCGCTATACGCTAAAACTCAAGCATTGATAGAAATTTAAAACTAAAGATGCACTAAAACTCAAGCATTGATTGAAATTTCAAACTAAACATGCTGGACAAATGATTTTCGTAACTCAACAACTACTAACCTTGCGAGATAGGGTTTGGTTTTTAACAAAAATTTGATTATGCGGTTTAAAACCTTCACATTATTTGAATTAAATTTTAAATAATCCATATCCGCATAATATTTGCTAAACGGATACCTTTAAACGAATTCGTGCCGGTTTTTGTGCGGAAATTATCTTAGTACCTGTTTACACCTCTGCTGCTGACGCAGGCCATAGCTAATGTAGAGTACAGTATAGTTGACATGCTATGCAGCCGTACATGCATGCTGTTCCGGCGTGCACGGCAGTGCCGGCGAGCCGGACGGGAGAAGACGACGGCATAGACACGCGTCGGAGACGGCGACATGCCACCCTTTGCGGACGCCGACGGCATGCCGGGCGCGCGCTCTCGATCGACGCCACGACGCGACCGTTGGGCATGCCGATACGCACGCCGCCCGGCATTGATTGAGCTCGCGCGGTCGCCAGCGACACGTACGTGATGGCCAGCGCTGCAACGGCGCGCTATCGCTGGTCGTCGGATGATGCATGCAAAAGAGGAGGACACAAAAAATTCATCCCAGCGGCTCGTCGTGAATGGATCAACGCGTCCACGCCGACCCATTCCAAGTAGAACCCGATGTCGTTGCTCACATTGGGGGTGTGGTCATCGTCCTGTCAAGCGTTGGCCGCGGGCAGCAGATACACCGCGCTCCCCACCAGCTCCGCTTGTGCCCCAAGAAGCGTTGCTCTGGACCTCAGCCATGTTGGCCTCATCGCGTTGGGCAGTGCGAAACGACTCGAGTTGAGCCCGCTGCTTGTCTCTCATGTCGGGGCTTCACCATCGTTATCCTCCGAAGCCTAAGTCGCGCGACCAATGCAACACGAACCAGCTAGCTCTGCTCGCATCGAACGCGCCCCAGGTAGTGTCGACTGTGGGTGAGCTAGGTTTTCCTCTGCCACCGCACGAAGTGTGGACGCCTCGGCAATCATCCGAGCCATCGCCGTAGTCTTCACTTGAAATGTCTCCTTCTCCGCCCCGCCCATGTGCCACCTCCGCATGTGCCTCAACCAAGGCCTCTAGTGCCTACGCCTCCTCCCCCATCCCCTTGACATAGGACTTGTATGGCTGTACCGCTCCTCGCGGGCCTCGTCGACAGTGTATTATACGTGGTGGTTTCCACTGCCTCGAAGAGCTGCCGAATGGTGACCGTGGCCGCATCAAAGTTGTTCGAGAAGCACACCGGCCATCTGGCTGATCCTAGCACATGTAGTGTTGTGTTCAACATGGTTTCTATGCTCTGTTAGGGTTTGCCCTTCCTCCCGGCAGCAACCCTCTTATAGGTATAGCTAGGACGAGAAAAATGTATGCGTCAGCCCACTAGGTTGGTCGATGACCCAAACAAAAAAAGGGGAGACGTGGCTAACTTTGTGTCCGAGCTTGAACCAAACAAATCGAAACAGACACTTTTGATGTTTAAAATGCGTCGGGCCATTGAGGCTTTATTAATTTAAAGTCGGGCTCTACTCGAGGCTTCAGTCTAAAATGGATCGTGCGGGTAGAGACGCGGGCTCGGCCGGTCGTGTGAAGGGACGAATTGAGGAAGATGGGTGTAGATCGAACGAGCACCTTTCCTTTCTAGTTAGTTAGTTTGAATTAAGGCAAGAACGGTATGGAACACCCCGGAAAAGAGAAAGAAACAGAGGAATTAGGGGGGGGACGTGGCTAACTTTGTGTCCGAGCTTGAACCAAACAAATCGAAACAGACACTTTCAATGTTTGAAATGGGTTGGGTCGTTAAGGATTTATTAATTTTAAAGCCAGGCTCTACTCGAGCCTTCTGTCTAAAATGCGTTGGGCGGGTAGAGACACGGGCTTAGACGGTCGTGTGGATGGACGAATTGAAGAAGAGGGGTGTAGATCGAGCGAGCACCTTCTCTTTCTAGTTTATTTTTTGAATTCGGGGAGGGGTCTAGAAGACCACAGATTTTCTTTCATTAAAGTGGTAGGTACAAAGTTTTGCAGAAAGCCCCTTGTACAACACTCGCTCTAAGAACCTAGTATTTGAAGAAGGGGGTTTGCACTTTACAGAAATCACCCTACAAATAACTAGATCAAAGAAATCGAGGACCTAGGTGTCTCTACCACCAGACGTCGGCATCCTCCAGGCGTGGTCGCCGAGGAACAAGAGCAAGCAGCTCGTGGGCTCCCTCCCGGCGTGGGTCTTCTGCCAACGGCCGTCGTCAAGCCACCGGGGACGAGACCACTTGGTGGCAAGGCGTCGTGGAGCTTCCGCAGCAAAAAAGGAGGAGGCCTCCTCGTTGGAGGTTGCAGTGTTGCCGCCATGTTGGCCAGAGATAGCTGAGGCAGAGCTGCCTCGAGCTTGGATGGGCACATGCTTGAGAGGATCTCCCCAAACTCCTCCAATCGTGCAGGAATCCACCGGCACCTTCCAACTTCCTTCCGCACCACCAAGGGCAGACAGAGAGAGAAGTAGAAACAACAGATCGCCGCCAGAATGAAGAAGAAGCTGCTTATTGAGAGAGGCCTGGCCGTCAAGGCAAAGTTTGGCCAACCACCACCACGGTTGCGTCGAGGAACGCCATGCCAATCGCCACTTGACGCTGCGGAAGAGCATCAGATCGAACAGTCTGTAGGGAGAGAAAAGAGGGGCCTTATTGGAGAAGACGTCTGGCGCCCATCCCCGCCTCCACCACACCTCCTGCCACCGTAGACGAACGGCGGTGAAGAGGAGAACCAGGAACATCCACATCCGGCCCGCATGATCTGGATTCCACCTTTGGGCATCACACCACGGCACGGCAAGATTTACAACTAAAGCTGTGAGGGGGATCTCTTTCTAGTTACTAGTAGTTAGTTTGAATTAAGGCAAGAACGGTATGGAACACCCGGGAAAGAGAAACGGAGGGACTTGTGTACACGACACTGATGATCACACGAAACGAGCGTAGGTAGACGAGTGTAAACCGACGGCGACAGGCGATTAAAAGCAAGCAGACAACTTCGTACTGGAGCAACCGGCGGCAGCGGCGCACAAACCACGAGCGTGGCAGACGGATCACTGTGGCGAGCTGGCGAGGATTAACTAGACCGGTCAGGGACCTGAAGCCCACCCACGAGCTACCCTCTGACCGTCCTCACGTCGTCTCCGATCAGATCCCATCGCCGCTCCGTCGTGGTCTGATGTGGTAAAACAGTAGCAGCTCGTAGGGGTAGGGGTCGGGTGGGGAAGAAGAGAGGAGAGAAGGTAGAAAAAGTCCATCGATGCAACGTGCGTAGACAGAGGTGAACTGGATGGATGCATACAGCAATGAATATTTTTTTTGAAACGGGACATGCAGCAATGAATAGTTGTTGTTGTTACGTAGGTAGGAGTACAGAGCCACAGATCGATCGGTGGAGTAGCTAGCTAGTGTCTACCGGCTAGTGTGTGTGGCGTCTTTTTTTTTCTTGTGTACGGGTGAACCGAACGTGTGTGTAGGAATGTGCACGTACGAGAAGAGAGCAAGAGCACGGTTGGTTTGGCTAATGCTTGAGCACGTCCGGGATCTCCACGGGGTACCGGTGGGCGCAGGTCGCCCAGGGCCCGCCGGCGCCGCCGTTGGCCGGCGGCGGGCGGATGCACTCCCAGGCGGCGCTGTTGCACTTGAACCCGGACCCGAAGCCGATCATCCACACGCGGTCGCCCCGGCGCATCCGGCCCTTGGCCTCCACGTAGGCGAGCTCGTACCAGAGCGAGCTGCTGGAGGTGTTGCCGAACCGGTGCAGCGTCATCCGGGACGCCTCCACCTGCTCGTCCGACAGCGTCAGGCTGCGCTGCAGCTCGTCGATCACCGCCCGCCCTCCCGCGTGGATGCAGAAGTGCTCGAACGCCGTGCGGAAGTCCGGGATGTACGGCTTCACCCCTCTGTTCACCACCCTGCGCGCGATGAAGGACGCCGCGAACAGCAGCTGCTCCGACGCCGGGAGCACCAGCGGCCCCATGGCCGTGATGTTCGCCTTCAGCGCGTCCCCCGCCACGCTCATCAGGTCCTTGGACAGGTTGATGCCCACGTTGCCCCGGTCGTCCTCCTCCTGGTACACGCACCGGTACGCGCCGTCCTTGCCCCCCGTCAGCGTCCGCACCACCCGCGCCAGCCGGAACCGCGCGTTGGCGCCGCTCGTGGAGAGCAGCACCGCCGCCCCGCCCATGCGGAACAGGCAGTTGGGCAGCAGCATGGCGCGCTCCTTCCCCATGTAGTAGTTCGGGGTGATGGTCTCCGTCGACACCACCAGCGCCTTGGACCCCTTGGGCGCCACCTGGAGCAGGTTCCTCGCCAGGCCCACGGAGATGAGCCCCGCGCTGCACCCCATCCCGGCGAGGTGCACGTTGCGCACGTCCGTGCGCAGCCCGTACCGGTTCACCACCATGTCCGCGAAGCTCGGCGTCGGGGCGAAGAGGCTGCAGTTCACCACCAGGATGTCGATCTCCTGCGGGGACACGCCCGTCTTGGCCAGCAGGTCGTCGATGGCGGAGAAGATGATGAGCTCCGCCTCGGCGCGGGAGGACTCCAGGTCCCGGGACGGTGGGATGTAGTGCTGCGCCGAGGGGAGGCACGTCTCCTCGCCCAGCCCCGACCGCTCCAGCAGCCGCGTCATGAACCGGACGCTGCGCTCGTCGAAGCCCGGCCACACGCGGGCGTGCTCCTGGAACGCCGCGAACGGGACGCGGCAGTTCGGGGGTGGGCGGAAGCACGCGTAGTCCACCATGTACACCGTGCGTGGTCGGAGCTTGAGGTAGACGATGCTTGCGGCGGCCGGGACGAACGTGGCCAGGAACATGTGCACGGGCCTGAGCGCGCGCACCCGGGCCAGCAGCTCATCTGGCCCTAGCTCCGCCGCCTTGAGCAGCGCCGCGGCGGCGAGCGGCACCGCCACGACGGCGAGGAGGTTGCTCACTAGGAGCTGGAACAGGCGCTTGAGCTGGCCCGACGAGCTCATGCTAACGGAGCTGGTCCTGTGTCGCGTGCGTTTGCGCCCGTATTGAAATCGTAGCTTGTGGCCTTGTGGATGTGTGTCGCCTTGCCTCGGTGGGGAGCGAAATTTAAAGAAGCCAAGGACCAGGCACCGGACCCACCGTTACACCCCGACCCGACCCTGTCGCTTAGAGATCACACTACTCACTCCACACGTACTCAAGATGATGACTCGATCAGTCAACTGTATTAGTGGGCGGCTTCTCCACTCAAATTAACGAAGTAATGACTCATTCCAAATTACTCCCTCCTCTCACAATTATTTCATCTTCTAAGTTTGGTCAAATTCAAATTTTATAAAGTTTGACTAAATAAAAATATCAACATCTACAATATAATATCTAATGTATTAGAATGTTTTTTCATAAAGTATATTTCATATTACATGTATATGATATTTTTTCGTATATTTTTTGTTCAAACTTTGAAATTTTGACTTTCACAAAACTCATAACACAAAGTAAATAAAAATAGAGAGAGTACTAATTGTAATATTCTAGTTTGATGAATCAGCTCTAGGAGTGGTAAAATAAAGACTACGAGTAGGCGAAAACATCAATTGGAGCTTGGACTATATGGCTAAGAGCATTTCTAGCAGACCTCCCATATCGGCCTGGAAACGAAGTTCGGGACGATATGGGGTTTCGGCCTTTTTTTTGGCCTAGACCAGACCCCGGATCGGTGGTCTAGCCTGGAAAACGGATCTAGGTCGTAGCCAAAACCTCCCAAAAGCCCGCATATATAGCGGTCGGCGAGGCGAATGATGTTGGAGATGTGTCCAAGAGGCAATAATAAAGTGGTTATTATTATATATTTGTGTTTATGATAAATGTTTACATCCCATGCTATAATTGTATTAACGGGAATATTAATACTTGTGTGTTTTGTAAACATAAAAGGGTTCCTAGTAAGCCTCTTGTTAAACTAGCTTGTTGATTAATAGATGATCATGGCTTCCTGATCATGAATATTGGATGTTATTAATAACACGATCATATCATCAGGAGAATGATGTGATGGACACACACCAATAATAAGCGTAGCATAATATCAAGCCATTAAGTTTGTTTTGCTACAAGCTTTCAAATACATAGTAACCTAATCCTTCGACCATGAGATCATGTTAATCACCAACACCGGATGGATTCTTTGATGACATCAAACGCCACTTCGTAATTGGGTGGTTATAAAGGTGGCTTTAAGTATTCTGCAAGTATGAGTTGAAGCGCATGGATCAACAGTGGGATTTGTCCATCCAAAGGATGGATAGGGATATACTCTAGATCCTCTCGGTGGAATGTCATCCAATTAGCTTGCAAGCATATGACTAGGTCACAAGGGATGTGATGTCTACGGGAGCTTCTATTCTTGTAGACAGTGTTGGGCCTCCAAGAGCAGAGGTTTGTAGAACAGCAGCAAGTTCCCTTAAGTGGATACCCAAGGTTTATCGAACTCAGGGAGGAAGAGGTCAAAGATATCCCTCTCATGCAACCCTGCAACCACAAAGCAAGAAGTCTCTTGTGTCCCCAACACACCTAATAGGTGCACTAGTTCGGCGAAGAGATAGTGAAGTACAGGTGGTATGAATAAGTAGTAGCAACGGCACCAGAAAAGTGCTTTGCCAGGACGATAAACAAGCGAGTAATGCAAAGCGCAGTAAAACGAAACAAGCGCGATAGCGATATTTAGGAACAAGGCCTAGGGATTAGACTTTCACTAGTGGACACTCTCAACATTGATCACATAACAGAATAGATAAATGCATACTCTACACTCTTGTTGGATGATGAACACATTGCGTAGGATTACACGAACCCTCAATGCCGGAGTTAACAAGCTCCACAATAATGCTCATATTTTAGTAACCTTTAGTGTAAGATAGATCAAAAGACTAAACCAAGTACTAGCATAGCATGCACACTGTCACCTTCATGCATATGTAGGAGGAATAGATCACATCAATATTATCATAGCAATAGTTAACTTCGCAATCTACAAGAGATCATGATCATAGCATAAACCAAGTACTAACACGGTGCACACACTGTCACCTTTACACATGTGCATGAGGAATAAAACTACTTTAATAACATTGCTAGAGTAGCACATAGATAAATTGTGATACAAACACATTGCAATCATAAAGAGATATAAATAAGCACCTCACTATGCCATTCAACAGTGAATAAGTATTCTGTGAAATATAGCCTAAGAGACCCACACGGTGCACACTTGTCACCTTTACACACGTGGGACAAGGAGTCTCGGAGATCACATAAGTAAAACTCACTTGACTAGCATGGTGACATCTAGATTACAAGCATCATCATATGAATCTCAATCATGTAAGGCAGCTCATGAGATTATTGTATTGAAGCACATAGAGAGAGATTAACCACATAGCTACGGTACAGCCCCGAGCCTCGATGGAGAACTACTCCCTCCTCATGGGAGCGGCAGTGATGAAGATGGCGGTGGAGATGGCAGCGGTGTCGATGGAGAAACCTTCGGGGCACTTCCCGCTCCGGCAGGTGCCGGAACAGAGACTCCTGTCCCCCGGATCTTGGCTTCGCGGTGGCGGCTCTGGAAGGTTTCCGTATCGTGGTTCTTCGCATCGGGTTTTCGATCCGGGGCTTTATATAGGCGAAAGGCGGCGCGGGGGGTCGAAGGGTGGCCACCATAGGCGGCGCGGCCGGGGCCTGGGCCGCGCCGGCCTATGGGTGGGCCTGTGGCCCCCTCGGTCCTTCTCGGGTGTGGATGCTTCGGTGAAAATAGGGACCGAGTCTTGATTTCGTCCGATTGAGAATATTTCGTTACTAGGATTTGAAACCAAAAACAGCAGAAAACAACAACTAGCACTTCGGCATCTTGTTAATAGGTTAGTTCCAGAAAATGCACGAATATGACATAAAGTGTGCATAAAACATGTAGGTATCATCAATAATGTGGCATGGAACACAAGAAATTATCGATACGTCGGGGACGTATCAAGCATCCCCAAGCTTAGTTCTGCTCGTACCGAGCAGGTAAAACGATAACAAAGATAATTTCTTGAGTGACATGCCATCATAAACTTGATCATATTGTAAACATATGTAATGAATGCAGCGCAAAACAATGGTAATGACATGAGTAAACAAGTGAATCATAAAGCAAAGACTTTTCATGAATAGTACTTTCAAGACAAGCATCAATAAGTCTTGCATAAGAGTTAACTCATAAAGCAATAATTCTAAGTAAAGGCATTGAAGCAACACAAAGGAAGATGAAGTTTCAGCGGTTGCTTTCAACTTATAACATATATATCTCATGGATAATTGTCAATGCAAAGCAATATAACAAATGCAATAAGAAAGTATGTAAGAATCAATGCATAGTTCACACAAATGTTTGCTTCTTGAGGTGGAGAGAGATAGGTGAACTGACTCAACATAAAAGTAAAAAGAATGGTCCTTCAAAGAGGAAAGCATCGATTGCTATATTTGTGCTAGAGCTTTGATTTTGAAAACATATAGAGAGCATAAAAATAAAGTTTTGAGAGGTGTATGTTGTTGTCAACGAATGGTAGCGGGTAATCTAACCCCCTTGCCAGACAAACCTTCAAAGAGCGGCTCCCATTTTATTTTATTTTTGGATGGCACTCCTTCCAACCTTTCTTTCACAAACCATGGCTAACCGAACCCTCGGGTGCCTGCCAACAATCTCATACCATGAAGGAGTGCCTTTTTATTTTAGTTTTATTATGATGACACTCCTCCCAACCTTTGCTTACACAAGCCATGGCTAACCGAATCCTTCGGGTGCCGTCCAACAATCACATACCATGGAGGAGTGTCTATTTTTGTTAATTAATTTGGGACTGGGAATCCCATTGCCAGCTCTTTTTGCAAAATTATTGGATAAGCGGATGAAGCCACTAGTCCATTGGTGAAAGTTGCCCAACAAGATTGAAAGATAAACACCACATACTTCCTCATGAGCTATAAAACATTGACAAAAATCAGAGGTGATAAATTTTGAATTGTTTAAAGGTAGCACTCAAGCAATTTACTTTGGAATGGCAGGAAATACCATGTAGTAGGTAGGTATGGTGGACACAAATGGCATAGTGGTTGGCTCAAGTATTTGGATGCATGAGAAGTATCCCCTCTCGATACAAGGTTTAGGCTAGCAAGGTTATTTGAAACAAACACAAGTATGAACTAGTACAGCAAAACTCACATAAAAGACATATTACAAGGATTATAAGACTATACATCGTCTTCCTTGTTGTTCAAACACCTTACTAGAAATTATCTAGACCTTAGAGAGACCAATTATGCAAACCAAATTTTAGCATGCTCTATGTATTTCTTCATTAATGGGTGCAAAGTATATGATGCAAGAGCTTAAACATGAGCACAACAATTGCCAAGTATCACATTACCCAAGACATTATAGCAAATTACTACACGTATCATTTTCCAATTCCAACCATATAACAATTTAACGAAGAGGAAACTTCGCCATTAATATTATGAGCTAAGAACACATGTGTTCATATGAACCAGCGGAGCGTGTCTCTCTCCCACACAAGCATGATGTAATCCAATTTATTCAAACACAAACAAAAATAGAAACAAACAAACAGACGCTCCAAGTAAAGTACATAAGATGTGACAGAATAAAAATATAGTTTAGGGGAGGAACCTGATAATGTTGTCGATGAAGGGGATGCCTTGGGCATCCCCAAGCTTAGACGCTTGAGTCTTCTTGAAATATGCAGGGGTGAACCAGGGCATCCCCAAGCTTAGAGCTTTCACTCTCCTTGATCATAGTATATCATCCTCCTCTCTTGACCCTTGAAAACTTCTTCCACACCAAACTTTAAGCAAACTCATTAGAGGGTTAGTGCATAATCAAAAACTCACATATTCAGAGGTGACACAATCATTCTTAACACTTCTGGACATTGCTCAAATCTACTGGAAGGTAATGGAACAAAGAAATCCACCCAACACAGCGAAAGAAGCAATGCGAAATAAAAGGCAGAATCTGTCAAAAACAGAACAGTCCGTAAAGACGAATTTTAAAATGGCACCAGACTTGCTCAAATGGAAAAACTCAAAACTAATGAAAGTTGCGTACATATCTGAGGATCACTCACGTAAATTGGCATAATTGTCTGAGTTACCTACAGAGAATTAGACCCATATTCGTGACAGACAGCAATGATGTTTCTGCGCAGTAATCCAAATCTAGCATCAACTTTACCATAGAGACTTTACTTGGCACAAAAACATGATAAGGAGAGATTGCTACAGTAGTAAACAACTTCCAAGACACAAATATAAAACAAATTACTGTAGCAAAATAACACATGGGTTATCTCCCAAGAAGTTCTTTCTTTATAGCCGTTAAGATAGGCTCAGCAGTTTTAATGATGCACTCGCAAGAAATAGTATTTGAAGCAAAAGAGAGCATCAAGAGGCAAATTCAAAACAAATTTAAGTCTAACATGCTTCCTATGCAGAGGCATCTTGTACACAAATGAATTCATGAAGAACAAAGTGACAATCATAAGAGGATAAAACAAAAGTAGCTTCAAGATTCTCAACATAAAGAGGGGAAACTTAATATTATTGAAATGCATATAACCGTATTTCCCTCTCTCATAATAACTTTCAGTAGCATCATTGATGAAATCCACAATATACCCATCACTTAAAACATTCTTATCATGGTTCATATGCATAGAAGTATCATTAAATTTGGCATAAGAAGAGTTATTCTCATTAATAGTAATTGGAGTAAGATTATTATCAAGAATTTGAACATGGTAAACAAATTGCATATTAAGGGAATTGTTTTTAGTAATCCAATCATGACTATGACAAGTTTCATAAGGATAGTTAGAACCTATATCATAGCATTCTTCGTAATAATCATCAGAGATTGGGGGCACAGTGTCATCATAGGAAATAGAATAGTTATCTTTCACAGTCGGTTTATCTGTGTCCACACCATCATTGTTATTAGAAAGAGATGTATCAAGAACATAATGACCAGTAGCTAAAGGATTTTCAAACACCTCTTCCCCAAGCTTAGAGCTTTCTATATCATTATGGGAGGAAGCATGGATAGTACTGACACTATGGCAATTATTATCATCATTTTCAGAATTAGTTTCCCAGAGATTTGTAATATCAAAAGTAGTGTGCTCATTCAAATCATGATCGCTAATGTATGTAAAGGGCATAGGAAGATCATCGTATTCAGATTCATTGTCACAATAATCATTAGGAGCAACATACTTACGGTTACCTAGCATTATCTCATTCACGCAGGGATACGCCGTTACCTCTTTTTTTTTTATTCTCCTTCTTCTTCTTCTTCGTTCCCTTCTTCTTCTTCTCTTCTTTAGGAGGAAGAGGTTTGAAGGGTTGCTTGTCCGCATAACCTGATTTACTTTCAGAAACAATAGAAGAAACTTGGGAGGATCCCTCCTTTTCATTAATTAGTTGAAAACACACAGCGGTCCTATCATATTTTGGCAAGGTGTCATCTTCTAAAATATTTTGTATGTAAGTATTTGTATGGCTATTATCAATGCAATAAGAAAAACACCCATGCAGGACATCATCAACATCAAGATCACTCATATGTAACAAAGAGATTTTTCTCGACAGTTCTTCACACCCCAAAAATAAAGTAAGTTCATCATGCTGATTAGGAGTAATTTCATCATCACAATACAAATTTTCAGCACTCATTGGGTTCAAATTATCATTGGAGGAGCATTGAAAATTAAAATTACCCACTTCATGGCAAACTTCACAAATAAAAGGATAGAGGGCACAAACTTTTTTACCAAGATCATCTAGAGCCCTAAACCACTTTCTAGTTTTTTCATTAGCATGATGGATACAATATTCATCTTTGATTTGATTAACTCCACAAGGTCTATGTATTCCACAAAAATTAACATGCTTATAGGAAATAACATTCTTAGGAGTTTGAGCATGCTCATTACAATAATTAACAACAATTTCATTCTTCATACAAGCCTCTTTAAAAGGTTCATGATACTTATCAAAATTCTTTTTAGGCAATTCAAAATGAGAAGCAAAGGCTTTATAAAGATTTGCAGCAACTTGAGAGTCAAGACCATAAGTAGCACTCATATTTCGAAATTTATCGGTATCCATAAAAGTTTCAATGCATTCATAATCATAATTTATTCCTGACTCTTTACCTTTGTCGTTCTCCCAATCTTCAGCGTTCTCCTTAATCCGATCAAGAAGGTCCCTTTTAAACTCTTCTTTGTTGCGAGTGAATGATCCAAAACAAGTAGCATCCAGCAAAGTCTTATCTTGAAGAGAAAGTCTCGCATAGAAATTATCAATAATGATATTACCTGGAAGCTCATGATTGGGGCATTTGAGCATGAAAGACTTCAATCTCTCCCATGCTTGGGCAATACTCTCTCCATCATGAGGCCAGAAATTATATATTCGGTTTCGGTCTTTGTGAATTTCACTTGGAGGATAGAATTTAGAATAAAATAGATGCACAATATCCTTCCAATCAAGAGAATGCTCATCCTTCAGCAGTTTATGCCAATGCACCGCTTTACCAGACAACGACATAGAGAATAATTTCTTCTTTACTTCATTCATAGAGATACCTGCACACTTGAATAACCCGCATAATTCATGCAAAAACAGTAAATGATCTCCAGGATGCACAGTTCCATCCCCTTCATAGCGGTTATCCATAACACGTTCAATAATTTTCATAGGTATTTTATATGGAGTACTTTCAGTAGGTGCATTTAAAATATCACAAGCATCATTAGAGTTATCGCATATGGGAGATAAAGTATTATCAGAGCAAATTTTCTCCCCTAAAGATGGGAAGCTAAAAAGATCATGAAAACCAGCTTCCCCAAGCTTAGACTTCTCCATAGCATTAGCAGTAATTGCATTCATACTAATAACATCGCTACTAGCATGCAAATAAGGTTCCATTGGTTTTTTAATGTTCACACCAAACAATTCTAAATCAGGAAAAAGATTAAAAAGCTCACTAAATTTTTTGTTGTTTTCCATTATGCCTAACTAGTGAAAATAAAAACAAGAAACAAAAAGATGGATAGGGATATACTCTAGATCCTCTCGGTGGAATGTCATCCAATTAGCTTGCAAGCATATGACTAGGTCACAAGGGATGTGATGTCTACGGGAGCTTCTATTCTTTGCAGTGTTGGGCCTTCCAAAGAGGTTTGTAGAACAGCAGCAAGTTTCCCTTAAGTGGATACCCAAGGTTTATCGAACTCGGGAGGAAGAGGTCAAAGATATCCTCTCATGCAACCCTGCAACCACAAAGCAAGAAGTCTCTTGTGTCCCCAACACACCTAATAGGTGCACTAGTTCGGCGAAGAGATAGTGAAGTACAGGTGGTATGAATAAGTAGTAGCAACGGCACCAGAAAAGTGCTTTGCCCAGGACAGTAAACAAGCAGTAGTAATGCAGCAGTAGTAACGCAGTAAAACGTAAACAAGCAGCGATAGCGTATTTAGGAACAAGGCCTAGGGATTAGACTTTCACTAGTGGACACTCTCAACATTGATCACATAACGACAGATAAATGCATACTCTACACTCTTGTTGGATGATGAACACATTGCGGATTACACGAACCCTCAATGCCGGAGTTAACAAGCTCCACAATAATGCTCATATTTTAGTAACCTTTAGTGTAAGATAGATCAAAAGACTAAACCAAGTACTAGCATAGCATGCACACTGTCACCTTCATGCATATGTAGGAGGAATAGATCACATCAATATTATCATAGCAATAGTTAACTTCGCAATCTACAAGAGATCATGATCATAGCATAAACCAAGTACTAACACGGTGCACACACTGTCACCTTTACACACGTGCAGGAGGAATAAAACTACTTTAATAACATTGCTAGAGTAGCACATAGATAAATTGTGATACAAACACATTGCAATCATAAAGAGATATAAGTAAGCACCTCACTATGCCATTCAACAGTGAATAAGTATTCTGTGAAATATAGCCTAAGAGACCCACACGGTGCACACACTGTCACCTTTACACACGTGGGACAAGGAGTCTCCGGAGATCACATAAGTAAAACTCACTTGACTAGCATGGTGACATCTAGATTACAAGCATCATCATATGAATCTCAATCATGTAAGGCAGCTCATGAGATTATTGTATTGAAGCACATAGGAGAGAGATTAACCACATAGCTACCGGTACAGCCCCGAGCCTCGATGGAGAACTACTCCCTCCTCATGGGAGCGGTGATGAAGATGGCGGTGGAGATGGCAGCGGTGTCGATGGAGAAACCTTCCGGGGCACTTCCCCGCTCCGGCAGGGTGCCGGAACAGAGACTCCTGTCCCCCGGATCTTGGCTTCGCGATGGCGGCGGCTGGAAGGTTTTCCGTATCGTGGTTCTTCGCATCGGGTTTTCGATCCAGGGGCTTTATATAGGCGAAGAGGCGGCGCGAAGGGTCGAAGGGTGGCCACACCATAGGGCGGCGCGGCCAGGGCCTGGGCCGCGCCGGCCTATGGTGCAGGGCCTCGTGGCCCCCTCTGGTCCTTCTCGGGTGTTGGATGCTTCGGTGAAAATAGGGACATGGGTCTTGATTTCGTCCGATTCCGAGAATATTTCGTTACTAGGATTTGAAACCAAAAACAGACAATTGGCACTTCGGCATCTTGTTAATAGGTTAGTTCCAAAATGAATATGACATAAAGTGTGCATAAAACATGTAGGTATCATCAATAATGTGGCATGGAACACAAGAAATTATCGATACGTCGGAGACGTATCAGGATGTCATATCACGATACGAGTAAAGAATACTTATCGGTGACAAGGTTGAACTAAGTATGGAGATACCGATGATCGAACCTCGGATAAGGAAAGTATCACGCGACAATGGGAATCGGTATCGTATGTTAATGGTTCTTTCGATCTCGAAGTCATCGTTGAATATGTGGAAGCCATTAAGGATCTCCAGGTCCCGCTATTGGTTATTGTTCGGAGAGGTGTCTCGATCATGTCTGCATAGTTCATGGACCGTAGGGTGACACACATAAGGTTCGATGTTGTTTAAGTAGATATGGAATATGAGATGGAGACCGAATACTGTTAGGATTCTCGGATGGAATCCAGGACATCACGAGGCGGTCTAGAATGGTCTGGAGAATAAGATTCATATAAGGAAAGTTATTTGCCGAGGTTCGGAAAACTTCGGAAATTTTCCAGTGGAAGACCAGAGGGTTTCTAGAAGGTTCTGGGGGGGCCACTTGTGGACCCACAACCCTGGGAGGGGCCACCTGAGCCGAGGTGGTGTAGCCCAGCCCTAGTGGGTTAGGCGCATGATACGTTGCAAACCTATTGATGAGCGCAGATTGCACACCCTTGGGGAACCCCAAGAGGAAGGTATGATGAGCACAACAGCAAGTTTTTCCTCAGCAAGAAACCAAGGTTTAATTGACCAATAGGAGAAAGGCGTGAGTTATGAAGGTGTTGCTAGCTGAGTTGTGGCAGGGCGCACTACCGGCGTCAGCAACAATGTGGAACCTGCACACAACACAACCAAAATACTTTGCCCAACTTACAGTGAGGTTGTCAATCTCACCGATTTTGCTGAACACAAAGGATTGAACGTATCGAGTGAAAATATATGTTTGCAGTAATTAAAGAGAACAGTGCTTGCGGAAAGTAAACATAACAAGATTGCAGTAGATGAATTTATCGGTGTAAAGGAAAGGACCAGGGTCCGCAGTTCACTAGAGGTGTCTCTCCATAAACAAAAATGACATGCTGGGTGAACAAATTACAACTGGGCAATTGACATAATACCGACCATACATGACAAGATGATTATTATGAGATTCGTTTGCGCATTACAACATAATACATAGACCGTAATCCAACTGCGTCTATGACTAACAATCCACCTTCCGGTTATCGTCCAAACCCCTTCCAGTATTAAGTTGCAAGCAACAGATTATCGCATTAAGCAATGTGTGTAAAGTAAACAATTAATAGAATTACCCTTGGATAAAACATTGTTGTTTTCTCTCTAATACCAACAGCACATCTACAATCTTAGAAGTTATTGTCACTCTTCTAGAAAACTAGAGGCATGAACCTACTATCGAGCATAAATACCCCCTCTTGGAGTCACAAGCATTTACTTGGCCAGAGCAATTACTAGCAACGGGGAGCATGCAGGATCACAAATAACATATGACAAGAATATATAATCGATCTCAACATAGTATTAAGTATTTATTGGATCCCAGCAAACACAACATGTAGCATTACATAAGGATGATCTTGATCATGTAGGGCAGCTCACAAGATCTAAACATGAGGCACAAATTGGAGAAGACAACCATCTAGATATTTCTATGGACCCATAGTCCAGGGATGAACTACTCACGCATCACTTCAGAGGCGGGCATGGCGATGTAGATGCCTCCGGTGATGATCTCCCCCTCCAGCAGGGTGCCGGGAAGAGCTTCAGAACCCTCCCGAGCTAGGGTCTACGATGGCGGTCGCGATGGAACTTTTCGTGGACGGAGACTTGGGTGTTTAGGTTTCTCCCGAGATAGTGAATAAATAGGCGGAAGGGCGAGGTCGGTGGAGGCCAGGGGGCGCACACCACCCCTTGGCGCGGGCCCAGGCTTGGCCGCGCCAAGGCATGGCGTGGCCGCCCCTGTGGCTCCTCTTCGACCCCCCTCCGGACTATGTCTTTGCTACGGGAAAATATTGACTTCGGCTTTTGTTTCGTCCAATTCTGAGAATATGTCCTGTACAACTTTTCTGAAATACAAAACAGCAGAAAACATGGAACTGGCAGAGTGGCATCTGATATGTTGCAAACGTATCTATAATTTTTGATGCTCCATGCTTGTTTTACACCAATTTATACATGTTTTGCTTACACTTCCTTGCACTTTTATACATTTTCTGGCACTAACTTATTGACAAGATGTCACAGTGTCAGTTCCCTGTTTTATGTTGTTTTGTATTTCGGAAAAGTTGTACAGGAAATGTTCTCGGAATTGGACGAAACAAAATCCAAAGATCTTATTTTTCCATAACGAAAACGAAGTTTGGAGGAGAGACGAAGAGGGGACAAAGGGCGGCCAGACCATGCCTAGGCGCGGCCCAGGCCCTGGCCGCGCCTAGGGGTGGTGTGGCCCCCCTGGCCTCCACCGACCTCGCCCTTCCGCCTATAAGAAGCCTCCCGACACGTGAACCCTGAATCAATAAGCCTCCGCCCACGAAAAGTTCTGTAGCTCCGCCGTCGTCGCAAACAAGATTCAAAAGGACCCTGGTGCAGCACCCTGCCGGGACGGTAAATTACCCCCGGAGCCATCTCCATCGACTCCACCGGCCATCTTCATCGCTATTGCTGACTCCCATGGTGAGCAGTGAGTAGTTCTCCCCCGAGGCTGAGGGGTTTACTAGTAAATATGTGGTCTCTCTATCTCTCCATGTATGATCTTTATGTGATCATGAGCTTTGTAATCTAGTTGAATAAGTAGATGTTATGCTTCAACTATTGTGCTACTCAAGTGGTTTGATTATGTGATCTCCGGGGACACCTTGTCCAGCGGTGTGAAGGTGATAGTGTGCCAAATACAGTGTTTATTTCTTAAGCTTAATTTACAGAAATACTTATGAATTGTGGTGACTAGTTGGTACCATCTTTGTATGCTCAAAGTGACAGCGTGGGGCGTCCATAGATTTGGAAATGCGAACTTTAAGGACTGCTTATGCAGCCCTACGCAGTGAATTTGTGTTTATTATCATTGTTGCGTAGTGAAGTGATAATATCTATATATTAAATTATGGTATCATTGTTGAGAGTGTTCACTAGTGAAAGTATGATCCCTAGGCCTTGTTTCCAAACACTGAAACACCGTTTCCAGTTCTGCTACATATTTGGTTGCTGCCATTTTATTTCAGATTGCAATTACTACTTACATTCATCCATATTACTTATATTTCACTATCTCTTCGCTGAACTAGTGCACATATACACCTGACAAGTGTATTGGGTGTGTTGGGGACACAGGAGACTTCTTGTATCGCAATTGCATGGTTACTTGAGAGAGATATCTTTGAACTCTACCTCCCTGAGTTCGATAAACCTTGGGTGATCCACTTAAGGGAAACTTGATGTTGTTCTACAAACCTCTGCACTTGGAGGTCCAACACTGTCTACAAGAATATAAGCGTGCGTAGACATCAAGCTCTTTTCTGGCACCGTTGCGGGGGAGGTAAGGTAAAAGGTACTCACATCCTCTGGCTACTAAGTCTTTTAGTTGTTGGTGAGTGCTCGAAGTTATTTCCTTTATATTATGCAATTATATCTTTTTGTTTCTTGTTTTTATTTTTCACTAGTTAGGCTTAATGGAAACCAACAAAAAAAGTAGAGAGCTTTATAGTATTTATCTTGAGTTAGGACATGAGGTGTTTGAAGAGAAAATTAAAAAACCTATGGAACTTTACTTGCATGTTGGTAGAAATGTTATTAGTATTAATTATTTCAACACCATTATTGCTAATGCTATAGAGAAGTCTAAACTTGGGGAAGCTAGTTTTTATAAAAACGATCTTTTTAGTTCCCCAGCTTTAAAGGAGGAAATTCGCTATGGTGATACTATGCCTGCAATAAATGTTGATTACAATGATGATTATGTTATTTTTAGTTCACCTACTATTGAGGAGAAAACTAATTATGATTACAATATGCCTCCTATATTTGATGATTATGGTGATGAGAATAATAATGATAGCTATTTTGTTGAATTTGCTCCCTCTACAATTAATAAGAATGACTATGCTTATGTGGGGAGTACTAATTATTTTATGCATGTGGCTCATGATAAGATTGTTTTATGTGAAAATTATATTGTTGAGTTTATTCATGATGCTAGTGAAAGTTATTATGAGATCAGGTGTCAAAAAAAAGTTATTATGAGAGGGGAAAATATGGTTGTAGAAGTTTTCATGGTACAAAAACAACTCTCTATATGCTGAAAGTTTTGAAGTTACTCTTGTTTTATCTTCCTATGCTTGTCACTTTGTTCTTTGTGGATTTATTTGTGTACAAGATTCCTATGCATAGGAAGTGTGTTAGACTTAAATTTGTTTTATACTTGCTTCTTGATGCTCTTTTTTACTTCAATTCATATTTCTTATGTTAGCATCTTCTCAAATTACTGAGCCTAGCTGAAAGGCGTTAAAGAATAGCACTCTTGGGAGATAATTCATGTTTAATTTCTGTATTTTTTTCTTTTACTGAGTCTTGGAAGTTATTAACAATGTAATAATCTATTCTTATCATTTTTATTTCGTTTTTGTGCCAAGAATAGCCTATAATAAGAAGAAAGTAAGATTTGAAGAAGTTGTTGTCCTGAACAGATTATGTGTTGTCACCATAAAAATTCGTATGAACATAAAGAGCGGAATTTTTAGCTGCCAATTTTCGTGCATATGCCCCAGGTTATTATCTAACTTCCGTTAGTAGAAAACTTTTCAATCTGAGCAACAAAAGATTTTCTAAAAATCGATCTTTTCCTGTTGTTTTGTTTTGACAGATTTCTGCCACTATTTACATTTGCCTCTTAATCTCTTTCTTTTTTGAGTTCTTTTGATCAAAGAGCTTTTTGAAGAGTTGGTACAACAGCTAATTCTTTAATAGGTGTTTGATATATGTTAGAACTGAACCCAAGTGGATTTTTTATTTTGATTGTACTAATGCTGCTAATAAAAATTTGTGTGAAGTTTTGTATGAAGGAAGTTTTCAAGTGTAGGGAGAGAAGAATGATGTAATAAGATGAAGTATGGAAAAAAGCTCAAGCTTGGAGATGCCCATATCACTCCAAAATATATTCAAGAGGTACAAGCGTCAAAACTTGGGGATGCCCAAGGCATCCCCTCTTCATCAACAAAGCAACATGTCATCTTTCTATGCACTATATTTTTATTACTTCATACGCTATGTGTTGTTCTTGGAGCGTCCTTATTTTTGTTTTTAGTTTTTTTTGTAGCATATGGTTGGAACTTAGCATTCTTGTGTGGGAGAGAGACACGCTCCGTTTTCATTGCATTGAATACTCTTGTTTTCGCTTTTATTGTTCTGCGAGTGTTATCTTTTACTAGTACTGCGTTTAGCTCTTGGTTTTACATTCTTATTTTGTTCAAAGCTTGTTAGTTTTCTTTATTCATGTATGATTAGCTCTTTGGTCCATATTAATTTTTATCTATGAGAGTTGTTTCAAATAAATTGATTGGTGTTGGAGACGAGTAAAATATTCCATGCTTATAGTGATGCAAAATGAAGCTTGTCTAAATTGTGGCATAGACTTTGGCATGCCATGTTGGATGTTATTCTTATTATATGCTTAGTACTTATTGCTATAGCATGACTTGTCTCAAATATCTGAGAGTGCATAATGTGCTATTGAAAGAATCATGTGTTGTTTCCATCATAAAAGCATAATATTGTGGTATTCTCGTTTGATGCTTTATTAGGTTGACTTGGCACATGCTTACACCATGTTATGACTACAAACAATCAACTAAAGCTTCTATGATCATTTATTTTTTGACTTGTAATATCACTTTATGCTTTGATTAATAATATTTTGTTGCCATGCATCATTATGGCCATTATTGCTCTCTTAGTTGATCGCTCCCAGTCTTTTGCTAGCCTTCGTCTGTACTGGGTATGAGCTCTACATGTGCATCAAACCACTAATAACCAAAGTTTTCCAATTGTGTCCACCATATCTACCTACTAGCATTATTGCTATTCCAAGTATATTCATCATGTTTTTATTTATATTCCAAATTAAATTTTGGCATCAGAAAATTAGTCAGTAAAGCTCTCACAAACTTGATGGCACATTTACTTTCCTGCACTTAATAAACTTGGCCATTGTGACTATCTTATGAAGTTTACATGCTTGTAAATTGCGAGTTGGAAGTTAGCACAACCATGCTTTCATGGGCAACACTTTCAATATTGCACTTATTCATATTTAGTTGCTGCCATGTTCTTTTGTTTATGGATGCCTAGCGGTGCGAAATAAAATGGAAACTTGTAAGTCCATGGAGTTTGTATATATGTTAGAGAAACGTCTAGGCCGCTAATCTAAGCCATGCATCATTCATGGTGGAAATTTACAACAAACCATAGTGGGCATTCTATGAAGCATCTCCAATAAAAAGCTATACCCATAGTAAATAAAAGGATTGTTGAGAAGCTTATTGTATGTTTGTCTTATCATTTTGGGATGGGATTGCTCCTATGCAGGAGTACTTCCATATCATGGGGCAGGAGGTACCCCGTTGGCGTTCTCGATGAAACATGTATACTTACTATGACAAGAACTTATTTGTGAGCTAAGTTGAGTAGCATGAGGTTTATGTACTCGTATTCAATGGGCACGATATTTTCAACTTGTGATTTGTCAAGCATATAACTCATATTTGCCCTCACATTAATTTTAACCATTCAAGATGCTTATGATAGGGGTAATGAGAGCTCAAAGCTAATGAGTGCCATACTTTTTGTAAGGTTTATAAAACTTGTTAATCTTGCTTCCTTCTGCGAAGGACCCTTCTTTTACTTTTATGTTGAGTCCACATCTTCTTGCTTTATGTACCAATTAAGAGATCATAGTTGTCATTCTGAGTATAATGTGCATAGTCTCAAATTTATTATTGGTTGATTCATGATTATGATACGTCTCCAACGTATCTATAATTTCTTATGTTGCATGCTAGTTTTATGAAAATACCTACATGTTTTATTCACACTTTATAATGTTTTTATGCATTTTCTGGGACTAACCTATTAACAAGATGCAACAGTGCCAATTCCTGTTTTCTGCTGTTTTGATTTCAGAAAAGTTGGTTTACAAATATTCTCGAATTGGACGAAACAAAGCCCACGGCCCTATTTTCCACGGAGTGTTCCAGAAGACCGAAGAAGAGTCGAGGAAAAGCCAGCAGGGGGCCCACAACATAGGGCGCCACGGGGGACCCCACTATCGCGCCGACATGTGGGGAGGGAGCCCCCTGGCTCCCCCGACGCTGCCCCTTCGCCTATTTATTCCTTCATCTCCAAAAACCCTAGCACCGAGAGCCAAAATACGAGAACAGTTCCAGAGACGCCGCTGCCGTCAACCCCATCTCGGGGTTCGGAAGATCTCTCCGGCACCTGGGAGAGAGGGGAATCATCACCGGAGGGCTCTACATCACCATGCCCGCCTCCGGACTGATGCGTGAGTAGTTCATCCTCGGACTATGGGTCCATAGCGTAGCTAGATGGTTGTCTTCTCCTATTGTGCCATCATGTTTAGATCTTGTGAGCTGCCTATCATGATCAAGATCATCTATTTGTAATGCTACATGTTGTGTTTGTTGGGATCCGATGAATATGGAATACTATGTCAAGTTGATTATTGATCTATCATATATGTGTTATTTATGATCTTGCATGCTCTCGTTGCTAGTAGAGGCTGGCCAAGTTGATACTTGTAACTTCAAGAGGGAGTATTTATGCTAGATAGTGGGTTCATGCCTCCATTGAATCTGGGACAGTGACAAAGTTCTAAGGTTGTGGATGTGCTTGTTGCCACTAGGGATAAAACATCAATGCTTTGTCTAAGGATATTTGTATTGTTCACATTACGCACAATACTTAATGCAATTGTCTGTTGTTTGCAACTTAATACTGGAAGGGGTGCGGATGCTAACCCGAAGGTGGACTTTTTAGGCATAGATGCATGCTGGATGGCGGTCTATGTTCTTTGTCGTAATGCCCTAAGTAAATCTCATAGTAGTCATCATGATATGTATGTGCATTGTTATGCCCTCTCTATTTGTCAATTGCCCAACTGTAATTGTTTACCCAACATGTTATTTATCTTATTGGAGAGACACCACTAGTGAACTGTGGACCCCGGTCATTCTTTTACATCTAAAATACAACCTACTGCAATCATTGTTCTCTTTTGTTTTCTGCAAGCAAACATCATTTTCCACACCATACGTTTAATCCTTTGTTTTCAGCAAGCCGGTGAGATCGACAACCTCACCGTTAAGTTGGGGCAAAGTATTTTGATTGTGTTGTGCAGGTTCCACGTTGGCGCCGTAATCCGTGTTGCCGCACTACACTACTTCACCAACAACCTTCACGTGATCTTCATATCCTACTGGTTCGATAACCTTGGTTTCTTACTGAGGAAAACTCGCTGATGTACTCATCATACCTTGCTCTTGGGGTTCCCAACGGACATGTACTTTACCGTCACAAGCGCTACTTTTTCAAGCGCCGTTGTGGAGATCAAGACACGCCGCAAGGGAGTCTCACACCCTATCTCTTTACTTTGTTTATTGTCTTGCTTTATTTTATTTTCTGTCTTGTTTGCTTTCTTTATATCAAAAACACACAAAAAAATTAATTACTCGCATTTACTTTATCGGTTTACCCTTGTTTATTTCATCATGCTTCTCCCTAAGTTCACTTTGAAAGATATATCGGTAGGGAGTGGGTCTATCATTTGAAGAGATAATATAGAAGAATTTTTCAATCATGTTAGTTCTCCCTAAGAATTTTTTTTCTTCTTCCAGATCGGTACTAGTACTACAAACTACAATTAGAACACTTCGCGAAGAATTAGCATGCTTATACTTATTAGAGTATTCAATTCAATTCAGTCTACATTAATCTCCTCTCTGTATACTCATGTGAGGGACGCGACATCGAAAAACCGAGTTGCAATGGAAAGCGCAACAATCTATGTGTGCGCTAGGAGTCCATGCACTAGAGGAAAAAGAAAGCTAGATCAAATCTCGGCAGGAGCAATGCCTGAGACGAAAAAATATACATTTGCCTACTGCTCCATCGTCAACGACTCATGCACATCCGCCATAGCAGACTCGACGCTGCAAAACTCGACATAAGGACCAGGTTTCATATTTCCAATTCGTAAAATTTGGTTGACTAATTTTTTTCTCTTTCCGGTTGTACTGTTATTTGCGTGTAGATTTTCGCGCTCCAATACAACTTCAGACCGGAACAGGTTCTTCACCGCGTGCAGTCGCATGCTTGGGTGCTCGCCCGCCGTAAACCCGATAACGCGCACCCGCCTCGCTCGGGGGCTCGCCAGCTGCGCCATCAATATTCTCTCCTCCAGGCTGACTGCTTCCACCATGTCGAATATTTTCGGCTAAACGCCACATGGCTTCGCTGCATCGGCTGCGTTCACTTCATCAACTCCGTTTGCCAGACAATCTACTTCCACGTTGACTCTGCCGCATCCAATAAAAAAGTTAAGTGTTCCTCTTCCGAGAATTAATAATTTACTTTCGCCACACCCGAATACTTGAGAGCTGTGCCATTGCAGTATTACAGCAAATACATCCGACGTTAGGGACTGCGCCATTATATCTTTACCGCGAATACATCAGTGGATTTATTTTCTTCGGCTTACTGGAATTATCTTCTCCGGCTCAATGGAATTATCTTCTCGTTCAGTGGAATTATTTTCTTCCCGTGGAATTATTTTCTTCGACTTAGTGGCTTTATCTTCTTCGGCTCGGTTATTTTCTTCGGATTACTGGATTAGTTTTCTTTGGGTTATTATTGGTTCACTTATACAATATTACCCGATGCGTTTCCGGGTCAATGGATTCATCTTCTATGGTTATTACTGGAACTATTTTCTTCGGCTCAATGGATTCATCCTCTATGATATCAGCGGATTCATCTTCTATGGTTATTACTAGATTTTTCGGGTCATCGAATTCATCCTCTATGATATCGGCGGATTCATCTTCAATATATGATTCATATTTGATGGTGTAATCTTTAAAGTGAATTCATCTCAAGTACTTCATCTCGGATTCATCTTCAGTATTTCATCCTTAATGGCTTTCTTTCGGCGACTCGGATAATACTCGGGGGCTCGACAACGACTTCGCCTCGGTGACACGGCGTCTAAGCAACAATCATGACATCACCTCAGCAGCGCTCGGGGGCTCGGCTATTTCTTCATCAAACAATTTGGCGGCATTTATTTTCGCTATTTGGTGATTTCTACTTCGGTTCGACTTCTTCTCCGCACTCGAAGACTTCATCGCGCCGACTCCGTCGTGCCCAATAAGCTAAGTGTTCCTTTGATTTGCATAAAGTTGATTATCATTTACTTTCGCCGCACCCGACATTCGGGGGCTGCGCCATACTTCTTCACTTTACATCTCAGGTCGACAGAAAGAATAATTGCGCCTACAAAAAAGTCTTCAAGGAGAACCCGACGAAATCTTTTTCAGGGGAGGAACCCGACGAAATCAAAAGAGAACCCGACGAAATATTTTTCAGGGGAGGAACCCGACGAAATCAAAAGAGAACCCGATGAAATCTTGAGAGAACCCGACGAAATTGTCTTCAAAAGAGAACCCGACGAAATCTTATTCAAGGAGGTCCCGAAGAATTGTCCTCTAGGAGGTCCCGAAGAATTTTCCACAAGGAGGTCCCGAAGAATTGTCCTCAAGGAGGTCCCGAAGAATTATCTGTAGGGATACGTTGCATAGAAAACAAAAAATTTCCTACCGCGAGAACGCAAACCAAGCCAAGATGCAATCTAGGGAGCAACGAGGAGATGATCGAGACTCACCCTTGAAGATTTCCAAAGCCTACAAGATGAGGCTCTTGTTGCTGCGGTAGACGATCACTTGCCGCTGCAAAAGCGCGTAGAAGATCTTGATCACGGTGCCACGATCGGGCAGCACCTCCGTACTCGGTCACACGTCCGGTGTTGATGAAGACGATGTCCTTCTCCCCGTTCCAGCGGGCAGCGGAAGTAGTAGATCCTCCTTGAATCCGGAAGCACGACGGCGTGGTGGCGGTGGCGATGGAGAACTCGCGGAGCTTCGCTAAGAGTTGCGGGAGAGGTGGAGGAGGGGGGCGGCTAGGGTTTGGGAGAGGGAGAGGTGGCCGCCACTATGAGGGGTGCGGCCACAATGGCTTTGGTGTGGCCGGCCCCCTCCCCTTGCTCCTCATTATATAGGTGGAACACCCAAGAGTTGGTCTACAAGTCTTCGAATAAGACCCCAAACCAAAACCTTCCATATGACATGAAACCTACCCAAGGTGGGATTCCCACTTGAGGTGCGATTCCCACCTTTCCTTGGGGGGGGTGGCCACACCCTAGGGGAGTCCACTTGGGACTCCCCCCTTAGGGTTGGCCGGCCATGGTGGTGGAGTCCCTCCGGGACTCCGCCTTCCAAAGTGATTTCTTCCGACTTTTCTAGAACCTTCCATAAATGCACCGGATCATTTCCAAACTTGGAATATGACTTCCTATATATGAATCTTATTCTCCGGACCATTCCGGAACTCCTCGTGATGTCCGGGATCCCATCCGAGACTTCGAACAATTACTTCGAACTCCATTCCATATTTCAAGTTCTACTATTACAACATCAAACCTTAAGTGTGTCACCCTACGGTTCGTGAACTATGTGGACATGGGTGAGAACTCTCTCCGACCAATAACCAATAGCGGGATCCTGAGATCCATAATGGCTCCCACACATTCAACGATGACTTAGTGATCGAATGAACCATTCACATACGATACCAATTCCCTTTGTCACGCGATATTTTACTTGTTCGAGGTTTTATCATCGGTATCACTCTATACCTTGTTCAACCTTGTCTCCTGACAAGTACTCTTTACTCGTACCGTGGTATGTTGTCTCTTATGAACTTATTCATATGCTTGCAAGACATTAGACGACATTCCACCGAGAGGGCCCAGAGTATATCTATCCGTCATCGGGATGGACAAATCCCACTGTTGATCCATATGCCTCAACTCATACTTTCCGGATACTTAATCCCACCTTTATAACCACCCATTTACGCAGTGGCGTTTGATGTAATCAAATTACCTTTCCGGTATAAGTGATTTACATGATCTCATGGTCGAAAGGACTAGGTAACTATGTATTGAAAGCTTATAGCAAATAACTTAATGACGTGATCTTATGCTACGCTTAATTGGGTGTGTCCATTACATCATTCATATAATGATATAACCTTGTTATTAATAACATCCAATGTTCATGATTATGAAACTAATCATCTATTAATCAACAAGCTAGTTAAGAGGCTTACTAGGGACTCTTTGTTGTTTACATATCACACATGTATCAATGTTTCGGTTAATACAATTGTAGCATGGTATATAAACATTTATCATAAACATAAAGATATATAATAACCACTTTTATTATTGCCTCTTGGGCATATCTCCAACATTATCCTCAAGGAGGTCCCGAAGAATTATCTTCAAGGAGGACCCGAAGAATTATCTTCAAGGAGGACCCGAAGAATTGTCTTCAAAGAGGACCCGAAGAATTATCCTCAGGGAGGACCGGAAGAATGTCCTTAAAGAGGACCCGAAGAAATTTTCCTGAAGGAGGAACTCGACGAAATTTTCATCAAGGAGGAACCAAAAAAAAATACGTGGACAAATCTTCGGGTCCATTGACTCGTCATATTGTTCCGAGAAAGAGCATCGGTGATGACAATATAGAATAATCAATATATTCGGCTGTCTCATCAAGTCCGAGAGAAAAATAGAAGAACCCGCAAAATGGGTCATTGCATCAGCCGAACAAGGCACTTGACAAAATATTCTCAGAGCGCCAAAGTCGCGAATAATCTCTGAATGCCGCAAAACTCTGCGAAGGTAAGACCCTGATACGTCCAAAACGTATCAACTTTCCCGAACACTTTTGCTATTGTTTTGCCTCTAATTTGTGTATTTTGGATGCAACTAACACGGACTAACGCTGTTTTCAGCAGAATCGCTCTGGTGTCTCGTTTTGTGCAGAAATCCAACTTTCAGAAAAACCTCGGGATTTTGACGAAGGGCCTATTTTCCCAGACTGACGGAGCCAGAAGGACAATTGAAGTGGAGGCCCGAGGGCCCCACACCACATGGCGGCGCGGCCCAGGGGGGCCCCGCGGCCATGTGGTGTGGCCCCCTCGGCTGGCCTCCGACGCCCTTCGGACTACTTATTCGCTCGACCTAAAAACGCACGGGGAGAGGTCGAGCCAAACCCTCCAGAACGCCGCCACATCGCGAAACCCGTCGCGGGAGCCAGGTTCCGTCCGCACTACCGGGATGGGGAATTGAGGAGATCATCACCGCCATCACCGCCAACGCCTCTCCATGAACCAGCAATGTTTCCCCATCCATGTGTGAGTAATTCCCCCGCTGTAGGCCGAAGGGGATGGTAGGGATTGGATGAGATTGGTCATGTAATAGCATAAGATTGTTAGGGCATAGTGCCTAGTGTCCGTAATTGGTACTTTGATGATATTGTTGCAACTTGTTATGCTTAATGCTTGTCACTAGGGCCCGAGTGCCATGATCTCAGATCTGAACATGTTATTATTTCATCATGATATTCATTGTTTATTTACCTGCAAGTTGTATACACATGTCGCTGTCCGGAACCAATGGCCCCCGAGAAATCGGGACAACCGGAGGGAATGGTAGCGACGTGAGGATCACATGTGTTCACGGAGTGTTAATGCTTTGCTTCGGTACTTTATTAAAAGGAGTACCTTAATATCCAGTAGTTTCCCTTGAGGCCCGGCTGCCACCGGCTGGTCGGACAAAAGATGTTGTGCAAGTTTCTCATTGCGAGCACGCACGACTATAATTGGAACACATGCCTATTGATTGATTAGTACTTGGATACCGTTTTATTATTATCTGCAAATGCCCTGCTATGATTATTACATGAGTTTCTCTCATCCATGCAACGCCCGTTATCCGTCCCCGTGCCTACAGTATTTTAATCCCGCTGTTTACTAAAATCACTACTTCTGTCTTTGTTACTCTGCTGTTGTTATTTATGTTCGCTATAAAATTACATGATAAACTCTTAGCAAGTCTGTTTCCAGTGCAGCTGAATTGACAACTCCGCTGTTAAGGCTTTCAAGTGTTCTTTGTCTCCCCTTGTGTCGAATCAATAAATTGGGTAATACTTCCCTCGAAGACTGTTGCGATCCCCTATACTTGTGGGTCATTGATACGTCTCCAACGTATCGATAATTTCTTGTGTTCCATGCCACATTATTGATGTTATCTACATGTTTTATGCACACTTTATGTCATATTCGTGCATTTTCTGGAACTAACCTATTAACAAGATGCCAAGCCGCTTGTTTTCACTGTTTTTGGTTTCAGAAATCCTAGTAAAGAAATATTTCTAATTGACGAAATAAAAGCCTGGGCCTATTTTCTCACGAAGCTTCCGAAGTCCGAAGACGAGACGAAGAGGGCCACGGGGTGGCCAACCCTAGGGCGGCGCGGCCCCACCCCGGCCGCGCGGCCTATGTGGGGGCCCCGTGCCGCCTCTTGACTTGCCCTTCCGCCTACTTAAAGCCTCCGTGACGAAACCCCCAGACCGAGAGCCACGATACGAAAACCCACCGAGACGCCGCCGCCGATCCCATCTCGGGGATCCAGGAGATCGCCTCCCGCACCCGCCGGAGAGGGGAATCATCCTCCGGAGGACTCTACACCGCCATGGTCGCCCTCCGGTGTGATGTGTGAGTAGTCTACCCTGACTATGGGTCCATAGCGTAGCTAGATGGTTGTCTTCTCCCCATTGTGCTATCATTGTCGGATCTTGTGCTGCCTATCATGATCAAGATCATCTATATGTAATTCTATATGTTGCGTTTGTTGGGATCCGATGAATAGAGAATACTTGTTATGTTGATTATCAAAGTTATGCTTATGTGTTGTTTATGATCTTGCATGCTCTCCGTTACTAGTAGATGCTCCGGCCAAGTAAATGCTTGTAACTCCAAGAGGGAGTACTTATGCTCGATAGTGGGTTCATGCCCTCATTGACACCTGGGACAGTGAAAGTTCTAAGGTTGTGTTGTGTCGTTGCCACTAGGGATAAAACATTAGTGCTATGTTCAAGGATGTAGTCACTAGTTACATTACGCACCATACTTAATGCAATTGTCTGTTGCTTTGCAACTTAATACTGGAGGGGGTTCGGATGATAACCTGAAGGTGGACTTTTTAGGCATAGATGCAGTTGGATGGCGGTCTATGTACTTTGTCGTAATGCCCAATTAAATCTCACTATACTCATCATGATATGTATGTGCATTGTCATGCTCTCTTTATTTGTCAATTGCCCAACTGTAATTTGTTCACCCAACATGCTGTTCGTCTTATGGGAGAGACACCTCTAGTGAACTGTGGACCCCTCCAATTCTCTTTACTGAAATACAATCTACTGCAATACTTGTTTTACCGTTTTCCCGCAAACAATCATCTTCCACACAATACGGTTAATCCTTTGTTACAGCAAGCCGGTGAGATTGACAACCTCACTCGTTTGGGGCAAAGTACTTTGGTTGTGTTGTGCAGTTCCACGTTGGCGCCGGAATCCCTGGTGTTGCGCGCACTACATCCCGCCGCCATCAACCTTCAACGTGCTCCTGGCTCCTCCTGGTTCGATAAACCTTGGTTTCTTTCGGAAAACTTGCTGCTGTGCGCATCATACCTTCCTCTTGGGGTTGCCCAACGAACGTGTGAAATACACGCCATCAAGCATATTTTCCGCGCTGTTGCCGGGGAGATCAAGACACGCCGCAAGGAGTCTCCACTTCTCAATCTCTTTACTTTGTTTTTGTCTTGTTTAGTTTTATTTACTACTTTGTTTGCTGCACTAAATCAAAATACAAAAAAATTAGTTGCTAGTTTTACTTTATTTGCTATCTTGTTTGCTATATCAAAAACACAAAAATTAGTTTACTTGCATGTACTTTATCTAGTTTGCTTTATTTACTTGCTAAAATGGCCAACTCCTGAAAATACTAAGTTGTGTGACTTCACAACCACAAATAATAATGATTTCTTATGCACACCTATTGCTCCACTACTACAGCAGAATTCTTTGAAATTAAACCTGCTTTACTGAATCTTGCGAGATCAATTTTCTGGAATTAGTTCTGATGATGCTGCTGCCATCTTAATAATTTTGTTGAACTATGTGAAATGCAAAAATATAAAGATAGATGGTGATATTATTAAACTAAAATTGTTCCCTTTCTCATTAAGAGGAAGAGCTAAATATTGGTTGCTATCTCTGCCTAAGAATAGTATTGATTCATGGACTAAATGCAAGGATGCTTTTATTGGTAGATATTATCCCCCTGCTAAAATTATATCTTTGAGGAGTAGCATAATGAATTTCAAACAATTAGATACTGAACATGTTGCTCAAGCTTGGGAAAGAATGAAATCTCTGGTTAAAAATTGCCCAACCCATGGACTGACTACTTGGATGATCATCCAAACCTTCTAATGCATGACTAAATTTTTCTTCACGGAATTTATTGGATTCAGCTGCTGGAGGTACCTTTATGTCCATCACTCTTGGTGAAGCAACAAGGCTTCTTGATAATATGATGATCAACTACTCTGAATGGCACACGGAAAGAGCTCCACAAGGTAAGAAGGTAAATTCTGTTGAAGAATCCTCTTCCTTGAATGATAAGGTTGATGCTATTATGTCTATGCTTGTGAATGATAGGACTAATATTGATCCTAATAATGTTCCGTTAGCTTCATTGGTTGCACAAGAAGAACATGTTGATGTAAACTTCATTAAAAATAATAATTTCAACAACAATGCTTACCGGAACAATTCTAGTAACAACTATAGGCCATATCCTTATAATAATGGCAACGGCTATGGTAATTCTTATGGAAATTCTTACAACAATAATAGGAATTCACCCCCTGGACTTGAAGCCATGCTTAAAGAATTTATTAGTACACAAACTGCTTTTAACAAATCTGTTGAAGAAAAGCTCAATAAAATTGATATTCTTGTTTCTAGAGTTGATAGTCTTGCCTCTGATGTTGATCTTTTGAAATCGAAAGTTATGCCTAATAGGGATATTGAAAATAAAATTGTTACTACAGCAAATGCCATTCAAGTTAGAATTAATGAGAATATAAGATTAATGGCTGAACTGCGTGCTAGGTGGGATAGAGAAGAAAATGAAAAACTAGCTAAAGAGAAGAATATAGCTAAAGTTTGACTATTACCACCACTAGTAATGCTAATGCTACACATGTTGCTGCACCTCCTACTCATACTAATAAAAGAATTGGTGTTAGCAATGTTTCCACTTCTAATGCAAAGCGCGAAAAACTGCCTGAAACTGCTAAAACTGCTGAAACTGCCTGTGATAAAGCTGCTGAAATTTTTTCCAACATTGGGGATGATGATCCCATTGCTTTAGATTATAATGGTTTGAATTTTGATGATTGCCACATCTCTGAAGTTATAAAGTTCTTGCAAAAACTTGCTAAAAGTCCTAATGCTAGTGCTATAAATTTGGCTTTCACGCATCATATTACAAATGCTCTCATAAAAGCTAGAGAAGAGAAACTAGAGCGCGAAGCTCTATTCCTAAAAAGCTAGAGGATGGTTGGGAGCCCATCATTAAGATGAAGGTTAAAGATTTTGATTGTAATGCTTTATGTGATCTTGGTGCAAGTATTTCCGTTATGCCTAAGAAAATTTATAATATGCTTGACTTGCCACCGCTGAAAAATTGTTATTTGGATGTTAATCTTGCTGATCATTCTACAAAGAAACCTTTGGGTAAAGTTGATAATGTTCGCATTACCGTTAACAATAATCTTGTTCCCGTTGATTTTGTTGTCTTGGATATTGAATGCAATGCATCTTGTCCCATTATATTGGGAAGACCTTTTCTTCGAACTGGTGCTATTATTGATATGAGGGAAGGTAATATAAAATATCAATTTCCTCTCAAGAAAAACACTTCCCTAGAAAGAGAATAAAGGTACCTTATGATTCTATTATTAGAACAAATTATGATGTTGATGCTTCATCTCTTGATAATACTTGATACACACTTCTGCGCCTAGCTGAAAGGCGTTAAAGAAAGCGTGGGAGACAACCCATGTTTTTACCTACAGTACTTTGTTTTTATTTTGTGTCTTGGAAGTTGTTTACTACTGTAGCAACCTCTCCTTATCTTAGTTTTGAGTTTTGTTGTGCCAAGTTAAACCGTTGATAGAAAAGTAAGTACTAGATTTGGATTACTGCGCAGTTCCAGATTTCTTTGCTGTCACGAATCTGGGTCCACCTCCCTGTAGGTAGCTCAAAATTACGCTAATTTACGAGCATGATCCTCAGATATGTACGCAACTTTCATTAAATTTGAGCATTTTCGTTTGAGCAAGTCTGGTGCCATTTTAAAATTCGTCAATACGAACTGTTCTGTTTTGACAGATTCTGCCTTTTATTTCGCATTGCCTCTTTCGCTATGTTGGATGAATTTCTTTGATCCACTAATGTCCAGTAGCATTATGCAATGTCCAGAAGTGTTAAGAATGATTGTGTCACCTCTGAATATGTCAATTTATATTGTGCACTAACCCTCTAATGAGTTGTTTCGAGTTTGGTGTGGAGGAAGTTTTCAAGGATCAAGAGAGGAGTATGATGCAACATGATCAAGGAGAGTGAAAGCTCTAAGCTTGGGGATGCACCCGGTGGTTCACCCCTGCATATATCAAGAAGACTCAAGCGTTTAAGCTTGGGGATGCCCAAGGCATCCCCTTCTTCATCGACAATATTATCGGTTCCTCCCCGAAACTATATTTTTATTCCATCACATCTTATGTGCTTTTTCTTGGAGCATCGGTTTGTTTTTGTTTTTGTTTTGTTTGAATAAAATGGATCCTAGCATTCACTTTATGGGAGAGAGACACGCTCCGCTGTAGCATATGGACAAGTATGTCCTTGGTTTCTACTCATAGTATTCATGGCGAAGTTTCTCCTTCGTTAAATTGTTATATGGTTGGAATTGGAAAATGATACATGTAGTAATTGCTATAAATGTCTTGGGTAATGTGATACTTGGCAATTGTTGTGCTCATGTTTAAGCTCTTGCATCATATGCTTTGCACCCATTAATGAAGAAATACATAGAGCATGCTAAAATTTGGTTTGCATATTTGGTTTCTCTAAGGTCTAGATAATTTCTAGTATTGAGTTTGAACAACAAGGAAGACGGTGTAGAGTCTTATAATGTTTTCAATATGTCTTTATGTGAGTTTTGCTGCACCGGTTCATCCTTGTGTTTGTTTCAAATAAGCCTTGCTAGCCTAAACCTTGTATCGAGAGGGAATACTTCTCATGCATCCAAAATACTTGAGCCAACCACTATGCCATTTGTGTCCACCATACCTACCTATACTACATGGTATTTTCCGCCATTCCAAAGTAAATTGCTTGAGTGCTACCTTTAAAATTCCATCATTCACCTTTGCAATATATAGCTCATGGGACAAATAGCTTAAAAACTATTGTGGTATTGAATATGTAATTATGCACTTTATCTCTTATTAAGTTGCTTGTTGTGCGATAACCATGTTTACTGGGGAACGCCATCAACTCATTGTTGAATTTCATGTGAGTTGCTATGCATGTTCGTCTTGTCTGAAGTAAGGGCGATCTACACTGAGTTGAATGGTTTGAGCATGCATATTGTGAGAGAAGAACATTGGGCCGCTAACTAAAGCCATGATTCATGGTGGAAGTTTCATTTTGGACAAATATCCTCAAATCTCTAATGAGAAAAGAATTAATTGTTGTCAAATGCTTAAAGCATTAAAAGAGGAGTCCATTATCTGTTGTCTATGTTGTCCCGGTATGGATGTCTAAGTTGAGAATAATCAAAAGCGAGAAATCCAAATGCGAGCTTTCTCCTTAGACCTTTGTACAGGCGGCATAGAGGTACCCCTTTGTGAAACTTGGTTAAAGCATATGTATTGCGGTGATAATCCAGGTAGTCCAAGCTAATTAGGACAAGGTGCGGGCACTATTGGTACACTATGCATGAGGCTTGCAACTTATAAGATATAATTTACATGATGCATATGCTTTATTACTACCGTTGACAAAATTGTTTCATGTTTTCAAAATCAAAGCTCTAGCACAAATATAGCAATCGATGCTTTTCCTCTATGAGGACCATTCTTTTACTTTCAATGTTGAGTCAGTTCACCTATTTCTCTCCACCTCAAGAAGCAAACACTTGTGTGAACTGTGCATTGATTCCTACATACTTGCTTATTGCACTTATTATATTACTCTATGTTGACAATATCCATGAGATATACATGTTACAAGTTGAAAGCAACCGCTGAAACTTAATCTTCTTTTGTGTTGCTTCAATACCTTTACTTTGAATTATTGCTTTATGAGTTAACTCTTATGCAAGACTTATTGATGCTTGTCTTGAAGTGCTATTCATGAAAAGTCTTTGCTTTATGATTCAGTTGTTTACTCATGTCATACACATTGTTTTGATCGCTGCATTCACTACATATGCTTTACAAATAGTATGATCAAGTTTATGATGGCATGTCACTCCAGAAATTATCTTTGTTATCGTTTTACCTGCTCGGGACGAGCAGAACTAAGCTTGGGGATGCTGATACGTCTCCAACGTATCGATAATTTCTTGTGTTCCATGCCACATTATTGATGTTATCTACATGTTTTATGCACACTTTACGTCATATTCGTGCATTTTCTGGAACTAACCTATTAACAAGATGCCGAAGTTGTTGTTTTCTGCTGTTTTTGGTTTCAGAAATCCTAGTAAAGAAATATTCTCGGAATTGGACGAAATAAAAGCCTGTGGGCCTATTTTCTCACGAAGCTTCCTTAAGTCCGAAGACGAGACGAAGAGGGGCCACGGGGTGGCCAAACCCTAGGGCGGCGCGTCCCACCCCTGGCCGCGCCGGCCTATGGTGTGGGCCCCCCGTGCCGCCTCTTTACTTGCCCTTCCGCCTACTTAAAGCCTCCGTGACGAAACCCCCTACCGAGAGCCACGATAAGGAAAACCCATCGAGACGCCGCCGCCGCCGATCCCATCTAGGGGGATCCAGACGCTCCGGCACCCTGCCGGAGAGGGGAATCATCCTGAGGACTCTACACCGCCATGGTCGCCTCCGGTGTGATGTGTGAGTAGTCTACCACCGGACTATGGGTCCATAGCGTAGCTAGATGGTTGTCTTCTCCCCATTGTGCTATCATTGTCGGATCTTGTGAGCTGCCTATCATGATCAAGATCATCTATATGTAATTCTATATGTTGCGTTTGTTGGGATCCGATGAATAGAGAATACTTGTTATGTTGATTATCAAAGTTATGCTTATGTGTTGTTTATGATCTTGCATGCTCTCCGTTACTAGTAGATGCTCTGGCCAAGTAAATGCTTGTAACTCCAAGAGGGAGTACTTATGCTCGATAGTGGGTTCATGCCTGCATTGACACCTGGGACAGTGACAGAAAGTTCTAAGGTTGTGTTGTGTTGTTGCCACTAGGGATAAAACATTAGTGCTATGTTCAAGGATGTAGTCACTAGTTACATTACGCACCATACTTAATGCAATTGTCTGTTGCTTTGCAACTTAATACTGGAGGGGGTTCGGATGATAACCTGAAGGTGGACTTTTAGGCATAGATGCAGTTGGATGGCGGTCTATGTACTTTGTCGTAATGCCCAATTAAATCTCACTATACTAATCATGATATGTATGTGCATTGTCATGCTCTCTTTATTTGTCAATTGCCCAACTGTAATTTGTTCACCCAACATGCTGTTCGTCTTATGGGAGAGACACCTCTAGTGAACTGTGGACCCCGGTCCATTCTCTTTACTGAAATACAATCTACTGCAATACTTGTTTTACCGTTTTCTCGCAAACAATCATCTTCCACACAATACGGTTAATCCTTTGTTACAGCAAGCTGTTAGATTGACAACCTCACTGTTTCGTTGGGGCAAAGTACTTTGGTTGTGTTGTGCAGGTTCCACGTTGGCGCCGGAATCCCTGGTGTTGCGCCGCACTACATCCCGCCGCCATCAACCTTCAACGTGCTTCTTGGCTCCTCCTGGTTCGATAAACCTTGGTTTCTTTCTGAGGGAAAACTTGCTGTGCGCATCATACCTTCCTCTTGGGGTTGCCCAACGAACGTGTGAAATACACGCCATCGGGCCATCAAGACTATTTTCTGGCGCCGTTGCCGGGGAGCATAGCTTTATTTGGAAGTTCACTTGGATTGATATTGTTCGCTGCAAATTCTCCATCATGGGTAAAACTCGCGATACTAAGGTCGCCATATTACCATCCACTACAAGAAAAGGTACAACTCTGAGTACCTCTGCTGCTCTTGATTCACCATCTGTGATTGATAAACTTGTTTCACCGCCACATGCTTCAAATGCTGGTACTGCTGAATCTGAAAACTCTCATAATATTGATAATATTTCTGCTGTGCTTGATGATAGTGGTTCATTGGGAACTTTTCTAGATGCTTCCATTGCTAGATCTAGACAAATTGAAAATAATGAAACTCCTGATGTTACTACACCTGTTAATTCACCTGAACTTGAATACTCTAGTGATGATCTTGATGAAGATTATGTGGAACTTGATGATGATTTTATTGAAAAATGCCATGCTACTACTGATGCAAGAAAAATTAAAAAGTTGCTTGCAGAACATACTGTTAGATATAAACTGTCTCCTGGTCCTAAATTTGCCACATCTCCTATAAACATTAAGGATAAAGATTATGATTTTTCTCTTGATCTATCTCATATAGCTATTGTTGAGAAAACAACCTTTTGTGGTACCGAAAAAGAAAGTGCTGTTGAAAAAAGGAAGGACCATACAAGACTGCCTTGCTTGGGCCTTTGAGTTTATTCATCAATGCTCTGCATCCAAAAAGGAAATAATTTTGCTAAAGTTGGATTTTGCAAAAGCTTTCGATACAATTGATCATGGAGCTATGATGAAAATTATGAGACAAATGGGATTTGATGAGAAATGGATTCAATGGATATCTATTATTTTTGCCTCTGGGAAGTCTGCAGTGCTGCTTAATGGAGTCCCTGGAAGGCAGTTTTTCTGTAGAAGAGGTGTAAGACAGGGGGATCCATTGTCTCCTCTTATTTTTGTTCTGGCTGCTGACCTCTTACAATCTGCTATTAATAAAGCTTTTCTAGACCACACACTGGCAGCACCCTTTCTCCCTGATTTTGGAATGGATTACCCTGTGATACAATATGCTGATGACACCCTCATCATTATGCCAGCCTGCACTCAGCAAGTAATGATCATGAAGGACATTTTGAACAAATATGCAACCTCTACTGGTTTACATATTAATTATAGCAAGTCTGTGCTTATTCCAATTAACTTATCAGAGGAGACTGCTGTACTTATGGCTCAGAATTTTGGCTGCTCCATTGGAAAGATGCCTTTCACATATTTGGGACTACCTCTGGGTACTACTAAACCTACAGTAATGGATCTAATGCCTCTAGTGGATAGAATTGAGAGAAAAATGTCAGCTTCCTACATGATGATGTATTACAGTGGAAGGGTCACAGTAATAAACTCTCTTCTCACTTCTATTGCAATGTTTGCCATGTGTTCTATACAGATCCCTCCAAAAATCCTGGAACACATAGAGAAATTGAGGAGACACTGCCTTTGGAATAAAAAGACAGAGGAAGGAGAAAAGTGTTTCTCTTTAATTGCTTGGGATAAGGTGTGTAGGCCTAAAAAGAAAGGAGGAGTAGGAGTGTTAAATCTTAAATTGCAGAATGAAGCTCTACTCCTCAAACATTTGCATAAATTCTATAATAAAGAGGATGTACCCTGGGTCACTCTGCTATGGAAGTCTTATTATCAGGAGAAGGTGCCCCATGCTATGCTTCCAGTAGGTTCCTTTTGGTGGAGAGATATATTCAAACTTACCCCAGTATTTAGAGGCATTGCTTCTTGCCAGGTGGGTGATGGCACCACTGTCTTGTTCTGGAAAGACAAATGGATGGGACACATTGCTTCTGATCAATACCCCAGGGCCTTCTCCTTTTCCCTTGATGAAGATAGATCAGTCCAAGATTTTATTTCTGCTCCTACACTGGCTGATAATTTCTGGTTACCCGTCTCTTCTCAAGCAAGGGAAGAAATTAGAGAACTTCAGAATGCATCCAGAGATTTGGTGTTGGATTCACATGAGAAGGACAGATGGGTTTATGATTGGGGAGCCACAGCTTTCACATCTCAGAAATATTATCAATATTGCTTTAAAGATATCATAGTACATGCAGCATATGGGTGGCTGTGGAAGTCTAAATGTGTCCCCAAGATAAAATTTTTCTGCTGGTTACTACTTTCAGATAGGTTAAACACAAGGAATATGCTGAGAAGGAGAAATATCTGTTTGAACACTGGTTATAGCTGCATGCTTTGTCATAACCCCCCTGAGGAAACAGTGGAACATCTCATATTCCACTGCAGCTTTGCTAAACAATGCTAGGATCGCCTTGGTTGTGCTTGGAGTCACACAGGTGAGAGATTGCAGCTCATCACACAGGGGAAGAAAAATTGGAAAAAACCAATGTTCATGGAGATCTTTATGGTGGCGTCATGGAATATCTGGAAGATCAGAAATAACTGGCATTTTAGAGGGGTTGCCCCAGATTTGAAAAATTGGATTGTCAACTTTAAAGAGGATTTTAACCTGCTGGTTCATAGGACTAAGCAAGAACTTCACCCCTTTATTATCTCTGTAGTCAACTGTAAAAGTCCTCCCTAGATCCCCTACACCCCCCTTCCCCGTTTGTACATATGTAACTGTTTTGTGCCCCTTTTAATGCATTAAGTCAGTAGGGTTCCTCACCCTACTGTCCAAGGTTTCAAAAAAAAAAAAAACACATGACTGAGTTATCTACTTTGAGTATCTTGTTTTCTGATGATGTTAAGAAGCGTACTTACTTTGTTGCTAAAATCTTTCCATTCTCATTAAAGGATGACGCTAAAACTTGGTATAATAGTTTGCCACCTAGTTCTATTAAAAGTCCAAAAGAATTGCTTGCTGTTTTCTTCCGGAAATACTTTCCTGCTAGTGCTCAACATGCTGCTTTGCAGAGAGTTTATAATTTTGATCAGGGAGATGAAGAGAAATTGCCTGAGGCTTGGGCAAGATTTTGCTCTCTTATTAGAGCTCAGCCTGACCATGATTTAGAAAAGCATGATTTACTTGATATATTTTATAGTGGACTAACCATTGAGTCTAGGGCATACCTGGATAGTTGTGCTGGTTGTGTTTTCAGGAAAAGAACTCCAGACGACGCTGAAGAATTATTGGCTAAAATAGGCCGGAATTATGATGATTGGACTACGCCTGAACCAACTCCAACGCCAATAGTGAAGAAGAGGGGTTTAATTAAATTGAATGATGAAGATATGAGGGAAGCCAAGAAGTCTCTCAAGGAGAAAGGTATTAAATCTGAAGATGTGAAGAATCTACCTCCTATAGAAGATATATGTGAGATAATTCCCCCTTCATCCATGATTGAGGTAAATTCCCTTCAACGCTTTACTAGGGAAGATATTCCGTATTCAAAACCTCCTGCGCAATGCTTAGATGAGTTTGATAATTATATTGTTAAGCAAGAAAATTTTAATATGAGAGTAGAGAATCATCTAATGGAAAATTCTCAAGCTATTAGTGAATTGCATGATATTGTGGAGAGAACCTCCAATGATGTTAAGATGCTTGTTAAACATTTTCATATGGTTCAAACTCAAATTGATCAACTCACTAAAGTGCAAAATGACTTGTTAGGAAATAATGCTAAAGAAAAACATGCTTATGAAGTAACAACTAGAGGTGGTGTTTCTACCCAGGATCCTCTATATCCTGAAGGACATCCCAAAAGAGTTGAACAAGATTCTCAACGCATTGAACCTAGAGCTCCATCTAAGAAAAAGAAAAAGAAACATAAGAATGTTGTAGAATCCTCTGAACCTGTTAATGATCCTAATAGTATTTCTATTTCTGATGCTGAAACTGAAAGTGGTAATGAACATGATAAAGATAATGATAAGAATGATACTCCTGATAAAGAAGAGGTTGAAAAAGAACCTGAAAAGCATGCTAAAAATAAAAAGTATACTAAAGAAGATTTTATTGCTGAGAAACATGGTAATGAAAGAGAACCTTGGGTGCAAAAGCCAATGCCTTTTCCTGCTAAGAAACTAAAATCAAAGGAAGAGGAACACTATAATAAATTTTGTGATTGGATGAAACCTTTATTCTTGCAAATCCCTTTGACCGATGCTATTAAATTGCCTCCTTATTCAAAGTATATGAAAGATATTGTTACTAACAAAAGGAAAATCCCCAATGAGGAAATTTCCACTATGCTTGCTAATTACTCTTTTAATGGCAAAGTTCCAAAGAAGTTGGGCGACCCAGGTATACCTACTATTCCTTGTTCTATTAAGAATAATTATGTTAAAACTGCTCTATGTGACTTGGGAGCCGGTGTTAGTGTTATGCCTTTTTCTCTTTATAAGAGACTTTACTTAGATAAGTTGATACCTACTGATATATCTTTGCAAATGGCTGATAAATCTACTGCTATTCCTGTTGGTATATGTGAGGATGTTCCTGTTCAAGTTACTAATAATTGCTTGATATTAACTGATTTTGTTGTGTTGGAAATGCCTGAAGATGATAATATGTCTATTATTCTTGGGAGACCTTTTCTTAACACCGCAGGGGCTGTTATTGATTGCAATAAAGGAAAGGTTACTTTCAATGTTGATGATAAGGAACACACCGTCTATTTCCCCAAGAGGATTGAAAAAGCGTGCGGAGTTAATACTATTTCTCATGTGAGAACTATCAAAGTGGGAACCATCGATTGTCCTATATATGAGCCTAAAGAAGAATATCAAACTCTTATGATTGGATCCATATCAATACAATTCAAGGTAACATGATTGATTTGAGGTTTATTTCTTCATATGCTATGTAAAATTTATTTGGTGGCAAGACTTGATCAACCTTGTTAACAAATACATTTTATATGCATAGAGGAGGTAAACAACATCTCTTTCTTCCTCCTCTTGCTTTAGTTGCTTTAGTTGCTGTAGCATTTTTAATTTGCAAAGTTTCTTAGTTGATTTGAGATTTCAAAAATTTTCCTGGCCAGTAATAATAAACTTAATACCCAGAAATGTGCATTTTTCAAAGTTTTCAAAAATTCGCAAAAATTACACTGTTGGTCCTATTTTTCGACGAGGCACCTGGGAGCACCAGAGGATGACCTGTGGGGCACCACAGGGTGCCACACCACGGACGGCGCGGCCAAGGAGGTGGGCGCGCCACCCTGTGGTGTGGGCCCCTCCTTGCCCCACTACTTCATCTCTTTCTCCCAGCATCTTCTCTCTCCCGAAAAAACTCGAACCAACTTTCTCTCACTCGTGTTTTTGCTCAAGAGCTCAGGATTTTTCGATCTCTTTGCTCAGCCCAGATTTCTGTTTGAAATTTGGCACATTTGCTCTCCGGTATGTGACTCCTTCGATTATCCAAATAGAATTTTGTTTGGTTGAGTATATCTTGAATATTTTGCTGCTGTAGGTAACATGTTTAGTGAGCTTGCATGCTTGTTCTAAGTGGTAGAAATTAGTTTTGATGCATGATTAGTACTCTAGCAAGTTCCTATGGTAGTTCCCCTCAATTATATGTCACCAAATCAAGTTTTATATTGTTTGTTGAAAAATTTCAGAAAATGAAGAAGTTCAAATTTGGAGAATTGTTCAAGAAAGGAACAACCAGCACCGGGAGGCCTTCTAGGACCGCCACCCAAATTAGGCGGTCGTACAATGAGGACATCATCGCGCCTAGCTTCGCGCCCGAAGAGGACAATGGGGCTCCTAATGCTTCATCCTTCCCATGTTATGATTTTCTGACAAATGCAGGGATATTGGATGATTTCTTCACCCTTGTCAACAGGGCGGGCTTAACCACCTACGTGGGAGATGAAAGGGAGCAATACTACATGCTCACCAAAATTTTCGTTGAGAGCTTCAAGTTCCAAAACACGCAATATGAGCCGACAGTTGCATTCAAGATCTATGGTAATCCTGTTACTATGGAATTGGAAGAATTTTGTCGTGCATTGGATATTGCCCCTGTAGGTACAACAAGGAGGATCGATAACAACCCCCGGGACTTGTTGGAGCTCTATCGAGGGATAACTGATACGTCTCCGACGTATCGATAATTTCTTGTGTTCCATGCCACATTATTGATGATACCTACATGTTTTATGCACACTTTATGTCATATTCGTACATTTTCTGAACTAACCTATTAACAAGATGCCGAAGTGCTTGTTTTCTGCTGTTTTTGCTTTCAGAAATCCTAGCACGGAAATATTCTCGAATTGGACGAAACAAAGACCTAGGTTCCTATTTTCACCGGAAGCATCCAGAACACCCGAGAAGGACCGAGGGGGCCACAGACAGGACCATAGGCCGGCGCGGCCTGTGCCCTGGCCGCGCCGCCCCTATGGTGTGGCCACCCCTTCGACCCTCCCCGCGCCGCCTCTTCGCCTATATAAAGCCTCCGTCGCGAAACCCGATGCGAAGAACCACGATACGAAAACCTTCCAGAGCCGCCGCCATCGCGAAGCCAAGATCTGGGGGACAGGAGTCTCTGTTCCGCACCCTGCCGGCGGGGAAGTGCCCCCGGAAGGCTTCTCCATCGACACCGCTGCCATCTCCACCGCCATCTTCATCACCGCTGCTGCTCCCATGAGGAGGGAGTAGTTCTCCATCGAGGCTCGTGGGCTGTACCGGTAGCTATGTGGTTCATCTCTCTCCTATGTACTTCAATACAATAATCTCATGAGCTGCCTTACATGATTGAGATTCATATGATGATGCTTGTAATCTAGATGTCATTGTGCTAGTCAAGTGAGTTTTACTTATGTGATCTCCGGAGACTCCTTGTCCCACGTGTGTAAAGGTGACAGTGTGTGCACCGTGTGGGTCTCTTAGGCTATATTTCACAGAATACTTATTCACTGTTATGAATGGCGTAGTGAAGTGCTTATTTATATCTCTTTATGATTGCAATGTGTTTTGTATCACAATTTATCTATGTGCTACTCTAGTGATGTTATTAAAGTAGTTTTATTCCTCCTGCACGGTGTAATGGTGACAGTGTGTGCACCGTGTTAGTACTTGGTTTATGCTATGATCATGATCTCTTGTAGATTGCGAAGTTAACTATTGCTATGATAATATTGATGTGATCTATTCCTCCTACATATGCATGAAGGTGACAGTGTGCATGCTATGCTAGTACTTGGTTTAGTCTTTTGATCTATCTTACACTAAAGGTTACTAAAATATGAGCATTATTGTGGAGCTTGTTAACTCCGGCATTGAGGGTTCGTGTAATCCTACGCAATGTGTTCATCATCCAACAAGAGTGTAGAGTATGCATTTATCTATTCCGTTATGTGATCAATGTTGAGAGTGTCCATTAGTGAAAGTGTAATCCCTAGGCCTTGTTCCTAAATACGCATACCGCTTGTTTACTGTTTTATCGTTACTACGCTGCATTACTACGCTTGTTTACCCCGGGCAAAGCACTTTTCGGTGCCGTTGCTACCGCTTATTCATACCACATGTATTTCACTATCTCTTCGCCGAACTAGTGCACCTATTAGGTGTGTTGGGGACACAAGAGACTTCTTGCTTTGTGGTTGTGGTTGCATGAGAGGGATATCTTTGACCTCTTCCTCCTTGAGTTCGATAAACCTGATCCACTTAAGGGAAACTTGCTGCTGTTCTACAAACCTCTGCTCTTGGAGGCCCAACACTGTCTACAAGAATAGAAGCTCCCGTAGACATCAAGCACTTTTCTGGCGCCGTTGCCGGGGAGGGAAGGTAAACGGCACTCACACATTGGCAAGCCCGGCAACTAAGCACTTTTCCTCCCTCGTCAACTACGCGCCAAGCACTTTTCCGGCGCCGTTGTCGGAGGAAAGGTAAAGGCACTCATACTCCGGTTCTGGTAATAGATTTTCTCGCGCCATTGTGTTTGTGCTCGAAGCTATTTCCTTTAGATCCTACAATTGCATCTTTTTGTTTCTTGTTTACACTAGTTTGGCATAATGGACAACAATGAGCTTCTTATTCTATTTCCTGATTTAAAACATGGATTGTTTGATGCGAAAATTAAAAAACCTATGAAATCTTATTTGCATGCTGGTAGTAATATTAGTATGAACGCTTTGAACACCATTGTTGATAATGATATAGAAAGTTCTAAGCTTGGGGAAGCTGGTTTTCATGATCTTTTTAGTCCCCCAAGCATTGAGGAGAAAATTTTCTTTGATGATACTTTGCCTCCTATATTTGATGATGAGAATAATAATGATAGCTACTTTGTTGAATTTGCTCCCACTACAACTAATAAAATTGATTATGCTTATGTGGAGAGTAATAATTTTATGCATGAGACTCATGATAAGAATGCTTTATGTGATAGTTATATTGTTGAGTTTGCTCATGATGCTACTGAAAGTTATTATGAGAGAGGAAAATATGGTTGTAGAAATTTTCATGTTACTAAAATGCCTCTCTATGTGCTGAAATTTTTGAAGCTACACTTGTTTTATCTTCCTATGCTTGTTACTTTGCTCTTCATGAACTTGTTTACTTACAAGATTCCTATGCATAGGAAGCATGTTAGACTTAAATTTGTTTTGAATTTGCCTCTTGATGCTCTCTTTTGCTTCAAATACTATTTCTTGCGAGTGCATCATTAAAACTGCTGAGCCCATCTTAATGGCTATAAAGAAAGAACTTCTTGGGAGATAACCCATGTGTTATTTTGCTACAGTACTTTGTTTTATATTTGTGTCTTGGAAGTTGTTTACTACTGTAGCAACCTCTCCTTATCTTAGTTTTGTGTTTTGTTGTGCCAAGTAAAGTCGTTGATAGCAAGGTTGATACTAGATTTGGATTACTGCGCAGAAACATATTTCTTTGCTGTCACGAATCTGGGACTAATTCTCTGTAGGTAACTCAGAAAATTATGCCAATTTACGTGAGTGATCCTCAGATATTTACGCAACTTTCATTCAATTTGGGCATTTTCATTTGAGCAAGTCTGGTGCCCTTTTAAAATTCGTCTTTACGGACTGTTCTGTTTTGACAGATTCTGCCTTTTATTTCGCATTGCTTCTTTCGCTGTGTTGGGTGGATTTCTTTGTTCCATTACCTTCCAGTAGCTTTGAGCAATGTCCAGAAGTGTTAAGAATGATTGTGTCACCTCTGAACATGTGAGTTTTTGATTATGCACTAACCCTCTAATGAGTTTGTTTCGAGTTTGGTGTGGAGGAAGTTTTCAAGGGTCAAGAGAGGAGGATGATATACTATGATCAAGAAGAGTGAAGAGTCTAAGCTTGGGGATGCCCCCATGGTTCATCCCTGCATATTTCAAGAAGACTCAAGCATCTAAGCTTGGGGATGCCCAAGGCACCCCTTCTTCATCGACAACATTATCAGGTTCCTGAAACTATATTTTTATTCCGTCACATCTTATGTACTTTACTTGGAGCGTCTGTTTGCTTTTTGTTTTTGTTTTTGTTTGAATAAATGCTTGTGTGGGAGAGAGACATGCTCCGCTGGTTCATATGAACACATGTGTTCTTAGCTCATAATATTCATGGCGAAGTTTCTTCTTTAAATTGTTATATGGTTGGAATTGGAAAATGCTACATGTAGTAATTGATAAAATGTCTTGGATAATGTGATACTTCGCAATTGTTGTGCTCATGTTTAAGCTCTTGCATCATATACTTTGCACCTATTAATGAAGAAACACTTAGAGCTTGCTAATTTGGTTTGCATATTTGGTTTCTCTAGAGTCTAGATAATATCTAGTATTGAGTTTTGAACAACAAGGAAGACGGTGTAGAGTCTTATAATGTTTACAATATGTCTTTTATGTGAGTTTTGCTGCACCGTTCATCCTTGTGTTTGTTTCAAATAACCTTGCTAGCCTAAACCCTGTATCGAGAGGGAATACTTCTCATGCATCCAAATACTTGAGCCAACCACTATGCCATTTGTGTCCACCATACCTACCTACTACATGGTATTTCTTGCCATTCCAAAGTAAATTGCTTGAGTGCTACCTTTAAACAATTCAAAATTTATCACCTCTGATTTGTGTCAATGTTTTATAGCTCATGAGGAAGTATGTGGTGTTTATCTTTCAATCTTGTTGGGCAACTTTCACCAATGGACTAGTGGCTTCATCCGCTTATCCAATAATTTTGCAAAAAGAGCTGGCAATGGGATTCCCAGTCCCAAATTAATTAACAAAAATAGACACTCCTCCATGGTATGTGATTGTTGGACGGCACCCGAAGGATTCGGTTAGCCATGGCTTGTGTAAGCAAAGGTTGGGAGGAGTGTCATCATAATAAAACTAAAATAAAAAGGCACTCCTTCATGGTATGAGATTGTTGGCAGGCACCCGAGGGTTCGGTTAGCCATGGTTTGTGAAAGAAAGGTTGGAAGGAGTGCCATCCAAAAATAAAATAAAATGGGAGCCGCTCTTTGAAGGTTTGTCTGGCAAGGGGGTTAGAGTACCCGCTACCATTCGTTGACAACAACATACACCTCTCAAAACTTTATTTTTATGCTCTCTTTATGTTTTCAAAATAAAAGCTCTAGCACAAATATAGCAATCGATGCTTTCCTTTGAAGGACCATTCTTTTACCTTTATGTTGAGTCAGTTCACCTATCTCTCCACCTCAAGAAGTAAACACTTGTGTGAACCGTGCATTGATTCCTACATACTTGCATATTGTACTTGTTATATTACTCTATGTTGACAATTATCCATGAGATATACATGTTACAAGTTGAAAGCAACCGCTGAAACTTAATCTTCCTTTGTGTTGCTTCAATACCTTTACTTTGATTTATTGCTTTATGAGTTAACTCTTATGCAAGACTTATTAATACTTGTCTTGAAGTACTATTCATGAAAAGTCTTTGCTTTATGATTCACTTGTTTACTCATGTCATTACCATTGTTTTGATCGCTGCATCCACTACATATGTTTACAAATAGTATGATCAAGGTTATGATGGCATATCACTTCAGAAATTATCTTTGTTATCGTTTTACCTGCTCGGGACGAGCAGAACTAAGCTTGGGGATGCTGATACGTCTCCGACGTATCGATAATTTCTTGTGTTCCATGCCACATTATTGATGATACCTACATGTTTTATGCACACTTTATGTCATATTCATTTTTTTGAACTAACCTATTAACAAGATGCCGAAGCGCCGTTCTTGTTTTCCGCTGTTTTTGGCTCGTAGTAACGAAATATTCTCGAAATTGACGAAACAAAGACCTAGGTTCCTATTTTCACCTAAGCATCCAACACCCGAGAAGGACCAGTAGGGGGCCACAGCCACCTGCACCATAGGCCGCGCGGCCAGGCCCTGGCCGCGCCGCCCTATGGTGTGGCCACCCCTTCGACCCCTGCGCCGCCTCTTCGCCTATATAAAGCCTCCGTCGAAAACCCCGATGCGAAGAACCACGATACGGAAAACCTTCCAGAGCCGCCATCGCGAAGCCAAGATCTGGGGGACAGGAGTCTGTTCCGGCACCCTGCCGGAGCGGGGAAGTGCCCCCGGAAGGCTTCTCCATCGACACCGCTGCCATCTCCACCGCCATCTTCATCACCGCTGCTGCTCCCATGAGGAGGGAGTAGTTCTCCATCGAGGCTCGGGGCTGTACCGGTAGCTATGTGGTTCATCTCTCCTATGTACTTCAATACAATAATCTCATGAGCTGCCTTACATGATTGAGATTCATATGATGATGCTTGTAATCTAGATGTCATTGTGCTAGTCAAGTGAGTTTTACTTATGTGATCTCCGGAGACTCCTTGTCCCACGTGTGTAAAGGTGACAGTGTGTAGACAGTGTTGGGCCTCCAAGAGCAGAGGTTTGTAGAACAGCAGCAAGTTTTCCCTTAAGTGGATCACCCAAGGTTTATCGAACTCAGGGAGGAAGAGGTCAAAGATATCCCTCTTATGCAACCCTGCAACCACAAAGCAAGAAGTCTCTTGTGTCCCCAACACACCTAATAGGTGCACTAGTTCGGCGAAGAGATAGTGAAATACAGGTGGTATAAATAAGTATGAGCAGTAGCAACGGTGCCAGAAAATAGCTTGCTGGCGTGTAGTTGATGGTGGTAGTATTGCAGCAGTAGTAACACAGTAAAACAGTAAACAAGCAGCGATAGCAGTATTTAGGAACAAGGCCTAGGGATTACACTTTCACTAGTGGACACTCTCAACATTGATCACATAACAGAATAGATAAATGCATACTCTACACTTTTGTTGGATGATGAACACATTGCGTAGGATTACACGAACCCTCAATGCCGGAGTTAACAAGCTCCACAATAATGCTCATGTTTAAGTAACCTTTAGTGTAAGATAGATCAAAAGACTAAACCAAGTACTAGCATAGCATGCACACTGTCACCTTCATGCATATGTAGGAGGAATAGATCACATCAATATTATCATAGCAATAGTTAACTTCATAATCTACAAGAGATCATAATCATAGCATAAACCAAGTACTAACACGGTGCACACACTGTCACCTTTACACACGTGCAGGAGGAATAAAACTACTTTAATAACTTTGCTAGAGTAGCACATAGATAGTAGTGATACAAAACTCATATGAATCTCAATCATGTAAAGCAGCTCATGAGATTATTGTATTGAGGTACATGGGAGAGAGATAAACCACATAGCTACAAGCCCTCAGCCTCGGGGATGGATTACTCCCTCCTCATCACGGAGGCAGCGATGGCGTGAAGATGGCGTGAAGACGGCGGTGGAGATGGCTCCCGGGGCAATTCCCCGTCCCGGCAGGGTGCCGAAACAGAGTTCTGTCCCCCGAACTGAGTTTCGCGATGGCGGCGGCGCCCCTGGAGTCTTTCTGGAGTTTCGTCAATTGGTGTCGAGGTTTTAGGTCACGACGACTTAAATAGGCGAAGAGTCGGAGTCGGAGGGCCTGGCTGCCCAGACCATATGGGGGGCGCCCCCTGGCCGCGCCGGGTGTGGTCTGGTGGCCCTCTCCCCATTCTCTGGCGGCTTCTCGTGTGTTCCGGATGGTTCGGGAAAAATAGGAACCGGGCGTTGATTTCGTCCGATTCGAGAATATTTCGTTACTAGGATTTCTGAAACCAAAACAGCAGAACAGCAACCGCCCTCGGCATCTCGTCAATAGGTTAGTTCCGGAAAACGCATAAAAATGATATAAAGTGTGAACAAAACATGTTGGTATTGTCATAAAACAAGCATGGAACATCGGAAATTATAGATACGTTGGAGACGTATCGGCATCCCCAAGCTTAGTTCCTACTCGTCCTCGAGTAGGTAAACGATAAAAGATAATTTCTGAGGTGACATGCTACCAACATAATCTTAATCATACCATTGTAAAGCATATGAGATGAATGCAGCGATTCGAAACAATGTAAATGCAATGAGTAAACAATTGAATCATATAGCAAAGACTTTTCATGAATAGTACTTTCGAGACAAGCATCAACAAGTCTTGCATAAGAGTTACTCATAAAGCAATAAATTCTTAGTAAAGGTATTGAAGCAACACAATGGAAGATTAAGTTTCAGCGGTTGCTTTCAACTTGTAACATGTATATCTCATAGATAGTTGTCAATGCAGAGCAATATAACAAATGCAATAAGCAAGTATGTAAGAATCAATGCAGAGTTCACACAAATGTTTGCTTCTTGAGGTAGAGAGAGATAGGTGAACTGACTCAACATTGAAAATAAAAGAATGGTCCTCCATAGAGGAAAAGCATCGATTGCTATATTTGTGCTAGAGCTTTGATTTTGAAAACATGAAACAATTTTGTCAACGGTAGTAATAAAGCATATGTATCATGTAAATTATATCTTACAAGTTGCAAGCCTCATGCATAGTGTACTAATAGTGCCCGCACCTTGTCCTAATTAGCTTGGACTACCGGATCATCACAATGCACATGTTTTAACCAAGTGTCACAAAGGGGTACCTCTATGCCGCCTGTACAAAGGTCTAAGGAGAAAGCTCGCATTGGATTTCTCGCTATTGATTATTCTCAACTTAGACATCCATACCGGGACAACATAGACAACAGATAATGGACTCCTCTTTTATGCATAAGCATGTAACAACAATTAATAATTTTCTCATTTGAGATTGAGGATATATGTCCAAAACTGAAACTTCCACCATGGATCATGGCTTTAGTTAGCGGCCCAATGTTCTTCTCTAACAATATGCATGCTTAACCATAAGGTGGTAGATCGCTCTTACTTCAGACAAGACGAACATGCATAGCAACTCACATGAAATTCAACAAAGAGTAGTTGATGGCGTCCCCAGTGAACATGGTTATCACACAACAAGCAACTTAATAAGAGATAAAGTGCATAAGTACATATTCAATACCACAATAGTTTTTAAGCTATTTGTCCCATGAGCTATATATTGCAAAGGTGAATGATGGAATTTTAAAGGTAGCACTCAAGCAATTTACTTTGGAATGGCAGAAAATACCATGTAGTAGGTAGGTATGGTGGACACAAATGGCATAGTGTTGTTTGGCTCAGGATTTGGATGCATGAGAAGTATTCCCTCTCGATACAAGGTTTAGGCTAGCAAGGTTGTTTGAAGCAAACACAAGCACGAACTAGTACAGCAAAACTCACATAAAAGACATATTACAAGCATTATAAAACTATACATCGTCTTCCTTGTTGTTCAAACATCTTACTAGAAAATATCTAGACTCTAGAGAAACCACTCATGCAAACCAAATTTTAACAAGCTCTATGTATTTCTTCACTAATAAGTGTAAGGTATATGATGCAAGAGCTTAAACATGAGCACAACAATTGCCAAGTATCACATTACCCAAGACATTATAGCAATTACTACATGTAGCATTTTCCAATTCCAACCATATAACAATTTAACGAAGAGGAAACTTCGCCATGAATATTATGAGCTAAGAACACATGTGTTCATATGCAACAGCGGAGCGTGTCTCTCTCCCACACAAGCATTTATTCAAACAAAAACAAAAACAAGAAACATACAGACGCTCCAAGTAAAGTACATAAGATGTGACCGAATAAAAATGTAGTTTCAAGAGAAGAAACCTGATAATTTGTCGATGAAGAAGGGGATGCCTTGGGCATCCCCAAGCTTAGAAGCTTGAGTCTTCTTGATATATGCAGGGGTGAACCACCGGGTGCATCCCCAAGCTTAGAGCTTTCACTCTCCTTGATCGTAGTATATCATCCTCCTCTCTTGACCCTTGAAAACTTCCTCCACACCAAACTCGAAACAACTCATTAGAGGGTTAGTGGACAATAAAAATTAACATGTTCAGAGGTGACACAATCATTCTTAACACTTCTGGACATTGCATAAAGCTACTGGACATTAATGGATCAAAGAAATTCATCCAACATAGCAAAAGAGGCAATGCGAAATAAAAGGCAGAATCTGTCAAAACAGAACAGTCCGTAAAGATGGATTTTATTAGGCCACCAGACTTGCTCAAACGAAAATGCTCAAATTGAATGAAAGTTGCGTACATATCTGAGGATCACTCACGTAAATTGGCATAATTTTCTGAGTTACCTACAGAGAATTAGACCCAGATTCGTGACAGCAAAGAAATCTGTTTCTGCGCAGTAATCCAAATCTAGTACTTACTTTACTATCAAAGACTTTACTTGGCACAACAAAACACAAAACTAAGATAAGGAGAGGTTGCTACAGTAGTAAACAACTTCCAAGACACAAATATAAAACAAAGTAGCAAAATAACACATGGGTTATCTCCCAAGAAGTTCTTTCTTTATAGCCATTAAGATGGGCTCAGCAGTTTTAATGATCCATTTGCGGGAAATAGTATTTGAAGCAAAAGAGAGCTTCAAGAGGCAAGTTCAAAACAAATTTAAGTCTAACATGCTTCCTATGAAGAGGAATCTTGTACACAAATGAATTCATGAAGAACAAAGTGACAAGCATAAGAGGATAAAACACGAGTAACTTCAAGATTCTCAACATAAAGAGGGGAAACTTAATATTATTAAGATGCATACGACCATATTTCCCTCTCTCATAATAACTTTCAGTAGCATCATTGATGAAATCCACAATATACCCATCACTTAAAACATTCTTATCATGGTTCATATGCATAGAAGTATCATTAAATTTGGCATAAGAAGAGTTATTCTCATTAATAGTAATTGGAGCAAGATTATTATCAAGAATTTGAACATGGTAAACAAGTTGCTATTAAGGGAATTGTTTTTAGTAACCCAATCATGACTATGACAAGTTTCATAAGGATAGTTAGAACCTATATCATAGCATTCTTTATAATAATCATTAGGGATCGGAGGCACATTGTCATCATTTTCAGAATTAATTTCCCAGAGATTTGCAATATCAAAAGTAGTGTGCTCATTCAAATCATGATTGCTAATGTATGTAAAGGGCATAGGAAGATCATCATATTCAGATTCATTATCACAATAATCATTAGGAGCAACATACTTACGGTTACCTATTGTTATCTCATATACGCGGGGATATGATGTTACCTCTTTCTTTTTATTCTCTTCTTCTTCTTCTTCTTCTTCTTCGTTCTTCTTCTTCTCCTTCTTCCTTCTCATCATTCCCTTCTTCAGGAGGGAGAGGCTTGAAGGGTGGCTTGTCCGCATAACCTGATTTACTTTCAGAAACAATAGAAGAAACTTGGGAGGATCCCTCCTTTTCATTAATTAGTTGAAAACACACAGCGGTCCTATCATATTTTGGCAAGGTGTCATCTTCTAAAATATTTTGTATGTAAGTATTTGTATGGCTATTATCAATGCAATAAGAAAAACACCCATGCAGGACATCATCAATATCAAGATCACTCATATGTAACAAAGAGATTTTTCTCGACAGTTCTTCACACCCCAAAAATAAAGTAAGTTCATCATGCTGATTAGGAGTAATTTCATCATCACAATACAAATTTGCAGCACTCATTGGGTTCAAAATATCACTGGAGGAACATTGAAAATTAAAATGACCCACTTCATGGCAAACTTCACAAATAAAAGGATAGAGGGCACAAACTTTTTTACCAAGATCATCTAGAGCCCTAAACCACTTTCTAGTTTTTTCATTAGCATGATGGATGCAATATTCATCTTTGATTTGATTAATTCCACAAGGTCTATGTATTCCACAAAAATTAACATGCTTATAGGAAATAGCATTCTTAGGAGTTTGAGCATGCTTATTGCAATAATTAACAACAATTTCATTCTTCATGCAAGCCTCTTTAAAAGGTTCATGATACTTATCAAAATTATTTTTAGGCAATTCAAAATGAGAAGCAAAGGCTTTATAAAGATTTGCAGCAACTTGAGAGTCAAGACCATAAGTAGCACTCATATTTCGAAATTCATCGGTATCCATAAAAGCTTCAATGCATTCATAATCATAATTTATACCTGACTCTTTACCTTTGTCGTTCTCCCATCCTTCAGCGTTGTCCTTAATCCGATCAAGAAGATCCCACCTAGCTTCAACCTCCTTGCTTGTGAAAGATCCCTCCGAACACGCGTCCAGATAGTCCTTGTGTTGTCCTGAAAGCCTCGCATAAAAATTGTTAACAATAACATTACGGGGAGCTCATGAATGGGACATTTGAGCATTAGTGATTTCAATCTCCCCCACGCTTGAGAAATATTCTCTCCATCACGAGGATAAAAGTTATAAATATAATTCCTATCAATATGCACTTCATGCGGAGGATAAAATTTAGAATAAAAGAGAGATGCAATTTCCTCCCAACCAAGAGAATGCCTATTCTCCAACAATTTATACCAATGCGCCGCTTTACCAGACAGCGAAACAGAGAATAGCTTCTTCCTCACTTCATCCATAGAGATACCTGCACACTTGAATAACCCACATAATTGCAAAAACAGTAAATGATCTCTAGGATGGACAGTTCCATCCCCTTTATAGTGGTTGTCCATAACACGTTCAATAATTTTCATGGGTATTTTATACGGAATACTTTCAGCAGGTGGATTTAAAATATCAGAAGCATTATTAGAGTTATCGCATATGTGAGATAAAGCATTATCAGAACAAATTTTCTCCCCTAAAGATGAAGCTAAAAAGACCACAAAAACTAGCTTCCCCAAGCTTAGACTTCTCCATAGCATTAGCAGTAATTGCATTCATACTAATAACATTGCTACTAACATGCAAATAAGGTTCCATAGGTTTTTTAATTTTCGTATCAAACAATTCTAAATCGGAAAAAGATTAAAAAGCTCACCAATTTTTTTGTTGTTTTCCATTATGCCTAACTAGTGTAAACAAGAAACAAAAAGTTGCAATTGCAGGATCTAAGCTTCGAGTACTTACAATGGCGGAAAATAGCTTGGTAGCCGAGGTCCGGAGTGTGAGTACCTTTACCTTTATCCCGGCAACGGCTGAGTGCTGATGTCCACGCCTCTCCTTCGTAGACAGTGTTGGGCTCTGCAGAGCGAGGTTTGTAGAAGCAGCAAGTTTTCCTTAAGTGGATCACCCAAGGTTTATCGAACTCAGGAGGAAGAGGTCAAAGATATCCTCTCAAGCAACCCTGAACCACAAAGCAAGAAGTCTCTGTGTCCCCAACACACCTAATAGGTGCACTAGTTCGGCGAAGAGATAGTGAAATACAGGTGGTATAAATAAGTATGAGCAGTAGCAACGATGCCAGAAAATAGCTTGCTGGCATGTAGTTGATGGTGGTAGCGGCAGCAGTAGTAACACAGAAAACAGAACAAGCAGCCGAGCAGTATTTACAACTGGGCCTATTACTTTCACTAGTGGACACTCTCAACATTGATCACATAATGAATAGATAAATGCATACTCTACACTTTTGTTGGATGATGAACACATTGCGTAGGATTACACGAACCCTCAATGCCGGAGTTAACAAGCTCCACAATAATGCTCATGTTTAAGTAACCTTTAGTGTAAGATAGATCAAAAGACTAAACCAAGTACTAGCATAGCATGCACACATGTCACCTTCATGCATATGTAGGAGGAATAGATCACATCAATATTATCATAGCAATAGTTAACTTTCGTAATCTACAAGAGATCATAATCATAGCATAAACCAAGTACTAACACCTGCACACACTGTCACCTTTACACACGGCAGAGGAATACAACTACTTTAATAACTTTGCTAGAGTAGCACATAGATAGTAGTGATACAAAACTCATATGAATCTCAATCATGTAAAGCAGCTCATGAGATTTATTGTATTGAGGTACATGGGAGAGAGATGAACCACATAGCTACAGCGAAGCCCTCAGCCTCGGGGATGGATTACTCCCTCCTCATCACGGAGGCAGCGATGGCGGTGAAGATGGCGGTGAAGACGGCGGTGGAGATGGCTCCGGGGGCACCGTCCCGGCAGGTGCCGAAACAGAGTTCCGTCCCCGAATTGAGTTTCGCGGGCGGCGGCGCCCCGGAGTCTTTCTGAGTTTCGTCAATTGGTGTCGAGGTTTTAGGTCACGACGACTTAAATAGGCGAAGAGTCGGAGTCGGAGGGGCCTGGCTGCCCAGACCATAGGGGGCGCCTTGGCCGCGCCGTGGTGTGGTCTGGTGGCCCTCTCCTTCTCTGGCCCTTCTCGTGTTCTGGATGGTTCCTGGAAAATAGGAACTGGCGTTGATTTCGTCCGATTGAGAATATTTCGTTACTAGGATTTCTGAAACCAAAAACAGCGAAAAGCAACTGGCCTCTCGGCATCTCGTCAATAGGTTAGTTCCGGAAAACGCATAAAAATGATATAAAGTGTGAACAAAACATGTTGGTATTGTCATAAAACAAGCATGGAACATCGGAAATTATAGATACGTTGGAGACGTATCACGGTGTAAACAAGTGTGTATGGATCTCTTAGGTGTTCAATATTACTCACTGTTATGAATGGCGTAGTGAAGTGCTTATTTATATCTCTTTATGATTGCAATGTGTTTTGTATCACAATTTATCTATGTGCTACTCTAGCAATGTTATTAAAGTAGTTTTATTCCTCCGCACGGCAATGGTGACAGTGTGTGCACCGTGTTAGTACTTGGTTTATGCTATGATCATGATCTCTTGTAGATTGCGAAGTTAACTATTGCTATGATAATATTGATGTGATCTATTCCTCCTACATATGCATGAAGGTGACAGTGTGCATGCTATGCTAGTACTTGGTTTAGTCTTTTGATCTATCTTACACTAAAGGTTACTAAAATATGAGCATTATTGTGGAGCTTGTTAACTCCGGCATTGAGGGTTCGTGTAATCCTACACAATGTGTTCATCATCCAACAAGAGGTAGAGTATGCATTTATCTATTCTGTTATGTGATCAATGTTGAGAGTGTCCACTAGTGAAAGTGTAATCCCTAGGCCTTGTTCCTAAATACTGCACATCGCTTGTTTATGTTTCATGCGTTACTACTGCGTTACTACTGCTTGTTTATTGTCCCGGGCAAAGCACTTTTCTGGTGCCGTTGCACGCTATTCATACTACCTGTATTTCACTATCTCTTCGAACTAGTGCACCTATTAGGTGTTGGGGACACAAGAGACTTCTTGCTTTGTGGTTGCAGGGTTGCATGAGAGGGATATCTTTGACCTCTTCCTCCCTGAGTTCGATAAACCTTGGGTATCCACTTAAGGGAAACTTGCTGCTGTTCTACAAACCTCTGCTCTTGGAGGCCCAACACTGTCTACAAGAATAGAAGCTCCCGTAGACATCAATAACCAACGATGATTGTCGCACCATTCAGCGAGGCAAGATAAGGAACATTCAACTCCCCGCCATTAAATATTTTGCATATTACGTTGCCACTAGCATACTTGGTAGGGAGAACACTAGCAATATTTCTAGTTACCATCTTGCTTTCGTGAATATTGCACTTACTGGACGGACATCTTATCATCTTGGTTCTCTTATTGCTCGCCGCTTGTCTACCAAGGGGCCTATTTTTGGAGGAACTATTGCACTGCGCATTTTAACACATTTAGAGCTTCCTATTGATCCTAATGATGTGCCATTAACCCCTAGGAGGCTTGATATCATTGCTATGAAAAGCCATCAATTTGTTACCACCGAGTCTACTTTAGATAATATGACCTATAGAATGTTGTTTGCTGACGGGGATGAGAAAGAAATCCCTCTTCCCCAGCCAGGTTTGTTCGATATTGACATGCAACCATGGTCGCGCACTAAGGATGAGGTGGATGAACATATGAAGATACAAGATTTCCATCAGCAGCATGACTCCGAGGAAGCCGAGCCCTCCTACGATTACACCGTCACGTATCCGGGTGCTTCTTCTAGCACATACCCGGAATATGATCCATCTTCGTCGTACCACGGAGATACTACCTCATGGTCTCGATGGGATTGAACTCCACTTAGGCCAAAAGCCTAACCTTGGGGAGGTATACCGGCATCACTCATTCTTTGCATATTATGGTTGCTGGATACTTGTATATACTTGTTTAGTTTGTTTGAGTGGTTTTCTAATGAGAGGAAGATGATATTTGGGGAAGTGCTGCCTGAAAACAGATTCTGGGCTGTTACCGTAAAAATTCGTGCGCACAGCCAGAACGTTATTTTGAGTTGCAAATTTTTGTGCAGGTTCCCCAGGTTGTTATCTAACTTTCATTAGTTGAACACTTTTCGAGCTGAGCAACGTAAGATTTTTGTAAAAATCGATTTCTGTACTGCTGTCAGGTTTTGGCAGATTTCTGCCATCTTCTTTTCTGTGTTTCTTTTAGTTTGCTATTTCTTGTTCTTGCTTTGTTTCTTTCCTAAAACACAAAAAGACCAAAAATATTTCTGTTGTTTCTCTTCATCATTTGTTTATCTTGGTTTCTTGCAATTGTTTCGCTTTATTTGCTATTTCTAGTTTGCTATAAGAAAACCCAAAAAGATTTTTGTTTTGTTTGCTTGTTTCCTTTTGTTCTTGTTCTCAATTCGAAAACACCAAAAATATTTGCTGTTCTTCTTTGGTTTGTAAAGTTCATCATGAGTTCAATGGTCTTTGGTGGCTGGAGCGTGGTTTTCATTTCATATTATCCAAGCTACACAAGTAAAAAGGCAATAATGACGATCTACGACAATCTGATTGTGGTGAGAGGCTGGTATGAACTCTATTTGTTTTCATTTTTGTACATATACTCATCCATGTGAGCATGCTTAGTTGGTTCATGTGAAGTATATGTTATTTAAGAAAGTCTTGTAGTTCATGATCTCTCATGTTTAGCTCCAATTTATTAATATGAGTAGCATGTCATGGATGTTTGCTTGCATTGTTTTATTCATAAGTAAGTATGTCATTGTGGTATCCTCCTCTGAATAATTCATTTATATCGACTTGGCACATGCTCACGCATGCATATGACTGAACAAAAGTCAATTAAGCCTCCATGATTTACAATTGCTTCAGAGTTCTTGTATCACTTTTATGCCTCGTTAATTTATTTTGCCGCAAGCATGATTATGACAGTTACTGCTCTCTTGATTTGTCGCTCCCTAGTCTTTTGCTAGCCTTCACTTGTACTGAGCGGGAACGCTGCTCGTGCCTCCAAACACATGAAACCCAAGTTATTCCAAAGTGTCCACTATAAATACCTATGCATGGCATTTCAAACCATTCCAAAGTAAATTCTCATGCGCTACCTTTAAAATCTTCAAAATGCTTCTTAATTTGTGTTAATGTTTCATAGCTAATGAGGAAGTATGTGGTGTTTAGCTTTCAACCTTGTCATTTACTTTTGACGGACTCTCATATGGAATAGTGGCACATCCGCTTATCCAATAATTTTGCAAAAAAGAGCTGGCAATGGGATTCCCAGTCCCGAATTAATTAACTTAAATAGACACTCCTCCATGGTTTGTGATTGTTGGACGGCACCCGAAGGATTCGGTTAGCCATGGCTTGTGTAAGCAAAGGTTGGGGGAGTGTCATCATCATAATAAAACTACACTAAAAAAGGCACTCCTTCATGGTATGAGATTGTTGGCAGGCACCCGAGGATTCGGTTAGCCATGGTTTGTGTAAGAAAGGTTGGAAGGAGTGCCACATAAAAATGCAAATAATTCATGGGAGCCGCTCTTGAAAGTCCGGTTGTCGAGGTAGTTGGTGTACCCATTACCATTCGTTGACAACAACAAACACCTCTCAAAATAATTTTACTCCTGCTTTACAAATGAAAAGCTCTAGCGCATGTTAAATCCCTGCTTCCCTCTGCGAAGGGTCAATCTTTTACTTTTATGTTGTGTATCCATCCTTTCTTTGAGCACTTTCTTGAGAGCACAACTGTCATTCTTAGTATAATATGCTTGTCTCAAAATATGATTGATTGTGGTATAACTTTGATGCTTTATCTTTGACAATTACTACTTCTAGTCTTTCTATGAACTCCAGAGGTGCCCGGGCATTTATGTTTTGCCAATCAAATACAGGCAAGCGAGATACCACTTTATCATACTCTCTTATGAACATTGCAATCCTGCTTATATACATGATTCATGATGCTTATTATTAATTGTTGGTACCTCTTCATGATTGACATAGCTGTTAGATGATCTTATTTGCATGTACCTTATTATGAACTGCTCAAGTATTAGCCATATCATGAGAATATATACATCATATGAGCAAATATGTTCGTGAAAGTTCTTTTATCGCTCAGTTGTTAACTGAATTGCTTGAGGACAAGCAATAAGCTAAGCTTGGGGGAGTTGATACGTCCAAACGTATCTACTTTCCCGAACACTTTTGCTATTGTTTTGCCTCTAATTTGTGTATTTTGATGCAACTAACACGGACTAACGCTGTTTCCGAACTGTTCGGTGTCTCGTTTTTGTGCAGAAATCCAACTTTCAGGAAAAACCTCGGGATTTTGACGAAAGGGCCTATTTTCCCGAATACTGACGGAGCCAGAAGGACAATTGAAGTGGAGGCCCGAGGGCCACACCACACATGGCGCGCCCGTGGGGCCGCGCGGCCATGTGGTGTGGCCTCCTCGGCCGCCGCCCCCCTTCGGACTACTTATTCGCCTCGACCTAAAAACGCACGGAGAGAGGTCGGTCGCCAGAAACCCTCCATAACGCCGCCACATCGCGAAACTGCGTCGCGGGAGCCAGAAGTCTCCGTTCTGGCACCGCCCGGAACGGGGGAGATCATCGCCATCACCACCAACGCCTCTCCATGACCAGCAATGTTTCCCATCCATGTGTGAGTAATTCCCCCGCTGTAGGCCGAAGGGGATGGTAGGGATTGGATGAGATTGGTCATGTAATAGCATAAGATTGTTAGGGCATAGTGCCTAGTGTCCGTAATTGGTACTTTGATGATATTGTTGCAACTTGTTATGCTTAATGCTTGTCACTAGGGCCCGAGTGCCATGATCTCAGATCTGAACATGTTATTATTTCATCATGATATTCATTGTTTATGGTCTTACCTACAAGTTGTATACACATGTCGCTGTCCGGAACCAATGGCTCCGAAGTGACAAAAATCGGGACAACCGGAGGGAATGGTAGCAACGTGAGGATCACATGTGTTCACGGAGTGTTAATGCTTTGCTCCGCACTATTAAGGAGTACCTTAATATCCGTAGAGTTTCCTTGAGGCCGGCCGCCACCGGCTGGTAGGACAAAAGATGTTGTGCAAGTTTCTCATTGCGAGCACGTACGACTATAATTGGAACACATGCCTATTGATTGATTAGTACTTGGATACCGTTTTATTATTATCTGCAAATGCGCATGATTATTACATGAGTTTCTCTCATCCATGCAACGCCCGTTATCCGTCCCCGTGCCTACGTATTTTAATCCTGCTGTTTACTAAAATCACTACTGCTGTCTTTGTTACTCGCTGCTGTTATTTCACTACTGCTTGCTATAAACCGTTACTACTAAACTCTTGCGAGCAAGTCGTCTTCAGTGCGAATTGACAACTCCATTGTTAAGGCTTTCAAGTTCTTTGTCTCCCCTTGTGTCGAATCAATAAATTGGGTAATACTTCCCTCGAAGACTGTAGCGATCCCCTATACTTGTGGGTCATCAGACCCCGGGATCCGTCCTGTGTGGCGTGGCATCGCCAAAGACTGCGCTCTGCTACTTTTTTCCACATCAACATATGTGAAGAAATATCCCGGCGGACGCGCTGTGGGCCCGATAACATTACTGGAATTCGGATCATGGTAAGTCCTTAAGCGGCACGTGACGAATTACGCCAGGTCCCGAGATCATGTCCAGGGACGTGATCTTGAAGTAGGTTCTTGCGGGATTGCCACAAGAGCAGTTAACTGGTACCTGATCCGTCAGATGAACCAGCCCCATTTACCATTATCCCTAAACAACTAATACGTCTCAAACGTATCTATAATTTCTTATGTTCCATGCTACTTTTATGATGATACTCACATGTTTTATACACATTATATGTCATATTTATGCATTTTCCGGCACTAACCTATTGACGAGATGCCGAAGAGCCAGTTGTTGTTTTGTGCTGTTTTTGGTTTCAGAAATCCTAGTAAGGAAATATTCTCGGAATTGGACGAAATCAACGCCCAGGGTCCTATTTTTGCACGAAGCTTCCAGAAGACCGAAGGACTTACGAAGTGGGGCCACGAGGTGGCCGGACACCAGGGCAGCGTGGCTCGGGCCTTGGCCGCGCGCCTGTCGTGTGGGCCCCGTGTGGCCCCCGACCTGCCCTTCCGCCATATAGTCTTCGTCGTGAAACCCCCAGTACCGAGAGCACGATAGAAAACCTTCCAAAGACGCCGCCGCCAATCTCGGGGGATTCGGAGATCCGGCACCCTGCCTGAGAGGGGAATCATCTCCCGGAGGTCTCTTCATCGCCATGATCGCCTCCGGATCGATGTGAGTAGTTCACCCCTGGACTATGGGTCCATAGCAGTAGCTAGATGGTCGTCTTCTCCCCATTGTGCTATCATGTTAGATTTTGGGAGCTGCCTATCATGATCAAGATCATCTATTTGTAATCCTTCATGTTGTGTTTGTTGGGATCCGATGAATATTGAATACTATGTCAAGTTGATTATCAATCTATCATATATGTTATTTATGTTCTTGCATGCTCTCCGTTGCTAGTAGAGGCTCGGCCAAGTTGATACTTGTGACTCAAGAGGGGGTATTTATGCTCGATAGTGGGTTCATGCCTCCATTAAATCTGGGACAGTGACAGAAGTTCTAAGGTTGTGGATGTGATGTTGCCACTAGGGATAAAACATCGATGCTTTGTCTAAGGATATTTGTGTTGATTACATTACGCACCATACTTAATGCAATTGTTCTGTTTACAACTTAATACTGAAGGGGTTCGGATGATAACACGAAGGTGGACTTTTTAGGCATAGATGCATCTTTGGATAGTGGTCTATGTACTTTGTCGTAATGCCCCGATTAAATCTCATAGTACTCATCATGATATATGTATGTGCATTGTTATGCCTTCTTTATTTGTCAATTTCCCCAACTGTAATTTGTTCACCCAACATCTGCTATCTTATGGGAGAGACACCGCTAGTGAACTGTGGACCCCGGTCCTATTCTTTACATCTGAAATACAAACTACTGCAATTGTTCTTTACCGTTCTTTGCAAACAATCATCATCATCCACACTATACATCTAATCCTTTGTTTACAGCAAGCCGGTGAGATTGACAACCTCGCTGTTACGTTGGGGGCAAAGTTCGTGATTGTGTTGTGCAGGTTACACGTTGGCAATGAATCCCTGGTGTTGCGCCGCACTACACTCCTCCGCCATCAACCTTCAACGTGCTTCTTGGATCCTCCTGGTTCGATAAACCTTGGTTTCTTTCTGAGGGAAAACTTGCTACTGTGCGCATCACACCTTCCACTTGGGGTTCCCAACGGACGTGTCAACTACACGCATCAAGCATTTTTTCTGGCGCCGTTGCCGGGGAGATCAAGACACGCTGCAAGGGGAGTCTCCACTTCCAATCTCTTTACTTTGTTTTTGTCTTGCTTTACTTTATTTTATTTACTGCTTTGTTTGCTGCACTTATATCAAAACACAAAAAAATTAGTTGCTAGTTTTACTTTATTTACTGTATTGTTCTCCATATTAAAAACACAAAAAAATTAGTTACTTGCATTTACTTTATTTATCTTTAGTTTATTTCATCATGTTTCCTCCTAAGTTCACTCTAAAAGACATACCGGTAGGACGAGGGTCTATAATTGGGAGAGATAATATAGAAGATTTTTTCACTCATGTTAGTACCGCTGAAGATTTTGAAGATATACACTTGGTAGAACTTGCTCCTACTTATGAAATTGTTGCTGCTTCTTTAGTTCGCATGTTGGAAAATAAATTTGTTAATCTCAATCCTATAATCCAACACATGTTTCTCACACTCGGTGATATGGAAGAAGATGAAAAGAAAGATTTTGTTTTAGAAACCCTTCTTAAAGAATTTGGTGGTGTAGCAAGAGAGGCTAGAAAGGTCTTTATTAAATACAATATGCTTGGCTCTTATACCAATTTTGTTAGTATCCTTGAAAAGATGGACATGAGAGAGTAAGTACACTAATAATATTAATGATGGTGGGGAGATTAAGACAACAATACCTTGTAAGCTCCTAGGAATGAGCGATGCTCTAGAAAATAACTATGGTTGGCTTGTCCCTGAAAATTTGTTTGACGAGGATAGCAAACCTAAGAATAATGAAAAGGGAGCATCTGAAACTCACATAGATAAGATAAAATGCATAGTTGAGAAAACTCCCAACACCTATGTTGATGCTTCATCTCTTGACAATACTTGATACACACTTTCTACGCCTAGCTGAAAGGCGTTAAAGAAAAGCGCTTATGGGAGACAACCCATTATTTTACTTCTGCACTTTATTTTATATTTGAGTCTTTAAGGTTGGACATGGATATCTTAACATGGATTCGGAGCTGAATTTGGTACAAAAATTAGCCTATCCGCTTACACCCCTAACAAAATCAAATAACAAGGAGATTTCACATCTATGCAATGATTAGTGATTAGTGATAGGTTTTAGAGAGATATTTTCATTATGAAGGTGAAAGATATTCGGTTTAAATGAAGATAAAGGTGAGTGTTTTTTCCACCTGTCACTAGCGTAGAGGTGAAGTGCTACAAAAGCAGGCCGGTGTTGCTGCTAGGTTAGGATGACATGTTGCTGCCAATGATGAGGGGTGATGCTACGAAAGCAGGCTGGTATTGCTACCATCGGCGGGTGGGGTGTTAGCATTGGTCAGCGACGGTGCTACCATCGGTCGACTCCGGTGCTGCAAGGAGCAAGCGATGGTGCTACCAACGTAGTCGAGATGCGTGCGGCTGTGCTGTCGACGAGGTGTTCGGCGCGGTATTGCTGGACTTCATTTCTGTCTGGCAGTTTTTTTTTTCTTTTGTTAGGGCCAGAAGTATTTGTTTCACTTCAATGAAATAAATGTGGGGTTTTTTTAATCTTTGAAGAAGAAGGGATGTTATGGGCCTGTGACAGCGTTAGCATCTCATTAAGGATAATAGACCAATGTAGTGATTCGTTGGCAGCTTACATTCAAGGTTGCCACTTGCGACACTGAAGGAAAGAGGACGATACAAGAGGTAGTAGGCAAGACAGCGGACAAGTCTATGGAATGACAGCGTACATGGAGCTAGTATGAAACGGGGAGCAGCAGAATAGTTAAGACCTAAGGGCATCTCCAACCGAGCGACACAAACGGAAGCGCTGGGCCGTCCGTTTGGAGCCGCTTGCGTGCCCGAGCGGACGCGCGGACGGCCCCCGTCCGTCCGTTGGGTGCACGCTGCGCCCAACGCAGCGGCCACCCATTTGGCCATTTGGCATATTTCTTTGGAAATAGGTCCTCTGGCCACAGATCCTTAAACAATGTCTAACAAATATAGAATAATATCTCGTAAACATAGAATAATATATAATAAACATAAAATATTATCAAATACCATAAAATATTATCAAATGTACCATGATAAATCAAATAAAATGTGCCATAGTTTGAGAAAAATATAAAAATTACAATTGAGATTGTCTAACTCAATTTGGGCGCTCGAGGATCTCCTTCTGTCTCTTCTCGAACCAAGCTCTCTTTGCCTCGCTCATGTTGGTCAAGTCGGCGTTCATGATGAGGTTGTCCTCGGCTTGGCGTTTGAGCTCAACTTCCTTCGCCTTCAACTCCACCTCTTTGGCCCTTGCCATTGCTATGAGCTCAAGTTCTCTCTCTTTGAGCTCAAGTTCTTTAGCTTTGGTCTTGGCCTTGACCTCTTCAATCTCAAGCTTCTTCTGCTGGACATCAAAGAATTTCTTCCTGTCCTCTTCTTTCTCCCGGCGCCTCCTCTCATCCCTCTTGTCCGTGGACACCTCTCTGTCCGCATGCATCTCCTTCAAAGTGCCATACAATAGCATGGACGAAGCATCACGCTTCATGTCGGCTTTGGTTGACTTGTGGCCGCGTGGACGACTTGCACGAGAAGCGGAGCTACCGCAAGGCTGCCCACCATCAAGGTCAATGACCGTGGCATCTTTGGCGGGATTGTTGCCAGTCAAGGTCGCCATGTACCCCTTGTACCCCTCCTGGAACTTGGGGGTGCCTTGGAGTTCCTTCCAACAATGAGGGAAGGCAAAGGTCTTCTCTCCATTGTTGACTTTGTAGAATTCCAAAGCTCGCCACACCTAGAGCAAAGCGAGACAACAACGATAAACATATGTGCAAACATCGGATGAATAAGTTGAGGTTAAGAATCATACCAAGTCCTTCACACCCATGCCACTAACGGGGATCCGCTTCGCGTGATCATACGCCGCCTGGAACTTGTTGCATTCCGTTTGAATTGCTCCCCACCTCTTTTGGAGCGATATTTCGATGCGGTCGCTCTCAAATGGCTCCTGTCCATATTTGCGATGTTCATGGAAGTATTCATAGATCCGGCGCCAGAATGCGGTCCCCTTCTGCTCGGCACCCGTCAACGCATTTTGCCCGATGGTCAACCATCCATCGACGAGCACCTTGTCCTTCTTCTCCGTGTAGTTGGCGGTTCGTTTGCTTACCCGGCGACCTCGAGCTTGTGCAGCTGCGGCTTGTGTGAGGCTCCTCCTCGATGTTTATGCTGCCGGGATAGGCAGTTGTGCCCTCCTGTGTGTCAATGGGAGGTGGCTGGGGAGCCTGCTGTGTCGAAGGATATGGCAGGGTCGTCGGCATTGTCCGCGCGAAAGACGGAGGGGCCTGCACGGTGGACGGTGACTGCGCGCGCGCGGCCGACAAATCGTCGAACAGGTTGCGTGCACCGGACATCGCAGCTGCTCCCAGGTTCTTGGGGCCTTTGGAGTTCGCCGGCGCACGGTTCAGGTCAATGGACGAAGGTGACGGCCCCGTCATGGACTCGCCCACCTCCGTGACCCATCCCGTATGTACGCGTGCTGCCCATGCGCCCCATTTCGTGCCCAAACGGGGCAGTCAGTGGGGCAGTTGACCTTGGAGGAAGGGGCCGGGTCACGGAGGAGGCCGAGCTCCCCCCCGAGGCCGCGCCGGTGCCGGGATGATCATGTGCTGGCCGAGCGCTGCGTGGCCGTAAAAGAGCATGGCCTGCGCCTGCTGCTCTTGAAGGACAGTGCTCTTCGCCTCCGTCTTGAGTTGGAGAAGCTGCTCCGCCGCCCGCTGCCGCTCCTCCGCGGCAGCGATTTCCCTCTTCCGTTGGTCGAGCGCCCTGCGGCGGTCGGCCCTCTTCTTGCTCTCGAGCTTCCCGGGGGGGAGGTCGGCCTTCGCCTCGGCCTCCACGGCAGGAGCGGCAACGGCCGCGAGGTGCCTCCTCTCCGATGGTGGCGGTGGCGGGCGGCGCCGCTTCGTCGGCCATCTCAGGTTTTGGGAGTACAGTGGAGTGTTTCTGTTTTGGGAGGCAGACAGGCGGGCCAGGGGCGAACAAGGGGAGGACGCGAGCGACCAGCCTTTCGCGTCCGCGGCCACGCAAACTCGTCCAAGATTTGGGCCGGTTTTGGGTCGTCCCGGACGCCGCGGCCATCCGTTTTTGGGATGGATCCGCGCGCTGGGCCGCGGTTTTGTCTGTTTCGACCCATCCGGACGCGCAGGCGCGGGATGAGTCGCTCGGTTGGAGATGCCCTAATGGACGTGCTGTTGTGCGCACAACAACAAGTACGGCCGCATGTCTTCTGGAAAACATGGAGTAAAACGTTTGGTACGACCACATGGCGGGGTGCTTTGCTGTTCGCAAGCCTGAAGTCTAGGCAGGCCGTAGCAACTAGCTAGGCACTCCTCCGTGCAAGTGCAAGCCAGCAACCACCCGGTGGCACATAATTTTTTCTAAGAAGCTCGCCTCCGGACACCACCGAACTACCAACAGTTGATCCAAATATAATTATGGCTTTACTTAAGTTGAATCTTCCGGACCAGGCATTTTCTTCATAAATTAAGGCCGTCGACTTAGTACAAGAACTTTTTGTTGTTGTTTGTTCATAGATTCGTTTATCTCTACTCACAAGTTTTCACCAAGTTGCTCTAAAAAAAAAGTTTTCACCAAGTATCTCATGTAAAACTAGGCTAGAGTTTTTTGACCGGTAAGTCAATTTACCCGAGGGGTCTGGGAAATTTGGTAACCAGCCGGTAACCGCGGTAAATTGACTGGTAACCAAAAACTTGATTGGGGCGCGCGACGTCTCCTGATCCTACATGTGCATGAAGGCGCGCTGATCAATATCTTCCTTCACCATGTTTCATAGCAGTGTGCTGGAAAACACGGGAAATACTTTTGTATCTACATGCATGAGTATTGGTGTTTCTATCATCGTCTGTTCTATTTTAATATTCGGATAAAAGGATGAAAGAAAAAGAAATCTTTCATATAGCAAAGCGAGCAGGAATCTCAAAAAATAAATCAGCGGTCCAGAACACATCCATACTCATGGGTGTGTTAAAATCCACTCTTAGAAAATACGCCTGTTAGGGCATCTCCAACGCTGAGACCTGAACCGGACATGCCGGGCCATCCGGATGTGGCCGTTTGGGTAGTTGGGCGGACATGCGGAAACACGAATATGGCCGATAGTCCGTTTGGGTCGTGCAGTGCACCCAACGCGCAGACGCAGTCCAAAATAAAAAAGACCGCAAAAAAAGAAAACATATAAATTTAAACTTAAGTTCATTAAACTTATGCCCTATTTTGGGGAAAAAATTATACAAAAGAAAGCTCTATATGGGCTTTGTGTTAAAAAAAAAGTAAACCCTAAACTATGGTTTGGGATGCGGTGGCCGCCGGCGCGCCACCTAGTCCCAGTAGAACTCGTCGTACTCATCGTTGGTCTCCTAGTCGTCGGCGTCGATGATGACGGGCGGGGGACACGCTGTTCTAGCTTGCTACGCCAAAACATGTCGGGGATTCCAGCCAGGGTGACCACTGAGCCCTTTCCGAAGCGGAATGTTGGTCCAGAGGGCTGGCCGGCCTGTGCAGGCGTGCCAGCTGCGCCGCCTCCTTCTCCCGCAGCTCCACCGCAGTGGCCTGCAGCTCCACCTCGTGCTTGAGCCGGAGGTGGCGCTCCTCCTCCTCCCGGAGCAGGACCTGGCGCGTGGCCTCCTCCTGCCGGCGCGCCATGGCGAGGAACGCCCATGCATCGACGTCCTCCTTGGCCTTCATGGCATCCTCCTCCAGCTCAAACCTTTGGGTGGATCTTTCAATCAAGACATGGTGGGACTACATGACGACCAATGCCGTTCCTAGCCGCAAAGTTGTGGCCTCCCTATCCTTGCTTGTCCTTTGGAAATTTTGGAATGAGAGGAATGCGGGGTATTCTGCAACAAGCATGCTCCACATGGGGTTATTCTCAACAAATTTAAGAGTGAAGCCCGCTTGTGGGCTTCCTCTTTTTATTCCACGGGTTTTTGTAAGGACTATCTTGTCCAAAAGCTTTTTCTTAATTAATAGAATGATGCAAAGCTCTTGCCTGTGCAGAAACTCAATTCGGCTCCCGGGTGCATATGATCCCTCTACCATAAAAACATATTTCCAAGTGTTAAAAAATTTTGACAAAAAAATTTACATGTACATCTCCATAATATATGTGTATTCGTCAAGTCTCACGAAAAAAATATTTTTTGTAGTCTAAGCGAAAAAGAGAAAATTTATCTTGTGATAAGTCTTTGTTTCAGCACCAAATTTTGTCTTTTTTACACACGTCACATGACATGTCGATTTTTCATGAAACGACTTTGTGAGCGCGTAGCACATGAAGATGTACGTGCGAAATTTTTGTTTCAATTTTGTTGACATTTTAAAATCTATCTAACATGTATTTCAAAATAAAGGGAGCATATGCTCCCATGTGCCAAAACATCACTCCCCCTGCCTGTGTTTAAAAAAAAAAGGTGAAGAGCACAGCTGCACATCCTATGAGCGCAGAGGAGTTTTCACAGTCACCCTCGCCCGTCGAAGAAAAACTGAAGCTCCGCTGGCCTACTCTGAATGCAGAGGAGTTTTCACATTCATTTCGGGAGAGGCACCTGTATCGGTATTACGCTATTCAATCTCGAGCTCGAGGTAACCTCCATTTCAATGGCGGGTCCTCTACAGGTGGACTGGAAGTGTCGAAGAGGAGGCTAGCCAGGCATGCAAGGACGTCTTACATCAAACGCGATTAGCAGTAGAAATCTTAGGGCATCTCCAACGCGACGTGCATCCAGATGGATCGAAACGGACAAAACCGCGGTACAACGCGAGAACCACGCATCGCAAATGCGGATGGTCGCGGTGTCCGAGACGACTCAAACCCGGCTCGAATTTGGGCCAAGTTTGCGTGGCCGCGGATGGCACGCGATGTTCTCGCGTGTCCGCCTGGTCGCCTGCTCGCCTCCCTGGGTCCAGCTGTCTAAATGTGAACTGGGAGGGATCTGTCCCTGTCCAGTCCACTTCTCCAATATACTCGAAAGTTTCCCACGCACGCGCAACCGCCGCCATGACCCCGAAGAGGGCTTTCGCTCCCGGCGCCAACAATGGCGAGGTGAGCAGCAGCCGTCATCCTCCGCCTGCGCTAAGGGCTGGGGGACACCGCCGCGGTCTCTACATCGGAGAGGCCACCCGCATCGGCGCGGCATTGGCGCAACCCGCGCTGCTGCTGCCAAAGCCGGTGGAGGAAGATGACCCGGAGATGCGCGCCGCTTTGGCGTTGTCCAAGGCGGAGGACGAGGCCAACTGGCCGCATCTCGCGGAGGTCATCCGCACCTCCGTGATGGAGGAGGAGGCCCGGCAGGAGGTCGAGGACGCCGAGGCCTGGGCGTTGCTCGACCAGGCCCGCCGGGAGGAGGAAGCGCGACGGCGGCGCGAGGAGGCTAGGCTCTGCCACGAGGAGGAAGGCGCCTGGCGGAGCAGGAGAGGCGCCAGGAGGCCAGGCGCCTCGCGTGGCAGGAGTGGCAGCTTCGCCCCAGGGAGGAGGCAGAGCTTCGGGATAGTGCGGCGGAGCAACGTGCGGCTCCGGACCCCCACTAGGCCTGGGAAGAGGCCTAGTGGTCGGCGTGGCCGGAGTCCCCGGCGCGGTCGAGCCACAACTGCGCCTCGCCGCCCGGGGACGTCGTCGACGAGGCCCACAGGGACTAGGCGGCGCACCGGCGGCCACCTTGTCCTCCTCAAACCCTAGGATAGGGTTATTTATTTATTTTTTAAGTTCAAAGCCCATAGAGGGCTTTCTTTTGTAGTTTAAATTTACCCAAAATAGGGCATATGTATAAATTTGCCCAAAATAGGGCATATGTTTAATCAAATATGGTTGTTTTCATTTTTTCCGTTTTTTTTTTGTATTTCACTTATGCGATGCGTCCGCGCGTTGGTGCACTGCGTGATCCAAACGAAATAACGGCCAGGTGAAAGGATCGTATACCGCACCTAGAGGGGGGGGGGTGAATAGGTGCTAACCAATTTTTAGTTCTTTTTCAATTTAGGCTTGACATAAAGGTAAATTCTCTAGATATGCAACTATGTGAATTTACATATATGACAAGATCAACTACTAAGCAATATATATCTAGTCAATATATAGGAGAGCTAATAAGGATAGAGGTAATCGAGAGTGGAGCACGCGGAGACACAGAGATGATTCCCGTAGTTCCTCCTTTTAAGGGGAAGTACGTCTATGTTTGGAGGAGTGTGATCGCCATGAAGGACAGACCAACGCCACAAAGGCTTCACTCAGGTCTCCTATGAGCAACGCCACAAAGTCCTAGCCCACTTCCACTAAGAGATTTCCTCGAGGCGGAAATCGAGCCTTTACAAGGTTCTTGGGGTACATATCCACAACCGAATTGGAGGCTCCCAAAATCTGTAACAACACAACAGCAACAAGAACAAATCAACCACAAACAACTAGGGTTTCCAAAGAGGAACACTAGCAAAGGGGTCCTCAAGCATATGAGGAGGAAATGTAAATCGCTTCGATGAAGATGTAGATCGGGATTTTCTCCTTCGATTCTCCAAAGATCAAGAGCTTTGGATGGTTGGAGGAGGAGATCTCGTGATTCTTGTGTTTCTTGAAGTGGCTCTAATTGTGGATGAACTTGAACAAGAATGAGCAGCTTGTGGTGGAGGAAGAATTATACCCCCTCCAAAATCGAGCCGTTGCAGGAATAGAGGGGGCGGATTATCCAGCCTAAGTAAGGGGCGGATCACCCCCCCCCCCCCCTCCCTGGATAATGCGGCCCAGACATAAATATCCGGCCAAATATCCGGCCCGAGTCCAGGGTGTCTGGCCGTTGTGGTCCTTAGCCGATTTCCAGGGGCCGGATATGTTGGAAATATCCGCCCCCGAATTATCCGGCCTTGGCTGATTTTCCTGCTTCTTTACATTTGTTTCTCCACACAAATTCAACCATAAAACAATTCTGCACCAAGTTAACTCACATTAGTGTAACACATATATTGTCATCAAACATACTAAACTATAAACCGAAAGATGTTCTTTCAATCTCCCCCTTTTTGGTGTTTGATGACAATATACGGGTTTGCAAATAACATTACTAGAAGGAATCGTCATGTTGGCAAAATATAGAGGCACTCCCCCTACATGTGTGCATATAAGTAATTTGCATTTGAATACAAATGCAACACACATAGGAACGAGGTGCCTTAAAACATGATCTATCCAACATGAACAAAAACTTAGACACAAAACACATATAGTGGAGACAAAGAAATACATATCATACCAATATGGTGATATAGAATACCAAATACCTTTAAATCACACACCATATCATAACCTTTGGTCTCAACATATAGAATTCCCATAAATAATTCTGAAATCCTTAACAATATGTCTCACAACCACACATAGAGCATAAAATGTCTCACAATCACACACCGAACATAGTTTTAAACAAGCAAGCCAAATGGTTCAACCATAAGCACAAATGATAAATAAGAGGACACAAGCGATAGAGGAATGGTAGACACATATTCTTGTGTTCCACCCATGCAAAGCCCGTAGAGGTCCTAAATAGAACACTTCTCCCCCTTTGGCATCGAAACGCCAAAAAGGAAAAGGAGCGATGCTACACATCCCATGGAGATCACTCGGAGCCGGTCTCGGAGTCATAGTCTCCGGCACTGTCTGCAGCTGGTGGAGAGGCGGCGCTAGAGGTGTGGCTCTCCTGAATACTGTGCTCGATGTTAGACCACGGAACCTGAGAAGAGTGCCATCCACTGTAGGTGGGGTGAACAGGAGGCTGAGGAGGAGGATCATGCTCACCACCGAGCCTATGAAGAATAACCGCCTGAGTATGTTGTATCTCTGCGCGCTGACGGCTGGTCTCAAAGTTCTCCTTATGGATCTCAATGTTCATGCATAGGACATTGCGCTGGAACCATTTGAGTTTCTTTACTTCCCTCTGAGCAACCGGGAGAGGGCGGCCGGGTGCATGAGCACTGCAGTGAGCATCTCCCATAAAAGAACCAGCAACTGGGGCAGCATACTTCCTCTTGACGTAGGCCTTCTTTAACTTGTGTTCCTCAAAGGGAAACTGAGTCATATCTTCCGCCACAGCAGTGTTATTGATAAGCAGCTGAATGTAAGGAGCATATGGCATAGAAGTCCGGGAAACAATGGCATCAAAGATCTCATGAAAGATAAAATCCATGACATCAACTGAGTAATCACTAGACTCATCATCATCTTGTGCACACTCACATGATAGACGAAGAAGGTTCACGAGCACACCTTGAATAGCATCATTGTTTCCACCACTTGGGGTAATGGTGGCCCTGAAGAAGCGAAGAAGTTGATCATAGATAGGAAGAAGTCTAGTAATAGTGCCAACTGCTCCTTCCTCGGTGTAGAGATCGTAGAGCACCACCTTGTCAGTACGTTGAGGACCATGGAGACGGCGACCACCTTCAAAGGGATAGCCAAGAAGCTCAGCAAATTTGTGGAAAGATGCCTCACATGAAGAAGTACCAGACATTGACTGCATGGTGCGATCACCATCCTTCTTGAAGGACAGAGTAGCATAGAATTTCTTAATCAAAGGAACACTAAAATCACACTGGACCTTCATGAGCTTGTGCAAACCCAACCGCTCGGCATCCTCAAAGTGATCATTCTGTGAGAGAAGTTCCACATCTATAGCTTGCATTGGCCTCACCTTCTTCATGGGTTCATAGATGTCCTTGAAGATATAGAGCTGCTCCATGCACCAAAAGCGAGGATCCTCAATATCCAATTCCCTCTCAACATCCTCATACCAGTTTTTCCATCTGATGACAGCATAAGAGACTGAATCCATGACTTTGTTATTTGTCCTTGTTGCTTTGCCTTTGCGCCTCATAGTGGCGGACTTGTGAGGAGCGGACCGAGCAAACTCATCACTGGACCGAGAACCACGAGGACGACGCCTCTGTGAACCTCCACCTGTGAAAAGACATAGAATGATAGCATGTAGGAGAGTGAGCTCATAAGTCATGAATTGATACAACAGTGTACTATATATGCATACTAGGAGTCGATAAAAAATTAGACGAGGCAAATCGAGAAGGTCTGCATCAAACAACAACACTCCAGGCCGTATAATCCGGTGTCCCCGAGGGGCGGATAATCCAGCCCGGCCGGATAATCCGGTGCTCGCGGGGCCCGGATAATCCGGCCCTGCGAATCTGCAGCAAACTCGATCAAATCCTAGTGTACCACCAGATCGGCCTCATAGCATGTAAATGTAGTACTCTACACAAGATTTGGAACAACTAGACACCATCCCAACCAAGAAAATAGCATATAAAATTCACAAAACCTTGTGGTAGGGAGTGTGAGTCATACCCTCATCCATTGGAGGAGCCGCTTGGAGGAGATGAGAGCTCGGGAGGAGGAGAACCCGATCCGGCCAACAACCGTGTGCAGACAGGGAGGCTCCGACGAGGAGGAGAAGCTCCGGCGGCTGTGGGAGGAAGAGGGAGGCGCGTGGGGGAAACTAGTTGAGCAACCGTTCTCCCCGAGGCCTCGATCCCTTATTCCCGCATCCTGCTCAGGCCGGATAATCCGGCCCAACCTCGGGGCGGATAATCCGGTCGGGCCGAATATTCCGGTGTCTGCTCGGGCCGGATTATCCGGTGTTCTGGAAAAATTCCAGAACACTGGAAATCTGGTATATCTTTGTTGGTTATTTGCACATAACCATATGTGATGAAATATAATATCACGCCATATATGGGAATCAAATTGACCAATAAGATGAGACAACCAAGAACATCCGACCGAAGACACTCAAACTCCAAGTTTTTTTTACCAAAACATGACTTAAGAGCAAGATGGAAAAGGCAATAGATGAGTGTAGGCTTGGGTTTAGATAGACAAACTTCTAATGGTACATGATCACTCAAGTTTGCAAGATATCAGCATATAAAGGCCAAACTAGAGTGATTTCCCATAAGAACATGTAGATGTCAAATAAAATCCATTTAAGATCCAAATAACACCAACTCTTCACAAAGAAGAGTGTGGTCACATAGGCCACCATGTATGAGTGTTATGGTATGGCACCGCAAAGATATATCTTGGGCCCAAAACCAATACCCATCATTGAAGCTCAACTATCAACACATGAGATAAAGAGAATGATTTCTTACTATCAGCATTATGGGGGGGGGGATAGCTCAATAGTTTAAACCGCACTCCCCCTATCTCAATGCCCACATCTAAACCAAATAAAGTATTGAGAGGAAGGTGTGTTTGCAAGGTGGTCAAGCTATACTCCTTGAATCACTGATATTTTGTTCATTCCTAAAAAAGCAAAACCTTGCTTCATCAAGAGGCTTCTTGAATATATCGGCAAGTTGATCCTTGGTTGGAACATAGCATAACTCAATATCACCACGGGCAACATGATCCCTAATAAAATGATTCCGGATCTCAATATGCTTCGTTCTTGAATGTTGCACCGGATTATAAGCAATCTTGATGGCACTTTCATTGTCACATAAAAGAGGCACTTTGTCACAAGTGACACCGTATTCCTTTAAAGTTTGCCTCATCCATAACAATTGAGTGCATCCACTTGCGGCGGCAACATATTCGGCTTCGGCGGTGGAGAGATATACAATTTTGCTTCTTAGAAGACCAACACACCAAGGACCTACCAAGGAATTGGCAATCCTCAGAGGTTGATTTCCTATCATCCTTGTCTCCCGCCCAATCCGCATCTGTGTATCCATTAAGATAAAAACTTGAGCCTTTAGGATACCAAAGACCATATCTTGGGGTATCAACCAAATATAAAAGATTCTTTTGAGAGACATCATGTGGCTCTTCTTAGGAGAAACTTGATACCTTGCACACACACCAACACTCAACACTATGTCCGGTCTAGATGCACAAAGGTAAAGCAAGGATCCAATCATGGAGCGATATACCTTTTGATCCACCTCTTTACCATTGGGATCTAGAGCAAGATGACATTTGGTAACCATTGGAGTGGCTACACCCTTCATTTCCATCATCTTGAACCTCTTGAGCATGTCTTGGAGATATTTTGCTTGATTGATGAAAGTCCCGTCTCTCAATTGCTTGATCTCAAAACCAAGAAAGAACCTCATCTCTCCCATCATAGACATCTCAAACCTATCTGTCATAAGCTTTGAAAATTCATCATTGAAAGCTTTATTAGTGGAGCCAAAGATAATATCATCAACATATAATTGGCAAACGAAAATCTCCCCATTGACCCTCTTAAAAAGAGTGGGATCGATTAGCCCAACATCAAACCCACGGTCTATCAACAATTCTTTAAGGTGCTCGTACCAAACTCTAGGAGCTTGTTTGAGACCATAAAGTGCTTTATCAAGCTTCTAGACGTGGTTACGAAAGTCGGATCCTCAAACCCCGGGGGTTGCTTAACATAAACCTCTTCATGCAAGGGTCCATTAAGAAATGCACTTTTCACATCCATTTGTTGTAACTTAAAATTATGATGTGATGCATAAGCAAGAAGGATACATATGGACTCAAGGAGAGTCACAGGAGCATAAGTTTCTCCAAAGTCAATTCCTTCAATTTGAGAGAAACCTTGAGCTACCAATCTTGCCTTGTTCCTCACAACAATTCCAAACTCATCTTGCTTGTTCTTGAAAATCCATTTAGTGCCTATAACATTGCGGCACTCCTTTGGCTTCTCTACTAAAGACCATACTTGTTGCGCTTGAAGTTGTTGAGTTCATCGTGCATAGCATCCAACCAATCCGGATCTTCAAGAGCTTCAAAAACTTCATTTGGTTCCACTAGGGAGATATAAGCATGATGATTGCTAAAATTAGCCAATTGTCTTCTTATTGATACTTTTGCTCTTACATCACCAAGAACCTTTTCATGTGTGTGTGTTCAAGACGTTCCAACGTTCTAATTCTTCTAGCAACACGACGGGCCTCAATCTCTTCCTTGGACTCGCTAGTCCTTGGAGGGATCACTTGATCAACTTGATCATTTGGGTCCCCATCTTGACCATCAATATGAGCTTGCTCAATCTCTTGAGTTTGCTCATCATCATGTACTTGATCTTAGACATCATTTGGTGAGTGATGAATATCATATGGATACTCATCGGAACCATCATGAATCCTTGATTGATCTTGTCCTTGATCTTGTCCATGAGTGAGAGAGTCTTTTTCTTGTTCTAGGGTTGGTGTTGTGAAGATGAGGGCTCCACCATGGTAGAGCATAGTCCTTTCCGAGATGCCACACCGTGTGCCTCAATGGGGCGGAAAAATCCCACACCCATTCTTACTATGGCATCTTGAGGTATTTCATCACCTGCACAAACATCAACTTGCCCTACTTGGGAGCCATCATTTTCTTCGAACTTCACACTACAAGATTCGATGATAATCCCTGAGGATTTGTCAAAGACTCTATAAGTGTGAGATTCGGCACCGTAACCAACAAATATACCCTCCAAAGCTTTAGGAGCAAATATAGATAAACGAACTCCTTTGATTTTATAGAAACACTTACACCCGAACACCTTGAAGTAGGAGATGTTAGGCTTGTTCCCGGTGAGTATTTCATGTGGAGTCTTGTTCAAGCCCTTACGAAGATAGAGCCGGTTTGATGAATGACATGCGGTGGAGATGGCTTCGGCCCAAAAGTTATAGCGGGATTTCTACTCCGTGATACGTCTCCGACGTATCGATAATTTCTTGTGTTACATGCCACATTATTGATGTTATCTACATGTTATATGCACACTTTATGTCATATTCGTGCATTTTCTGGAACTAACCTATTAACAAGATGCCGAAGTGCCAGTTTTTCTGCTGTTTTTGGTTTCAGAAATCCTAGTAACGAAATATTCTCGGAATCGGACGAAATCAACGCCAAAGATCTTAGAATCCCGGAAGCATCCAGAACACACGAGAGGGACCAGAGGGGGGCACGGGCCCACCACACACCACTGGCGCGGCCTAGGGGGGGCCCGCGCCCCTAGGGTTTGGCCAGCCCTTCGACCTTCCTGCGCCGCCTCTCCGCCTATAAAAAGCCCCTGGATCAGAAAACCCGAACACAATCGACGAAAACCACAGAAACCTTCCAGAGCGCCGCCATCGCGAAGCCAAGATCTGGGGACAGAGTCTCTGTTCCGGCACCCTGCCGGAGCGGGGAAGTGCCCCCGGAAGGCTTCTCCATCGACACCGCTGCCATCTCCACCGCCATCTTCATCACCGCTGCTGCTCCCATGAGGAGGGAGTAGTTCTCCATCGAGGCTCGGGCTGTACCGGTAGCTATGTGGTTCATCTCTCTCCTATGTGCTTCAATACAATAATCTCATGAGCTGCCTTACATGATTGAGATTCATATGATGATGCTTGTAATCTAGATGTCATTATGCTAGTCAAGTGAGTTTTACTTATGTGATCTCCGGAGACTCCTTGTCCCACGTGTGTAAAGGTGACAGTGTGTGCACCGTGTGGGTCTCTTAGGCCATATTTCACAGAATACTTATTCACTGTTGAAGAGCATAGTGAGGTGTTTATTTATATCTCTTTATGATTGCAATGTGTTTGTATCACAATTTATCTATGTGCTACTCTAGTGATGTGTTATTAAAGTAGTTTTATTCCTCCTGCACGTGTGCAAAGGTGACAGTGCGTGCACCGTGTTAGTACTTGGATTATGCTATGATTATGATCTCTTGTAGATTATGAAGTTAACTATTGCTATGATATATTGATGTGATCTATTCCTCCTACATATGCATGAAGGTGACAATGTGCATGCTATGCTAGTACTTGGTTTAGTCTGTTGATCTATCTTACACTAAAGGTTACTAAAACATGAGCATTATTGTGGAGCTTGTTAACTCCGGCATTGAGGGTTCGTGTAATCCTACGCAATGTGTTCATCATCCAACAAAAGTGTAGAGTATGCATTTATCTATTCTGTTATGTGATCAATGTTGAGAGTGTCCACTAGTGAAAGTCTATTCCCTAGGCCTTGTTCCTAAATACGCTATCGCTGCTTGTTTACGGTTTCTGTGTTACTACTGCTGCATTACTACTGCTTGTTTACTGCTGGGCAAAGCACTTTTCTCGTGCCGTTGTTGCTATCGCTTATTCATACCACCGTATTTCACTATCTCTTCGCGAACTAGTGCACCTATTAGGTGTGTTGGGGACACAAGAGACTTCTTGCTTTGTGGTTGCGGGGTTGCATGAGAGGGATATCTTTGACCTCTTCCTCCCTGAGTTCGATAAACCTTGGGTATCCACTTAAGGAAACTTGTAGCTGTTCTACAAACCTCGCTCTTGGAGGCCCAACACCGTCTACAAGAATAGAAGCTCCCGTAGACATCAAGCACTTTCTGGCGCCGTTGCCGGGAGGAAAGGTAAAAGGCACTCATACTACGGTCCAGGTAAAGTATTTTTCTGGCGCCGTTGTGTGTGTGCTCGAAGCTATTTCCTTTAGATCCCAATTGCATCTTTTTGTTTCTTGTTTACACTAGTTTGGCATAATGGACAACAATGAGCTTCTTATTCTATTTCCTGATTTAAAACATGGATTGTTTGATGCGAAAATTAAAAAACCTATGAAATCTTATTTGCATGCGGTAGTAATATTAGTATGAACGCTTTGAACACCATTGTTGATAATGATATAGAAAGTTCTAAGCTTGGGAAGCTGGTTTTCATGATATTTTTAGTCCCCCAAGCATTGAGGAGAAAATTTTCTTTGATGATACTTTGCCTCCTATTTATGATGATTATAATGATAGTGGTCTTTTGGTGCCACCTACTATGGAGAGTAAATTTTGTTGTGATTATACCATGCCTCCTACACTTGATGAGAATAATAATGATAGCTACTTTGTTGAATTTGCTCCCACTACAACTAATAAAATTGACTATGCCTATGTGGAGAGTAATTATTTTATGCATGAGACTCATGATAAGAATGCTTTATGTGATAGTTATATTGTTGAGTTTGCTCATGATACCACTGAAAGTTATCATGAGAGAGGAAAATATGGTTGTAGAAATTTTCATGTTACTAAAATGCCTCTCTATGTGCTGAAATTTTTGAAGCTACACTTGTTTTATCTTCCTATGCTTGTTACTTTGCTCTTCATGAACTTGTTTATTTACAAGATTCCTATGCATAGGAAGAATGTTAGACTTAAATGTGTTTTGAATTTGCCTCTTGATGCTCTCTTTTGCTTCAACTACTATTTCTTATGCATCATTAAAACTGCTGAGCCCATCTTAATGGCTAAAAAGAAAGAACTTCTTGGGAGATAACCCATGTGTTATTTTGCTACAGTACTTTGTTTTATATTTGTGTCTTGGAAGTTGTTTACTACTGTAGCAACCTCTCCTTATCTTAGTTTTGTGTTTTGTTGTGCCAAGTAAAGTCTTTGATAGTAAAGTAAGTACTAGATTTGGATTACTGCGCAGAAACAGATTTCTTTGCTGTCACGAATCTGGGTCTAATTCTCGTAGGTAACTCAGAAAATTATGCAAATTTACGTGAGTGATCCTCAGATATGTACGCAACTTTCATTCAATTTGAGAATTTTCGTTTGAGCAAGTCTGGTGGCCTAATAAAATCCATCTTTACGGACTGTTCTGTTTTGACAGATTCTGCCTTTTATTTCGCATTGCCTCTTTTGCTATGTTGGATGAATTTCTTTGATCCATTAATGTCCAGCTTTATGCAATGTCCAGAAGTGTTAAAAATGATTGTGTCACCTCTGAACATGTTAATTTTTATTGTCCACTAACCCTCTAATGAGTTGTTTCGAGTTTGGTGTGGAGGAAGTTTTCAAGGGTCAAGAGAGGAGGATGATATACTACGATCAAGAAGAGTGAAAAGTCTAAGCTTGGGGATGCCCCGGTGGTTCATCCCTGCATATTTCAAGAAGACTCAAGCATCTAAGCTTGGGGATGCCCAAGGCATCCCCTTCTTCATCGACAAATTATCGGTTCCTTCTCTTGAAACTATATTTTTATTCGGTCACATCTTATGTGCTTTACTTGGAGCGTACGTGTGCTTTTGTTTTTGTTTGAATAAATTGGATTACATCATGCTTGTGTGGGAGAGAGACACTCCGCTGGTTCATATGAACACATGTGTTCTTAGCTCATAATATTCATGGCGAAGTTTCCTCTTCGTTAAATTGTTATATGGTTGGAATTGGAAAATGATACATGTAGTAATTTGCTATAATGTCTTGGGTAATGTGATACTTGGCAATTGTTGTGCTCATGTTTAAGCTCTTGCATCATATGCTTTGCACCCATTAATGAAGAAATACATAGAGCATGCTAAAATTTGGTTTGCATATTTGGTTTCTCTAAGGTCTAGATAATTTCTAGTATTGAGTTTGAACAACAAGGAAGACGGTGTAGAGTCTTATAATGTTTACAATATGTCTTTTATGTGAGTTTTGCTGCACCGGTTCATCCTTGTGTTTGTTTCAAATAAGCCTTGCTAGCCTAAACCTTGTATCGAGAGGGAATACTTCTCATGCATCCAAAATACTTGAGCCAACCACTATGCCATTTGTGTCCACCATACCTACCTACTACATGGTATTTCTCCGCCATTCCAAAGTAAATTGCTTGAGCGCTACCTTTAAAATTCCATCATTCACCTTTGCAATATATAGCTCATGGGACAAATAGCTTAAAAACTATTGTGGTATTGAATATGTACTTGTGCACTTTATCTCTTATTAAGTTGCTTGTTGTGCGATAACCATGTTTCTGGGGACGCCATCAACTATTCTTTGTTGAATATCATGTGAGTTGCTATGCATGTCCGTCTTGTCTGAAGTAAGAGAGATCTACCACCTTATGGTTGAGCATGCATGTTGTTAGAGAAGAACATTGGGCCGCTAACTAAAGCCATGATCCATGGTGGAAGTTTCAGTTTTGGACATATATCCTCAATCTCAAATGAGAAAATTATTAATTGTTGTTACATGCTTATGCATAAAAGAGGAGTCCATTATCTGTTGTCTATGTTGTCCCGGCATGGATGTCTAAGTTGAAGAATAATCAATAGCGAGAAATCCAATGCGAGCTTTCTCCTTAGACCTTTGTACAGGCGGCATAGAGGTACCCCATTGTGACACTTGGTTAAAACATGTGCATTGTGATGATCCGGTAGTCCAAGCTAATTAGGACAAGGTGCGGGCACTATTAGTATACTATGCATGAGGCTTTCAACTTATAAGATATAATTTACATGATGCATATGCTTTATTACTACCGTTGACAAAATTGTTTCATGTTTTCAAAATCAAAGCTCTAGCACAAATATAGCAATCGATGCTTTTCCTCTATGAGGACCATTCTTTTACTTTCATTGTTGAGTCAGTTCACCTATTTCTCTCCACCTCAAGAAGCAAACACTTGTGTGAACTGTGCATTGATTCCTACATACTTGCTTATTGCACTTATTATATTACTCTATGTTGACAATATCCATGAGATATACATGTTACAAGTTGAAAGCAACCCGAAACTTAATCTTCTTTTGTGTTGCTTCAATACCTTTACTTTGAATTATTGCTTTATGAGTTAACTCTTATGCAAGACTTATTGATGCTTGTCTTGAAGTTCTATTCATGAAAAGTCTTTGCTTTATGATTCACTTGTTTGCTCATGTCATATACATTGTTTTGATCGCTGCATTCACTACATATGCTTTACAAATAGTATGATCAAGATTATGATGGCATGTCACTCCAGAAATTATCTGTGTTATCGTTTTACCTGCTCGGGACGAGCAAAACTAAGCTTGGGGATGCTGATATGTCTCCGACGTATCGATAATTTCTTGTGTTCCATGCCACATTATTGATGTTATCTACATGTTATATGCACACTTTATGTCATATTCGTGCATTTTCTGGAACTAACCTATTAACAAGATGCCAGTGCCAGTTGTTTTCTGCTGTTTTTGGTTTCAGAAATCCTAGTAACGAAATATTCTCGGAATCGGACGAAATCAACGCCAAAGATCTTAGAATCCCCGGAACATCCAGGAACACACGAGAGGGACCGAGGGGGCACAGCCCACCACACCATACCTGGCGCGCCTAGGGCCCGCGCCCCCTAGGGTTTGGCCAGCCCTTCGACCTTCTGCCGCCTCTCCGCCTATAAAAGCCCCTGGATCGAAACCGAACACAATCGACGAAACCACAAACCTTCCCGGAGCCGCCGCCATCGCGAAGCCAAGATCCGGGGGACAGGAGTCTACGTTCCGGCACCCCGCCGACGGGGAAGTGCCCGGAAGGCTTCTCCATCGACACCGCTGCCATCTCCACCGCCATCTTCACCGCTGCTGTCTCCATGAGGAGGGAGTAGTTCTCCATCGAGGCTCGGGGCTGTCCCGGCTATGTGGTTCGTCTCTCTCCTATGTGCTTCAATACAATAATCTCATGAGCTGCCTTACATGATTGAGATTCATATGATGATGCTTGTAATCTAGATGTCATTATGCTAGTCAAGTGAGTTTTACTTATGTGATCTCCGAGACTCCTCGTCCCACGTGTGTAAAGGTGACAGTGTGTGCACCGTGTGGGTCTCTTAGGCCATATTTCACAGAATACTTATTCACTGTTGAAGAGCATAGTGAGGTGCTTATTTATATCTCTTTATGATTGCAATGTGTTTGTATCACAATTTATCTATGTGCTACTCTAGTGATGTGTTATTAAAGTAGTTTTATTCCTGCATGTGTGCAAAGGTGACAGTGCGTGCACCGTGTTAGTACTTGGATTATGCTATGATTATGATCTCTTGTAGATTATGAAGTTAACTATTGCTATGATATATTGATGTGATCTATTCCTCCTACATATGCATGAAGGTGACAGTGTGCATGCTATGCTAGTACTTGGTTTAGTCTGTTGATCTATCTTACACTAAAGGTTACTAAAACATGAGCATTATTGTGGAGCTTGTTAACTCCGCATTGAGGGTTCGTGTAATCCTACGCAATGTGTTCATCATCCAACAAAAGTGTAGAGTATGCATTTATCTATTCATTATGTGATCAATGTTGAGAGTGTCCACTAGTGAAAGTCTATTCCCTAGGCCTTGTTCCTAAATACGCTATCGCTGCTTGTTTCTGGTTTCTTGTGTTACTACTGCTGCATTACTATTTGCCCACAAGTCCTGGGCAAAGCACTTTTCTGGTGTCGTTTCCGTTGCTCTTGCTTATTCATACCACCGTATTTCACTATCTCTTCGCCGAACTAGTGCACCTATTAGGTGTGTTGGGGACACAAGAGACTTCTTGCTTTGTGGTTGCGGGGTTGCATGAGAGGGATATCTTTGACCTCTTCCTCCCTGAGTTCGATAAACCTTGGGTATCCACTTAAGGGAAACTTGCTGCTGTTCTACAAACCTCTGCTCTTGGAGGCCCAACACTGTCTACAAGAATATAAGCTCCCGTAGACATCACTCCGCCATCATAGATCTTGCCATATCCATAAGAGTCCGGTTCTTCCTCTCTGCAACACCATTTTGTTGAGGGGTATATGCAGCGGAATATTGATGTCTTATCCCCTTATCACTAAGAAAATCATTGAGAGTGTAGTTCTTGAACTCAGAGCCATTGTCACTTCTTATTGCCAATATATGGAGGTTGTGTTGACGTTGCACCTCGGTGGCAAAGTCGATGAAGATTTGTTGAGTTTCATCTTTCCACTTGAGTAAATAAACCCAAGTATATCTTGAATAGTCATCAACAATCACCAAGCAATGTTTCTTCGCACCAAGACTAGCATGAGTGGTAGGACCAAAGAGATCCACATGAAGAAGCTCCAAGATCCTCTTGGAAGAGATAATAGTCTTGCTAGGATGCAGAGAGTCATGCATTTTGCCTTCAACACAAGCCCTAGAAACACGATCTTTGGCAAAAGAAACATTGTCCATTAGTCCCACAATATGGTTCCCCTTGTGAATACTTTGCAAAGTTCGCATGTTGACATGGGCCAAGCGGTGATGCCACAACCAACCCACGTCCGCTCTTCCAAATAGGCACATCGCACTTGAGGAGGTGGCCCCCGAAAAGTCCATCACATACATGTTGTTTTCGCGATACCCAACAAAAGCGACTTTTAGAATCTTGCTCCACAAGAGGACCATAATATCATTAGCAATATAGACGGTGAAACCCATCTTGCCAAGGGCGGAAACAGACAACAAATTGTAACCAAGAGTTTTGACAAGCTTGACATCCACAAGAGTAATGTTGTGTGGAACCACAACTTTGCCAAAACCCAATACCTTGGATGTCGAATTATTGCCAAAGGAGACGGTGATTTCATGAATATTAGGCCTCAACTCCTTGACGAGATTCTTGCCACCGGTCATATGACTTGTGCATCCACTATCAAATACACATTTTGAACCTCCGGCGGCATAGTCCTACATGAGATCAATTCTTGGATTTAGGTACCCATTTTTCAATGGGTCCTCTTTTGTTAGCAACAAGGGTCTTTTGGACCCAAATAGACCAAGCAATATAACCATCATAAGGGCCAACATATTTTGCATAAACATCACCATAATAATCTTTAAATAAAACATAGTGAGGATTAGCAATTCCCGCATCATCATCATTAGTGGTTTTGGCCTTTGGGGCATCATCATTAATGACCACTTTCTTCTTTTCTTGTGCGGGCTTGGCCTTCTTCTTGTTTGCCTTCTTTGCCTCGGCATTATAGCCAATGCTCTCCTTCCCATTGTTTGACCTTAGCTTACTCAAAATGTCATCCAAAGATAACTTACTTTGGGGAGAGGAGGCCTTAACAAGTTCAACCTTCAACCTAGCATTTTCCTCAACAATATTTGCATGATCACAAGTAGAGGTAGAGGAGCTAGGCTCATCATGTTTAGCAAGCCTAATTTGAAGTTGCTCATTAGACTTGGAGAGGAGAGAGTGTTCACTCTTTAAGGAGTTGTGAGCCTTGTCTAGGTCATCTAGATCCTTCATAGTTTCTCATGATCAACACCAAATTTGGCCTTTCCCTTTTTAAGCAATTTTGCCTTAGCCCTAGCATGATCTCTTTCTTTAGTGAGTTTAGCAATCTCATCTTGAGGCTCTTCAAGAGTTTCTAGTTTCTCTTCAAGAGAAGCTATAGTTTCTTTGTAACATCCCTATTTTAGTAAAACCTAATTAGGGTTGATTGTGCATCATTAGCATCATGATATTTTCCTAAGAAAATTGCATAAAGGATTGATTTGGAAAACCTAATGCTTGTGCAAATTTCTCCCTATGTTTTCAATTGCTCAAAGTGTTTCAAACTAAAATCCATTGCACTTGTGCTTTGCTAAGAAGTACATTTGTTATTTTGAAAGTTTCGGAAAGTTTGAAGCTTCAAACAATTTTCAAATATCAAAAGGAGTTTGAAAACAAAATGAAAATAGAATTTGAAAAAGAGAGAGAAGACAAATCCTCCCTATTTGGGCAGCAGCCCAACTCCTCTTTCTCCTTTCCCCTCCTTCTGTGCAGCCGAACAAGCCCACCTGCAGCCCAGCCAGCAGCCCACCCTAGCCCGACTAAACCTACAGGGGGTTAAGTGCAAAATCGCATGTCATCTTCCACCTCTCGTTCGGCAAGCAGCTCGGTGGCGCGTTCTCCTCGCTTGCCGGCGCCAAGATGCGTGCCGCCGCCCCCGAACGTCTACAAGTACCTAGAGTCGCCTCCACGATGAACCCTAACCGCCGCAATTCCTCTTCTCCCACTCATTGGCTCTATTTCGCATTAGGGCCAAAACCCTAGCTCACCGGCGACCCTTGCCCCGCCGTCTCTGGCCCTCCCCGAGCTCCCCCAAGCCCTCCACGAGCTTCGTCTCGTCGCGGCGCATCTCCCCACCAAAGCGCGCAAGCCGGGAGGCCAGCAAACGCCCACGCCGACCCCTTCTTCTCCGACAGTACCAGAGCTCGCCGTCGTCGATTGGCTCGCCACCGGCCTCCTCCGCCCTTGACGACGAGCTCCACAGCTTTGCAGTAAGCTTCTGCACTTGCCGGTGCCCTCGGCGCTCCCCCTCTTGCTCCATAGTGCCCCCACGACGCACGCCTTGCCCGGCCGCCGCCACATGCTGTCGCCGGCGTCGCTCCGGCGACCAATAGGTCGCGACGCCGCCTCTGTCTTGCTCCTCGTGGTCGCGCGGTTCTAACGCGCCCTTCCGCGCGTCCAGGGGCGCGCCACAGTCCGCCACGGTGTGGTATCCAGCGCGGTCCACCGGAGTTGACCACCGGTGTTGACCCCGGTGGGACCCGCCCCTCCTTTTTTTTTACTTTTTGTTTTCTCTTATTTTGTGTAAATGAAAATATATTGACAGGTGGGGCCCGTTGTCAGGTTTTTAATATTTTCATAAATATTTAGGGAAAAGAATAAAACCATGACAGTGGGTCCATGTCTGTCAGATTTTTATTAATTTCCAGGATTTTTAGAAATGATTTAAAATGAATAAAACTTGTAAAATTCATAACCTATTCATTTTAAATCAGAAAAATATGTGTAATATATCAAAAATTTCATAAAAATGATATATACATTTTTGGATCAAAATCATGCATTGATAAACAACTTGAACTGTGTTTATATTAGAAGAACTAAATGAACCCCTATGGAGTGTTCAGAACTGCTAACCCTAGTTCGTTCCGACTTCATTTAAACTGTTCTTCAATAATAGGGAGCATATCAATATGTTTAACATGTCATATCATCATTCATGTATGTGCATTGCATCGATGCCATGTGTTGATTGTTCTTTTACCTTTCCGGTGTTTGCTTCTTCGCGATCGATAGAGCAAGTGCCCGAGACGATGAAGATCGACAACGACGCAACTCAATAATTTACCATCGACGAACAAGTCAAGCATGTGATCATCGAAGATCCACATTGGTTTGTTAGGGACAAAGGCAAGCCCTAGCCAGGTTCATATTATGGTTTCGAAATGCTTTTACTTCAGGTTCCTGCATATTGCATACGATTCCAATATATTTTATCGCAAGTATAGTTATCCTATGTGTGTTGCATTTACCATCCTTGTAGCCTAAATACTCTGATCCACTGCTCCTAGCAATACTAGGTTTGAGCTATGTGTGCATCTCTAGAGCCGTTATACCGAATATGCTTAGCCATGATTGGTTGACGAATTCTGATCCATTCGGTTGATTAATCAGAGCTGCGAATGAACCTAGTTTGACAGGATGACGTGGTAAGATCAGTGATGATGTTAATAAACATGATTAAAGGCTTGGATGGGCCGCCACATGGGGATGTGGTGATTTGACTCATTCTCGTCGATACTAGGACCTGAGTTCTCGCCTTCAGAACCAAGACTGAGCGTACAGCCACACGAGGCCCATGGGAACCCCTTGGCCCGAACTTGCCTAGCTTAGCCATGAGTCAATTAGATTGCGAGTTTCATTTGGTATTCTGCATGGCGAAGGCGTGGAAAAGGTTTTCAAAGGTGCATCATACAGGGTGTGGCCAGGGTGAAGGATGATGGAGGCATTGAACTGGATCCCTTGCAAACAATGACCAGGACCGCCTCGGAGAATGGCTACCTACGATGACGTAGTTCCCCAGTTAGATTGACTAATGGAATAGGCGAAGAAAGGGAAATGTTTCGGTCGACCACCCTCTGTCGTCACGCCAAGAAAGCGTGTACATGACGGCACTAAGAGTCGGTCGGCGCGTGTGGGTAAAGTTGTACACCCCTGCATGGTAAATCTTTTTGAAAAGCCGTGGCCATGGTTACAGACGACTTGGTGATGGATTCTGTGATCATAGACAACATGAACCTAATCGTAAAACTTGGAATCAATGTGTGATAACGATCCCTTCTCAAGGTATCGAGGGGTGATCCTAGTGGATAGGTTCACATATGATGAAGATTCGGATTCAATATGATGATCAGTAGAGCTAGAGATATCGCTCTCTTATCCCTTTTTAAAATGATCTGAATAGACGAGCTTCTGCTCCCTCTTGTTTATAAAGGACAACTGGCTTCCCGCAAAATAAGCTCCACATAAAGACTCACATACCAGCTTTGCTAAAAGGTTGTACTAAGTCTTGCTGAGTCCCTATACTCAGCTTTGCATGCTTTGTTTCAGACGAAGTCGCTCCAACAAATGATGGTTTGTAGGTCGACATCGACGAGTAGCTTGGGATTCTGTGCGGGCACTGGAATCTATGGGCTGGGACGTCGCCGTTATGCTCCTGGCCTTTTAGGCCTTTTGCTATCTTGCTATTTAGAATAGCATAACTTTGCTTTCGTTGATTGATGAATTGTCAAGTCAGTGACCTCTCCTTGTAATTCTTTGGTTCTTTAGCTCAGTTATGAGCTTGTTTTACTCTTTGAGTCGTAGAGTCACTGTTGTGTTACCGATTCTCACCCTGTAGGCCCTAGAGATCTAGGTTAGGCTTATGCCAGATGGAGATCTGGGTTTGTCTAGCCCCGACCTCCGGGGTCTTCCACATTCTTGTCCTTCCTCAAGAGCGCTTCTTAGAGCATCAAGTTCAAGAGAGTCCTCTCTTTCTATTTTACATTTTTCATCAAGCATAGCTTCTAGTTGTGCTAGACGAGACATGAGAGCACTAACATGTTTTTTTTGTTGTCACCATTCAAGTTAAAGATGAAATCATCAAACTCTAGCATTTTGTGTTTAACTTTCAAGCTAGCATGGTCAACCCCTAGAGCATTTGGGATGTTATGCATAGTTGGGTTAGGGGATGATACCTCAGAGGATTTAGCCATGAAGCTATTTTCTTCTTACATGTGAATGTCCTCATTGGGGGATTCAATTACTGATGAAGAGTTGGTGGAGAGGGAACCAAGAGCAACCAACCCATTGGAAGTTTCATCTTCATCATCATCATCATCATCCCCGGATGTGTATTCTTCTTGAGTTGATAGCACAATAGTTGTGTCCAAGGAGGACCTTGCCATGAAGCAATGTGCATTTTTGATGTGATGGTTGTCATTGGGGGATTCAAAGAGGTATGAAGAGGGAATATTGGTGGTAGCAATGGCAGCCACTTCCTTTGAGGTTTCTTCTTCATCACTATCATCATCATTGTCATCGAAAGAATACTCTTCCTTAGTCATTAGCACAATCCTTGATGGCCTCTTGCTCTTATTATTCTTGTTGGGAGTCTTTGACTCTTTGCTCTTGTCCTTGGGAATGAGCCTCCCACCACGAGATTCTCTATTCTCATATGGGCATTGGGATACGAAGTGGTACTTGTCACCACAATTGAAGCAAGATCTCGATCTTGGGCCCGAGCTCTTGAACCCACTTGAGTTGCTTCTCTTGATGTTTTCTTCCTTTTCTTTGGATGGATCAACCCAAAAGGTTTTTTGCATGGAATGCCATGTGGTCATGGTAGTGGTATTCCAAATCCTCCGGATAGGACATGCTCCAAGAGGTCCTATACGGTTCTTGAGTATTCACTTCTTCCACGGTATTGACTGTCAAAGCAAGGCTTGTACCTCTTGCCATCCCAATATCACAATTGCGAGAGTCTTGAGAGTTTTGTTCGGCCACCTTCAGAGCTTGCAACTCGTGCACCACTTATCGGGAGGTAAGAGAAGAATAACATTCTCTTACAAGGAGACTCTTGACATCAATGGGCTCATAAGGCATCATGCAATCAATATACTTGTCCTTGATCCAAAAGTTATCAATATGTTGGGCACCCACATTCCGAAATGCATCGGCAATGGTGATAAGCCTTCGATACATCTCTTGATGGTCTTCATCGGGCAACCTCATGAACCCTCCGGCTTGGTTTTGAAGAGCACTATACTTATTTCTCTTCATGCTTTCACTTCCCATGAAGATAATGGACAAACCCTCCCAAGCTTCCTTGGCGGTGGTGAATTTCCGAACATAAGCCAATTCCTTTTCCCCCACACTAGTTTGAATCATGTTCAAGGCAATGGAGTTGAGTTGGTTATCAATCTCTTCTCTTCGAGTCAACTTGTCAGGGTTGTAAGGCTTGTATCCTTCCATAATAATTCTCCAAATTTCATTGGGGGAACTGCACACATGAGAGCGAAACTGAAATTGCCATGTACTAAAATCTTCAACATTAAACTTAGGTGGGTCACCTCTATTGTTTATATGAGGGTGGGGAACCGGGATATCGGGAGAGCGGAAAGGTGGAGGAACGGCATGGAAGCTCTCATCCCCACCCGGTCCAGGAGAAGCGCGAGGGCTTTTAATTTTGTCTAAGTGATCACCATCCAAGGGCTTTGTAGTAGAGTGTGAGCCCGAATCATCTCTCTCTACTACAAGGTCCTTGTCCTTATTCTTTTCCTCTACAACAGGAACGGCGGGAGGGAGCGATGTTATAAGCCCTGAAAAGTATAACTTCATACTCTCCATTTGAGCTTCAATGGAGGATCTCAAGGATGTTTCCATCAACTTGAGATCATCCATGGAGGCCGGCTTTGTAGCCCCTTCCGCCGGCGTATCGTTCGGCATACTCTTAGGAGGTTAAGCCTGAAATAAGAGCCGAGACTCTAATACCAATTGAAAGGATCGTATGCCGCACCTAGAGGGGATGGGTGAATAGGTGCTAACCAATTTTTAGTTCTTTTTCAATTTAGGCTTGACACAAAGGTAAATTCTCTAGATATGCAACTATGTGAATTTACCTATATGACAAGATCAATTACTAAGCAATATATAGCGAGTCAATATATAGGAGAGCTAATAAGGATAGAGGTAACCGAGAGTGGAGCACGTGGAGACACAGAGACGATTCCCGTAGTTCATTCCTTTTGAGGGGAAGTATGTCTGCGTTTGGAGGAGTGTGGTCGCCACGAAGGCCAGACCAACGCCACAAAGCTTCACTCAGGTCTCCTGTAAGCAACGCCACAAAGGCTTAGCCCACTTCCACTAAGGGTTTTCCTCGATGCGGAAATCAGGCCTTTACAAGGTTCTTGGGGCACACATCCACAACCGAATTGGAGGCTCCCAAAAACTGTAACAACACAACAACAACAACAACAAGAACAAATCAACCACAAACAACTAGGGTTTCTAAAGAGGAACAATATCAAAGGCGCCCTCAAGCATATGTGGGGGAAATGCAAATCGCTTTGGTGAAGATGTAGATCGGGATCTTCTCCTTCGATTCTCCAAAGATCAAGAGCTTTGGATGGTTGGAGGAGGAGATCTCGTGATTCTTGTGTTTCTTGAAGTGGCTCTAATGGTGGATGAACTTGAGCAAGAATGAGCAGCTTGTGGTGGAGGAAGAAGGGGGTATTTATACCCCCTCCAAAATCGAGCCATTGCAGGAACATAGGGGGCGGATTATCCGGCCTAAGTAAGGGGCGGATTATCCCCTCCCCCCCGGATAATCCGGCCCAGACATAAATATCCGGCCAGAGTCCAGGGGGTCTGGCCGCTGAGGTCCTTAGCCGATTTTCATGGGCCGGATATTTCAAATATCCGGCCTTGGCTGATTTTCCTGCTTCTTTATATTTGTTTCTCCACACAAATTCAACCATAAAACAATTCTGCACCAAGTCAACTCACATTAGTGTAACCCATATATTATCACCAAACATACAAAACTATAAACCGAGAGATGTTCTTTCACCAGGTCCGCCTGTCCGCGTGTTGGGGCGGCCACCCAAACGGTCCAAAACGGACGGTCCAGCGTGTCCGTTTGGGTCGCTGCGTTGGAGATGCCCTTAGGCCATCGACGAGCCCGCGGGCACCACAGGCCCAGCTGTGGGCCGCATCTCGCGGTGGTGCTGCGCGCCTCCGCGCTGGAGGAGGAGACCAAAAAGGCCAAGGAGGCGCGTGGGCGTTCATCGCCATGGCGTGCCGGTAGGAGGATGCCACGCACCAGGCCGCGCTCCGGGAGGAGGAGGAGCAATGGCTCCGCCTCAAACACGAGGCGGAGCTTCAGGTCGCTGGGTCAGAGCAACAGGAGAAGGAGGCGGCGCGGCTGGTACACCTGCGTAGGCCGGCGAGCCCTCCGAACCCACACTCCGCCTGGGAAAGGGCACAATGATCGCCCTGGCCGGAGTCCCCGAGGAGACACACTATTTTTGTTTTTTTACGGTATTTTTGTTTTGTGCGCCTGCGCGTTGGGTGCACTGCGCACCCAAACAGACTGTCGGCTAGGTCGGCGTGTCCGCGTGTCCACGTGATCACCCAAATGGCTACATCCAGACAGCCCAACGCGTCTAGTTTGGATCGCAGCTTGCGATTTATATCCACTTCACAATCAGCATAAGCTGCGTGCGAACTAAAATGAGCTGCCGAGGTTTGCAGAACGGGTCGTGTCTTACTGCCTAGCGGCCGTCCTGGGACGAATAAGATGAACAAGGAGGAAGGATATGACGCGAGTCTGCAGGATCGAATTTTGGATAAATCGTCGTTCCTCTGACCGCACTTATCAGGGAGGGACGGTTGGCGCTAGGCCGACGGTGTACCGTGTACATTGGCGATCTGACGACAGGACAGCAACTTATTACTCGGTCATTACTCATAGTCATCACCATAATAGTGCAGCACCAGATCGTCATGTCCCACCATGCATTTAGGCTCCCGCCTCCCGCTGGAGGGGGAACACCGAAACCCCTCAATACATGCGAAGACCTGCTCGCGCACTTCTGTGGTGAAGTGGAACTCCAAAGTCAGGTGTTGCATCGTCTGTACTGTAGATGAATTCTGAAAAGCTTGAACGAAAACAACGTTGAAGCAGCGTGTAGTGTGATTTATGAGCGAAAGACGTGGTAAACAGAAGCTGGAGAGCACAGCTGAACATGCTACGAACAGTCACCCTGGCTCGTCGAAGAAAAACTGAACCTCCGCTGGCCTACTCTGACTGCAGAGGAGTTTTCACATTCATTTCGGGAGAGGCACCTGTATCGGTATTACGCTATTCAATCTCGAGCTCGAGGTAATCTCCATTTCAATGGCGGGTCCTCTATAATGGACTGGAAGTGTTGAAGAGGAGGCTAGCCAGACATGCAAGGACGTCTTGTCACATCAAACGCGACTAGTAACGGAGATTTTACGATTTATATCCACTTCCCTGGTGTTGAGCATATCAGCATCAGCTGCGTACGTGCCAACTAAAATGAGCCGCCGAGGTTTACAGAACGGATCGTGTCTTACTGCCTAGCGGCCGTCCTGGGACGAAAAAGATCAACGACAAGGAACGATATGATACGAGTCTGCAGTGTCAAATTATGATAAATCGTCATTCGTCTGACCGCACTTATCAGGGGAGGGGCAGGCAGTGACGGTTGGCGGGAGCCTGACAGTGTGTACATTGGCGATCTGACATGACATCAACTTATTACTCGGTCATCAACATTCAACACTCGGTTGAGCTTGGCTGTCGGCCGGCGAGGTGTCTACTGGTGGCATGTGAGGGTTCGGCTGTCCCGACATTAGGAGATGCAGCCCTGAGTGAAAACTCAGCTCCGACTTGGGTCGGTGCCGGCGTTGACGATGTCGCTGGATGTCCTGCCCCTCGTCGTGGAGCTCCTACCTCCCTTGCCACGAAGGTCTCACGCTCTCCGGGTGAAAACCCAAGTTCTTGCCTCGGCTAGAGCGGGCAATGGCGTTGGTCTCCGTCGCTTCCTCCTTGGAGGCGTCATCTTGGAGAGCATGATCGTGTTGGGCAGAGGTGGTACGTTTGCCGTCCAGTGTCATCATGCCGGCGGGCATTGAGGATGTTGAGGCGCCGGCCTCGAGCAGGATGCGGAGCGCCGGAGCAGCGGTGTTGGCCCAGACCCAGCAGTACTCTCGCCGGTCTGATACCAAGCACAGCCCTGCCGCCGAGTTCTCTCCGACGACGCTGACGATGAGTTCCGACGAGACACACGCACGTAACCAATACGTTCCGCCGCGACGTACGTTCAGCAAGAGCTGAAGCTAGCTGATCGATCTATGATTAGCTAGTACTACTTCGTACGTACACAACACCAAAACATTATAGCCACAGGTGCATATCGCACCTTGGTTTCTTTGTATTGAATCTCAACTCACGGTGGTTACAGAGTACAAGGTAGGCCTCAGCTTTTATACACGCAGGTAATCAGCTAGTCCTACTCCATGTAGAATTCTAATCCTAACCGGAGATATACATCCGAACCTACTCGTATACGAACTCTAGTCCTATACGGAGGTTACGTCCACGACGCCGTGCTGGTGTTGTCGTGCTTAATGTTAACAATCACCCCCCTAAGCACGACGTGCACTCCACTTCGACCTGGGTCCCAAATGCGCCAGCTGCTTCTCGCGGGCGTCTTCCTCGACATTGATTTCGTCGTTCTTCGTGGCACCCATGTCACCGACTTTACCTTTGTCGGTCTCTCCATGTCTTGACGCCGACCTTCCTTGTCCGCATCTTCCGTCTTCACCGGTACCTTGATGAACAAACATTTCTTTTTGCCTTTCATCTTCACCGGATTATTCACCGTCCGAAATTCCTTCTTCGGATAGTAGTCCAACACGCGTCGCATGCGTGCTCGTGTCGGTCGTAGTCGTCTCGTCTCCAGTGCAGTCGGAGATAGCACGACATACTCTTCTGCGCCCGACGTCGCAGTTGTCTCTTCATTTACGGACCCTTCATTTGCTGGCTGAGGTCCCACGTCGCTTCTTCGCGACTCACCTTTGTAATCTCGTCGAAGTACTTCCTCCCCGAGATTCACAGGAACATGCACAGCTAGCTTCTTGCCCGATCGATGCGATTCTAGCCGATGCTTTTGGCTATAATGCACCCCCGTACAAGCTAGCTCACGCATAGCTAGTTCCATCAGCTCTAGACACATGTAACGTGTCTGCCTATTTCTTACTAGGATGTCAACTTCCATCCCGTCTGATGCAGCCTGAGATAGCCTCATCTTTTCATCTGGCCCAGACAGAACAACAACACGTCTGCCCTCATCTGGCCTTCTTTCTTCTGATGCACTTGGAGGAGACGCCAAAGCTAACACGCTAGGGTTCGGTTCTTCGCCTTCCGAATCTCCAGGTTCTGGCCACAAATCGCCTCCTGGCGACGTGAAAACGTGGCCCTTGTCCACTTCCTTAGCTAAAACTCCAGCTTTTCCAGCCGTACTTCTGGCCGCTGGAGTGCCTTCTGACGCTCCTAGATCGATTCTACTTGGAGAAATACCGTGACCATCTGCGCCAGCTGCTGATCCGCCTCCCAGCGCCCGTCCTCGATCGAGTCCAGGCAAGAGCGCATCGTCCAGCCGAAATGGGATTTCTGGCCTTGATGGCCCTAGCTCCTCACGTGGAGCTGCTCTTGGCAAAGAGCCTTCTATCCCACCTGGGCTGCCTGCTTGGCTCCCGTATGCACCTCCTGCCGGCCTGCTAGCCTCGGTAGGAGTGGCCCGAACTGAGCTCCCGTGGAGCTCCACTGCTGAGCCTCCTGGCGCACTGCTGCCTAGATTGTCTGCCCAAGCGCGCGACCTGCTGCTCGCTCTGGGGCTCCCACGCGGAGAGACACCTCCAGGTGTAGCGCCTGGAACTTCACCGCTGGGTTCGCTCGGCTCATCTCCAGGTCGAGCGCGAGACACTAGCGAGCGTGCTGCTGCACCAACGCTTGAACGTGTCGACAATGCACTAGAGCTTGAATTCATAGCACCAGTTTCCGCGTCGATACGTGTGTCTGGCCAAACTTGATCATCTGTATGCCTATAATCACTGTGTCCAACAGTGAAAATCTCTTCCGGTTCCGTGGAGTTCCAAATCCATGATAAGTCTTCCTCGAAGACTACGTCACACGCGACAATCACCTTGTTGGTCAAGGGATTGCTCAAACGGTACGCTTTCGAGCCTTCTTCATAACCAGTCATGATCATTGGAGTACTCCGATCCGCCAAGCTTCTTTTATGGCCGGACACCGTCTTGATATGCGCCACACACCCGAAAGTGCGAAGATGATCAACCGAGGGCTTTCGTCCGTACCATGCTTCGTACGGAGTCCCACCAACCATACTCCTAGTTGGTGCCCTGTTTAGCAAGTAGACAGCCGTGTTGACTGCCTCACCCCAGAACTTTCCTGGCAAGTTTTTACTTTCCATCATGCTCCGCGCCATGGCCACCACCTTATGCTTCAATTCACCACCCCGATCTATGCGTAGGGACTTCTTTGCCCTCGCCTTGACCTCTCCAGCTTCCTTGATCTTCTCGAATGCTTGTATAGCTTGATCCTTACTTTTCAGCAACACAATCCACATGTATTGGCTGTGATCATCCACCATAAGCATGAAGTACTCATTACCGGACGGGGTTGCGGGTGAAATTGGACCGCATATATCGCCATGAACGAGCTCCAAAGCTTCACTTGCCTGATCCGTGGTTTCACGTGGGTACGGGGCACTCCGTTGCTTCCCGACGACACCTTCGTCGCAAGCTTGTCCACGTGATCCACACACGGTAGACCGTGATCCATCACAATCTCCGTAGCCGGTGATGGAGGAGGTAGCTCCTCTCGTCCTTCTGCTCGCATACTTCGAGCATCAGCATCATCGGTCCATCATCTCCTTCCTGGGCGATGAGAGCCCTTTCCTTCGGCTTCGGTGGTTTCCGGCAATCAACCTTGAAGTGACCGAGCTTGCCGCAGTTATGACATCTTACTTTCTTGATGTCAAACTTCCTCCTCGGCGAAGCGTCGTCCTCGTCCTCCCCTGCGATGTACTTTTTCGCTGGGCGAGAAGCCTCTTATCACTTCTGCTGTCATAAGCCTTATCGCCCTTCTCTTTGGCGACCACCGCCTGCCACTGGGCACGGGTAAGCATAACATGCTCTTCCGGTACCACATCACCATAGGTGATCTTCATCCGCTCGTCATGCGCCTTGAACCGTCCGATCAAGTCGTCCATCGTGAGAGTCTTGAGATCGACGCACTGCTCGATCGCCGAAACAACGGGCAAGTAACGCGGCGGCGCCGCGCGTAGGAAACGCCTTACGATCGAGATCTCCTCGAGCTTCTCGCCCAGCGCGCGAATCCCATTGACCAATGTAGCGACCCTCGAAGCGAAGGCGTCCAGCTTCTCATCTCCTCCCATCTCCAGGTTCTCGTACTGCTTCAGCAAGGTTTGTAGGGCCGCCTCGCGGACACGTGCATGACCAAGGTTCAGCGTCTTGATCGTCTCCCACGCCTCCTTTGCAGATGTCTTCGAGATTAGATGCTGCCTCACGTCCATCGGCATCACCGAGCAGATGGCCGTGAGTGCCTGTCGGTCCTTGCGGTACATCGACGCGCCCTTCTTGAACTCGTCGCCGCCGGGATCAACAGCCTCCCAGATTTCGTTGGACTCGAGCGCCCACATCATCGTGGTCGCCCACACCGTGTAGTTGTCGCGGATGTACTGCGGGTACTGCGTCGACACCGGCGCCGCGACGCCGGAATACTCGCCCATCTCCTTCGTCATGACCTCCCGTTACTAGGAGATCCTCCACGAGGCTCTGATACCAATTGTTGGCCCAGACCCAGCAGTACTCTCGCCGGTCTGATACCAAGCACAGCCCTGCCGCCGAGTTCTCTCCGACGACGCTGACGATGAGTTCCGACGAGACACACGCACGTAACCAATACGTTCCGCCGCGACGTACGTTCAGCAAGAGCTGAAGCTAGCTGATCGATCTATGATTAGCTAGTACTACTTCGTACGTACACAACACCAAAACATTATAGCCACAGGTGCATATCGCACCCTGGTTTCTTTGTATTGAATCTCAACTCACGGTGGTTACAGAGTACAAGGTAGGCCTCAGCTTTTATACACGCAGGTAATCAGCTAGTCCTACTCCATGTAGAATTCTAATCCTAACCGGAGATATACATCCGAACCTACTCGTATACGAACTCTAGTCCTATACGGAGGTTACGTCCACGACGCCGTGCTGGTGTTGTCGTGCTTAATGCTAACAAGCGGCCCCGGAAGGCGGTGCAGCTGCAACTATATGGTGCATGGTTGCGGCTAGTCACGGCTTGGGTGGCGACCTTGCCCGTGAGGGTGGCGGGGTAGTTGGCTCGTCTTGATACGTCCTAGAGGGGACGATCGGATTTTATGTCCCGAATGAGTTGGTGTGATTTCTGTGGTCTGTGGCTGACTGCTCTGGGTAGCTTGGGCTACGAGTTGCTGGTTCGTGCGACATTATAGCTCGAGAGTGAGCAACGGAATGTCGGGGCGGTGACCCCGAGTGTTGGGCGATGAGGTGACTCGGGAGTTCCGAGGGAGGCTTGTGAGGCAACGACATTAGCGATGAGCAAGGTTTGATAGCGGGAAGATCATGTTAGTTGGCTCCGTTCCGGCGTGTCCGAGTGCCTACGTATTGGTCTTCTCTTGATGTGAAGTTGGGACTGCCTTGGGCGGTGTACGATGACCTTCAAGGCGCGTCCGACGGTGAAAGTCCTATTCGACATAGGTTTTGCGCATCTCCTCTCAAGGGCTCGTCTTCAGTATCAGAGCTACCGGCTTCTTCTCGCGGCGCCATCTGGTTGGCATAGGCCGTCTTGAGCTTCGTGCTTGTGTAGCTTCTGTGGGTAGCTAGGATGGCCGATTGTGCCTCATACGGTGGCGTGTAGGTGGATGTGGGTGTGGGCTTGGCCCGGTTGTTGTAGGTTTTTGCCCGTTTTTTTCTAAAAAATAGACACCTTCTGCTTAATTAATGTATGAGGCAAAGTTTTACCTCCGTTTAAAAAAAATTCAACACAACAGCACAATACCGTTAGCCAGCAGGCATACTTGCTCAGCAAGATCAAAATCAATATAGTTGTGTCTTTGCAGGAAGACCATTCCTGTTCGTGCCGCTAGCTGGTGAACCGTCTTGTAGTAGTACTAGCTCCTACACTTGCCTACTTGCCTATTGATTTTAAGCCTTTTTATGGGGAAAAAGATGTAACACCGTGTTGCTTTCATCGTAATAAAATGCATGTCATCTCGAATAGTAAGAAGTTTGTTATGATTTAGGCGGCCGTGTACCCTTGATCGACATCGACCTTGATTAAGGTCAGGGACATGGGTTGCTTCATTGTGATGGACTGATGGTTGCCTTGCCTGGCTGGACCATGGAAGTACAGGGAAAACGGCACACCGGTTAGGGACTTGTTCTAGTAATCATGCCAGCGGTACATGCCTCTTGTCTTGTGCTACGACTGTAAATCATCGTCATGTTTCAAAGTGTTTGGACGAAAGAAGAATCGAAGATGATCGTAGTATTTGAAGTGCCCATCCATGTGATGGTACCAAACCAACGACAGCGTCTGAGTATATTGGGGTTTTAGAAGAAAGGTCATTGGTCTACGGAATCTCCGAAGTAAAATGGTAGCCTGGGTGTTAGGGAGACATCGGCTAACCAAGATTAGTTAGGGATATTTCTTGTGTAACAATACTTGTAAACTTGACTTGTACCTCAAGTCCTTGTGTATTCCTCCTATAAATGATGCTAGAGTACCCGGCTAACCAGGCCACTCCAAGGGGGCAAAACAATCTTGATCGTCCATTGGCCGAGCTACAGTAAAAACCCACCCCCACTTTTCACCTCGACCATTGGATCTGTGAATTTTTGTGACACTTCCGCAGCCTCTTGTTGAGTCCATGACTCCTGGGACCGGTTCCGTGCGGGGTCCACTGGTCGGAGGCAGCCACATGCTCTCGTTCTCGTCGCCTTCAATCTCCATCCGTGAGCGGTGAAAACCTAGATCGCGTGGGCAGCCCAATTCATTCCCCAATCCCCGCCCCTCCTCTCGTCCCCAATCCCCGCCTCCCCTCCTCCCCAATGGCCTGCCGGCCTCTCTCCCTCGCTCCATCCCCACGTGAGGCTAGAGAGGGTACTCCCAGACGCTGGAGGAGCGCATCTCGGGAGCCGGACGGGGATGGCTGCAGGAACGCGTTTCGGATGATGGCGCTGCCGGCCGCAGGCGACGACCGGGTCAGGCAAGTCGATCCCTGGCCGGCGAAGCTCGATCAATCAATCAAACCGGTAGGTAATTTCTCATCTCGATCTTGATCGCTTCCTCTGATTGTGTCTAGCCATTTCTTGGATGGAGACAAACATATATTTCATCTCGATCTGGATTGTTCCGTATCTTGGCAGATTTGTTTGAGAGCTTAATCATGGATAGATGGATGGAGGCAATTAAGAGATGTGGATGTGTTGCTGCTGCCATTGACCAATGAGGCCAGAGGCAGAGTCACCCACGCGTCAGTAGGAAGGACCGATCGATGGATCCATCCAACAAACAATAGTACTGCAAACCGGCTGACGTCGGATCCATCGACGTGCTTTTCCTTTCTGGAATTTTGCTGGTCGAACGGAATCAGCGCGTAGGTAGAAACCCTTCTCTTCTCGGTCTCTCTCTCTCGTTGCACTAGTAGAAAAAGGGGCAATAGGCCCGGTCCATTTGGGCCTTCAGTCCCGGTTCCCAAACTGGGACCCATTGGGCGGGACTAAAGGGGGTACCCTTTAGTCCCGGTTCAAAGTTGAACCGGGCCTAAAGGCCTCGACACGTGGTGCGGCCAGGGAGCTCGCGGTGGAAGGCCTTTGGTCCCGGTTCGTGGTATGAACCGGGCCTAGGTTCTTCTGCGGCAGAGAATTGCTATTTCTCTGCCGCGGCACAGGTTTAGGCTGTACCAGCGTTTCTGCCGCGGCAGAGAAACAGGCGTTCTCTGCCGCGGCAGAGTTTCAGCAATGCATATATATCATTCAAGAAACCACAAAAAATCGTCATGAATATATATAGACATCGTCAACAGTACACGACATCGTCAACAGTACACGTAATGCATGCATATTTACAATACAACATCTCCTCGACGAATTTCCTCCGCCGTCACGATCCGCCGATAGTGCTCTCCACCTGGGGTAAGGGCCTCGGTAATAAAGAATCCCGCGATTTCCTCTTGAATTGCTTTTATTTGATCCTCCGTTATGAGAGTGTTCCGCAGGCGTGTCATCTATATTTAAAAAGGGAGATCAATATATGAATGGAACTCAATACAATAGATGGTACTAATTAAGATTAATTGTGAAATTTTGTTATCGTACACGAGTGTGGTGTATACGGGCATCCCCACCCTTGGGACAGGCCATGTCACGCATGAAGGTGCAGACGTAGTATCCTCATAAGTTATTCCCTTGTTCCTGCCTCATACACTTTACGAAAAAATAGTTCGATCAAACTAATAATCAAGCATCGTATTGAAAGTAAATATCATATATAAAGTTTCACGACATAGCTATATATATAGTACTACTTACAGGGTAATCTTCAAATGTAAGCTCCGGTTTCCATTTACCCGGAACAGTATTGATGAACCGTTTCCAAGCCCTGCCCGCAAAAAATAATGAGTAAATGAGTAATTGATTAGTTGATGATATCTTCGAATTAGAACAGATGAAGATGCCAATACGAAATTGATTGAAACTACCTCTGGAGGATGGCAGCCATGTCCGCCCATTCCGCATATTCTTTACGTTTCGAGTCCATGACTTTACAACTCCAAGGGGAAGATCAATGATTAGGAGAATAAAGTGGAATCTGCACAAGCATAGCTCAATGATTACGAGAATAAAGTGGAAGGTGCACAAGCATAATGTATGTTATATATAACACTCACTTGAAGTTGTAGGGAAAGAATATATCCTCTTTGTCTGCTTGCTTCTCTAAAAACATTACGATGTTGTCCTCTGTGTCCTTGGGTACTGTCGAACCGTAACTTCATGAACTGTGTTTGGGTCTATGAACCCCAGCGGTAGGAGCTTGCCTCTTTTGTATTCCAGCTTCTTCATTCTGCATAATTAAATGTATAGCGTACACAAAGAATATAATGAGGATAATTGTTAGTGCAAATGAATGAGCTACAAACTTAATTACACAAATAAATCACTTACAGGAAGTAAGAGCGTAGCTGGATAAATGACGTCCTTTAACTCTCTCATGCAGCTTTTTGGGGTCTTTCCAACGTTGCTGGTCCTCCTGTGCTTCTGGTGTATCTTTTGTCTTCCCGTACACGCCCAAAGCCTAGCAGGTTAACGCAAAGATTCTTCGTCACGTGCGTCACATCGATTGAAGAGCGGACCTCTAAGACTTTCCAATATTCTAACTCCCAAAAATAGATTTCTTCTACCACATGGGCGCGTGTCCGGCATCGTCATTCGGAACAGACCGTCCGCCAGACCCTTTCCAAATATTACATCTAGATCATTGACCATACCAAATATATCAACACCATCACGATGGGGAGGCTTCCTCCGGTGATCAGCCTCACCGTTGTAATGCTTGCCTTTCTTTCTTACGGGATGGGTAGTCCTAAGAAATCGACGATGCCCCAGGTACACGACCTTCTGACCTTTTCCAAATAATCACCTTCGAGCTCATGTAAACAGTGCGTGCATGCATTGTATCCCTTGTTTGACTCCTGAAATGTTACCAAGAGCAGGCCACCATTGATGTTACGAAAAGCATCGCTCTTAGGTCAAATTCCTCCTGCTTGTGCTCGTCCCACACACGTACACCTGCTAGGGACCACAGCTGTAGAAGTTCTTCGACTAATGGCTTCGGTACACATCAATGTCGTTCCGGGTTGCTTCGGGCCTTGTATGAGCATTGGCATCATAATGAACTTCCGCTTCATGCACAACCAAGGAGGAAGGTTATATATACAAAGAGTCACGGGCCAGGTGCTATGGCTGCAGCTCTGCTCTCCAAAAGGATTCATGCCATCTGTACTTAGACCAAACCTTAAGTTCCTTGCATCCTGTGCAAAGTTTGGGAACTCTCTATCGATTTTTCTCCATTGGGATCCATCAGCAGGGTGCCTCAACATCACGTCTTTCTTACGGTCTTCTTTGTGCCATCGCAACAACCTAGCGTGCTCTTTATTTCTGAACAAGCGTTTCAGCCGTGGTATTATAGGAGCATACCACATAACCTTGGCAGGAACCCTTCTTGGGGCGCTCGCCCTCAACATCACCCGGGTCATCTCGTCCGATCTTATACCGCAATGCAGTGCACACCGAACATGCATCCAAATTCTCGTACTCACCGCGGTAGAGGATGTCATTAATGCATGCATGTATCTTTTGCACATCTAATCCTAGAGGGCGACAATCTTCTTCGCTTCGTACGCATGGCGGGCATTCGTTACCCCTTGGAAGCTTCCTCTTAATTATTGTCAACAACTTTCCAAATCCTGAGTCAGTGACACCGTTCTCTGCCTTCCATTGCAACAATTCCAGCGTGCTGCCTAGCTTTTTATGGCCATCTTCGCAAGTTGGGTATAACAATTTGTTGTGATCTTCTATCATCTTGTCGAAGGCCATCCTTTCCTTTTCAGTTTCACATTCTCTCCTTGCATCAGCAATGGCCCGACCAAGATCATCATCAGCAGGCTCATCTGGTGCCTCTTGATCTTCTACTTCATTGTCTTCATTGCCTTCTACAGTATCATCGTATTCAGGTAAATTGGGATAACCGTCATCATCCTCTTCCTCTTCTTCATTGTCTTCCATCATAACCCTCTTTCTCCATGCTTGGTCCAACAATAGTAACTGGGCATGAAACCGGATCGCAGAAGGTGGCTGTGAATGAGACTCGAGTGAGCGTAATTTACGGTATTCTTGCAGTTCACACATGGACAATACATGAAGCCACCATGTTTGTTTGTCTCGCCACGGCCATCAAATTATCCAGGCCCGAAGTGAACTCGTCAAACCGTCGGTCAATGTACATCCATTGCCGATTCATCTGCATGATATAATTTAGCTGATCAAAACCATTACAGAACATCACGATGTATATATACACATGCATTTTATCAATTACAGATGAAAAGGATAAAGTTGTTAACCTCGATGAAGAAGAAAAAAAAAGTTAACTGTGGCTTGATTTGTGTAAACTCAAGTGGCAAATCCTCTTAAGCATTTCATCAAACACCTCTTGTGCATGTGAAGAAGAGAGGAGAGCAACACACCCTCTTGTGAAGAAAGTGAAAAAATGGCCAAGTGTGGCTCACACTTGGGCAGGGCAAGGTAATATAGCCAGATTGGGGACCTTGTCCCGGTTTGTAACACAAACCGGGTCCAGAGGGTGGGGCTTTGGACCCGGTTTGTAATACAAACCGGGACTAAAGGTTTCCCACGCCTGACACGGCCTGCCGCGCCCTGCCGTGGACCCTTTAGTCCCGGTTTGTATTACAAACCGGGTCCAAAGGCCACTACCGGACAAGCTCCAGCGGGTGGGGTCGTCCTGGGCAGAAACGAACCGGGACCAATGCCACCATTGGACCCGGTTTGGTTCAGCACTGGGACATTTGCTTGGGACCAAAGGCCTCTTCTCCACTAGTGTTGTTGCTTGTTCGTTTAGAGAATGGAGGAGAAAGGACTGTGGATGAATGTGTCTCTGATTGATTAGATGCTCTAGCACACAACACACTCTGATTGTTTGAGAGTACGGCACTGTGGTTCGTAATTACTAACCGATGTCTTTATTTGTAGATGTATTTGTTGGGTGGACGCTAAGACGCCGCGGCCGGAACAGTGGGCGGTGGCTCGGTACCACATCTGGGATGTGGGCGGCATGAGTGTACTGCCGGTGGATCAAGCGATGGCAAGCAGGGTGCGCGGTGCACCGTTCGGGACAGGCTGCTGGAGCGGCGGTCATGACCACGGGCACAGCTTGGAGAGAGAGTCGATCTCAACAAGCTTGGTCATGACCACGGGCACAGCCTGGGGAGAGATGCGTTGCAGGAGTGCGCCTCAGAGGAGGGCGGCTGCGCGCCGGTGGAGTCCCCGGCGTCGGTGCAGTGCGCCGCCTGGCAAGGCCATCGCCCCTCCTCGTTCTCCTCATCTTCAACAGTAGAACGGTGGGCAGGCGGCAAGGAATGGTTTCGGCACAGCCAGATTCACCTCCAGGTTAGCCTCGCTGGAGTTAAGCCTCTCTTCTTCTCTTTGTATGCTGACCAGAGATGGCCGGATCCGTCTACCATGATTCAGTTTGCTTTGCGTACTATGTTGTTCTATCAAATATGCAATTTTGTCTCCACTAGACTCTAATTTTTCTGTGGAAATAGGTGATCACTTTATGGTTAATTTGGCTTATCTTCCATTGTTGGTAGTCACGTCACTCTAATCAATATGTGACACGTATAAATGAAGTGAGCTTTGACAGATATAGCGACCCCTAAGTTGTTCAGGATATAATTTTATATCACGTTGTAGATGATTTTACCCTTTTTTGTTTCTAACATAAGATTCTTTTTTAAATTCTTCAACGACTATGTACTGAATTTTACCTTCTGTTGGGATTGCTCCATTGTAGCATTCAGTTAAGTAGTGTACAGCTGTGTGTTTTACAATTCACTAAGGAAGCTAAATCGGTGACAGTTTGGTCTGTGAATTCTGTTTGCTTAGACGAGGACATTGACCAGCATTAGTGATCCTCCAAGGTGAGCATATGCAGGGTTCGACTTAGGGTTGTTATTGTGTAGAACATACATATATTACATATTGCTTTTTATAGGTGATAATGTACTGAACCGGAGAACAGAGGTTGCTGACAATATTTATACTGTAATATGAGTTTTCATGAATCCTCACTATAAATATTAGCCCATTTTCTTAAAAGAAAGTGCTGGCATGGTGTTTTACAAAATGATTATAAAACAGAGTAGGTTGATAGAATAGTAACTTGTGACATACAGACATATTTCACCTTTTGAAATAAAAGATAAAACAATATTTACAAGTCAGTTCAGCCTGTCTCCATAACGTGCTTAGAGCTTGTTTTCTGTTTTCTTGTTTCACCTTCCTGGACATTGCATGCCCTCCCAGTTCCCTAATTCAGAATTCCATGGGAATTTCTAATTTTCTAGGAAATAAAAGTATAACCAAGGTGTTTTCTGCATGTAGAATGTCCCATGCAAAATAATTGCATCGGCCAAATAAGTCTATAGAGGAGGGGTACATAGTACATATTTAGATATGCAACAAAAGATTAACAATTGGATTTCTTATTGTCGATTTGAGAAGGGGGCAAAACAATCCTGATCGCTCGTTGACATTGGTAGTACTGAAGAGAAGGTTAACAAAACTAGACCTCCTAAATGTTTTGCTCTGAGTGCTTAAGTTATATATCATAGTAAATATAAGTGTACTTTCCATTATTCAACTTAGTTTTGAATAAAACCTTAAGAATGATAAATGTGATACAACTTAGTTTCAACACCACAATTCTAAAGTAGTTTGGTTCAAAGCTATTGTATCATTGAGTGTTTTCAGTCTTCAACACATGTCAGATTGAGCATATGTCTGAATGATTCCTTGCCTCCCGTCAGTTTTGTAGTATAGGGATTCTCTATTTCCTGTATACAAGTTTTGGCTTGCTGGGTGTATATTTAATTAACAAGTACGTAGTGATCAGCATGGCCACTGAATTAAAAAGGAGTCCTATGATGTAGAATCAAACTTAAACCGATGGACGGAGCTCCGTTAGGTATTACAGGGGAAAGCAGTATCTATGTTTTCCGAATTCTGGCTTGATTTATGTTGTTAAGGTTGCAAAATAGCAATATGGATGAAATAGTGTATTTTTTCACGAACTGATTGAATGGTTTGCTCTTAGTAAATAAATCTGCATATCTACTATTTATTTCGATTTCTACGCAATGCATAACTCGGAGTTCATCCTAGGGTGCCTCTGTGATCTCTACTCAGTTATTGACTTGCTTTCTGATGCTTCAGTTTTTCTTCTAGGAGGATGGCATATCTCGATTTGTGTACACCACCTGGGTTCATGTGCACAGCTGGTTTCCAACGCTTGAATAAATGTATGGCAGGATGCAGTACATACCACCGTCTGGTAGTGGCACTCCCTTTACCGAAGCTTTCATTTCGTGGAACCTAGATTTACATATGTATGGCTACCAACATCATACTCCTGTGTTTTAACTTGGGCCTCTATGTGGTTACAGCCTTTCAGCAATGGAATATTGGGTGCATGAGATGCTCCACAACCTGCACTTAATAAGTTGATCCTTCATGTCCATCGTGCTATCCTTGCAAGGTTAATAGTAATTCTTATCTTTGGGTTGCCAATGATGGACTTGTAGGTCAGATTCTTGATTTGTACCGATGTACATGGTTCCGAATAATGCAATTTACAATGTATTGTGCATAAAAGATTCAACTTACAGAAACTCAGCAACTTTTTTTTTGACACCTTTACCGTAGGGGAAGCCCCTACGGTGTTGAAACTCAGCAACTCACGAAATCTTTGGTTAAATAGATGTATTGTGCATTTATATAAGCCTGACAATAAAAGCTTCAACCTTCACTCATTCTCCCCTTATATTTGCCGTTATATGTGAAGCAAACATCATATGGATATTTGTGTTCTTCAGTGAAGAGGAGGCCAGCTTATAGACAATTAATCCTCGAAGTAGTAGCTTTCGCCCAGTCCAATGCGAAAGCATTCAACAACAAAACACTGTCCCTTTTGTTCATCAGAACCATAGAAATAAAAATCAAATGAAATTATTTGGTTTAGAAAAAATATATATATGTTTAATATATTAGTATTTCATGGTAAAAGTTTCAGAAGGATTGAACACCTATCTGAAGTTTTCCTCTGGTTAGAGAAGCGGGGATTATATACCTTTGAGTTGACTTTTTTTCTGCACCAATAGTAGATAATTTGAATACAAAGTTAAGCTAGCTTGTTGAAAATAATTCTGACAACACCCTGTTCCTGACTTAGATTTTCTGTAGATGTTTAGTTGCCAGTTTGCTGGTATTGTATTTGTGCCAACATGATATATAATCTGAATGCTTGATAGTTTTTCTTGTACCGATCTTGATGAGCCCGATGGCATAGTATCCTATCCAATGAAGCTGATTCATCCCGAGCTAATTAGGATTATTCTCTTCTCTTTATCAGGTTTAGGATGGCTTACTTCCCTTGTATTTTCCTATGTTTGGTCGCACTTCTGTTTTTTGCGGAATATGTTTTTCTAATTTCACCACTCTTCTCAAATTTCATCAGGTTAAATGTAGAGCTTCCAGCCAAGCACATTATGTCGAAAACGATTGAAGTTTATTCTCGCGGCTTCCTGGCGGCGGCTGCGGGTGGGTGAGCACAGCCTCAGCTAAAGCAAAACAATGGCTATCGAGTGACCAGCAAAAAGCATGAGCTCGTGTTATCGTGGTAGCACATTGTCGTCGCTCCAGGCAAACCCCCAGTGCTATCCACATGTGGGCTGGCTGAACCGGAGCCTGAAGCACGCTGCAGGGTAGCAACAAACATTGTTGTTCATGTCATATATTGCTGCTGCAGGTATGCTCATCCCCCACTCTTTTCTTTTCCCCTATCTTCTGTACTATATTGACTTTGTCCTGACTTCCAGGTCTTCTACAGGTTACAGCTAATATCTTCCTTTTCTCATCAGTGAGCACCCAGGAATGCTGGGGATAGAACGATTTATGCATTTTTAAATTTATGCCTATGTACTGCCTCATGATGTTTTTGCGTGCTTGATGATCTGCCTGTGGTGTTGAAAATAATTAGCAACCAAAAACTGGGGTTTCTGCACCAATAGTAGTAATTTGGTTACAAAGTTAAGCTAGCTTGTTGAAAATAATTCTAACACCCTGTTCCTGAATTAGATTTTCTGTAGATGTTTATTTGCCGCTTTGCTGGTATTGTATTTGTGCCAACATGATATATAATCTGAATGCTTGATAGTTTTCCTTGTACAGATCTTGATGAGCCCGATGGCATAGTATCCTACCCATTGAAGCTGATTCATCCCGAGCTAATTAGGATTATTCTCTTCTCTTTATCAGGTTTAGGATGGCTTATTGCCCTTGCCATGCGATAGTTTTAGTATTTTCCTATGTTTGGTCGCAATTCTGTTTTTTGCGGAATATGTCTTTCTAATTTCACCACTCTTCTCAAATTTCATCAGGTTGAATGTAGAGCTTCCAGCCAAGCACATTATGCCGAAAACGATTGAAGTTTATTCTTGCGGCTTCCTGGCGGCGGCTGCAGGTGGGTGTGCACGGCCTCAGCTAAAGCACAACAATGGCTATCGAGCGACCAGCAAAAAGTATGAGCTCGTGTTATCGTGGTAGCACATTGTCGTCGCTCCAGTGCTATCCACATGATTTCTCGTGGGAAGGTGAGTATTTATGTTGCACTTTTAACAGATATATAGGTTCACTCCTTTTTTTGGTGTTAATTGTGAGCTTCTCCGTTCACGCCTTTCAGGTGGATGAGATATTTGTTCAAACAATTAAAGATGCAGGCCTCTGATACTATTTGGTTGGCTTCTGTTATGGTTTTGCATGTCCAAACAGTTGGGGTGACCGGAGAACTCAGTTGGCTTCTATGTTCTTGTTTGAGTACTTGGATAAAAATTCCGTTTTCTTCGAGCATTTGCTACTGCTGCTCAACCAGTTCAACGAGCAGATGGGTCTCCAACAGGCCAGCCTTTCTTCGGTCCATGTCATCAGGCAAGCATAAATAAAGAAAGTATCCAATATTAGGTAATTTGTGGTGCACATTCACTGTGCCTCCCTATTAACAAGTTGCACCTCAAAATAAAAGAACAAACGGTTTAGGGAGTTAAGACTCACAACATGTCTCTTTCTTCAATGAGATGCCTAAGGTTTTGTAGAATGCGTGCCACACATATTACAGGGGCTGGGCTTAGCAAGGCAGTTTTAAGAGTTTCAGTTCGCGAGCATGCTAATCGATTTATTTTTTCAATTTCTTATTCATGTATACACCAATGCATTGTGGGTGAGTTCTCATTTAGCAAACTTGATTGCCGTATGTAACTTATAGATAAGAAACTCTCAGTAATTCTGACAGTCATTCTGTTAAACCACCAAATTGGTTAGTTTGCAGGCTCACTGTTCCTCGCTTCCCCTTTTTATCTCCCCCTCCCCTGGTGAGCTCTTGTTCACTCGTGAGAGACATGATTATTTCAGTTTAGTTGTTAGCTATCTGCATAGTACATAGGGCTTGGGACATTATCAGGTTGTTGAATGCCATTTCATGCAACCACATGTGCAGTTAGTTACTTAGGTTACTTTGTTTTGTTTAGTACTCCAATAATATAGGGGGTGCGTAATTTGATAAACTACCCCCACTTTTGCTTCAGGTGTCATTTTATTGGTGCTATTTCATATTTGGTTTTGTTTCAAGTAAACTGTGGAATATTCAGCTTTGTTTTACCAATTACAACACAGGTCATATTTAAAAGCATCTATCTAATACTCCGTCCATTCATATTTAATTGACGCTAATTGGAACCAACACCCAGCACAGTAGTGTGTGTAGCTGCATTGATTAATACAGAACAGAGGTAGTAGTTTCCTATTTACGAGGTGGAAAGACCCCGGGCTCGGAGGAGGATGTGTCTCACGCAGCGTCTCAGGCGACGCTCGGGCGACTTGGGGGGCGACACGGGTTCGCCCCCATCCCCGCGCCTCCGGGGGGCGGACGGCCGCCGCCGGGGTCGGCGCTCCGACGAGCTGCACCTCCCCAAGCTGTCCGCGCTGGCTGGCAACAGGTACGCCGCCCTTCTTGCCGTTTCCGATGAGGATCTCTCCGATGACGACGACGACGCAGTTCCCCTTCCCCGCCATTCGCAGATCTCGCTCGGCTGCTTCTTCACGGGACCTGGGCTGAGGGAGCCCTCGTCGCCTGCGCGCTGCCCTCCTGTGCGCCCCGGACATTCGGACCTCGCGGCGACCCCGACGGGGGGGTGCCCTCCGCCGCCGTCCATTGCTCCGGACAGCACGGAGTTCCCCCCTCCCCCGTCTCATGGTGAGCGGGGGAGCCCTCCCTTCTGCCTGCTTCCGCCACGGGAAATCCGCATCGGGGCGCTGTCAGTTCCCATGCCGGCCAGTCTCACCGCGCGGTCGGCGGCGGCGCAGCCCGGCGGCGGTGCAGCCCGGCGGCGGTGATCTAGGGTTTCTGCTGCCCAAGGACGCGGGTGGGCCCGTCCTGACGGATCGCTCCACTTTGGGCCGGTCGGGCCTGTTGGGCCAACTGGGAGGTGGGCCTTTGGCTTCGGAGCCTGGGATGCAGCCCATCTCGACCGCTTCGAGCGTGGATGGCTCCCACGTGTCCCTAGGGCTGGGACCGACGGCTGAGATTGCCTCCGAGGGCAAAGTGTGTAACTGGGACAGTTCTACCCCTCCGCCGCCGGCATATAAGTGGCTCTGGCTCAGAGTTGGAACCCTAGATCCAGTTCTTGGTTTCCCTGCTCCCAGTCGAGACATTCGCAGAAACCGTCGCCACGCCAAATCCCTTCATCCCTCCACCGACCCCAACTCCGGCGACCTCGTCTGGTCCCTGATCCCCATGGATCGGGAGCGTAGCTACAGGGGCAAGTGCCCGTTCGAGGCCATCGACGACAACCGCGAGAGATCCAGGGATCGCGAGCTCCGCCAGCGCCTGGAACGCGAGGAAGAAGAGCATCGGCGCCAACAAGCTCACCGTGATCTCGCCAGAGACAGAGAGCGTTCAAGCTACAACCAACCGCGCCGCTCAGAGCACTCACAGTACCCTCCCCTGCCGCCACCACTCCCCCCAGCTGGACCGCGAGGGCGCGACTAGGCTCGGGGAGGCCAGAAGAGACATCAGTGGGCGCCTAGAATCCCACATGGGGCTGGTCCTGCCCCAGCTGCTCCTGGTCTGGCTGCTGGAGTGTCCAGCAGCAACCCCAGCCTGGACGCAACCCATATCACATGCTACAACTGTGGAAATCAAGGCCATGTTCAGGCGGACTGCACCGCGGAAGCATTCTGTGTGAAGTGCAAGAAGCACGGCCACCCAACAGCTATGTGTGCTTCCTTCTCCAAGGGTCTGGATCCCTACTAGGCGGGATTCGGAGGAAACCGTAAAGGGTTCGTCTGTTGCGAGGTGCCCGACGAGGAGATGTACCAACCTGCGACCAACTCCGCTCTTATCATTCTTGAGAAAGAGGGCCTCAATGAAGAACAACTCGAAGATGAGCTTAAAGACTTGGTGGATGATAACTGGGCTTGGCAGGTGTGCAAGCTCAACGGTACAGACTACTCCGTGATTTTCCCCTCCAAAGAGAGTCTGCGTATGGCGATCCGAGGTGGCGGCATCACCTTACCTATGAGCAAGACCAAGGCCATCGTCACGATCCCCACGGATGACCCGTTGGTGGTGGAGAAGCTGGAAGAGGTGTGGGTCCACCTCATCGGCGTTCCGCCCCCTCTTCGCCGTGCAGATCGCCTCCTCCTTAGCACCCGCGAAGTGGGCAGGCCCATCGCGGTGGATGTGGAGTCCCTAGATCACCCCAACGGCCCCATCAAGATGGCGTTTGGATGCCAAGCCCCTGTTCAGCTGCAAGAGCATATTACTTTGTTTGTGAACATGCAAGGTTTCCGGATCCGTATTGTTCCCATCTCCAAGGGCCCTGCAGTGGAAGCAAACAACGACCCCCCTTTTCCTCCGGCCAAGAACGGAGAAGATGACAAAGAGGAAGACCAAGAAGAAACGGATGAAGACCGGTGGGATCAAAGACGCAAGAAGCACACCGATAAGGCCAAGAACACCCCTGCATCCGCTCCGGCAGGGGGAAACGAGGGTTTTGCGAGGAAATATGTCGCGCAAGCAGTCATAGATGGGTACACCCCTTGCTCGCCTTCTGCCTGCCGTTCCAAGGACTTTCAGTCGCAGAAGATCACGCTCCCGGCAACTGCTTTTACTCAGTATGGCTCGAACCTCACGGAGCAAGGAGACATCTTCCCCACTGTGGCCAATATAATCAAGCAAGTGCTCGTTTCTCCGCCTGCTTCATCCCCACGGCGCTCAGACTTGGAACAATTGCAGCTCTCCACCTCTCTGTCCTCTCTCAATGAAGAAACGGATGAGGGACAATCCTATCTCACGCCGGGGAAGGCCCTGTCCTTGGGGGTCGAGGACAAAAATGAGATCGGTTGGCACAACCCGGCTTCTAGTGAATCCGCGGCTTCCGCCCTTCGGGCTAGTGAAAGACGCAGCAAAAGCAACAATGACCGCCCATCCAGGAAGCTCATGCTGGAAGCTGCTGGGTCGCAACTCTTCGCTGAGGAAGTCGACATTTCCGGGAGAGACGTGACGAAGTCCTCGCTGCACCAGGCCCCTGCCATCAAGGACCCTTCATCAACTCCGCATGTTCTTCTGGAAGAATCCCCCATCCCGGCGTTGGGGGCGACGGTGGCTCGTGCGCCCGCACCAAGGCTACTACCGCTGAAGCTCTAAGGAAGAGAGCGCGTAGTGCGGGGGTGGCGGACGAGCCAGTGCTGGCCAGAGCCATCCGCCTCGCCTCTGACAAAAACGCTCCTTCATCATCCAACCCAGGTAATCTCGACTCATCCAAGTTTACTGCCTTCCAAACTGTTCCTATCGATAAGCTGCTCTCGGTGGCGCATGATAGTTGTGTTATCTTCCCTTCCTCCTCCCTGGGCCCCCCCGAGAAAATTATCTCCTTGATACAAGCTAGGGAGCTTGCACAAGCTGATCTGGCAGCGGCAAGACACAATGCGGAAGTGGAGGCGGCAAAAGCGCAGGCTTCGGCAATGGCCGAGAAGGACTCCCTGGTACCACAAGAAGGGCTTGTGGAACAAACTGGGGAGGATACCACCGCTCTAGAAGTCAAGGACAAACCAGCCAAAAAGAGGAAGATGACTAAGAAACAATACCCTGTTGGACCAAGACCGCTAACCCGCCAAGCACGGGCTCAAGGAAGGGTTTCCAAATGAGATGCCTCTTTTGGAATATCCGGGGTTTTGGTCGTAGGGGGCGACGAACTCTCCTGAAGGATTACCTCCGTGATCACAAGATCGACATAGTGATTCTCCAGGAAACCATCAAACAGGACTTCACTGACTTGGACTTACGTAGCCTAGAGGTGGACGACAAGTTTTTCTGGTGCTGGCTCCCTGCTAATGGGCACTCCGGGGGCATGCTCATGGGCGTTCGCGATAGTAGTTTTGAAGTTGTAGTGGTAGATATGGGCCAATTCTACCTTAGCACCTCCATCCTCAATCGGGCGAACAAGCGCATTGTGACGATTATTGGGATTTACGGACCTGCGGATCACGGGCGATCCAGGGTCTTCCTCGAGGAAATCTCGGCCAAGGTGGCTAGAACCAATTCTCCCCTCCTCATGGGCGGAGACTTTAACCTCATTAGGGCAGCATGTGACAAGAACAACGATCGTCTGAACTGGAGTCTCATAGATCTTTTTAACGAGCACATTGCTGCCTGGGCTCTTCGGGAAATTCCCCGCTCCGGGGCTCGGTTCACTTGGACGAACCGCCAACTCAACCCAGTCCGATCGGTCCTTGACCGTGTTTTCATCTCTCCGACATTGGAAGGCTTCTTCCCTTTGTGTTCTCTCTCTGCGGAAACGAGCCTGGGCTCTGATCATACTCCGCTCATCTTTGACTCCGGCGAAGGGCTGCCGGAGCGAAGTAATCGCTTCTTCTTCGAATCGGGCTGGTTCGAACGCCAGGACTTCCTTCCCATGCTCCACAATGCCTGGCTCAATCTCTCGGCCAAAGTGGGAGGCCGGGATATCATTGACTGGTGGCAGTTCATGTCTGGCAGCTTGCGCCAACTCCTCCGGGGTTGGGCTCGCAACTTGGGCATGGCCAGCAAACGGGAGAAAGAAAGCCTGATGACCCAAATTATGCAACTTGATGTTCAGGCCGATTCGAGTGGGTTGGATGAGGACGATTGGGCTCTTAGATATTACCTCGAAGACCAACTCCTCCAAATCGTTAGTGCGGAGGAAGAATACTGGCGACAAAGAGGAAGGGTCAAATGGGCTCTCCAGGGGGATGCCAACACGGCCTACTTCCATGCTGTGGCCAATGGTCGGAGACGAAAGTGCTCGATCTCGTCTCTTAATCTTGGGAACGAAATCACGAATGATCCCAGGAAAATTCAAGTAGCCATTTATGATTTCTACCGTGACTTGCTAGGATCGGCGGGGAGCCGCTCCTGTAGCCTGTCCCCAAGGACTTGGCCCTCAAATGCTCAAGTTTCGTTGGAGGACAACAATCAGCTGATGCTGACTTTCTCTGAGGAGGAGTTAGACTTCATTGTCTGGGAGATGAAATCCGACACGGCCCCTGGTCCCGACGGCTTCCCTATTCTGTTCTTCAAGCGGTTCTGGCCCAATGTTAAGCGTGGGGTTCTCCATATTCTCAATGATTTTATGCTGGGACGCATAGACATCTCTCGCCTAAATTTCGCCATCCTCACCCTGATCCCAAAAGTCCCTGGGGCAGACTGTGTTTCCCAGTTTCGCCCAATGGCCCTCATTAATGTGATCTTCAAAATCGTATCTAAGGCGTTTGCGTATCGTCTTGATCCCATTGCGCAGAAAACCATCAGTCTGAATCAAACGGCGTCATCAAAGGGAGAAACTTGTTGGAAGGCCCTCTTGCACTCATTGAGATTGTTCATGAGTTGCGTTCTAAGAAGTTGGGAGGGATTCTCCTTAAAATCGACTTCGAGAAGGCTTACGACCGGGTGAACTGGGAGTTCCTGGCCGAAGTGCTTCGATGCAAAGGCTTTGAAGAAGCATATATCCACAGAGTGCTACAATTAGTATCCGGCGGTCAGACTGCCATCTCCATCAACGGAGTGATTGGCCCGTACTTCAGGAACAAAAGAGGGGTGCGCCAAGGGGACCCATTATCCCCTCTTCTGTTCAACTTCATTGGTGAGGCGTTGTCGGGTATCCTCTCTGCCGCGGGGGCGGCAGGCCACCTACAGGGTGTGGTGCCCCATTTGTTCCCTGGTGGGATTTCCCATCTTCAGTATGCGGATGATACGCTTATCCTCATCCAAAACTCGGAAGAAAACATAGCCAACCTCACATTTTTTGCTTATGTGCTTTGAAGATATGTCCGGTTTGAAAATCAACTACCATAAGAGTGAAGTCATTGTGATGGGCCAACCTTTGGAGGAACAGCAAAGAGTCGCGAATAAGCTGAATTGTAAACGCGGCTCTTTCCCTCTCATGTATCTTGGGCTCCCTGTCTCGGACAGGAAGCTCCGACTTGAACAATGGTTGTTCTTGGTCCGCAAGCTGGCCGGTAGAATTGAACCGTGGCTGAGTAAACCCCTCACCTCTGGGGGAAGACTGATCCTGTCCAACGCGTGTCTTGATAGTATTCCCATCTTTGCCATGGGCCTCTTCCTGCAGCATGACGGGATTCATGCTAGATTCGACTCACACCTCCAAATTCTTCTGGGAAGGAGCGGGCAATAAGCGTAAGTATCATATGGTCAATTGGCCTTCGGTTTGCCGACCGAAATCCTCGGGAGGATTAGGCTTGCTTAACTCAAAAAAGATGAACATTGCCCTGCTGTCCAAGTGGATTTGGAAGCTATACCAAGACGAGGCTTCTATCTGGGCGACGATTATCAGAGCCAAATACCGCGACGCCGATAACCTGTTCGAGGGCACCGGACACGGGGGCTCGCAATTAAGCACTTCTTCAAGTTGGGAGCGAAACACGTCATTGGTGATGGACGGCGCACTCTTTTCTGGACTGACTGGTGGTGCAGTAACCAGCCCATCAAAGAATTGTTCCCTGACCTCTTCAATATATGCACTAACCCTAATCTCACGGTGGCTGCGGCCCTAGATGCGGGGGATCTCAATATCACCTTCCGTCGCTCCCTCAGCCTGGAAGGACGAAGGCAATGGAGCGATCTGGGGACGCTCATCGAGCCCTTTACCCTCTCTAGTAGCAAAGACAAAGTCTTATGACACTTAGAACCTTCGGGCAAGTTCTCTGTGCAATCGTTGTATGCCAAACTCTCTCAAGGGGCGTCTGTTGCTTATCACAAGGATGTCTGGTCCGCTAAAGTACCCCTGAAGATCAAAATTTTCGCTTGGCAGCTCATCCTCGACAGATTACCTTCTAGCAAGCAAATCGCGACGCGTCACGGCCCTGCCTCGGGTAACTGCGCTCTTTGCGGCCAGATGGAAGATGCTGGGCATATTTTCTTCTCTTGCTCCCTTGCAAAGTTTGCTTGGAGTGCCATCCGTCAGATTCTCGACTGTAACTGGAACCCTGGGAACTTCCCACAGTTCCATGCTATTCTTTCCAGCCTTGCGGGAAGGGCCCGTAGACTGTTGTGGTTTCTCTTTCTCGCCCAATCGTGGGCCCTGTGGAACATTCGTAATGAACTTACTATTGAAAAGAAAGTTATTAACCACCCCGCTAATGTGATTTTCAAAACTGCTCTTTTTATACAGCTATGGAGCGGCAAGGTAAAGCCAAGCGACCGGGAGGGCCTCCAGTGGGTGGAGAACAAGCTGAGGGAGCTATACGCCGCCGTGAGACCAGGTCACTCAAGCCAGTGAAGATTTAGTTTATCTCGCTCGCGAAGTCTGCCCTTGCACCTTCTCCTTGTTCCGTCTTTAGTCTGGTTACCCGTGTTTTATCTCTTCTAGTTGTGTTACCGTTTGGCTAAGCTGTACGCCGCATCATTGTATAACTTGTTGAACCTGAGGGCTTTATTAATTTAAAGTCGGGCACGCTGTTGCCTTTTATCTAAAAAAGAATTTACGAGGTGGAATTCCTTGTATGTATAGAGATAGTTTTAACTTCCCAGTAGCATTTTCATTTTGCTGCGTTGCCTTTCCTACTGAGATGTATGAACTGTTAATTTCCCTTGGTGGTTTAGTGATTGATTTGTACTGTTTGCTCGATATTAATCCCATCCATTTTCATTAATCCCATCCATTTTCTGAACACTATTGAATATTTAGAGTTGAAGTAAGCCTTTGTGTAGTTCACTATAGTTGTGCAAATATATAAACTGTAAGCTGAATGAGTCAAGTCCAATTGACCTCTTCTTTAAGTGATCTTCATAGTAACTCAGTGGACTGAAACGGTTCCAGAGTTTGTAAAGTTGTAAAGTACCGATATACGTTAGTGTTGCCTTTGTTTTGCACTGTCATATTTAATTATGTGCCTCAGAAGAAACCAAGGGATGTTTCTTTTGGTGCATGCGCTTTACTGCTTTATGTACACATGTTGCAGCAACTATAGTATTACGATAATACTCAGTACTAAGTTCTAAATACGATTTCCAAATAGTTGTATTATGACCATAACGGCCGATAAATAGCGGGTACATGTTTTCTTTTCTAAAGCAGCTTTTTTCTACCGTATTAGTATTATTTGTATACTGAAAGGAATCTATGTACTTTGATGACTATGTAAGAACATATTTCGATATTAAACTGTGCTTTTGCTTGTAGAATTTATCCTTAAGAAATTTGAGCTGTCCAGATTTTTTTTTTTTGAAGTAGAGCTGTCCAGATTTTGCTTGTACAATCTTTCATTGTAGTGTTTTCAAACTTACCGCTAAACTGAGCTGTTATTTTTTGCTAAACTGTATTGCAGTGTGTTGGTGTTGTTTACATCCTTGTAATATTGTCGTTTTCCAGAACTTCTGCTATTTTGCTGCACAACACACTGTTTTGCTGCTGAACTGGACAATTATTTCGCTGTTGTTTTCCTGCTGAACTGAACCATGTCCTGCTGCTTTTGAGTGGGAAGAAAAATCATGTATCCAATCATTGTTGTCGAAGCCATTATCAAAATTTCAACTGTTTTGCTGAACTGCGGTACATTTAGCTGTATCGTTGTTTGCCTGGATGTGTTTGTTGTGTACCTTGAGTTAACTAAAATTGTTGTCCGAATTGCAGTAGAGCTAACCGAAATTTTCTTGAGAATCACTGCAGCGGCAAGGATGCTGGGTGGGTCCAAGGGGTCGGAAGAGGATGTAGGAGGGGTGCAAGGAGCCGTCAGGGACACTAGCAGATGCTGCTGTAGCTCCACATAGATGGGCAGGCAACATGCGGAAATTCAATTCGGCTCCCGGGTGCATATACTCCCTCTATCAAAAAGTTATATTTCAAAATGTCGAAAAATTTTGACAAAAAATTCTACACGTACATCTCCACAATATACGTAAGTTCGTCAAGTTTCATCAGGAACCAATATGTTTTGTGGTCTGTGTAAAAAAAAGAAAATTTATCTTCTAAAAAGCCTTATTTTCAGCATTGAATTTTGTCTTTTTTACACACGTCACACGACAAATCGGATTTTTATGAAACAAATTTGTGAGCGTGTAGCACGTGAAGATGTACGTTCCTATTTTTCGTTTCAATTTTTTGGAAATTTCAAAATATATGTAGCATGTATTTCAAAATAAAGGGAGCATATGCTCCCATGTGCCAAAACACCATTCCCGCAACCTGGCTATGAAATGTTATTGTCTGCGCGACCATGTTATTGGACCTAATGTGCATACGAATTCCACCACTTACGTTCTGTAATATGCTTATATAAAATGATGGTTATAATACTGTTTCGCTTTTGTCTTTGCGCCGGGGCGCAACCGGTCATCTAGTATAAATAGAAACAGAGGGAGAGGAGGCATGCCATCGAGCAGCCCATTGTTTCATGGTATCAGAGCGGGTCATCCTCCCCGCCACATAAACCCCTCCCTCCCTCTCCAAAAACCCTAACCCTAGCCGCCAACCTCCCTCCCCTCTCCCACCATGACTCCCGAAGAGATCGCAACCAAGGAGCGCGAGCTCGAGGCTCGTGCCAAAGCCCTAGATGACCGTGAAGCCTCCATCAACCAGCAGATCATCGCCGCCACCAACGCCGCCGCCGTCTCCCTTCCGGATGGCCAAACACCCTCCCCAAACCCTAACCCAACCGAACCCACCACCACCATCTCCCACTCCACCCCCTGCCGCGGCAGAGAACTATGCTGCCGCGAGCCCACGCCAGCCTGCCGCCGTCTCTTCTCCTGCCGCGGCAGCCTCTTCCCCTGCCGTGGCAGCTCTTTCCCCTGACTCGCGTCCACGGCAGCCTGCCGCCGCTCTGTCTCCTGCCGTGGCAGCGCCGCGGCCCAGCTTTACTCATGTGTACACTCGCCGCCGTTCGGTACCACCACCCGTTATCCATCGCACTCGTAGCACCACCGGTAAACTCCCACCTCCCATCGATAAACTCAATCTCTCCGCCACCGTCTCTTCCCCTATTCCTCACAATTATCTAGTTGCTCTTCGTGATCCTTCCTGGTTCTCCAAAACCAAACCTGGACTCTCGTCCCTCCCCCTCCCGGTGCCAACATCGTCAGTGGCAAATGGATTTTTCGTCACAAATTCAATTCCGATGGATCTCTTGCTCATCACAAGGCACGTTGGGTCGTTCGTGGTTTCACACAACAACCTGGCATTGACTTCGATGAGACTTTCAGCCCCGTCAATCCAGCCACCATCCGTGTTGTTCTCTCCCTCGCCGTGTCTCAAAATTGGCCCATCCATCAACTCGACGTCAAAAACGCCTTTCTTCATGGCAATCTTTCCGAAGAAGTCTACAGCCAACAACCCTCGGGGTTTATCGATCCCTCTCGTCCCACTCATGTTTGTCGTCTCCTCAAATCACTATACGGTCTTAAACAGGCTCCTCGGGCTTGGTTTCAATGATTTGCTACCTTTGCTCGTTCCATTGGCTTCCTTGAATCCAAATCTGATAACTCTCTTTTCACTCTCCATCGTGGCTCTGACATCGCTTACCTACTTCTCTATGTTGATGACATCGTTCTCATCACATCCACCACTTCCTTTCTCCATTCTATCATCAACACTTTGAGCCGCGAGTTTGCCATGAAAGACCTCAGACCCCTTCATCATTTTCTCGGTATCTCTGTCACTCGCCAACCCCATTCTCTTCACCTATCTCAACAACAATATATCCTAGACATCCTCCACCGTGCCGGCATGAGTGACTGCCATCTGTCCTCCACACCTGTTGATACCAAAGCAAAACTTCCTGCCTCTACCGGTCCTCCTGTGGCCGATCCCTTTCTCTATCGCAGTCTAGCCGGCGCTCTTCAATACATGACTCTCACTCGGCCCAAAATCTCCTACGCTGTTCAACAAGTTTGTCTTCACATGCACGATCCCCGTGAACCTCACCTCCTCATTGTCAAACGGATCCTTCGCTACCTCAAAGGGACTCTTGATCATGGTCTTACTCTTCACTCCTCCACCTCTCACTCTCTCATTGCCTACTCGGATGCTGATTGGGCAGGATGTCCAGTTACTCGCCGGTCTACGTCAGGGTACTGTGTGTTCTTGGGTGACAACCTGGTCTCTTGGTCATCTCGCCGACAGCCCACCGTGTCACGCTCTAGCGCTGATGCTGAATACCGTGCTATTGCCACTGCCGTTACCGAGACTTGTTGGCTCCGTAATCTTCTGCAGGAGCTCGGACGTCCTCTTGACAGCGCCACGATTGTCTACTGTGATAACGTGAGCGCTGTTTATCTCTCGTCCAACCCAGTTCAGCATCGGCGTACCAAGCACATCGAACTTGGTATACATTTTGTGCGTGAGAAGGTGGCTCTTGGGGCTCTGCGAGTGCTACATGTACCCTCCAGTTCCCAGTTTGCTGACATCTTCACTAAGGGACTACCGTCTGTCTTATTTCATGAATTTTGATCCAGTCTTCACGTCGGTGAAGCACCGAGTTCAGACTGCGGGGGCGTGTTTGGGAGACATCCTCCCGTGCGGCTAACCAAGATTAGTTAGGATATTTCTTGTGTAACAATACTTGTAAACTTGACTTGTACCTCAAGTCCTTGTGCATATAAATAGAAACAGAGGGAGAGGAGGCGTGCCATCGAGCAGCCCATTGTTTCACTGGGCTAGATATATTGTCCCGTACACTTCATATTGTTAACCCATATCTGGAAAACTCCATAGTATTAGCGTAAATGACAAGAAACTACCACATTACATGCGGTTATGTCTGAAAACTACCAATATTGGGCAAGACGACACATAACTACCACTTCAGGGGCATAGTCGTGACAAAAAGCACTAATTTTGCTGATTAGCCGTGTTAAACCGTTTTCTGACCTTTCGGACCCACCTGTCGGGTCTACGTGGCTGAAATAGAAAGATCGAACCTCACTACAAGAATTTTATAACCTTTGAGGGTCAATTTGCATAATCACCGAAAGGATAAGATTCACAACCACAACCGCATCCCACCATCCCACGACCGGCCTACCAGGGTCACCGCCACCGGCTTGGACCACGCCGCCGCCCGCTCCCCTTCCACAACCGCCGCCGCCTCCCCAGCAATCATGCTGCTGGCTCTGCTACGCACAGCTACCGCCGGCGACTTCCCTTAGCCCCTACCAGAGAGGGCACACGAGCTCTCCGGTGAGGAGATCCCCTACCCTACCGCCGGCCAGGCGCGGCGTGCAGAGGTGCAACCGCATCTCCCTTGGCTCCCGTGTCGCCTGCCGCAGCTACGCCATCACCTCCTTCTGCTCCGCCGGGTTGGCGCCGTCCGTCGCGCCGAGCACAACCATGATCTCCTCCACCACCGAACCGCTCCTCTGCAACGGCTCCTGGCGTGGTGGCTCGTAATGAGACCGCGACCTCGACTGCTCGTGGCGCAACGGCATGAGGTGGCGGACTATGTCACCGGCAGTGTCGAGGGAGAGCGGGGAAGGGTGTGGAAGCCCGAGGCGCTCTCACCAGTTGAGGATGGCGGAGCGGAGCGCGATGTTGGGAATGAGCACGAGCGGGGAGGACGGGAGGTCGGCGACACCGGGCGGATAGAAGGCGAGCGCGTCGCAGGCCTGGATGCAGGTGCGCTTGATGGTCCGGCCCGGCGGGACGATAACGGGGTCGGCCATCAGCGTGCCGGAGATGGGGTAGGGGAACTCCACCGGTGGGTCCATGGTGGTCGTGAAGGCGCTTATGAGTATCTTTTCCTTTTTTAAAAATCTATTTTGTATGTGGAGAATTGATGAGGACATGTGTGTGACAAGAAAATAAGAAATCTAGGATTTTCTGTAAAATGAAACTGGTGATTTGCTTTTCACTTGCCAAGTGGACCAGGTGGGCCCGAACGGTCAGAAAACGGTTTAACACGGCTAATCAGCAAAATCAGTGATTTTTGTCACGATCATGCCCCTGAAGTGGTAGTTATGTGTCGTCTTGTCCAATATCGGTAGTTTTCAGACATGACCACCTGGAATGTGGTAGTTTCTCGTCATTTACTCTTAGTATATTATCTTAACCGTTTCTCCCTTCAAGGCTTCAAGCAGACTTTAGACTCGTTTAATAAATAAAACTTAAACAGCAAACCGATACAAGTTGACGATAACACCCTCTTACAAAAAAGGTTAAAACAAAGAAAAAACATTGAAGAGGGTAGCAAAGCTACCGACTCAAAGTCGAGCAAGAAAATCCGAGAAGCCAAACCTAACATAGTGCAATCTAAGGGCATCTCCAACCGCGCGACCCAAATGGACGCGCTGGGCCGTCCGTTTTGGGCCGTTTGGGTGGCCGAACGGACACCCGGACAGCGGCCCGCGTCCGCGTGTCCGTTTGGGTCACACGCTGCGCCCAACGCGCGGACGCACCGCATATGTAATTAAAAAAACAAAAATAAAAATAAAAAAGGAAAATAGCCAAAAATAACATTAAACTAGTGGTTAATTAAACTTAGCCGGCAATTTTTACACAAAAGAAAGCCCTATATGGGCTTTAAACTAAAAAAAAGAAACCCTAGACAGGGTTTGCGAGCACGGTGGCCGCCGGCAGTACTACCCCAGTAGTACTCGTCATCGTCGGCGTCGATGATGACGACGCCCCCGGCGGCGACGCGCTGTTCCGGCTCGAAGCGCCGGAGGGCACCGGGGACTCCGGCGGGGCTCCCACTGCGCCCTTTCCCAGGCGGAGTGCGGGTTCACGGCCTGCGCAGCCGTGCCCTCCGCGCGGACTCCTGCCGGAGCTGCTCCTCCGCTGCGGCCTGCGTGGCCAGGCGCTCCTCCTCCGCCAGGCGCGCGGCCCGGCGCTCCTCCTCCTCCCGGAGCGCCGCCGACGCGTTGCCTCCTCCGACGGCGCGCCAGCTCGAGGAAGGCCCACGCCTCCGCCTGGGCGTCCTCCTGGGCCTTCCTGGCCGCCTCCTCCAGCGCGGAGGTGCGCAGCGTCTCGGCGAGGTGCGGCCATTTGGCCAGCTCGTCGAGGTCGCGCTGCTCGCGGGACGCCGCGAGCGCCGCCTGCAGCTCCGGTCGTCCTCCTCCTCCCGGGGCTGCGGCTGCGGCTGTGGCTGGGGCTGGGGCGCGGGCTTGTTGATGTAGAGGCCGCCGGGCGGCGGCCAGCCCGCCTAGCAGGTGTGCGCGGCTACGCGCGAGGCCGCGCCGTTGAGGATGTGAAGCACGTGCACCGACGCGCATCGTGCTCCACCTCGAACCACAAGTCCCAGTTGGGACTTGCGTCGCCGTACGCGGGGTCCTGCGGAGGTCCGCCGGCAGCTGAGCGTGGCGCCGGATCTCGGCGTAGCGGCGCGGCCGAGCCGGATGGCGGCACCGAACCCGATCCGCTCAGGTGCCAGCCGTGGGGGAGGTGCACGTCCCCCCACGGCATTGGGACGCCGGCATCCCAGAACATCTGCGCCACCGCTACGGTGACGTAGATCCGGTCGCGTCTGGGCATCGCCGGTGGCCCCATGGCGAACGGCGCCGGCGCGTGGCCGCCGCGCTGCCGGCCTCGTGGTCGTTGGCGGATGGCGAGAACTCGCGTCGGGGCCATGGCGGCGCGGAAGCTTCGAGCTCGCGCGTGCGGCCGGAGTGGAAAGTGGGGACTGGATAGGGACAGTCCCCTTCCCCAGTTCACATTTAATAGGACTAGGAAAATTGCCCGTGCGTTGCGACGGGATAGAAAAGAAGTCCTAAAAGCTGATCAATTAGTTTATTAAAATGTTTTGAAACATGTTAATGCTGCACCTTGTTATATACCTAAATTCGAACAATAAAAGATTGTTTTACTAAAAAAACTATCACAGACAAATATTGAAATGGTTGCTTGTATCTGCAAAGAAACAATTATATGCAAGTGTAAATGCACACAGAAGAGTTCAAAATGAGATGAAACTGAGTAAATTGCTGCTTGCTAGTAATTAATATAAATTTAGCTTTTATAAAACCTCCTGGTAGCATCCTATTTACATTAGCATGTACCATGACCTCCTATCTTCTATAACTCCTGAAATCAGAAAAGGGATTCGGGTGACCAGATTGCAAACTTAAGTTTCTTAAGCAACCGCAAGCCAAGAAAAACTGTACTACCACCAGGTTTGAGAGGATATACTTCAAAAAAAATATTATAATGGAGGTGGGAAATATAATTGAGCACACTCTCCGGGAAAGGTCAAAAGAAGCAACAATAATCTGATGATTAATACGTAGTAGCATGTTTCCTACACGGTATGTATCCTCAAGTAGAAGAGTTGTTCTATACAGAAGAAAGAAGTGGCATAATCTAATAGAGAGGTTAGCTGACATACTTGAAAAAGATATGAAGACCTACCCGTATGTGAATCCTGCTTTTGAGAAATTCTAGATTCAGCTGCAACTATACATTTCTAGGGACAGATTCAGCTGCATGTATTGATAGTTTCCCTACACATATATGATACACTTTCTTGGTCGGTGGCAAGTTGTATATAGGAGCCGCAAGCTGGCTCGGCGTCGGCGCTGATGCCCGCAAGCTGCCGCGCGCAGGTGATAGTGGCAAACATATTCGAAGTCGGCAAAGTGTAGGTGTTATTTTTAACCTCAGCAACCAGTCGCGGATGGGGCTCTCCTCGCCACCGTCGCGCGAATCAGCATCCGCGAGGACGCTCCGGACGGTAGCCAGCTCTTCAGGGCGTTCAAAGAAATCATACTCTCCCAGCATGTGAGTGGAGCTATCCATCGTCATGTACTCATGTGCATGCAGTCGTTTAAAATCAGCATCCAGAATCAACCGTGTCCCTGCATGCAACTCATAGCTTAATTAAACACACCGTCGTTGGCTCCTCCTAGCCATCGTGGAGGATGGCCAGGCCGCCCCGCCTCCGCTTGTCCTCCATCATAGGCCAGTTCGTGTACGATGTAGGGGCTCTTCTTGTGGGCGCTCCACGCCTCCACACCCATTCAGGCCGCGGCGGCGTCTGGGGATGAGCCATATCGATGCGCTCTTGTAACAGCTGATCCCTGAGAGAGTTCTCAGCAAACGATTCGTTTGGCCAATCGGTGTAGCCGCTACTCCCTCCGCTTCCCAATGGCCGCCGCGGACTCTCCCCTACTCCCGATGGCCGCCGAATCGCTTCCAGGCCATGTCCAGAGAGATGCAAATAAGGAGAGGGTAAGGGCCAGGCAGATTAAACGACGGGGACCTCTTCTTTGCCTCATGAGGGAGGCAGGGAGCACGATCTGATCGAACCCATGCTGGACAGGGACGTTGTGCTGGGACGACGAACTCTTCCTTCGGCTTCGATTCGATTTGTTTGGCCACGGACTCATAGGGAAGCACCCAGTTTTAAGGCCGGGCCAGGCCAGGCCCTGCTCAATACGACTCTGATAGGAGACAACTTACTGTAAGAATCAGAGTTGTACACGTTGGATCGAAGAAAACCGGGCGGACGAAAGTTTGACCTACCAAACCATGCGGAACGGACGAAAATTTGACGGACCAAAACCACGGAAACGCTTCTCCCTTTATTATTAGGTATAGACTGGGGCACCGACAGGTGGGCCAGCCACGCGGACAGGCGGACACGCGAGGACGCCGCGTGCCATCCGCGGCCACGCAAACCCGGCCCAGATTTGGGCCGGGTTTGCGTCGTTCCGGACGCCGCGGCCGTCCGCTTTTGCGGTACGTCCCCGCGTTGGGCCGGGTTTTTGTCCGGTTGGACCCATCCGGACGCGCGGGTCGCCCGGTTGGAGATGCCCTAAACTACCACGCATGAACAAAGCTATGAAGAAACCATCGGACACCGTTGCCCCGGACACACCAAGGTATCTTTGGAGAGGGGTGCCTGCCCTCTTGCTTTTGGCTGCAGAGCGCCGTTCCTACCATCCAACGACGATGACAGAGCAAGAACAATGATGAAGTGTTTAGGATATTGGACACCACCGGGTGCCAATATGCATCATGCTAGGGTGATGGCAAGCCGGAATTCGCCGACATACAACGAGCTATACCCGAAGAGGGTGGCCGACAAGATCAAACTAGGGTTTTCACTCGTAGCTCAGACACCGAGAGGTGCTCACAACTGCAAAACCGATGTAAGTTGGCTCGACTTTTTAGTATCCGGGGCTAAGAAGATTCACCCTGAGGCCTCCTTGATTCAAAGGATTTTTTCTAGTAACTTAGATTGAATTAAATCTTAAAATTGTTTCCTGTGATGGTGATTTTATAGGGAATCCTAAAGAATAGAAACTCGTGTTTTTTGCTAATTCATTCCCACAAGACCGTGGTGTCGGTGACGCCGGCCCAGCCCCGCAGCGACGGTACATGTAGAGCTGGAATAATAAAATTTCGGCCCTTCCGATCTGAAAGCTGGGTATGCATACGTTTCAGAATGCTGCGACCGAATCCGAGCCTGGTGTCAGGTGTGCCGGCGAAGACCGACGCGCCGTGCCGGTCGACCGTGGAATCCCCGTGCCGCGTACTTGTTATGGCCCGGCCGGTTGCAACCGCCGGCTAACTAGTCTTGATGATGATGATGATGATGATGAGACGAGAAAGTAAGACACGATCCCGGCGAAGCGGCCGGCGGCGACAGCGAACGTCGGAAGGCGGGGGGCCAGCATCGACCTCGCCCGGAAGCTCTGGACTGGACTCTGCGTAATGGGGGCGGCAGGAGTATTTGGCGTATCGTTGTCCGCGATCTTTTGGCGTGCCGCGTGTGCAACGGGGGTCGTCGCTGGAATTAATCAGCTAGGCCGAGGCACGGCTGACGGCCAGGTCGTAGTTCTAGCAAACACCACGACAGTAACTGATGCGACGAAGTGGCAGCCGATCCTTCGCCAAGAATACGAGTAGGACCGAGCGGAGGTAGTCTTGTCGCCGTCGGTAAGCGTGGCGATTAGCGTCGGTGAACTTTCCGATAAGAGCATCTCCAGTCGCGTCCCCCAAACCGTCCCCCAAACCGCGCCGGATTGAGCGTTTGGGGACGTTTCGTTGTTGCGCGTTTGGGGACGTCGCTCCCCAGTCGCGTCCCCAAACAAAATTTCGCAAATTTTAAACTTAACTAGATTAGATTCGTCCAAATTTACATAGATTCGAACGAAATTTGACTAACTTTAAAACTAAACCTAATCTAGAACCCGGCGGCCGGAGGCGTCGTAGTACTGCTGGAAGTTGTACATCTCGTCGGTGACGACCTCCTGCTTGCCGCGCTCGTCGACGGGCTCGTCCACGGGCTCGTCCTTCACCAAGCCGCTTGGTCCTCGCCGTCGTCGGTGAGGTCCACCGCGGCTTGCCGGAGTCGAGGATGGACATGGCGATCGCCGTCCAGGTCGCCCCTCCAGGCGTCCTGTCGTCCATGGACGCCATGAACGCCGCCCGCAGCCCGGGCAGTCCTCGGGGTCGCCGGCTGGCGATGAGCCGCTGCGCCGCCGTACTCCGCCGCAGCGCCGCCTGCGACGCTTCCTCCGGCTCCTCCTTCACCTCCGGCTTCGGGATGAGGAGGGCGCCGCCGCGCCTCCCGCTGCCGCTGCCGCCACGCCTTGTGTTGACGGGCGTCGCCGGCTCCTCCTTGACCTCCCGTTTGGGGACGGTGTAGGGCGCCGACCGGTACGACGAGGACGGCGTCGATCGCGCCGGTCCCGAGGAAGAAGAGTGCGAGGAGGACGAGTACGCGTCCTCCTCGGCTGCCATTGAGGAGACGGCGGCGGCGACGACGGCATCTCCGGCCCGCGGAGCGCCGTTGCGGATGCCGCGGATGACGTTCTCGGAACGCCCCAGAACAGGGCGCGGCCGTCCTTGTTCCAGCTGTTGGGGCCGCCGACGAGCCCGTCGGTGCTGTGCATCTCGACGTCGTACTTGGCCTTGAAGTACGTCGTCCACCGGGCGTCGTTGTTCTCGACCGCCCACGTCGGATCCCTCCGCTCCTCCGCGGTGAGTTGAGCCCGCCGGGCCATGACGGCGTCCCACCATTGGTCCGTGCGCGGCTTCGGCGGCGGCGGAACGCCAATGCCGTTCACGGCCATCCTCCGCCCGCCGCTGCTTGGCAGCCGCATGTCCGCGGGACGGGATACCGGGCGCGGTACAGCCCACGCTCCGCCACGGTGAGGCTGCCGCGTCCGTTCGCCGCGGCGATCTTGCGGGAGGACGACATTTTTTTGAGCGGCGAGGAGAGGATCTGGGAGGGGAGGCGGCGGCGACGAGAAGGATGAGCGGCGCTAACTGCAGGGCGCCTTAAAACAGCGGCGGCAGCGGGTGGTTGCACGCAATAACTCCGGCGCGGACGGCCGCGGCCATGCACGACGAGACGCGCCCTGCGTCGCCTGGGAAAACAGGGACGCCATTAACGTCGCTTGACCAAAGGTAGGCGACGGGGTTTTAGCCTTCCGTGCCGCTGACGCGTCGGGCCCGCGTCGGTTGGCCTCGCTGTTGTGTCCGGCGCCCGGAGCGTGTGGGACGGGGACGGGCTCGGGGCGCCGGACACCGTATCGGGGCGCGCCGGACAAAAAAGGCTTTGGGGGACGCGGCTGGAACGCTTTTTTGTCCGGCGCGCCCCAAATCGCTTTGGGGGACGGTTTGGGGGACGCGACTGGAGATGCTCTAAGGTAGTGCGTCATCCAGGGAGTGGACAGTTAACTTGCTTTATATTTTAGATAGAATCTTCTATCTAAAATATTAGAAAGAATGTACTCTTCTATCCAAATATAATTTGCATCCATAAAATAAATCCAAATTCCAGCAGTAGTCGCGTCATCCAAACCGTCCTCCAAACGACGCCGGATTGAACGTTTGAGGGACGTGTTTTGTTCGTGTCGCGTTTGGGGATGTCGCTCCTCAGTCGCGTCCCCCAAACAAAATCCCCAAATAAATATTAGTGCACTAAAATAAAGGTTTTTATTCAAAGTTAATTATATATTACAAAGTTTGAATGAAAACAGCTACATTTCATCTAAACCCCAGCCTACTGACCGTCCGGTGGTGCGTTCAACGGTCCTGCCCCGTCGTCGCCTCGCCTCCGCCGCAGCTCCTGCTGCGCGCGCCGCCTCTCCATGCGTAGGGCGGTGGCCAGACGCCGCTGCTCCAGCAGCGCGTCGTCGCCTGCCCTACCCTGCTGCGCCGTCTGGAGGGAGAGCTCGACGGCGCGGTGAATCTGCGCCTCTTCGCGGGCACGGGCGGTGTCCTGGAAGGATGGTGAGAGAGACGATAGGGTTTGTGTGTGAGAGAGACGATGAGAGGTGGCCCTTTTTTATAGGCTGGAGGGAGGCGGGGGAGCGGTGGCGCTCATCCTGCATCAATAATCACAAGTCATCATTACCCAGAAAGGGTTCAGACTATTTTTATCTCTCCAATTATCTTGGGAATATAGATATTATACAACACAAATCAATGCATATAATCAATACTGCATAAGCAGTTCATATAAATACAAGTGATCAGTGCATGAATTCAAATCCATTTATTGCTCAATAAGCAACATCAACACAGTGAGGCAACCAGTAGGATACCCAAAGGCATCCTAGTCGTTGATTCATGATCAATGTGCTATTAGGGACAACAGCAGCTCACCAGTACATAGTAAGCAGCTCTAGCAGGCTAGTAAAATTGCAGTAGCATCGGACAAGCATCAAGATCATCTAAGCAAGGAACCAGTAACCTAGCCACTAGCATAGAGTGATCCAAATGGTGTATCCGGATCAAATACAAACCATAGGAGAGCCCAAGAATCACCACAAGCATCAGACAGTTAGCCACTGCTAACAGCAATGCAACAAATAAGCATTTGATCAAGCACATGAGCAACAACAGGTAGAGCAAGGCTAGCGCAACAATCAATTGAGCATAAGCAAGCAATTGGCATAGCAGCAACAGGTTTAGGAGAAGCACCAACACAGCATAGCAGGGCTAATAGGCAGCAGCAGCACAATGCATAGATCAACCAGTAGCCAGAGCTCATGGTAGAAGGAGTAGAGAGGAGAGAAGAGAGGGATAACAGTAAGTACCTAGTGAAGCGCATGTCAGCGTCCATGGTGGCATGGTGGCACAGGCCAGCCATGGTGGCGCCAAACCACGGCCAGGCCGGTGCCAGCCACGCACCACCACCAGCGAGGGCGGCGAGCAGCACCAGCACGTCCGGGGACGCCAGTTCGTCGGAAATCGACGCCAAACCCGCAAACCCTAGGCGCGATAGGGCTTGCGCACGAGCGGGAGAGGCGGAGAACTTCAAATCGACGCGGACAGATCGACGCGCCATCGACTTCTGCTTCGAACGCGACAAACGGCGAGGTCCAGGACCGCCGGTGACATGGGCATCCCGAATGGACCTGCCGAATAAGGTACCCGGGGTTATTTGGAGGCCCATTATCCAAATATTATGAAGTCCGGAAGCCCAATAAAACCCCGATATGGAAGAAAGAGATAGATTAGGAATAGTCTTGTGTCAATACGGGAAGGACTCAAATAGTCTCCCGAACTTTGTAACTTGTACGATACGAAAGCCTCGGCTCCACCTCCTATATAAAGGGGAGCCGAGGGAGCAAGAGAGGATCGAATCCATTGTCAACATAACCCTAGTTTTTCATAGTCGAGCACCTTTTTCGGCTGAACCTTCGAGATCTACTTGCCCTCTACTTTCTACGAAAACCGAAGTCTACAATCTGTAGGCATTGACAAGTTAATACCTTGTCAATTGGCGCCGTCTATGGGGATTAGAGGCGTCAAGGAGGTGATCTCGATGGAATCGTCAACATCGTCGACAACAAGCAACGTGATGGACGGAGGTAAATAGGCCAAACCTGATCTCGTCGATTTTGTTCCTCACCCTCCCACCCGTTTGCATGCATATGCCAATCTGGAGAATATGATGGAGATGATGTTCGGGAGCTTCCACTTCCGCATCGGGAAAGAAGGATCGCATCGCCTGGCGGCACCGATTTTTTCGGGACCGTTAGCGGCCAATTCCGATTTCTCGAGATCATCATGATCATCAATCGAGTCAGGCGACGAGGAGGTTTCGCCGCCAAGCTTCATCAAGCCCACCATCGGCGGAGAACTCGCCGATCTTCTCGGCGGCATGTCTTTCGGGTCGTTCACGGGCTCCGATCTGAGCAGCGGAAGCTTTCGACTTCATCGACAGATCTACTTCTATTCGGGAGGTCTTCGCCGATCGATGCGACGGTGTCACCGATCCTGAAGATGATGAAAACACAACTGCAATATACCACCAAGTCTACATAATCGGGGAATCAAGCCAGCCAGAGGATGAAGCGTCGGAAGATTTTGATGACTTGGGCAACCCATACATCGACCCTGCAGATCTCACGCGCGAAACAGGCCCCAAATGCGTCGGCCCCACGCCGCGAGAGAAAGTACAGCTGTCGCAAGCAGCTTGGGACAGAGCTCATGGGGCTATGGATGGCACAGAGCCGATGACCACCAGAAGTATTGCAAGAATACCAATATAAACTCCCGCGCCGGACGAGAGTTAGAGAAACAGAGAAGAGTACTTGAAGCAAGGAAAGCCGCAGCTTCTACGTCAAGTGTTTGTAGGGCAGAACTGAGCCGACAATCAGGAACGTCGGGAGACAACCATAGAGACGGCCGTGCAAGAGGAAGATCTCGATTAGCAAACGTGCCTGAGCATGAAAGAGAGAACCAGATTTAGAACCTCGACATGTCTTTTATGTCAGTAGATACAAGGTGGCACATCATCCCAAAAACGCCGGAAGCAGGATATCTGGCGGCACATGCTTTTATGCTAGCATCCAAACCACCTGCGGGAGATCCCAGGGAAGCATTGTACAATATGGCATGGCAGGAGTAGGAATCATGGGGACAACACTACAAGGAGCAAGTACACCGCAACCCGAGAACGTTCCAAGACAAAATAGTCCTCGACCAACTACGGCGGCGCGAGATCCTCCACGAGAAGGTGACGCAAGAAATACAATGACACAAGCACGAGTCGATAGAGCACCGCAGGAGACAAGAGAACGTCAGCATTCACCGGAAGTTAGCGAAGAAGACATATGTGGAATCCCTTGCTTCACCCAATGGGTTCGCAAAACTCGGGTTCCCTCTGGCTTTAAGCTACCTGATAATTATAAAAAGTTCAACGGATTGCAAGATCCAGAGGACTGGTTAGTCGACTACCTGGAAACAGTGAAGTTTATGGGCGGAACTAGAGCAACAGCTATGCAAAGTATCCAAGTTCACCTCAGTGGAGCCGCACGATCTTGGATGAAGAAGTTACCAAGAGGATCCATCGATAGCTGGGAGACTTTTGAGGACATGTTCGTGAAAAAATTCCGGTCCACGTGTGATGACCCACAAGTATAGGGGGTGTATCGTAGTATCTTCGATAAGTAAGAATGTCGATCCCAACGAGGAGCAGAAGGTGTTGACAAGCAGTTTCGATGAAGGTTTCACTGTAAATGCTCGAGACAAGTATCTGGGGGTTTTGATGTAACGTATGAATAAAGTACAAGTAAGTAAAATGCGAGAGAAATAATTGCAGCGAGTGGCCCAATCCTTTTTAGCACAAAGGACAAGCCGGTTTGTTTACTTATAATGACCAAACGTTCTCGAGGACACATGGGATTTTAGTCTAGTGCTTTCGCTACATACGCTGATTAATCTTCATTGTTTTGATAAGTGTTGTGTGGGTGAACCTATGCTAACGCCCTTCCTAGGACTAATACATACTTGTGATTATACCCCTTGCAAGCATCCCGCAACTACAAGAAAGTAATTAAGATAAATCTAACCACAACCTTAAACTCTGAGATCCTGCGATCCCTCCCGCATCGATATACCAACGGGGGTTTAGGTTCTGTCACTCCGGCAACCCCGCAATTGGCAAACGAGTACAAGATGCATTCCCTAGGGCCCATAAATGGTGAAGTGTCGTGTAGTCGACGTTCACACGACACCACTAGAAGAATAACACCACAACTTAAATATCATAACATTGAATATTACTCAACCATAGTTCACTACTAACAATTAGACTTCACCCATGTCCTCAAGAACTAAATGAACTACTCACGAGACATCATATGGAACATGATCAGAGGTGATATGATGATGAATAACAATCTGAACATAGACTTGGTTCAATGGTTTCACTCAATAGCATCAATAAAGTAGAAATCAATACCGGAGAGTTTCCCTATCAAACAATCAAGATCAAACCCAAATTGCTACAGCGGTGACGATGTCCAGCGGTGGTGATGGCGGTGACGATGGTGGAGATGATGATGATGGTGATGGAGATGATGTCCAGCTCGATGACGGTGACGATGGCGTCGATTTCCTCCGGGAGAGGGAATTTCCCCGGCGGATTCCTGCCCGCCGGAGAGCTCTTTCTCTCTCGGGTGTTCTCCGCCCCGCGAGGCGGCCAACCCTTCGTGAGGATTCCCTCTATGGCTTAGGTCTTCGGACGAGGGTTCGCGAAGAAAAGGAGGCGAAAGAGGCCGAAGGGGCCCCACACGGTGGCGCGGCCAGGCCATGGGCCGCGCCACCCTATGGTGTGGGCCCACCCTGGGTCCAGCTGGCTCCCCCTTCGGCTTCCTCCGTCATCTGGAAAAATAGGATTTTTGGTAAAACCTTCCACAGTTGATCTTCCGGAAATATTGCATCCTGACGGTGCTTTTTCCAGCAGAACTGGCTCTGGTGCTCAATCCCCAAATAATCATGAAACATGCAAAATAGATGAAATAACATAAGTATTGTGTCCCAATATGAAATATATCAATGAATAACAGCAAATTATGATATAAAATCGTGATGCAAATTGGACGTATCAACGTGCAAGAAGCCTGCATCAATAGAGCAGCTGAGTGCCTACAAGCAGAAGTATGATGAGTCGATGAGGGTGTATATCCAGCGATGGAGCATCATAAACAACTCAGCAGCAAATGTATCCAATGAAAGGGCAATCGATGCATTTGTCGCAGGGATCCGAAGAAGAGATTTGATCGAGGACCTGGGTAGATCCAACCCGAGGACAATAGCGGAACTCATGGAGATAGTGAATCGTTGGGCGGACGGCGAAGACGCTATCCAAAACAAACGATAGAGGTCACCCGAAGAGGATCGGAACAGAAACAACAATAAAAATAGACGACGTTATCGTCACTTCTCAGATATTGATGGTCCTAGCCAAGTGGCGGCTGGCTTCCGAGGAAATAGTGGGGGAAATCACCGGGATGACTATCAGAGAGGCAATGACCAGCGCAATGATCATAGAGATGCGCCAGGCTCCAGCAGACAAAATAATCGACCACGATTTCCGAAGCCGCACAATATATCACCCGAAGATCTTCTGAACGAACCGTGTCAGATGCACTTTTACCTCAACAGCGAGGGAAAAAGACAGTCATGTCATCTTTAGAAGGACTGTCAAACTTTCCAAGCGTTGCACAGGTATGCGGAGAGCGCCAATACACAAGCGGCAAACAGGGGGGTATGTACAGGGGCCAAGGAGCGAAATTCACCTGCCACCACCACCCGCGATTACCAGTTTAAATCAGCATCAGTTGCAACTGGCGGCACCTCCAGGCGGCAATGTCGAGTACATTGACTCAACGGGAGCAATGTCGATAATTCAGAAAGGTAGACCGTCGAATAGGGCTTAGAAGTTAATTTCACGACAAGTATACATGGCAGAGAAGATGCCTCCACCGACCATTGAGTACCTTAATTGGTCAGATCGGGACATAACATTCATTCAAGCGGACCACCCGCCTCAAGTTCCATGACCAGGGAAATTAGCTATGATTTTACCGACGATGATTGCAGGATTCGAGATCTCGCGTATATTCATCGACAGAGGAAGCAGTCTGAACCTCATGTACGCGGATACGTTGAGGAAGATGAATATTTCTTTGGCAAACCTGACACCAACGGATACACGTTTTCACGATATTACACCGGAAAAGCCGAACTATCCTTTGGGAAAAATCAATCTCGATGTACAATTTGGAACTCGAGAAAATTTCAGGAGGGAGAAGCTGGAGTTTGAAGTTATAGATTTCCCATCACAGTACCACGCTCTCTTGGGACGACCCGCATACGCCAGATTCATGGTTGTGCCGCATTATACATACCTGTTATGGAGGATCCCTGGACCCAAGGGCCCAATCACGGTGAAAGGAAGCTTTGCGCTGGCAGATAAATGCGGCAAGGATTTCCATAGGCTCTCCGAGACCTTCGGGATGCAGGCTGAGTACGAAGCATCCAATCTCGCCACAAATTACGACGTGTTACCTGACGGAGGAAGATCCTTGCAAGAGCAAGCTTTCGACATCTCCAAGAACTCTAAGGAAGTGCAGATTCACCCGAGAGATCCCAACAAAATGACAGCCATCGCAACAAACTTGGATAGCGCATAGGAAAGTGTGCTCGTCGAGTTCCTTCTTGAGAGCTGGGAAATCTTTGCATGGTGTCCAACTGACATGCCAGGAGTACCGAGGGAACTTGCCGAGCACCCTTTAATCTAGATCCAAGAGCTAGACCAATTTGACAACCTTTGCGACGTTTTTCTGAGCCAAACCGCAAAGCTATGCTATCTGAGATCCGTCGACTCAAATAAGCGGGTTTCATCAAGGAGCTACACACCGAGGCCACATGGGTTGCCAACCCAGTGCTGGTCCCGAAGAAAAACACTAAGGTCCTTCGCATGTGCGTCGACTTCACGTGCCTCAATAAAATTGTCCAAAGGATCACTTTCCCCTCCCGAGGATCTATCAAATTATCGACTCCACAGCGGTTTGCGAACGTCTTTCCTTCCTGGACGCGTATTATGGTTACAATCAGATTCGCTCAAAAGAAGAAGATGAAGTCAGAAAAGCTTTCATAACCCCTTATGGCGTGTTCTGCTATAGGACAATGCCCTTCGGGTTGAAAAACACGGGAGCCACATATTAGAGGATGATGCAGAAATGTCTCGCCACACAGATTTGCAAGAACGTTCAAGTATACATCGACGATGTCATCATCACAACAAAGACAGGGTCCTCTCTCATCGATGACCTGCGAGAAACCTTCGACAACCTAGACAAGTTCCGCCTGAAGCTGAACCCGACAAAATGTTCCTTTGGAGTTCCTGCGGGAGAACTTCTCGGATACCTCGTATCAGCCAAAGGAATCGAGGCTAACCCAGAAAAAATAAAAGCCATCGTGATGATGAGGAAACCAACTAAGCTCAAGGAAATACAGCAGCTGACTGGGCGAGTCGCAGGTTTGAGCAGATTCATCGCAAGGTTGGGAGAAAAAGCGCTACCTTTTACACGCTCATCAAGCAAGGAGAAAAGTTTGAGTGGAACGAAGAATCGGACAAATCTTTTGAGCATCTCAAGCGAACGTACAATTTCGACACCACCAATACTAGTGGCTCCGAAGGATAAGGAACCTCTCCTGTTATACATCGCGGCCACACATCAGGTGGTCAACACAGTCCTCGTGGTAGAGCGAGAGGAGGAAGAAAAGATTCATGGGGTACAGTGGCCAATATATTTCCTTAGTGAAGTCTTATCACCATCCAAACAGCGCTACCCGTAGTATCATAAGTTGGCATATGGAGTTTTCATGTCAGCAAGATAGCTAAGGTACTATTTTTTGGTACACCTGATAATAGTGGTTAACGAGGCTCCTCTCTCAAATATATTGAACAATCCAGAGGCTACAGGATGTGTCTCCCTTTGGGGAATCGAGCTTTCCCCTCGGGACATCACATATGAAAAAAGAAAGGCGATCAAGTCACAAATTCTGCCTGACTTAATCGCAGAGTGGATGGAGTTGCAAAACATGGGACCACCAGATCTTTCGCGTAGCTGGCACATGAATTTCGACGGGTCTAAGAGGCTGGAAGGAGCAGGAGTAGGCGTAATACTGGCCTCACCCCAGGGGGACAAGATGAAGTACATATTGCGGATGACCTTTCCCAATGCATCAAATAATGAAGCAGAATATGTGACTCTGATTCATGGGATGAAGATGGCTAAGGCGTGCGGTGCTACCCGCCTAAAAATATTTGGCGACTCCCAGTTGGTGGCCCAACAAGTGATGAACAAGTGCGATACGATCAACGACATCATGATACAGTACCATACAAGGGGGTGTACAACGAATTCGAGAAACTCTTTGATGGCTGTGAAGTTAACCACATCAGCAGGCTCAGCAACGACGAAGCCGACGTTTTAGCAAACATCGGCTCGCAATGTCTTCCAATACCACCTGGAGTCTTTTGGGAGGAAATAAGCAAGAGGTCAACCAAGGTGAAGAAGGTACCAAAGCAGTCGAAGAAAAAGGAGAAGTCCAAGAAAGAATCGGGGGCTCCAGCAGCTCCAGAGGCACATACATCGGAAGATGAGGAGGAACCAGACGAAGTCATGATGATCCAAATCTCCTGGATGCAAGTATACCTAGCGTACATCACAAAGAAAGAGATACCCGACGATCCGGTCGAAGCAAGGCGAGTTATTCGGTGATCCAAGGCTTTCACCGTGGTCAAAGGAGAACTATACAAACGAAGCATCTCAGGAGTACTGCAGAGGTGTGTCACACCTGAGGAAGGGCGAGTCATATTGAACGACATACACGGAGGAATATGCGTCCATCACCCGAGCAGCCGAGCAATAGCAGCCAAAGCTTTTCGAGCAGGATTCTATTGGCTCTCAGCAATAGAGGACGCAAAGGAAATCGTGCGGACCTGTGAGGCGTGCCAGATGTTTGCATCAAACCTCACTCACCAGCAACAGAATTGATGCCGATACCATTGGCGTGGCCTTTCGCGCAATGGGGCTTAGACATGGTTGGGAAATTACACAAGTCCTGGCCAGGAGGACACGTGTATATACTGGTGGCTATCGACAAATTTACAAAATGGATTGAAGCAGTACCAGTAATGTCGGTAGACGCATCATCAGTGGTTAGCTTCGTCAAGGGGATTGTTTTTCGATTTGGCGTCCCTAACAGCATAGTTACGGACAATGGCAACAATTTCACTTCCCGAGAATTTAAAGAGTATTGCAAAGAAGTTGGCACCAAACTACAGTTTGCATCGGTGGCGCACCCGCAAACACATGGCCAAGTCGAAAAAGCAAACAATATTATTTGCAATGGAATCAAGAAGCGATTGCTGACACCACTGGAGAAAGCACGACACATTTGGGTGGAGGGGTTACCCAATGTACTATGGATCATACGTACAACACCCAACACAGCAACCCAAGAAACTCCTTTTTTTTTCTGGTTCACGGAGCCGAGGCGGTACTCCCGATAGAAATAGAGCACGATTCTCCCAGAGTTGCAGAATATGACAAAGAAACCTCACGGAAGGCACTCGAAGATGATGTGGACGCACTCGATGAAGCCAGGGATGAAGTACTTTTGAGAGTAACAACGTATCAGCAAAATCTCAAGAATTACCACAGCCGACGATTGTGGCCCATGTCGTTTGAAGTTGGCGATAAGCCACGAAAAATTTGAGTCTCCATAGGTGGGGCCATACATAGTTACTGAAGTAATTCCAGGAGGAGCATACATGTTGAAGGACAAGAAGACAGGGAAGGACGAGCCAAACCCGTGGAACGTGGCGCAGCTCTGACGTTTCTACGCTTAGAGATCAATATAGTATCGACTATGTAAGCGTACATTGTACTGAAGAGCTCGCAAGTTTTCAGACGCACTCTTTTCCTTTCAGGGCACCGAGTGGGGCTGGAGGGTTTTCAATGAGGCGGGCTTGCGATGCTGCAATATAATAAAAATAGTGATGGCATATGTTTTTCTCGCAAGCAAGGCTCGGGGGCTCGTACCCGAAGAATTCGCAAAATATACTCAACTCTCAAAATATAGCTCAAAATTATTCACCTTGGTGCCACAAAAAACCTCGCGGACAACAAACATAAATACGCCAGCGAGGACACTCGGGGGCTCGAAAAGAAAAAGATAACATAAATTTTGCCATGACTTTACAGGAGTCACGCAATGATAAGTTACAATATACATTGCTTACAAAATATATGCAATTCTACATCTCAGATCAATGATGTCAAGAGAAGGGAAAAATATTTATTACACAAATCTATCTATGGATATGTTCTCTCTTGCAGAACGAGCAATCTGCGTGAGTCATCATATCGAAACTCCTTGAAGAAAGCTGCATCAAACCGAAGAAGTTTGTCGATCATTCTCTCGGCTACTGGTGATACAACCGCGTTATGTCTATCGACGTTTATCCTTCTCTTCGATGTCTTGCGGTAAAAAGCATCGACAACACCGCTGAAGTCTAATTTCGAGTGGCATACCTTCAACCAGATCAGAGAAAATTTCGCACCAGCCACCATCTGAGCCTTTACAAAGTCGTGGATACTCTCCACATCCCTGAACTTATTCATAAGCTCAGTAAGTTTTGCAGGCTGAGGGTTTCGAGGAAACAGAGCGTTATACACCATGGCCAAAGTACTGCCGAAGAAATCACGGAATTCCCGGACTTGAGCGGCTCGATCCTGGAACTGAACAATCCGGCGAGTGCGATCCTCGTCCGCCCAGAAGTCAATATCATTCTTTTTGGCAAGTTGAAGAAGGACCCTGACGTGGGCATTAACGCACTGGCTTCGGTGATAGCCCAGAATGAACCTAGATGCAAGGCGGGAACTAACGGTGATGAGAAGATTCCTTGAAGAACAAGACAAGAGAGAGCCGAACAAGGAAAGTTTAGAGCTAGGTCTTTTGTAAACCTAGCATCCGACAGATCTTTGAGACCTGGGCCTCTTATATAAAGGCCAGGAGAGGGGCTGCCGAGGGACACACGATCAATCTTAGTAACTTTAGCCACCAGAAGTCTAGAGCTAGGTCACCGTAGCACTTAGCCTCTCGGCGAGAACACAGCCGAAGCCTTCGGCACCCCATTGTAACCCGATATTTTCATAATCAAGATCAGACAGGCAGGACGTAAGGGTTTTACCTCATCGAGGGCCCCGAACCTGGGTAAATCGCTCTCCCCGCTTGTCTGTGAACCGATGTCTCGTGTCAGCCTACATGATTCCATCAACCCTAAGCCCCAATCGGAGGCATTGCCGAGGAGTACCCTCGACAATTGGCGCCGTCTGTGGAAACCTGTCGCACAAGGCAGGTCATCAGGCGGTTCCTTCGTCTCCCTAGTTGAACGCATCAAGTCCAAGGACTTCGGTTCCAGGAAATAGCACGTCAGCGGCGATCTCGGCAGTCCTGTCCAGGAGTGTGGAGAGGGCAGCCGAGGCAGCTTCGCGCCCAGAGGAGCAAAGGAAAAGACGAAGGGACTCACGTCGTGAAGAAGAAGAGCAAATCGCGGCTCGCCCCCGACAATACGAACAAGGATGCCACAACACGCAATCGAACAAGAATCGCCTTCGCACACCTTACCTATCGGCCACAGAGCAACTTGAAGCACCATGTTATCTGCACTCTTATATCGATCCAAAGGATGGCCATGAAAAATCCAGTCATTTGCTCAGGAATTGTCGGCAGTTCCTCGAAATTCGGCAGTTCTGCGACGACCTTAGGGTTGAAGCCACGGCAAGATTCATACGATGGAAAGAAGAGCGGGATCCTACAGTTATCCGCCAGAACCATACATACCAGAGCCATACATACCAGCAGGAGGAGACAAGTACGTACCAACCGAAGTGTTTCCAGAATCTCGTGGACAAGGAGTTCTCACGAGAAGTAAAGTACGCGGAAGTTGCCATGGTCGACACACCCGAATTCATCGACTTGTCAGATCAAAGCATATCTTTCAGCAAGGTGGATCACCCGAAGGCCGTTCCAAGGCCTGGTCATGCAGCCCTAGTCCTTGAAGCGCATATCAGAGGATACAATATGAGCAAAGTATTCATGGATGGAGGAAGCGGCCTGAATCTGTTATTTGCCAGCACAATGAAAGAAATGGGCCTAACAGTCGACATGTTAAGAGAGTCCGACACAGGATTCCACGGCATCATACCGACTCAACCCGCTTATTCCCTTGGCAAAATATCACTGGACGTAGTTTTCGGCACGCCTAGCAACTTCAGGAAGGAGAAAATCGAGTTTGAAGTAGTTGACTGGGAATCTCAGTACCATGCCATCCTCGGCAGACCTGCGTTTGCCAAATTCATGGCGGTACCCCATTATGCGCACCTGAAACTGAAGATGCCAGGCAATAATGGGACAGCGATAACCATCCATGGAAGCTTCTCCCGTTCAGATAGCTGCGACAGGGATTTCCAAAAGATCGCCTCGAAATTTGGGGCTAGGGAAGAACTTAACGCAATCGATGCCATCATAGACCACACGAAGCCACCAGCCGATAATAGAAACGTAAGATCCGATGAGTTTGACGTCACAAAGGAAGCAAAGAAGCAGCAGGTGCACCCCTTTGACCCGAAGAAGACAGTCAATACCTCGGCGGACCTTACTGTCGCATAGGAAAGCGCGCTCATCGAGTTCCTCCGTGAGCGCTGGGCATGGCAACCATCCGACATGCCAGGTATTCCCCAGGAACTCGCTGAGCACGCCCTCAATGATGACCAAAGCAACAGTACAACAATGATGCGCCGGTTTTCCGAGCCGAAGAGAAAGCAATCGTGAAGAGGTTAGTGCCCGCAAGGCAGGATTCATTCGGAGCTCAAGGAAGCCGAGTGGGTGGCCAATCCCATCATGGTGCCAAAGAAAGACACAACCGCTTCGCATTTGTATCGATTACACGAGTCTTAACAAGCATTGCCCTAAGGATCACTTCCCACTGCCTCGTATCGATCAGATAGTCGACTCCACAGCAGGATGTGATCGTCTCTCTTTTCTCGATGCATACTCCGGGTACAACCAGATCAAGCTCAAGAAGGAAGACCAAGAGTTAACCGCGTTCATCACCCCGCACGGTGTTTTTTGTTACAACGTCATGACTTTCGGGTTGAAAAACGCAGGGGCAACCTATCAGCGGTGCATGCAAGCCTGTCTTGGAGAACAGATTGGAAGGAATAACAAAGTTTACATTGATGATATCGTGGTAAAGACGAAGCACGCCGCCACTCTCCGATTTGCGGGAAACCTTCGACAACTTCGACAAGTACAAAATCAAGCTGAACCCGAAGAAATGTTTCTTCAGGATGCCAGGTGGGCAAGTACTCGGGTACTTCATCTCAGCCAGAGGAATAGAGGCCAATCTCTTGAAGATCAAAGCTATTCTCGACATGGAGCCGCAAAAGAATTTGCACCAAGTGCATCAATTAGCAGGACGGCTAGCAGCACTCAGCAGATTCATTGCCAAGCTAGGAGAGAAAGCTTTGCCCTTCTATAGCCTGATGAAGAAGTCAGAAAAATTCAAGTGGACAGCTGAGGCGCAAGAGACTTTTGATAATCTGAAGAAGATCTATCGACATCTCCAGTACTTGTAACTCCACGCGAAAAGGAAACACTGTTCATGTACATAGCAGCAACGCAAGTCTTTAGCAGCGTCCTGGTTGTCGAGCGAGAAGAAGCAGGGAGAGTTCACGGCGCAAAGACCCGTTTACTACCTCTGAAGTGCTCACGCCAGCGAAACAGATACCCTCATCACCAGAAGTTGGCATATGCAGTATGGAGAACAGCTCGTAAGCTACGCCATTATTTCACGGAGCACCCGATCATCGTCCTAAGCGAGGCACCGTTGAAGAATATACTCACTAACCCAGAAGCTACGGGTCGAGATAGCGCCACACGATGATACGTCTCCAACGTATCTATAATTTCTTATGTTCCATGCTAGTTTTATGACAATACCTACATGTTTTATTCATACTTTATATCGTTTTGATGCATTTTCCGGCACTAACCTATTAACAAGATGCCGAAGCGCCAGTTCCTCTGTTGTTTTTGGTTTCAGAAATCCTACACAGGAAATATTCTCGGAATTGGACGAAACAAAAGCCAAACCTTCTATTTTACCGAGACGGACCCAGAGAGCCAGAGAAGTGCCGGAGGGGGGCCAGGGGGCCCCACACCACACCTGGGCGCGGGCCCCTCCCTGGCTGCGCCACCAGGTGGGGAAGCCACCCCATGGCTCCTCCGACGCCGCCCTTTCGCCTATATAATCCTCCAGATGCGAAACCCTAAATAACCCGACGATATTCCACGAAGAGTTCCGTCACCGCCATCGCGAAGACAAGTTTCGGGGGACAGAAGTCTCTGTTCCGGCACGCTGGACGGGAATTGCCCCCGAGTCATCTCCATCGACACCACCGCCATCTTCATCGCTGTTGCTGTCCCCATGATGAGGAGGGAGTAGTTCTCCCGAGGCTAAGGGCTCTACCGGTAGCTATGTGGTTTATCTCTCTCCCATGTGATCTTTATGTGATCATGAGCTTTGTAATCTAGTTGAATATGTAGATGTTACTCTTGTCTATTATGCACTCTAGAGGTTACTTTAATATGAACTCCGGATTCACTCTCCACGGTGTGACGGTGACAGTGTGCCGTGTGTGATTCCTTTATGACGTTGTGGAGCTTGTTTACTCTACTTGAGGGTGCTCTTGTAGCCCTACACAATGAATGGTGTTTGTTATCCAACAAGAGAGTGTTTGAGAGTAGCATTTATTTATTCAGTTATGTGATCATTGTTGAGAGTGTCCACTAGTGAAAGTATGATCCCTAGGCCTTGTTTCTAAGCATTGAAACACCTTCCAACAAGTTCTGTACATGTTCGCTTGCTGCCATTTTATTTCAGATTGCAATTACTACTTACAATCATCCATATTACTTGTATTTCACTATCTCTTCGCCGAACTAGTGCACCTATACATCTAACAAGTGTATTAGGTGTGTCGGGACACAAGAGACTTCTTGTATCTTAATTTGGGGTTGCTTGAGAGGGATATCTTTGACCTCTACCTCCCTGTTCGATAAACCTTGGGTGATTCACCTAAGGGAAACTTGCTGCTGTTCTACAAACCTCTGCTCTTTGAGGCCCAACATTGTCTACAGGAATAGAAGCGTAGACATCAATCCATTTTCTGGCGCCGTTGTCAGGGAGGTAAGGTAAAAGGTATTCACATCCTCCGCTACTAAGCTATTTCCGAGCATTGTGCGGTGTGTGAGTGCTCAAGCTATTTCCTTTAGATCCTGCAATTGCATCTTTTTGTTTCTTGTTTATTTTTCACTAGTTAGGCATAATGGAAAACAACAAAAAAATTAGTGAGCTTTTAAATCTTTTTCCTGAGCTAAGACATGAATGGTTTGATGCGAAAATTAAAAAACCTATGGAACCTTATCTGCATGATAGTAGCAATGTTATTAGTATGAATGCAATTACTGCTAATGCTATGGAAAAGTCTAAGCTTGGGGAAGCTAGTTTCTATGATCTTTTTAGCTTCCCATCTTTAGGGGAGAAAATTTGCTCTGATAATACTTTATCTCCCATATGCGATAACTCTAATGATGCTTGCGATATTTTAAATCAACCTGAAAGTATTCCATATAAAATACCTATGAAAATTATTGAACGTGTTGTGGATAACCGCTATGAAGGGGATGGAACTGTCCATCCTGGAGATCATTTATTGTTTTTACATGAATTATGCGGGTTATTCAAGTGTGCAGGTATTTCAATGGATGAAGTTAGGAAGAAACTATTCTCTATGTCTGGTAAAGCGGCGGATTGGTATAAATTGCTGAAGAATATTCTCTTGATTGGAAGGATATTATGCCTCTATTTTATTCTAAATTCTATCCTCCAAGTGAAATTCACAAAGACCGAAACCGCATATATAATTTCTGGCCTCATGATGGAGAAAGTATTGCCCAAGCATGGGGGAGATTGAAGTCTTTAATGCTCAAATGCCCCACTCATGAGCTTCCTGGTAATATCATCATTAATAATTTCTATGCAAGACTTTCTTTTCAAGATAAAACCTTAATGGATACTACTTGTTCTGGATCATTCACGCGCAACAAAGAAGAGTTTAAATGGGACCTTCTTGATCGGATTCAGGAGAATACTGAAGATTGGGAGAACGACAAAGGTAAAGAATCAGGTATAAACTATGAATATGAATGCATTAAGTCTTTCATTGAAACTGCTGGTTTTCAAGAGCTTAGTGCTAAATATGGTCTTGATCCTCAAATTATGGTCGATTTCTATAGAGCCTTTGCTTCTCATATTAATGTTCCTAAAGAAAATTGGTACATGTATCATGAACCTTTTAAAGACACTTGCATGGAAAATGAAATTGTTGTTAATGATTGCAATGAACATGCTCAAACTTCTGAGAATGCTATTTCCTATAAGCATGTTAATTTTTGTGGAGTTCATAGACCTTGTGAAAATAATAAAATTGAAGAAGAATATTGTATCCATCATAGGAATGAAAAAACTAGAAAGTGGTCTAGGGCTCTAGATGATCTTGGTGAAAAAGTTTGTGCCCTCTATCCTTTTATTTGTGAACTTTGCCATAGAGTGGGTCATTTTAATTTTCAATGCTCCTCCAATGATAATTCGAACCTTATGAGTGCTGCAAATTTTTATTGTGATGATGAAATCACTCCTAATCAGCATGATGAACTTACTTTATTTTTGGGGTGTGAAGAGTTATTGAGAAAAACTTCTTTGGTGGATATGAGTGCTCTTGATATTAATAGTGTCCTGCATGGGTGTCTTTCTTATTGCATTGATAATTGCCACACAAATACTTACATACAAAATATTTTAGAAGATGACACTTTGCCAAAATATGATAGGACCGCTGTGTGTTTCAAACTTATTAATGAAAAGGAGGAATCCTCCCAAGTTTCTTCTATTGTTTCTGGAAATAAATCAGGTTATGTGGAGAAGCCTCCCTTCAAGCCTCTTCCTCCTAAAGAAGGGAACGAGGAGAAGGAAAAGAAGAAGAAGAACAAGAAGAAGAAGGGAACGAAGAAGAAGAAGAGGGGTAATAAAAAGAAAGAGGTAACGACATATCCCCGCGTGTATGAGATAACGATAGGTAACCGTAAGTATGTTGCTCCTAATGATTATTATGATAATGAATCTGAGTACAATGATCTTCCTATGCCCTTTACCTATATTAGTGATCATGATTTGGAAGAGCACACTACCTTTGATATTGAAGATCTCTGGGACACTAATTCTGAAAATGATGATATTAATAATTGCCATAGCACTAGTAGGAAAAGCCTCATCAGTGGCGCACCAAAAATGGATTCTATGGCGCATGGGAGGTGCGCCACAGAAACGTCGCCACAAAAATAAGGTTTTTGTGGCGCACCTGCCCATGCGCCACAGAATTAAGGTTTCTATGGCGCACGTGTTCTTAGGTGCGCCACAGAAAAGCGTGCGCCACAGAATTGGTTTTCAGTGCGCCACAGAATTTGCTTGTATTATACACGATTTTGTGCTGCCTGCTATACACATGCAGTTTATAGACAGCAATATACAGATATACAGGTTATATACAGCAACATTCAGATATAATATAAATATCATGTACATTGCACAGATATAACATAGACATCATCATCACATTACTTAGAGCCCGATCGAGATACATATATAGTGGCAAGTGTCAAATGTTTTGCATACAACTCTTAATTCATACAAAATTCACAATTTCGAGATACAAAGTAGTCTTCATCCGGTTCCTCCTTTGCTCCCTCATCTCTACCCACCAGGCTCGCTTGCATCGGGGTCCTTCATCCAGTTCCTACTATGATGAAAATGGAAGAAAGTGAGACCAACAAGTCCGATGCACAAGAGAAATGGAATAAATGCCTCATACATTGTTGGTCAACACAAATATTAACATTCAGGGACGGTGTAAGTGAGACCAAGTCCGATGCACAAGAGATTGATATTTGTGCTATCTTACCAGGCTCACTTACGCCCCCCCCAGTGTACGGTGACCAAACATTTTAATCATCGGCATTTTGAAAATCTCAAAGCAAATGGAATGACAAAATGGAATAAGTGCCTCATACATTGTTGGTCAACAAATACTATGGTCAGAAACCATAGTTGCAGTATACACCGCAGTATACTTTGCAGAAGGGCCCCCTTTCCCCGGCCGCCGTTCCGTGAACGGGTAATTGACGACACAACGACGCCGATCTGCCTCTCCGGCGTAGAACCACGGCAGTCCCTCGCTGCCCAGTGAACGAGTCCTTGATGAAAAGACCGTGCCGGCCTGCCCAGCATTATGCCGGGCCGTGTTGCCGCGCTTCAGGCCGTGTCCCGCGCCCTGCACTGTTCGCCTTCTTGCCCGGTGAACCAATAGACTGATCGTTGGAATAAGGAAACCGATGACGGCCGGTCGCAAGATTAGATTGCGATCGGCCGTCATCGGCTTCCTTATTCCAACGATTAGTCTATTCGTTCACCGGGCAAAAAGGCGAAGAGTGCAGGGCGCCTGAGACACGGCCTGAAGCACGGCAACAGGGGTCGGCATGATGCTAGGGAGGCTGACACCGTCTTTGCATTAAGGACTCGTTCACGTACTAGACGGCGGGACTGGCGTGGTTCTGCACCGGAGAGGCAGGTCGGCGTTGTTGTCTCGTCAAAGACTCGTTCACGGAACGGCGGCCGGGGAAAGGGGGGCCCGTCTACAAAGTATATTGCGGCGTATAGGTGACCAAACATTCTAATCATCGGCACTAAAATGGAAGAAAGAGCCAAGTGGTATCTCAACTAGATATCATATGCCTCATACTTTGTTGGTCGAAAGAAATATTAACATTCCGGGATGGGGTCAGTGAGGCCAGGTAGAATGCACAAGAGATTGATATTTTGCCATCGCACCAGGCTCACTGGCCCCACCCCAGAGTGTACAAGTGACCAAACAATTTAATCATCGGCACTAAAATGGAAGAAAGGCCAATGCAATTAAGAAGTAGCTAGTATGAACTAAATGGAATGCCTCATACTTTGTCGGTCCAAACAAATATTAACATTCAGGGATGGAGTAAGCGAGGCCAGGTAGGATGCACAAGAGATTGATATTTGTGCCATCACACCAGGCTCGCTTGCTCCACCCCTGAGTGTACAAGTGACCAAACATTCTAATCATCGGCCAATGCAATTAAGAAGTGCCAACTCAAATAATAGACAACTGAATAGTATGAACTAAATGGAATGCCTCATACTTTGTTGGTCGAAACAAATATTAACATCCAGGGATGGAGTAAGTGAGGCCAGGTAGGATGCACAAGATATTGATATTTGTGCCATCACACCAGGCTCACTTGCTCCACCCCCGAGTGTACGAGTGATCGACCAACCATCTAATCATCGGCAAGTACAAAAACACCAACAAACCAGCAACCATGGTGACATAAGTCAAGATGCTCAAACACACATAGCATGCATGGAGCAGATGCTCCAAAGGGATTATTCATCACTTGGTATATAGACCAAGTGATGCTGGCAAAAGAGAGGCCAATCAAGAACCAGTAAATCCAGTAAGTGATAGATATGCCTAAACAAGCAACAACACATAGCATATCCCAGCTAACCAGATGAGACAAGTCTTGGTAGCCAACTGAATCACCTAGCACCACCTAGCCTTTTAAAACCATCAGAAACAGTCCTTTTTCTTCAAAGGATACCACAGTGGCATTCATTTACATGATCCCCTACTGTGGATATCTCTATTTTCATCAAAGCCAACAAGAAAAGGATACCACAGTGGCATTCATTTACATGATTCCCTAATGTGAATATCTCTATTTTAGTATACCATCATAAGCATTCCATTTAAATCACACATTTTAGTATCTGTTCTTATCCAACAGTTTTTGCCTCAGCCTTTGCATCATTGGCTGAGCCAAGACATCAAGCATCTGGCCAGGGAGCATTCTTTCTTTTTAGGGAACTATATGAACTATATGCACATGATCCAGTAAGCATCCCCACTAATCAGAGCATTATAAGCATAGTAGCATACCATAAGCTCACAAGAATCCATCAAGTAAATCTTCACAAGGATACCACAGTAGCATAGTAGCATACCATAAGCTCACAAGAATCCATCATTTTCTTCACAAGGATACCACAGTAGCATACCATAGTAGCATTTCATGCATTTAAATGAACCAGTAGCATCAAAACCAACCAAATGTCCAACTAGCAAGCAATACCAAGTGAGCAATCCAGGCTCCAAATGGAACCTTTGGAGCAGATATATATAGAGCCAATATAGCATGTCACTGCTAGTAGCTGGTGTTCATATAGCATGTCCATTTAGTACCAAGCATAGCACCAATTTAGTACCAAGCATAGCACCAATTAATCAAGCAATATAGCAGCATCAGTAACAAGCATAGCACCAATTAATCAAGCAATATAGCAGCATCAGTAACAAGCATAGCACCAATTAATCAACTATAGCTCCATCAGTAACAAGCATAGCACCAATTAATCAAGCAATAGCAGCATGACCTGCACATGACACTTCACTAAAGCCAAAGCTTCAGTAAAGCACTTAATCAAGGCTTTCATGCAGTGCTTGACAGGCAACAACTGCAAGCAATGGGATCATAATTCAATCCATGTGCACATACCAGATAAATGGCATCAATGGGATCAGAATTCAATCCATGTAATTAGCCAAGTTATACAGAATAAGAAAAGGGGAGCACAACAGCATTTCATCGAGCACAACAGCAGCACAAAATCACAGCAGCATTTCATCGAGCACTTTGTGCTCGCGTGGGAGAGGAAGAGGGAGGGGAGGGGAGGGAGCTCACCGACGACGGGGGTTGAGGAGGAGGAAGACGCGACGGCAAGGGTGGAGGACGCGGCGGCTCCTCCTCCTTGACGCGACGGCGGCCCCTCCTCCTCCACGCCGCAGCGGCTTGTGCTGCTGGTGGCGGGGATGGGTGGAGCGTGGCGGCATGCGGCCCTCGCGGAGGAAGGCGGCGGCGGCGGCGGCGACGGCAGCGCTCGCCATGGAAGGCGGCGGCGCGGGGAGAGGGGAGAGGGGGAGAGAGTGGTATACGGGCGAGGGAGGGGTACGGCCATGATATAGGACACGTTATTTCTGTGGCGCACCGAGGCCAGTGCGCCACAGAACACGTCATTTCTGTGGCCAGTGCGCCACAGAATACGTTATTTCTGTGGCGCACCAAGTGCAGTGCGCCGTAGAAAAAGTGAAACCAATGATTGGGCGTGACAGGGTGTGGGCCCCACAAAGTTTTTGTGGCGCAGTGTTCCATGGTGCGCCACAAAATTAAGCTATTTCTGTGGCGCACCTTGCCAGGTGCGCCACAAAATAAATTTCTGTGGCGCATTTTTAATGGTGCGCCACAGAACTAAGCTTCGCCTATAAGGGTTTTCCTACTAGTGTAGTATTAGTACTATCCATGTTTCTTTCCATAATGATATAGAAAGTTCTAAGCTTGGGGAGGCTGGTTTTGATGAGCATGATATTTTTAGTCCCCCAAGCATGGAGGATAAAATTTACTTTAATGATACTTTACCTCCTATATATGATGATTACAATGATGACTATCATATTTTCAGTCCACCTACTATTGAGGAGAAAATTAATTATGATTACAATATGCCTCCTATATATGATGATTATGGTGATGAGAATAATAATGATAGCTATTTTATTAAATTTGCTCCCACTACAATTAATAGTAATGACTATGCTTATGTGAAGAGTAATAATTTTATGCATGTAGCTCATGATAAGAATGTTTCATGTGATAGTTATATTGTTGAGTTTGTTCATGATGCTACTGAAAGTTATTATGAGAGAGGGAAACATGGTTATATGCATCTTAATAATATTAAGTTCCCCTCTTTATGTTGATAATTTTGAAGTTGCGCTTGTGTTACTTTTCTATGCTTGTTGCATTATGCTTATATTACTTGTTTATTTACAAGATTCCTTTTCATAGGAAGTGGGTTAGACTTAGAAGTGTTTCTTATTTGCTTTTGATGCTCTCTTTTGCTTCAACTCTTGTTTCTTGCGCGAGCATCATTAAAATTACTAAGCCCATCTTAATGGCAATAAAGAAAGCACTTCTTGGGAGATAACCCATGTTTTTATATTGCTACTGTTTTGATGTGTCTTGGAAGTTGTTACTACTGTAGCAACCTCTCCTTATATTTATCTTATTGCATTGTTTTGCCAAGTAAAGTCTTTGATAGTAAGGTTGATACTAGATTTGGATTTCTGCGAAACAGATTTTCTAGCTGTCACGAATTTGAGTAGATCTCTCTGTAGGAAACTCAGAAAAATCTGCGAAAATTCATGAGTAATCCTCAGATATGTATGCAACTTTCATTCAATTTTAGCTTCTTCATCTGAGCATGTTAAGTGCCTCTAAAAAATTCGTCTTTACGGACTGTTCTGTTTTGACAGATTCTGCCTTTTATTTCGCATTGCCTCTTTTACTGTGTTGAGTGGATTTCTTTGTTCCATTAACTTTCAGCAGCTTTGGGTAATGTCCAGAAGTGTTAAGAATGATTGTGTCTTCTCTAAACATGTGAATTTTTTATTATGCACTAACCCTCTAATGAGTTTGTTTTGAGTTTGGTGTGGAGGAAGTTTTCAAGGGTCAAGAGAGGAGGATGATATAATATGATCAAGAAGAGTGAAGAGTCTAAGCTTGGGGATGCCCCCGTGGTTCATCACTGCATATTTCAAGAAGACTCAAGCATCTAAGCTTGGGGATGCCCAAGGCATCCCCTTCTTCATCGACAACTTATCAGGTCACCTCTAGTGAAACTATATTTTTATTCGGTCACATCTTATGTGCTTTACTTGGAGCGTCTGTATGTTTTTATTTTTGTTTTTGTTTGAATAAATTAGGATCCTAGCATTCCTTGTGCGGGAGAAAGACACGCTCCGCTGTTTCATATGAACACTGGTGTTCTTAGTTTTACTTTTAATGTTCATGGCGAAGGTTAAAAACCGCTTCGTTCATTGCTATTTGGTTGGAAACAGAAAATGCTCCATGTGGTAATTGGTATATTGTCTTGAATAATTTGATACTTGGTAATTGTTTTGAGTTCTCAATTAGATCATGTTTAAGCTCTTGCATCATGTAGATTGAACCTATTAGTGGAGAATTACTGTAGAGCTTGTTGAAATTTGGTTTGCATGATTGGTCTCTCTAAAAGTCTAGATATTTTCTGGTAAAGGTGTTTGAACAACAAGTAGACAGTGTAGAGTCTTATAATGCTTGCAATATGTTCTTATGTAAGTTTTGCTGTACGGTTCATACTTGTGTTTGCTTCAAACAACCTTGCTAGCCAAGCCCTGTGAGAGGGAATGCTTCTCGTGCATCCAAAACCTTGAGAAAAAACTTATGCCATTTGTGTCCACCATACCTACCTACTATGTGGTATTTTTCTGCCATTCCAAAGTAAATTGCTTGCGTGCTATCTTTAAAATTTCATTCCTTGTCTTTGCAATACATAGATCATGGGAAAATAGCTTAAAAAAACTATTGTGGTATTGAATATGTTGCTTATGTATCTTATTTCTTATAAGTTGCTTGTTGAGCGGTAACCATGTTTCTGGGGACGCCATCAACTATTACACCTTTGTTGAATATCATGTGAGTTGCTATGCATGTTCGTCTTGTCTGAAGTAAGGGTGATTTATCATGATTAAATTGTTTGAGTATGCATATTGTTAGAGAAGAACATTGGGCCGCCAACCAAAGCCATGTATCATGGTGGAAGTTTCAGTTTGGACATTAATCCTCAATATCTTATGAGAATATTATCTGTTGTTGAATGCTTAAGCATTAAAGAGGAGTCCATTATCTGTTTTCTATGTTGTCCCGGTATGGATGTCCTAAGTTGAGATCTATCAAAAACGAGAAATCAAATGCGATCTATCTCCTTGGACCTCTGTACAGGTGACATAGAGGTACCCTTTGTGACACTTGGTTGAAACATATGTGATGCAATGATAATCCATGGAAATCCGAGTTAATTAGGACAAGGTGCGAGCACTATTGGTATTCGATGCATGAGGCTTGCAACTTATAGGATGTTTTATGCATAACACATATGAATTATTACTACCGTTGACAAAATTGTCTCCATGTTTTCAAAATAAAAAGCTCTAGCACATGAGTAATCCCTGCTTCCCTCTGCGAAGGGCCTTTCTTTTACTTTATGTTGAGTCAGTTTACCTACTTCTTTCTATCTTAGAAGCAAACACTTGTGTCAACGTGTGCATTGATTCCTACATACTTGCTTATTTGCACTCATCATATTACTTTGTATTGACAATTATCCATGAGATATACATGTTGAAGTTGAAAGCAACTGCTGAAACTTATATCTTCCTTTGTGTTGCTTCAAAACCTTCTATTAAGAATCTATTGCTTTATGAGTTAGGGCATCTCCAACCGCGCGACCCAAACCGCGCCCGCGCGTCCATTTGGGTCGAGCCGGACAAAAACGCGGCCCAGCGCGGGGACGCACCGCAAAAGCGGACGGCCGCGGCGTCGGAACGACGCAAACCCGGCCCAAATCTGGGCTAGGTTTGCGTGGCCGCGGATGGCACGCGCCGTCCGCTCCGTCCGCGCGCTGGTCGCCTCGTCTCCCTTGGGCCCACCTGTCGGTGACCAGGGAGACTATTAAATGGGGACTCGGAGGGGATCTGGCCCTCCACTCCGTCCCCACTCCACTCCCGAGCAAAATTGCCGCCATGGCCCCAAGCGACGGTTCGCTCCCGGAGCGAACGACGACAGGCCGGCAAGAGCCGCCGCCGTCCGGCGCTGCGGGCCGGAGGGAACAGCGGCGGCCTCCACATCGGAGAGGCCGCCCGCGGCGGTGCGGCATTGCCGCAACCGCCGCCTCTCCTCATCGAGCCCAAGCCGGAGTCCTCGGAGGAGGACCCGGACCTCCGCGCCGCCCTGATCATCTCGGCGGCGGAGGAGGAGGCGAAATGGCCGCAGCTCCATGCGGCCATTCGCACCTCCGAAATGGAGGAGGCGCGGTGGGAGGTGGAGGAGGCGGAGGGCTGGGAGCTCTACGCCCCAGGCCCTCCGGGCGCGACGGGAGGAGGGAGGAGCGGCGCGGTGGGAGGAGGCCGGGCGCCGCGCGCCGACGAGGACCGCCGCCGGGAGCAGCGGCGGAGGACGGGGGCGGCGCGGGAGGCCGGGCGCCGCGCGGGAGGGACAGACAGCGCCTCGGGGAGGAGGCGCTGCTCCGTGCGCCGGCACGGCGCGGGTGGCTCCGGACCCCACTCGCCGTGGGAGGAGGGCCTGTGGTCTCCGTGGCCGGAGTCCCGGCGCGCTCCACCACGACAGCGCGTTGCCGCCGGGGTGGACGAACGCCGTCGCCGACGACGCCCACAGGGGCTAGGCGGCGCACCGGCGGCCACCGCACCGCCGACCAAACCCTAGAGGGTTTTTAGTATAGGTTTAAATTTAAAAGCCCATATAGGGGCTTCTTTTGTTAGATATTTGCCCAAAATAGGGCTACGTACTAAATTTGCCCAAAATAGGGCATATGTTTTAATCAAATTTCGTTTAAATTTGCCTCTTTTTTGTTTTCGTTTTTCTCCTGTTTATGCGATGCGTCCGCGCGTTGGGCGCAGAGCGCACCCAAACGGACACGCGGACGCGGGCGCTGTCCGCGTGTCCGGGCGGCGACCCAAACGGCCCAAAACGGACGGCCCAGCGCGTCCGTTTGGGTCGCGCGGTTGGAGATGCCCTTAACTCCTATGTAAGACTTATTGAAGCTTGTCTTGAAAGTACTATTCATGAAAAGTCTTTGCTATATGTTTCAGTTGTTTAGTCATTATCTTTACCATTGCTTTGAATCACTTCATTCATCTCATATGCTTTACAATAGTATTGATCAAGATTATGATAGTAGCATGTCACTTCAGAAATTATCCTTGTTATCGTTTACCTACTCGAGGGCGAGTAGGAACTAAGTTGGGGATGCTTGATACGTCTCCAACGTATCTATAATTTCTTATGTTCCATGCTAGTTTTATGACAATACCTACATGTTTTATTCATACTTTATATCGTTTTGATGCATTTTCTGGCACTAACCTATTAACAAGATGCCGAAGCGCCAGTTCCTGTTTTCTGCTGTTTTTGGTTTCATAAATCCTACACAGGAAATATTCTTGGAATTGGACAAAACAAAAGCCAAACCTTCTATTTTACCGAGACGGACCCAGAGAGCCGGAGAAGTGCCGGAGGGGGCCAAGGGGGCCCCACACCACACCGGCGCGGGCCCCCTGGCCGCGCCACCTGGTGGGGAAGCCACCCCTGGCTCCTCCGACGCCGCCCTTTCGCCTATATAATCCTCCAGATGCGAAAACCCTAAATAACCCGACGATATTCCACGAAGAATTCCGTAGCCACCGCCATCGCGAAGACAAGTTTCGGGGGACAGAAGTCTCTGTTCCGCGCCGACAGGAATTGCCCCGAGTCTTCCATCGACACCACCGCCATCTTCATCGCCGTTGCTGTCTCCCATGATGAGGAGGGAGTAGTTCTCCCCGAGGCTAAGGGCTCTACCGGTAGCTATGTAGTTCATCTCTCTCTCCCATGTGATCTTTATGTGATCATGAGCTTTGTAATCTAGTTGAATATGTAGATGTTACTCTTGTCTATTATGCACTCTAGAGGTTACTTTAATATGAACTCCGGATTCACTCTCCACGGTGTGATGGTGACAGTGTGCGCATCGTGTGTGATTCCTTTATGACGTTGTGGAGCTTGTTTACTCCGGCTTGAGGGTGCTCTTGTAGCCCTACACAATGAATGGTGTTTGTTATCCAACAAGAGAGTGTTTGAGATTAGCATTTATTTATTCAGTTATGTGATCATTGTTGAGAGTCCACTGATACGTCTCCGACGTATCGATAATTTCTTATGTTCCATGCCACATTATTGATGATATCTACATGTTTTATACACATTATATGTCGTATTTATGCATTTTCCGGCACTAACCTATTAACGAGATGCAGAAGAGCCGATTCTTTTTTGCTGTTTTGGTTTAGAAATCCTAGTAAGGAAATATTCTCGGAATTGACGAAATCAACGCCCGGGGGCCTATTTTGCCACGAAGGAAGACCGAAGAGAAGACGGGGCCACGGGCGCGCCGCCACAGGGCGCGCGCGGCATAGGGCCGCGCGGCCTGTGTGGGGCCACGATACGTCTCCGACGTATCGATAATTTCTTATGTTCCATGCCACATTATTGATGATATCTACATGTTTTATGCACACTTTATGTCATATTCGTGCATTTTCGGAACTAACCTATTAACAAGATGCCGAAGTGCCAGTTGTTTTCTGCTGTTTTTGGTTTCAGAAATCCTAGTAACAAAATATTATCGGAATTGGACGAAATCAATGCCCAGGGTCCTATTTTGCCACGGAGCTTCCAGAAGATCGAAGAGGAGTCGAAGTGGGGCCACGAGGCGCCGCCACCATAGGGCGGCGCGGCCCAGGCCCTGGCCGCGCCGACCTGTGGTGTGGGGCCCTCGTGTGGCCCCCACGTTGCCCTTCCGCCTACTTAAAGCCTCCGTCGAAACCCCGGTACGAGAGCCACGATACGGAAAACCTTAGAGACGCCGCCGCCGCCAATCCCATCTCGGGGATTCGGAGATCTCCTCCGGCACCCTGCGGAGAGGGGATTCATCTCCCGGAGGACTCTTCACCGCCATGGTCGCCTCCGGAGTGATGAGTGAGTAGTTCATCCCTGGACTATGGGTCCATAGCAGTAGCTAGATGGTTGTCTTCTCCTCATTGTGCTTCATTGTTGGATCTTGTGAGCTGCCTAACATGATCAAGATCATCTATCTGTAATGCTATATGTTGTGTTTGTCGGGATCCGATGGATAGAGAATACCATGTTATGTTAATTATCAAGTTATTACCTATGTGTTGTTTATGATCTTGCATGCTCTCCGTTATTAGTAGAGGCTCTAGCCAAGTTGATGCTAGTAACTCCAAGAGGGAGTATTTATGCTCGATAGTGGGTTCATGTCTCCGTGAATCTGGGGGAGTGACAGAAACCCCTAAGGTTATGGATGTGTTGTTGCCACTAGGGATAAAACATTGATGCTATGTCCGAGGATGTAGTTATTGATTACATTACGCGCAATACTTAATGCAATTGTCTGTTGTTTGCAACTTAATACTGGAAGGGTTCGGATGATAACCTGAAGGTGGACTTTTTAGGCATAGATGCAGTTGGATGGCGGTCTATGTACTTTGTCGTAATGCCCAATTAAATCTCACTGTACTTATCATGACATGTATGTGCATTGTTATGCCCTCTCTATTTGTCAATTGCCCCTGTAATTTGTTCACCCAACATGCTTTTATCTTATGGGAGAGACACCTCTAGTGAACTGTGGACCCGGTCCATTCTTTTATCTGAAATACAAATCTGCTGCAATACTTGTTCTTTACTGTTTTGTTGCAAACAATCATCTTCCACAAAATACGGTTAATCCTTTGTTACAGCAAGCCGGTGAGATTGACAACCTCACTGTTTCATTGGGGCAAAGTACTTTGGTTGTGTTGTGCAGGTTCCACGTTGGCGCCGGAATCTCTGGTGTTGCGCCGCACTACATCCCGCCGCCATCAACCTTCAACGTGCTTCTTGACTCCTACTGGTTCGATTAAACCTTGGTTTCTAACTGAGGGAAACTTGCCGCTGTGCGCATCACACCTTCCTCTTGGGGTTCGCAACGGACGTGTCAATTACACGCATCAAGCAAATTTCTGGCGCCGTTGGGGAGATCAAGACACGCTGCAAGGGGAGTCTCCACTTCTCAATCTCTTTACTTTGTTTTTGTCTTGCTTTATTTTATTTACTACTTTGTTTGCTGCACTTATATCAAAACACAAAAAAATTAGTTGCTAGTTTTACTTTATTTATTGTCTTGTTTGCTATATCAAAAACACAAAAAAATTAGTTTACTTGCATTTACTTTATCTACTTTGCTTTATTTACTACTGCTAAAATGGCCAACCCTGAAAATACTAAGTTGTGTGACTTCACTAGCACAAATAATAATGATTTCTTATGCACACCTATTGCTCCACCTGCTACTACAGCAGAATTCTTTGAAATTAAACCTGCTTTATTGAATCTTGTTATGCGAGAGCAATTTTCTGGTGTTAGTTCTGATGATGCTGCTGCCCATCTCAATAATTTTGTTGAACTATGTGAAATGCAAAAATATAAAGATGTAGATGGTGACATTATAAAATTAAAATTGTTCCCTTTCTCATTAAGAGGAAGAGCTAAAGATTGGTTGCTATCTCTGCCTAAGAATAGTATTGATTCCTGGACTAAATGCAAGGATGCTTTTATTGGTAGATATTATCCCCCTGCTAAAATTATATCTTTGAGGAGTAGCATAATGAATTTTAAACAATTAGATAATGAACATGTTGCTCAAGCTTGGGAAAGAATGAAATCTCTAGTTAAAAATTGCCCAACCCATGGACTGACTACTTGGATGATCATCCAAACCTTCTATGCAGGACTAAATTTTTCTTCGCGGAATTTATTGGATTCAGCTGCTGGAGGTACCTTTATGTCCATCACTCTTGGTGAAGCAACAAAGCTCCTTGATAATATGATGGTTAATTACTCTGAATGGCACACGGAAAGAGCTCCACAAGGTAAGAAGGTAAATTTGAAGAAACCTCTTCCTTGAGTGATAAGATTGATGCTAGTATGTCTATGCTTGTTAATGGTAGGACTAATGTTGATCCTAATAATGTTCCGTTAGCTTCATTGGTTGCTCAAAATTCTAGACCATATCCTGCTAATGGTAATTCTTATGGTAGATATGTTTCACCTAATGAGGAAAAGATGTTAGAAATTGAAAGATCCACCAAGAGCTTTATGCAATCACAATATGAGCAAAATAAATTGTTTACTAAAACTATGAATGAGCAATCTACCTTGTTGAAGAATATAGGAAATCAACTTGAAAATCTGAATATGGAGATTTCTGGGTTGCAAACTAAACTTGCAAATGCTGAAAACCGAATCTCATACATGTATGCATCACAATCTTCTTTAATTAATAAAATGGCTGCTAAACCTGAGGATATTAAAAATAAAATTGTTACTACAGCAAATGCCATCCAAGTTAGAATTAATGAGAATATAAGATTAATGGCTGAACTGCGTGCTAGGTGGGATAGAGAAGAAAATGAAAAACTAGCTAAAAAGGAAAATGTAGCTAAAGTTTGGACTATTACCACCACTAGCAATGCTAATGATTCACATGTTGCTGCACCTCCTACTATCAATGGTAAAATAATTGGTGTTGGCAATGCTTCTACTCCTAGTGCAAAGCGCGCAAAATTACCTGAAACTGCTAAAACTGCTGAAACTGCTTGTGATAAAACTGCTGAAATTTTTTCCAACCTTGGGGATGATAATCCCATTGCTTTAGATTGTAATGATTTAGATTTTGATTATTGCCACATCTCTGAAGTTATAAAGTTCTTGCAAAAACTTGCTAAGAGTCCCAATGCTAGCGCTATAAATTTGGCTTTCACAAAACATATTACAAATGCTCTCATAAAAGCTAGAGAAGAGAAACTTAAACTTGAAACTTCTATTCCTAGAAAGCTATAGGATTGTTGGGAGCCCATCATTAAAATGAGAGTCAAAGATTTTAATTGTAATGCTTTATGTGATCTTGGTGCAAGTATTTCTGTTATGCCTAAAAAAGTCTATGATATGCTTGACTTGCCACCATTGAAAAATTGTTATCTGGATGTTAATCTCGCTGATAATGCTAAAAAGAAACCTTTGGGGAGGATTGATAATGTTCATATTATGGTTAACAATAACCTTGTCCCGTTGATTTTGTTGTCTTGGATATTGAATGCAATGCATCTTGCCCCATTATATTGGGAAGACCTTTTCTTCGAACCGTTGGTGCTACTATTGATATGAAGGAAGGTAATATTAAATATCAATTTCCTCTCAAGAAAGGTATGGAACACTTCCCTAGAAAGAGAATGAAGTTACCTTATGATTCTATCATTAGAACAAATTATGATGTTGATGCTTCATCTCTCGATGTTACTTGAGATACACTTTCTGCGCCTAGCTGAAAGGCGTTAAAGAAAAGCGCTTATGGGAGACAACCCATGTTTTTACTCCAGTATTTTTGTTTTATATTTGAGTCTTGGAAGTTTTTACTACTGTAGCAACCTCTCCTTATCTTAGTTTTATGTTTTGTTGTGCCAAGTAAAGTCTTTGATAGAAAAGTAAGTACTAGATTTGGATTACTGCGCAGTTCCAGATTTCTTTGCTGTCACGAATCTGGGTCTATCTCCCTGTAGGTAGCTCAGAAAATTAAGCCAATTTACGAGCATGATCCTCAGATATGTACGCAACTTTCATTAAATTTGAGCATTTTCGTTTGAGCAAGTCTGGTGGCCTAATAAAATCCATCTTTACGGACTGTTCTGTTTTGACAGATTCTGCCTTTTATTTCGCATTGCCTCTTTTGCTATGTTGGATGAATTTCTTTGATCCATTAATGTCCAGTAGCTTTATGCAATGTCCAGAAGTGTTAAGAATGATTGTGTCACCTCTGAACATGTGAATTTTTATTATGCACTAACCCTCTAATGAGTTGTTTCGAGTTTGGTGTGGAGGAAGTTTTCAAGGATCAAGAGAGGAGTATGATGCAATATGATCAAGAGAGTGAAAGCTCTAAGCTTGGGGATGCCCGGTGGTTCACCCCTGCATATTCTAAGAAGACTCAAGCGTCTAAGCTTGGGGATGCCCAAGGCATCCCCTTCTTCATCGACAACATTATCAGGTTCCTCCCCTGAAACTATATTTTTATTCGACCACATCTTATGCACTTTGCTTGGAGCGTCGGTTTGTTTTTATTTTTGTTTTGTTTGAATAAAATGGATCCTAGCATTCACTGTATGGGAGAGAGACACGCTCCGCTGTAGCATATGGACAAGTATGTCCTTAGGCTCTACTCATAGTATTCATGGCGAAGTTTCTTCTTCGTTAAATTGTTATATGGTTGGAATTGGAAAATACTACATGTAGTAACTCTAAAATGTCTTGGATAATTTGATACTTGGCAATTGTTGTGCTCATGTTTAAGCTCTTGCATCATATACTTTGCACCCATTAATGAAGAAACACTTAGAGCTTGCTAATTTGGTTTGCATATTTGGTTTCTCTAGAGTCTAGATAATATCTAGTATTGAGTTTTGAACAACAAGGAAGACGGTGTAGAGTCTTATAATGTTTTATATGAGTTTTGCTGCACCGTTCATCCTTGTGTTTGTTTCAAATAACCTTGCTAGCCTAAACCTTGTATCGAGAGGGAATACTTCTCATGCATCCAAAATCCTTGAGCCAACCACTATGCCATTTGTGTCCACCATACCTACCTACTACATGGTATTTCTCCGCCATTCCAAAGTAAATTGCTTGAGTGCTACCTTTAAAATTCCATCATTCACCTTTGCAATATATAGCTCATGGGACAAATAGCTTAAAAACTATTGTGGTATTGAATATGTACTTATGCACTTTATCTCTTATTAAGTTGCTTGTTGTGCGATAACCATGCTTCTGGGGACGCCATCAACTACCCTTTGTTGAATATCATGTGAGTTGCTATGCATGTCCGTCTTGTCTGAAGTAAGAGAGATCTACCACCTTAATGGTTGGAGCATACATATTGTTAGAGAAGAGCATTGGGCCGCTAACTAAAGCCATGATTCATGGTGGAAGTTTCAGTTTTGGACATATATCCTCAATCTCATATGAGAATAATAATTGTTGTCACATGCTTATGCATTAAAGAGGAGTCCATTATCTGTTGTCCATGTTGTCCCGGTATGGATGTCTAAGTTGAGAATAATCAAAAGCGAGAAATCCAAATGCGAGCTTTCTCCTTAGACCTTTGTACAGGCGGCATGGAGGTACCCTTTGTGACACTTGGTTAAAACATGTGTATTGCAATGATCCGGTAGTCCAAGGTAATTAGGACAAGGTGCGGGCACTATTAGTATACTATGCATGAGGCTTGCAACTTGTAAGATATAATTTACATAACTCATATGCTTTATTACTACCGTTGACAAAATTGTTTCATGTTTTCAAAATAAAAGCTCTAGCACAAATGGCAATCGATGCTTTCCTCTTTGAAGGACCATTCTTTACTTTTATGTTGAGTCACCTATCTCTCTCCACCTCAAGAAGCAAACACTTGTGTGAACTGTGCATTGATTCCTACATACTTGCATATTGCACTTGTTATATTACTCTATGTTGACAATTATCCATGAGATATACATGTTACAAGTTGAAAGCAACCGCTGAAACTTAATCTTCCTTTGTGTTGCTTCAATACCTTTACTTTGATTTATTGCTTTATGAGTTAACTCTTATGCAAGACTTATTGATGCTTGTCTTTAAGTACTATTCATGAAAAGTCTTTGCTTTATGATTCACTTGTTTACTCATGTCATTACCATTGTTTTGATCGCTGCATTCATTACATATGTTTACAAATAGTATGATCAAGGTTATGATGGCATGTCACTTCAGAAATTATCTTTGTTATCGTTTTACCTGCTCGGGACGAGCAGAACTAAGCTTGGGGATGCTGATACGTCTCCGACGTATCGATAATTTCTTATGTTCCATGCCACATTATTGATGATATCTACATGTTTTATGCACACTTTATGTCATATTCGTGCATTTTCGGAACTAACCTATTAACAAGATGCCGAAGAGCCAGTTGCTGTTTTCTGCTGTTTTTGGTTTCAGAAATCCTAGTAACAAAATATCGGAATTGGACGAAATCAATGCCTGTGGTCCTATTTTGCCACGGAGCTTCCAAGATCGAAGAGGAGTCGAAGTGGGGCCACGAGCCGCCACCATGGCGGCGCGGCCCCAGCCCAGCCGCGCCGACCTGTGGTGTGGGGCCCTCGTGTGGCCCCCACGCGTCCCTTCCGCCTACTTAAAGCCTCCGTCGCGAAACCCCAGTACCCAGAGCCACGACGGAAAACCACAGAGACGCCGCCAATCCCATCTCGGGGATTCCGGAGATCTCCTCCGGCACCCTCCGGAGAGGGGATTCATCTCTGGAGGACTCTTCACCGCCATGGTCGCCTCCGGAGTGATGAGTGAGTAGTTCATCCCTGGACTATGGGTCCATAGCAGTAGATGATTGTCTTCTCCTCATTGTGCTTCATTGTTGGATCTTGTGAGCTGCCTAACATGATCAAGATCATCTATATGTAATGCTATATGTTGTGTTTGTCGGGATCCGATGGATAGAGAATACCATGTTATGTTAATTATCAAGTTATTACCTATGTGTTGTTTATGATCTTGCATGCTCTCCGTTATTAGTAGAGGCTCTAGCCAAGTTGATGCTAGTAACTCCAAGAGGGAGTATTTATGCTCGATAGTGGGTTCATGTCTCCGTGAATCTGGGGAGTGACAGAAACCCCTAAGGTTATGGATGTGTGTTGCCACTAGGGATAAAACATTGATGCTATGTCCGAGGATGTAGTTATTGATTACATTACGCACAATACTTAATGCAATTGTCTGTTGTTAGCAACTTAATACTGAAGGGGTTCGGATGATAACTGAAGGTGGACTTTTTAGGCATAGATGCGGTTGGATGGCGGTCTATGTACTTTGTCGTAATGCCCAATTAAATCTCACTGTACTTATCATGACATGTATGTGCATTGTTATGCCCTCTCTATTTGTCAATTGCCCGACTGTAATTTGTTCACCCAACATGCTTTTATCTTATGGGAGAGACACCTCTAGTGAACTGTGGACCCCGGTCCATTCTTTTATACTGAAATACAAATCTGCTGCAATACTTGTTCTTTACTGTTTTGTTGCAAACAATCATCTTCCACACAATACGGTTAATCCTTTGTTACAGCAAGCCGGTGAGATTGACAACCTCACTGTTTCGTTGGGGCAAAGTACTTTGGTTGTGTTGTGCAGGTTCCACGTTGGCGCCGGAATCCCCGGTGTTGCGCCGCACTACATCCCGCCGCCATCAACCTTCAACGTGCTTCTTGACTCCTACTGGTTCGATTAAACCTTGGTTTCTAACTGAGGGAAACTTGCCGCTGTGCGCATCACACCTTCCTCTTGGGGTTCGCAACGGACGTGTCAATTACACGCATCAGGCCCCCGTGACGCCCTTTGACCTGCCCTTCCGCCTACTTAAAGCCTCCGTCGCGAAACCCCCAGTACCGAGAGCCACGATACGGAAAACCTTCCAGAGACGCCGCCGCCGCCAATCCCATCTCGGGGATTCAGGAGATCGCCTCCGGCACCCTGCCGGAGAGGGGAATCATCTCCGGAGAACTCTTCACCGCCATGGTCGCCTCCGGAGTGATGAGTGAGTAGTTCAACCCTGGACTATGGGTCCATAGCAGTAGCTAGATGGTCGTCTTCTCCTCATGTGCTTCATTTTCGGATCTTGTGAGCTGCCTAACATGATCAAGATCATCTATCTGTAATGCTATATGTTGTGTTTGTCGGGATCCGATGGATAGAGAATACTATGTTATGTTGATTATCAATCTATTATGTGTTGTTTATGATCTTGCATGCTCTCCGTTATTAGTAGAGGCTCTGGCCAAGTTTTTACTCTTAACTCCAAGAGGGAGTATTTATGCTCGATAGTGGGTTCATGCATCCATTAAATCTGGGACAGTGACAGAAAGTTCTAAGGTTGTGGATGCTGTTGCCACTAGGGATAAAACATTGATGCTATGTCCGAGGATGTAGTTATTGATTATATTACGCACCATACTTAATGCAATTGTCATTGTTTGCAACTTAATCTGGAAGGGGTTCGGATGATAACCGAAGGTGGACTTTTTAGGCATAGATGCATGCTGAATAGCGGTCTATGTACTTTGTCGTAATGCCCAATTAAATCTCACTATACTCATCATATCATGTATGTGCATGGTCATGCCCTCTCTATTTGTCAATTGCCCGACTGTAATTTGTTCACCCAACATGCTATTTATCTTATGGGAGAGACACCTCTAGTGAACTGTGGACCCCGGTCCATTCTTTTACATTGAATACAATCTACTGCAATACTTGTTCTACTGTTTTCTGCAAACAATCATCATCCACACTATACATCTAATCCTTTGTTACATCAAGCCGGTGAGATTGAGAACCTCACCGTTTCGTTGGGGCAAAGTACTTTGGTTGTGTTGTGCAGGTTCCACGTTGGCGCCGGAATCCCTGGTGTTGCGCCGCACTACATCCCGCTGCCATCAACCTTCAACGTGCTTCTTGGCTCCTCCTGGTTCGATAAACCTTGGTATCTTTCTGAGGGAAAACTTGCCGCTGTACGCATCACACCTTCCTCTAGGGGTTCCCAACGGACGCGTGCTGTACGCGCATCAAGCATTTTTTCTGGCGCCGTTGCCGGGGAGATCAAGACACGCTGCAAGGGGAGTCTCCACAATCCAATCTCTTTACTTTGTTTTATCTTGCTTTATTTTATTTACTTACTTGTTTGCTGCATTATAACAAAACACACAAAAAATTAGTTGCTAGCTTTACTTTATTTACTGTCTTGTTCTCCATATAAAAAACACACAAAAAAAATTAGTTACTTGCATTTATTTTATCTAGTTTGCTTTATTTACTACTGCTAAAATTAGTAATCCTGAAGTTGAAGTTCGTTTGTTTAAGCAACAAGGGGGAGAATGTTTAAAAGATGCTTGGTATAGAATTAGTGATGCCCATAATAGGTGCACTAAGAAACACTCCACCACTATCCTACTCAGGAATTTTTATGTTGGTATCTCTAGCTGGAATAGGTATGTTCTTGATTGTCTCGCGGGAGGTAACTTCCTAGGCGCTCCTGCTTTAGAAGCTAGTTGCATTATTGAGAGTTTATTTGGAATACCACCTGTTAATGAAGTTAAAATTGAAACCTCTCTTGAAGATGTCATGAAAAAGTTGGAAACCATAGAGCAAAACCTTCCAAGTATTGATACTACTTTGGGAGCATTACTTGATAGCACTGATAAACTTGATAAATCTCTAGGTGGAATTAATGAGAGAATTGCTGCTTTAGAAACTTGTGCTACTCATGATAATCGAACCCATAGGATTAGTGAACTTGAAGAAGCTATGGGAACCTTGGGTTCAACTTTTTCTTCTCTTAAGTATAAGGAGAAAGCTTATGTGGGTAAGGAGCAAAAGTTTATGTATGTCTCTAAAGTGCCTAAACCAAAAAAATATTATTATAGGCCTAAAATTGACAAAGCCCTTAGTATCACTACAGATGGGGGAGCATATGATGACAATGCTCCATCTCTTGACAACACTTGATATACACTTTCTGCGCCTAGCTGAAAGGCGTTAAAGAAAAGCGCTTATGGGAGACAATCCATGTTTTTACTACAGTACTTTTATTTTATATTTGAGTCTTGGAAGTTGTTTACTACTGTAGCAACCTCTCCTTATCTTAGTTTTGTGCATTGTTGTGCCAAGTAAAGTCGTTGATAGTAAGGTTTATACTAGATTTGGATTACTGCACAGAAACAGATTTCTTTGTTGTCACGAATTTCGACCTGCCTCTGTGTAGGTAGCTCAGAAAAATATTCCAATTTACGTGCATGATCCTCAGATATGTACGCAACTTTCATTCAATTTGGGCATTTTCATTTGAGCAAGTCTGGTTCCTCAATAAAATTCGTCTTTACGGACTGTTCTGTTTTGATAGATTCTGCCTTTTTATTTCGCATTGCCTCTTTTGCTATGGTGGATGAATTTCTTTGTTCCATTAATGTCCAGTAGCTTTGTGCAATGTCCAGAAGTGTTAAGAATGATTATATAACCTCTGAACATGTGAATTTTTATTGTGCACTAACCCTCTAATGAGTTGTTTCGAGTTTGGTGTGGAGGAAGTTTTCAAGGATCAAGAGAGGGAGATGATACAATATGATCAAGGAGAGTGAAAGCTCTAAGCTTGGGGATGCCCGGTGGTTCACCCCTGCATATTTTAAGAAGACTCAAGCGTCTAAGCTTGGGGATGCCCAAGGCATCCCCTTCTTTATCGACAACATTATCAGGTTCCCCTGAAACTATATTTTTATTCCATCACATCTTATGTGCTTTGCTTGGAGCGTCGGTTTGTGTTTGTTTTTGTTTTTGTTTGAATAAAATGGATCCTAGCATTCATTGTGTGGGAGAGACACACGCTCCGCTGTTGCATATGGACAAATATGTCCTTAGGCTTTACTCATAGTATTCATGGCGAAGGTTGAATCTTCTTCGTTAAATTGTTATATGGTTGGAATCGGAAAATGATACATGTAGTAATTCTAAAATGTATTGAATAATTTGATACTTGGCAATTGTTGTGCTCATGTTTAAGCTCTTGCATCATATACTTTGCACCCATTAATGAAGAAATACATAGAGCTTGCTAAAATTTGGTTTGCATATTTGGTCTCTCTAAAGTCTAGATAATTTCTAGTATTGAGTTTTGAACAACAAGGAAAACGGTGTAGAGTCTTATAATGTTTACAATATGTCTTTTATGTGAGTTTTGCTGCACCGGTTCATCCTTGTGTTTGTTTCAAATAACCTTGCTAGCCTAAACCTTGTATCGAGAGGGAATACTTCTCATGCATCCAAAATCCTTGAGCCAACCACTATGCCATTTGTGTCAACCATACCTACCTACTACATGGTATTTCTCCGCCATTCCAAAGTAAATTGCTTGAGTGCTACCTTTAAAATTTCCATTCTTTACCTTTGCAATATATAGCTCATGGGACAAATAGCCTAAAAACTATTGTGGTATTGAATATGTACTTATGCACTTTATCTCTTATTAAGTTGCTTGTTGTGCGATAACCATGTTCCTGGGGACGCCATCAACTACTCTTTGTTGAATATCATGTGAGTTGCTATGCATGTCCGTCTTGTCTGAAGTAAGGGAGATTTACCACTCATTTAATGGTTAGAGCATGCATATTGTTAGAGAAGAACATTGGGCCGCTAACTAAAGCCATGAATCATGGTGGAAGTTTCAGTTTTGGACATATATCCTCAATCTCATATGAGAACATTAATTGTTGCTACATGCTTATGCATTAAAGAGGAGTCCATTATCTGTTGTCTATGTTGTCCCGGTATGGATGTCTAAGTTGAGAATAATCAAAAGCGAGAAATCCAATGCGAACTTTCTCCTTAGACCTTTGTACAGGCGGCATAGAGGTACCCCTTTGTGCCACTTGGTTAAAACATGTGTATTGCGATGATAATCCCGGTAATCCAAGCTAATTAGGACAATGTGCGGGCACTATTAGTATACTATGCATGAGGCTTGCAAATTGTAAGATATAATTTACATGATACATATGCTTTATTACTACCGTTGAAAAAATTGTTTCTTGTTTTCAAAACCAAAGCTCTAGCACAAATATAGCAATCAATGCTTCCCTCTGCGAAGGGCCTTTCTTTTACTTTTATGTTGAGTCAGTTCACCTATATCTCTCCACCGCAAGAAGCAAACACTTGTGTGAACTGTGCATTGATTCCTACATACTTGCGTATTGCACTTGTTATATTACTTTACATTGACAATATCCATGAGATATACATGTTGTAAGTTGAAAGCAACCGCTGAAACTTCAATCTTCCTTTGTGTTGCTTTAATACCTTTACTTTGATTTATTGCTTTATGAGTTAACTCTTATGCAAGACTTATTGATGCTTGTCTTGAAAGTACTATTCATGAAAAGTCTTTGCTTTATGATTCATTTGTTTACTCATGTCATTATCATTGTTTTGATCGCTGCATTCATTACATATGCTTACAATAGTATGATCAGAGTTATGATGCATGTCACTCCAGAAATTATCTTTGTTATCGTTCACCTGCTCGGGACGAGCAGGAACTAAGCTTGGGGATGCTGATACGTCTCCGACGTATCGATAATTTCTTATGTTCCATGCCACATTATTGATGATATCTACATGTTTTATACACATCATATGTTGTATTTACGCATTTTCGGCACTAACCTATTAACGAGATGCCGAAGAGCCATTGTTGTTTTCTGCTGTTTTTGGTTTCAGAAATCCTAGTAAGGAAATATTCTCGAATTGGACGCAACGCCCAGGGGCCTATTTTGCCATGAAGCTTCCGGAAGACCGAAGAGAAACGAAGTCGGGCCACGGGCGCCGCCACACTAGGCGGCGCAGCCGCATAGGCGCCGGCCTGCTGTGTGGGGCCCCGGACGCCCTTGACCTGCCCTTCCGCCTACTTAAAGCCTCCGTCGCAACCCCGACCGAGAGCCACGAAACGGAAAACCTTCCCAGACGCCGCCGCCGCCAATCCCATCTCGGGGGATTCAGGAGATCGCCTCCGGCACCCTGCCGGAGAGGTGAATTATCTCCCGGAGGACTCTTCACCGCCATGGTCGCCTCCGGAGTGATGAGTGAGTAGTTCACCCCTGGACTATGGGTCCATAGCAGTAGCTAGATGGTCGTGTTCTCCTCATGTGTTTCATTGTCGGATCTTGTGAGCTGCCAAACATGATCAAGATCATCTATCTGTAATGCTATATGTTGTGTTTGTCGGGATCCGATGGATAGAGAATACTATGTTATGTTGATTATCAATCTATTATGTGTTGTTTATGATCTTGCATGCTCTCCGTTATTAGTAGAGGCTCTGGCCAAGTTTATTCTTAACTCCAAGAGAGAGTATTTATGCTCGATAGTGGGTTCATGCCTCCATTAAATCTGGGACAGTGACAGAAAGTTCTAAGGTTGTGGATGTGTTGTTGCCACTAGGGATAAAACATTGATGCTATGTTCGAGGATGTAGTTATTGATTACATTACGCACCATACTTAATGCAATTGTCTGTTGTTTGCAACTTAATACTGGAAGGGTTCGGATGATAACCTGAAGGTGGACTTTTTAGGCATAGATGCATGCTGGATAGCGGTCTATGTACTTTGTCGTAATGCCCAATTAAATCTCACTATACTCATCATATCATGTATGTGCATGGTCATGCCCTCTCTATTTGTCAATTGCCCGACTGTAATTTGTTTACCCAACATGCTATTTATCTTATGGGAGAGACACCTCTAGTGAACTGTGGACCCCGGTCCATTCTTTTACATTGAATACAATCTACTGCAATACTTGTTCTACTGTTTTCTGCAAACAATCATCATCCACACTATACATCTAATCCTTTGTGACAGCAAGCCGGTGAGATTGACAACCTCACTGTTTCGTTGGGGCAAAGTACTTTGGTTGTGTTGTGCAGGTTTGCGCCGGAATCCCTGTTGTTGCGCCGCACTACATCCCGCTGCCATCAACCTTCAACGTGCTTCTTGGCTCCTCCTGGTTCGATAAACCTTGGTTTCTTTCTGAGGGAAACTTGCTGCTGTACACATCACACCTTCCTCTTGGGGTTCCCAACGGACGTGTGTTGAGAGTGTCCACTAGTGAAAGTATGATCCCTAGGCCTTGTTTCTAAGCATTGAAACACCGTTTCCAACAAGTTCTGTTACATGTTTGCTTGCTGCCATCTTTATTTCAGATTGCAATTACTACTTACAATCATCCATATTACTTGTATTTCACTATCTCTTTGCCGAACTAGTGCACCTATACATCTAACAAGTGTATTAGGTGTGTTGGGGACACAAGAGACTTCTTGTATCTTAATTGCAGGGTTGCTTGAGAGGGATATCTTTGAACTCTACCTCCCTGAGTTCGATAAACCTTGGGTGATTCACTTAAGGGAAACTTGTTGCTGTTCTACAAATCTCTGCTCTTGGAGGCCCAACACGGTCTACAGGAATAGAAGCGTGCGTAGACATCACACGACATAACCTGCGTCAACCAAACGGTGATCAAATCCCAAGTTCTCCCAGATTTTGTGGCTGACTGGATCCAGTTGATACGTCCCAAACGTATCTATAATTTCTTATGTTCCATGCTACTTTTATGATGATACTCACATGTTTTATAAACATTATATGTCATATTTATGCATTTTCCGGCACTAACCTATTGACGAGATGCCGAAGAGCCGTTCTTGTTTTCTGCTGTTTTTGGTTTCAGAAATCCTAGTAAGGAAATATTCTCGGAATTGGACGAAATCAACGCCCTATTTTGCACGAAGCTTCCAAGTCCGAGGAGAGACGAAGTGGGGCCACGAGGTGGCGACACAACAGGCCGGCGCGGCCTGGGCCCTGGCCGCGCCCTGGTGTGTGGGCTCCTCGTGAGCCTTGATACGTCCAATTTGCATCACTATTTTATATCATAATTTGCTGTTATTCATTGATATATTTCATATTGGGACACAATACTTATGTTATTTCATCTATTTTGCATGTTTCATGATTATTTGGGGATCGAGCACCGGAGCCAGGATTCTGCTGGAAAAAGCACCGTCAGGATGCAATATTTCGGAAGATCAACTGTGGAAGGAAGTTTTACCAAAAATCCTATTTTTCCAGATGACGGAGGAAGCCAGAAGGGGGAGCCAGCTGGACCCAGGGTGGGCCCACACCATAGGGTGGCGCGGCCCATGGCCTGGCCGCGCCACCATGTGGTGTGGAGCCCCCTCGGCCTCTTTCGCCTCCTTTTCTTCGCGAAACCCTTCGTCCCGAAGACCTAAGCCACAGAGGAATCCTCAGGGTTACAGCCGCCTCTGCGGCGCGGAGAACACCAGAGAGAAAAGAGCTCTCCGGCGGGCAGAATCCGCCGGGGAAATTCCCTCCCGAGGGGGAAATCGACGCCATCGTCACCGCCATCGAGCTGGACATCATCTCCATCACCATCATCATCATCTCCACCATCATCACCACCATCTCCACCGCTGGACATCGTCACCGCCGTAGCAATTTGGGTTTGATCTTGATTGTTTGATAGGGGAAACTCTCCCGGTATTGATTTATACTTGTTATTGATGCTATTGAGTGAAACCATTGAACCAAGGTCTATGTTCAGATTGTTATTCATCATCATATCACCTCTGATCATGTTCCATATGATGTCTCGTGAGTAGTTCGTTTAGTTCTTGAGGACATGGGTGAAGTCTAAATGTTAGTAGTGAACTATGCACTACAAGAAAAGTTCTGATAGACAACGTCTCAAAATCGTCCGCTAAGGGGTATTTTTCGTCGCCTATGGGCCTAACCCGACGATATGGGTTCTGTTGTGAAACTGCGTCAGGCAAAGTCCTACGACGATTTTTTGGTCCGTCGCGCTTGGGCGCCCTTCCGCCACGGAAAATCGGACCGTTGCGCAAGTGTTTCGGGAGCCCGTTGACTGCTGACGTCATGCAAACTGACACGTGGCAGACGCCGTTAACTGGCAGTTAACGGCGTTAACCGGCTGAAACCCCGTGGTAGATGGTAGGCCCACACGAGGCCTGCCACGTCTTAAGCGGGCCGGCCCATTAAGTTTGCGGGCCGGGCCAGCTGACTTAGTTTGACCGGTCAACTATATAGCTGGGCTGGTCCATTAGTTACGTGGGCCGGGCCTAACCTCTAAGGTTGACTGGTCAAAACTTTAATGGGCCGGCCCACTAAGCATGTGGGCCGGGCCGAATGCACTCGTTTGACCGGTCAACAGGCAAAAGGGCCGGCCCACAAGACATGTGGGACCCACTTTCCTGTTATCGGGCCGGCCCATTTACAAAGTGGGGTCCACATTAAAGCAATGGGCGGCCCAATTAGCATTGGGTCCCAATTTTCCTGCTATCGGGCCGGCCCATTTAGTACGTGGGGTCCACATTAGATCAAATGGGCTGGCCCAACAAGCCAGTGGGCCGGGCCAGCACCGGTGGGTCCCACTTTCTGTTAAAGGGCCACCCATTTAGTACGTGGGGTCCACCATATAGTGGGCCGGCCCAACAAGATAGTGGGCCGGGCCAAAAACACAGGTGGGTCCCACTTTCCAGGTAAAGGGTTGGCCCATTTAGTATGTGGGGTCCACCATATAGGTGGGCCGGCCCAACAAGATAGTGGGCGGGCCAAAAACACAGGTCCCACTTTCCTGCTAAAGGGCCCCCATTTAGTATGTGGGGTCCACCATATAGCAAGGGCCGGCCCAACAAGCTAGTGGGCCGGGCCAAAACACCGGTAGGTCCCACTTTCGTCTTAAAGGCCGGCCCATTTAGTATGTGGGTCCACTATAGCAAGTGGGCCGGCCCAACAAGATAGTGGGCAAAAACACATGGGTCCCACTTTCGTCTTAAAGGGCCGGCCCATTTAGTATGTGGGGTCCACCACAAAAGCATTGCTGGCCCAACTAGGTAGTGGGCCGGCCCAGTAGTGGGTGGGGTCCACCTTAAAGCAAGTGGGCCGGCCCAATTAGAGTGTGGGGTCCAGTAAATCAAATGGGCTGGCCCAATAAGTAAGTGGGCCCGTTTAGTTGCTGTTTATATGCCGGCGTAAAAGGCGCTTTAGGATTTTGCGGGCCGGCACGTATGTGATTTCGCTTAATTGGGCCGTTTAAGGGATGGGAATTCGTGATTTAGATACTGAGAATATTTACGCAGCATTGATTTCTGTCGGATAGCCTCACTTACCACAAGCACCAAAGAAAAAATGCGCGAAAGAACTATAAAAACTAACTAAATATTACATCAGCTGCAAGGCTTTGAAAAAATATTACAGAACCCAGAGAAATTGAATGGTAATTAAACCTAGCAATACAATGAAGCGATCCGGCAATCTTTTAAGTTGTCCATGCAGCACCTATATCTGAAACAAAGACATTACAAGTTAAGACAACAACTATGGAAACGCAAAGACACTGCAATATTGTTAGCCAAAGAATTTAGAACTTGATGTCTACGGGAGCTTCTATTCTTGTAGACAGTGTTGGGCCTCCAAGAGCAGAGGTTTGTAGAACAGCAGCAAGTTTCCCTTAAGTGGATACCCAAGGTTTATCGATCTCAGGGAGGAAGAGGTCAAAGATATCCCTCTCATGCAACCCGCAACCACAAAGCAAGAAGTCTCTTGTGTCCCCAACACACCTAATAGGTGCACTAGTTCGAAGAGATAGTGAAATACGGGTGGTATGAATAAGTAGTAGCACGGCACTAAAAGTGCCTGCACGAAGAAACAAGCGGTAGTAATGCACGGTAGTAACACAGAAACAGAAAACAAGCAATGATAGCATCTAGGAACAAGGCCTAGGGATTACACTTTCACTAGTGGACACTCTCAACATTGATCACATAAAGAATAGATAAATGCATACTCTACACTTTTGTTGGATGATGAACACATTGCGTAGGATTACACGAACCCTCAATGCCGGAGTTAACAAGCTCCACAATAATGCTCATATTTTAGTAACCTTTAGTGTAAGATAGATCAAAAGACTAAACCAAGTACTAGCATAGCATGCACACTGTCACCTTCATGCATATGTAGGAGGAATAGATCACATCAATATTATCATAGCAATAGTTAACTTCGCAATCTACAAGAGATCATGATCATAGCATAAACCAAGTACTAACACGGTGCACACACTGTCACCTTTGCACACATGCAGGAGGAATAAAACTACTTTAATAACATTGCTAGAGTAGCACATAGATAAATTGTGATACAAAACATATTGCAATCATAAAGAGATATAAATAAGCACCTCACTATGCCATTCAACAGTGAATAAGTATTCTGTGAAATATAGCCTAAGAGACCCACACGGTGCACACACTGTCACCTTTACACACGTGGGACAAGGAGTCTCCGGAGATCACATAAGTAAAACTCACTTGACTAGCATAATGACATATAGATTACAAGCATCATCATATGAATCTCAATCATGTAAGGCAGCTCATGAGATTATTGTATTGAAGCACATAGAGAGAGATGAACCACATAGCTACCGGTACAGCCCCGAGCCTCGATGGAGAACTACTCCTCCTCATGGGAGCAGCAGCGGTGATGAAGATGGCGGTGGAGATGGCAGTGTCGATGGAGAAGCCTTTCGGGGGCACTTTCCGGGGTGCCGGAACAGAGACTCCTGTCCCCCAGATCTTGGCCGCGATGGCGGCGGCTCGGAAGGTTTTCCGTATCGTGGTTCTTCGACGGGTTTTTGATCCAGGGGCTTTATATAGGCGAAGAGGCGGCGCAGAGGGTCGAAGGGGTGGCCACACCATGGGCGGCGCGGCGGGCCCGGGCCGCCGGCCTATGGTCGGTGGCCTGTGGCCCCCTCTGGTCCTTCTCGGGTGTTCTAAATGCTTAGGTGAAAATAGGGACCGGGTCTTGATTTCGTCCGATTGAGAATATTTCGTTACTAGGATTTCTGAAACCAAAAACAGCTAAAACAAAACTGGCACTTCGGCATCTTGTTAATAGGTTAGTTCTAGAAAATGCACGAATATGACATAAAGTGTGCATAAAACATGTAGGTATCATCAATAATGTGGCATGGAACACAAGAAATTATCGATACGTCGGAGACGTATCAGCATCCCCAAGCTTAGTTCTGCTCGTCCCGAGCAGGTAAAACGATAACAAAGATAATTTTGAGTGACATGCCATCATAAACTTGATCATATTGTAAACATATGTAATGAATGCAGCGATCAAAACAATGGTAATGACATGAGTAAACAAGTTAATCATAAAGCAAAGACTTTTCATGAATAGTACTTCAAGACAAGTATTAATAAGTCTTGCATAAGAGTTTACTCATAAAGCAATAAATCAAAGTAAAGGTATTGAAGCAACACAAAGGAAGATTAAGTTTTAGCGGTTGCTTTCAACTTGTAACATGTATATCTCATGGATAATTGTCAACATAGAGTAATATAACAAGTACAATATGCAAGTATGTAGGAATCAATGCACAGTTCACACAAGTGTTTGCTTCTTGAGGTGGAGAGAAATAGGTGAACTGACTCAACATCAAAGTAAAAAGAATGGTCCTTCAAAGAGGAAAGCATCGATTGCTATATTTGTGCTAGAGCTTTTATTTTGAAAACATGAAACAATTTTGTCAACGGTAGTAATAAAGCATATGAGTTATGTACATTATATCTTACAAGTTGCAAGCCTCATGCATAGTATACTAATAGTGCCCGCACCTTGTCCTAATTAACTTGGACTACCGGATCTTTGCAATGCACATGTTTTAACCAAGTGTCACAATGGGGTACCTCCATGCCGCCTGTACAAAGGTCTAAGGAGAAAGCTCGCATTTTGGATTTCTCGCTTTTGATTATTCTCAACTTAGACATCCATACCGGGACAACATGGACAACAGATAATGGACTCCTCTTTTTAATGCATAAGCATGTGACAACAATTATTATTCTCATATGAGATTGAGGATGTGTGTCCAAAACTGAAACTTCCACCATGATTCATGGCTTTAGTTAGCGGCCCAAAGTTCTTCTCTAACAATATACATGCTCCAACCATAAAGGTGGTAGATCTCTCTTACTTCAGACAAGACGGACATGCATAGCAACTCACATGATATTCAACAAAGAATAGTTGATGGCGTCCCCAGAAGCATGGTTATCGCACAACAAGCAACTTAATAAGAGATAAAGTGCATAAGTACATATTCAATACCACAATAGTTTTTAAGCTATTTGTCCCATGAGCTATATATTGCAAAGGTGAATGATGGAATTTTAAAGGTAGCACTCAAGCAATTTACTTTGGAATGGCGGATAAATACCATGTAGTAGGTAGGTATGGTGGACACAAATGGCATAGTGGTTGGCTCAAGTATTTGGGATGCATGAGAAGTATTCCCTCTCGATACAAGGTTTAGGCTAGCAAGGTTATTTGAAACAAACACAAGGATGAACGGTACAGCAAAACTCACATAAAAGACATATGGTAAACATTATAAGACTCCATACCGTCTTCCTTGTTGTTCAAAACTCAATACTAGATGTTATCTAGACTCTAGAGAAACCAAATATGCAAACCAAATTAGCAAGCTCTATGTATTTCTTCATTAATGGGTGCAAAGTATATGATGCAAGAGCTTAAACATGAGCACAACAATTGCCAAGTATCACATTACCCAAGACATTATAGCAAATTACTACATGTATCATTTTCCAATTCCAACCATATAACAATTTAACGAAGAGGAAACTTCGCCATGAATATTATGAGCTAAGAACACATGTGTTCATATGAACCAGCGGAGCGTGTCTCTCTCCCACACAAGCATGATGTAATCCAATTTATTCAAACACAAACAAAAATAGAAACAAACAAACAGACGCTCCAAGTAAAGTACATAAGATGTGACGGAATAAAAATATAGTTTCAGGGAGGAACCTGATAATGTTGTCGATGAAGAAGGGGATGCCTTGGGCATCCCCAAGCTTAGACGCTTGAGTCTTCTTGAAATATGCAGGGGTGAACCACCGGGGCATCCCCAAGCTTAGAGCTTTCACTCTCCTTGATCATAGTATATCATCCTCCTCTCTTGACCCTTGAAAACTTCCACACCAAACTTTAAGCAAACTCATTAGAGGGTTAGTGCATAATCAAAAACTCACATGTTCAGAGGTGACACAATCATTCTTAACACTTCTGGACATTGCTCAAAGCTACTGGAAGGTAATGGAACAAAGAAATCCATCCAACATAGCGAAAGAAGCAATGCGAAATAAAAGGCAGAATCTGTCAAAAACAGAACAGTCCGTAAAGACGAATTTTAAAATGGCACCAGACTTGCTCAAATGGAAAAACTCAAAACTAATGAAAGTTGCGTACATATCTGAGGATCACTCACGTAAATTGGCATAATTTTCTGAGTTACCTACAGAGAATTAGACCCAGATTCGTGACAGACAGCAATGCTGTTTCTGCGCAGCAATCCAAATCTAGCATCAACTTTACCATAGAGACTTTACTTGGCACAAAAACATGATAAGGAGAGGTTGCTACAGTAGTAAACAACTTCCAAGACACAAATATAAAACAAAGTACTGTAGCAAAATAACACATGGGTTATCTCCCAAGAAGTTCTTTCTTTATAGCCGTTAAGATGGGCTCAGCAGTTTTAATGATGCACTCGCAAGAAATAGTATTTGAAGCAAAAGAGAGCATCAAGAGGCAAATTCAAAACAAATTTAAGTCTAACATGCTTCCTATGCATAGGAATCTTGTAAATAAACAAGTTCATGAAGAGCAAAGTAACAAGCATAGGAAGATAAAACAAGTGTAGCTTCAAAAATTTCAGCACATAGAGAGGCATTTTAGTAACATGAAAATTTCTACAACCATATTTTCCTCTCTCATAATAACTTTCAGTAGCATCATGAGAAAACTCAACAATATAACTATCACATAAAGCATTCTTATCATGAGTCTCATGCATAAAATTATTACTCTCCACATAGGCATAATCAATTTTATTAGTTGTAGTGGGAGCAAATTCAACAAAGTAGCTATCATTATTATTCTCATCATCAAATATAGGAGGCATATTGTAATCATAATTAAACTTATCCTCCATAGTAGGCGGCACCAAAAGACCAATATCATCATAAATAGGAGGCAAAGTATCATCAAAGTAAATTTTCTCCTCAATGCTTGGGGAACTAAAAATATCATGCTCATCAAAGCCAGCTTCCCCAAGCTTAGAATTTTCCATATCATTAGCAACAATGGTGTTCAAAGCGTTCATACTAATATTACTACCAGCATGCAAATAAGATTTCATAGGTTTTTTAATTTTCGCATCAAACAATCCATGTTTTAAATCAGGAAATAGAATAAGAAGCTCATTGTTGTCCATTATGCCAAACTAGTGTAAACAAGAAACAAAAAGATGCAATTGCAGGATCTAAAGGAAATAGCTTCGAGCACAACACAATGGCGCCAGAAAAGTACTGTTACCTGGAACCGGAGTATGAGTGCCTTTTACCTTTCCTCCCCGGCAACGGCGCCAGAAAAGTGCTTGGCGCGTAGTTGACGAGGGAGGAAAAGTGCTTAGTTGCCGGGCTTGCCAATGTGTGAGTGCCGTTTACCTTCCCTCCCCGGCAACGGCGCCAGAAAAGTGCTTGATGTCTACGGGAGCTTCTATTCTTGTAGACAGTGTTGGGCCTCCAAGAGCAGAGGTTTGTAGAACAGCAAGTTTCCCTTAAGTGGATACCCAAGGTTTATCGATCTCAGGGAGGAAGAGGTCAAAGATATCCCTCTCATGCAACCCTGCAACCACAAAGCAAGAAGTCTCTTGTGTCCCCAACACACCTAATAGGTGCACTAGTTCGGCGAAGAGATAGTGAAATACAGGTGGTATGAATAAGTAGTAGCAACGGCACCGGAAAAGTGCTTTGCCCGAACGATAAACAAGGTAGTAATGCAGCAGTAGTAACACAAAAACAAAAACAAGCAGCGATAGCGTATCTAGGAACAAGGCCTAGGGATTACACTTTCACTAGTGGACACTCTCAACATTGATCACATAATAATAAATCATACTCTACACTTTTGTTGGATGATGAACACATTGCGTAGGATTACACGAACCCTCAATGCCGGAGTTAACAAGCTCCACAATAATGCTCATATTTTAGTAACCTTTAGTGTAAGATAGATCAAAAGACTAAACCAAGTACTAGCATAGCATGCACACTGTCACCTTCATGCATATGTAGGAGGAATAGATCACATCAATATTATCATAGCAATAGTTAACTTCGCAATCTACAAGAGATCATGATCATAGCATAAACCAAGTACTAACACGGTGCACACACTGTCACCTTTACACACATGCAGGAGGAATAAAACTACTTTAATAACATTGCTAGAGTAGCACATAGATAAATTGTGATACAAAACATATTGCAATCATAAAGAGATATAAATAAGCACCTCACTATGCCATTCAACAGTGAATAAGTATTCTGTGAAATATAGCCTAAGAGACCCACACGGTGCACACACTGTCACCTTTACACACGTGGGACAAGGAGTCTCCGGAGATCACATAAGTAAAACTCACTTGACTAGCATAATGACATCTAGATTACAAGCATCATCATATGAATCTCAATCATGTAAGGCAGCTCATGAGATTATTGTATTGAAGCACATAGGAGAGAGATGAACCACATAGCTACCGGTACAGCCCCGAGCCTCGATGGAGAACTACTCCCTCCTCATGGGAGCAGCAGCGGTGATGAAGATGGCGGTGGAGATGGCGGGTGTCGATGGAGAAGCCTTCCGGGGCACTTCCCCCCCTCCGCAGGGTGAACAGAGACTCCTGTCCCCCAGATCTTGGCTTCGCGATGGCGGCGGCTCTGGAAGGTTTTCCGTATCGTGGTTCTTCGTATCAGGGTTTTGATCCAGGGGCTTTATATAGGCGAAGAGGCGGCGCAGGAGGGTCGAAGGGGTGGCCACACCATAGGGCGGCGCGGCCAGGGCCTGGGCCGCGCCTATGGTCCTGGTGGCCTGTGGCCCCCTCGGTCCTTCTCGGGTGTTCTAAATGCTTCCGGTGAAAATAGGGACCTGGTCTTGATTTCGTCCGATTTCGAGAATATTTCGTTACTAGGATTTCTGAAACCAAAAACAGCAGAAACAGAATGGCACTGCATCTTGTTAATAGGTTAGTTCTAGAAAATGCACGAATATGACATAAAGTGTGCATAAAACATGTAGGTATCTTCAATAATGTGGCATGGAACACAAGAAATTATCGATACGTCGGAGAATTTGGAACTCATCATTTCGTCGTTATAACAAGATCATTGTAATGCGCACAATAAGCAAACAAAGAGTGCATGCCGCATACCAACAGCCAATATAACAGAGCATGTTAGAATGAAACAGCAGACTTACTACTGTCGAGTCCCATGCAAACCAACATGTTCAGGGAGTACAAAATTGGCATGAACAACATAGTAGCAGGCTATAAATTTTGTAACAACGACTGAGCAAGATGAAGTTATGATGGCTACATCTAGCAGAATGTTAGAAGGCAAAAGCTAAAGAGGAGGGAATGTGAACCAACATGTGCCAAGTGCAATTACTTCATTTTGGCCGTGAACTAAATAATACTCCTGAACTTATAGTGAAGGGGATGCAAATCAAGATGTTTCGGGATATAAACTTGTAATGAGCAACACATAGAGGATAGTTAATGCTGGAGCTTAGGATGGACCAGATACAGAATATAGTGGGATCACCTGTGAACTTGTATAAGAGGGAATGCAAACCAATATGTTCAGCTTTCCATATGTGAGCGTCATGCCAAGTCAGAGAAACAAGTCAATAATGCAGCTTTTGAAGAACAAGATGGCACGCAAAATTATTATCTAGTAGTATGACAAGTTTATTTGTACTACAGGCTAGATAGCAGAGTGATAGCATGCCAAACTAAGTCCTTACTTTGTTAGCTTACAATGAACTAGATACAAAACAATGGCATCACCTGTAGTACAGGGAATGCAAGCCAACATGTTCATGGAGTAAAAAATTGGCACAAACAACATAGTAGCAGGCCATAATTTTTGTAACAACGACTGAGCAAGATAAAGTTATGATGGCTAGATCTACAGAGCAGGGAATGTAAACCAAATATAGAAGTTACGATGCCAAAAGCTATAGAGCAGGGAATGCGAACCAACATGTGCAATTACTTAAAATTGGCCATGAACTAAATAATAGCAGGATGTTACTATAATACCTATAATTTTTGTAACAACGACTGAGCAAGATAGAAGTTATGATGGCTACATCTACAGAGCAGGGAATGCAAACCAAAATGTTCAATCGCTTAAAGTTAGCAATGAAGTAGAAAATAGCAACGTGTTACGGTCATAGCTAGGAATGAACTAAAAGAGCTTCAGACAAACAAGCATCTGAACCCAGAACATGGCGCTAAAACAAGGGACTTACATTAGGAGAAGCACTGTGGGAGTCACAGCAGATCTTCCTGGGGTTGATAGATCCGGTGATGAAGTACGCTACATGTGCTACTTGGGGTTGGAGAGACGGCCATTACACTTCATGATTACTCATCTCATCTGCAAAAACGTAACAGGTTCCCCCAAGATTAAACAAGAACTTGCAGGCAAGCAATAGAAAAGCGACAGTAGAAGAGTTTAGATCATGCAAGGCGCCGGTGAAGCAGATCCGGTTCATGCACAGCGGTGTCGGTGAGCTAGATCCGATGCGGTGGACGACGGATCCGGCGAAGCGGCTCCGGTGGGGTGGACGATACCGCAGCTGAAGCGACTGCGGTAGACTGCTGGATGAGTATATGGTTTTGAGGTTCGGCGGGGATGATCCGGTCCGGTTGATGACGGCGTCGATGAAGCGGCTCCGGCAGACAGCCGGATGACGAGGATCGCGAGGCCTCGGGTAGGCCAGGGAAGTCCGGCGGGGATGTTCCGGTGCGGTGGTCGTGGAGGTGGGAGAGAGAGGGACTTGGGAAGTTCCGGTGGGTGGTCTCAGAGGAGAGAGTGAGGGAAATGAATTTTTTTTCGGGGAGTTTCGGAGCTAGGGAGGTGGTGATCGAAAAAAATGACGGGTAGACCCCCCACCAACCGACTTATGCATGGACATTGTTGTCATCTTTACGAGGGTAGAATGGGAAGTTAGAGGCGTGTGAAATATTTGTATTTTTCGGGCGGGAAGTTTTGCCGCTGGAATGAGATTTCGAATTTGGCTACAGTCCAAGTAATACAAAAATATGAGACCGTACTAGTACGGCCAAGTGTCACATCAAGTCATCATCACGTTGAAAATCGGTTACCACGATCATAATCATGATATATCTTGAAAATCAATTTTGAAAAGCCCTTCTGAAATATTTCGGGATTGGTACTAGGAGATTTTGCAGCTTGACTAAGAATTGATTTTGAATAAGGCTATGGTCTAAGTAATTTTTTTTCTTCGAAAAGGGGATATGACCCCAGCCTCTGCATCGTGGTGATGCACACGGCCTTTATTAATAATCCAGTCGCAACAAAAGTTTTTTTTTGCAAGGAGCAACAAAAGTATGTTGTACAGATGGTCCAAGTAATATACTCGTGATTGTAATATAAGGCCAGGGGTAGACCGGAACCATATCCTCTAACGTAGAGATGACAAGTCAGGTAAGCACAGTGCTTAAGTAGTGCAAAACGTAGAAGAAAAATCAGGAAAATGTAACAAATACTGTACGTATTTACTGTAGCAATCACTGTATATTTTTACTGTATAAAAAATCGTATAAATATTAAAAAGATAGTCATAATTTTGATTGTTACTAATTATCGTAAATGCATATGGCTTACATATATTATGGAAGTTAATTTAGATCAAATTAGACTTAATCATGTAGATGTGGAGAAGGAAAATTAGAGAGGTGTAGCTTACCCGACTTGTCTGTTGCACGTTAGAGGATCTACTTCCGGGGTAGACCATGCTACTTAGACTACTCATAGTGGGAGTAACTAAGGAGTATTAACATAGAGCTGGTTGTGGTAACTAGCTATGTTACCATAACACTTTTCAAGATAGAATGAGTCTACATACTAACTAAAACAATCATGCATGATAGTACTACATCTAAGTTACTATGCATTATGAAGGTAGTAACATAGAGTAGTGTCATATGCATGCGGAAATTCAATTTGGCTCCCGGGTGCATATGCTCCCTCTACCAAAAAATCATATTTTAAAATGTCGAAAAAAATTAGCAAAAAATTTACATGTACATATTCATAATATATGTTCGTTCGTCAAGTTTCACGAAAAACCAATATTTTTTGTGGTCTATGTAAAAAAGAGAAAACTTATCTTGTGAAAAGCATTATTTTTAGTACTGTATTTTATCTTTTTACACACGTCACATGACAAGTCGCAACTTTGTAAGGGCGTAGCACGAGAAGATGTACATGCGAATTTTTTGTTTCATTTTTTTGAAATTCAAAATATGTGTAAGATGCATTTCAAAATGGAGGGAGCATATGCTCCTATGTTTCAAAACACCACTCCCGCATGCGCATGACACTACTATACGGTCACATCAAGTCATAATCACAACCAAAATCAGTTCCCATGTACTATCTCCTAAAAAAACTTAAATTTAAAAACGCGTACAAATATTTTGGATTTTATTGGCGGGAGATTGTAGCGCTTGACAGATATTTTCAATTTAGCTGGCGCTAAAAAAATACTGTACTAGAAAAATTGGTAGCTTACTGTAGTACTGCCTCCTTTCAGGGATACAAGGACAAGGACCCATCAACTAAAATAATGTATGAAAATGGTCACCAATGGGCCAACTAATAGTTATACTTTTCCCATGCAGCGCAATATAAAAAATACTACAAATCAGATTAAACCTTGATTAAATATTGGTGCATCCAATCCATTCAGTTTTCATTTAATCCACATCACCAAGGAAACAACCACCAGGTACATAACAAGTGCAGATAGAAGCACCAACAAAATAGTTCAGCATCACAAACCCTTTCACACAACCAAGGGACACCTTTGACTGTCAGTGTTCACTGTGGTATTCAGCATCTCCCACACTTTCTCAGGATGTTGCCCAGGTGGGCTTGACTTGCTTCTAATCCTGCAGTTATACGGTGGATGACTACTCTTTGTGCAGCCACTATTGCTCGTTCCTCTTTGAGTAGTTCCTCGAGAACATAAAAAGACAATGACTTGGACCTCAACCTGCGCTTGGGCTTTGACTTGGACTTGGACCTCGACAAATTAGTTGTGAACCCAGCATTACGCAGGAATGTGTTGTTGGCTATACCATGACATTGTAGTACCTTGGAAAATGAATTCAGACATTCTTCCTGGGTTTTTTCTATACCATCTTTCTTTGGTTTTGCCAGCTCCACTTTCATGTCAGACTGAGGAGTTTTCAGTTGTTACACATGTGTAAGAGAAGAGATTATAATGTGAAGACATGTGTATGAACTACCTCTAATAATCCTACAAACTGGCATGGCTGATTACCGCATATACATTTTAGTAAGAGCATGTTACATCATATTGACATGTCTTCTATTGCTAACACGTAATAGCAGGACTATAAAAATATGCATGGATCCATGTGTAGAATTCGTAATGTGCATGATATTGCTGAGAAGTATATAAGTGAATTGTACTAGCCCTTTCCACCAGTTCGGACATTTGGTTGTGTTGGCTAGTGCATGAAGCTTGACAAATATGACAAGATATTTCTGCATACAATTGAAAACCATAACTGACATTAGTAGAGAATACTTACAATAACACTCTGTGCAAAATGTCCAGTCAAACCATTTCTGCTCGTCTGGCACACCTTGAATTGCTCAAGTAGACTCATCTCTCTGTCTGTACTCTCACAGTATGCTTGCCTTGCCTTCTGATATTTTCGCAAGAGAAAATATAAATTAGTTTCACAACCACGTCACATGCCGACATGCGACAATTGAAAGTTTTCAAAAAAAATATAAATAAAACAGAGACATCAATTTACGATGTATATTGTGCATCTATAAATTCTAAATGATTTACTAATTTAAATATAGTTGTACAGATAACATTCCTTACCATACAGTAGAGGTGTCCAATCAAGCTACGAGATCCTGTACGCTGTTGTAAACGTACATTATTACGAGCACGCATGTTACTTCGAGCGATGAACTACAAATGAAGACTTGTGAGACACATGCTTAAAAAGGAATCAGTAATGTGATCTTGTCTCACTGTCTTCACAGAACATACCAAATTCTTTTGAGCAGACCAATACTCAACAAGATCACACCATTGATCATCAGTCATCTGTAGTATAGGAGAGGTTGTTGGAATATCGCTAGGAGTCCTCCCAGCAAAGTATCTCATCTTTAGCCTATGGCGCTCCTGGCGCAACGCTGAAGAGAATATGCTCCTGATAACAGTGATTACATTCTTCATGTCATCATCAAACTCAAGACATGTCTGTTTACAACAATGGGAACCGTTCATGTGTTAGATAGCTAGCCAACAGAAAGCTAGAGGGAATGTGAACGAGCAACATGGTATTGTTTACGAAAATGACTTACATGTAACATGTGCAGTAAACCTTCAAAATGGGAAGGGGTGTTTACGTGTTGTTTCCATGATGGAAAGATAGGAATTTGAGTCCTGACAAAAACGCCTGTGATCGATGCTATATTAGATGATTCTTGTGGATCCAGTGGCCTTCTGATACCTGCTATAACTGATGTGATGGGAAATCTTGTTCCCATTCGGGCAATCTTATTTTTAAGTGATTTCAAAGTCGTTGGCCCCCTTCGTTTTCTTGGTCGTGGTGGAACTGCAAATTTAAGCATTACATCAAGCTATCAAGGTATTTATGTAACGGAGCATGTAAGGGAACACGTACCTAATTCGGCCCCACCATCATCTTTAAGGAAGAAGTTGTCTCTGGCAGGACTAAATGTCAGCGGGCGATCGTGATTAGTTAGGTGTTGAGAACCTGCTGTTGAAACTGGGTCTGCTGTGAATTGTTCTTGGGTAACTGGATTGGCAACAGGTGGCTGGGGAACATGTGGTTTGGTATTTGCTCCGTCTACAGCTTTTAGACCAACCGATGTGGGGTTAGGTCGAAGCTTTTTATGTTGGTGTTTCGCATTACAATATTTTTTTGCCTGGTCATCATTTTCAACTAGATTAGAGTGACTCTGAGTCTGAGACCTTGTTTTTACTCTGTTCACTGCATTTGTTTGTGATCTGACATGACCAGCTTGAACCCTTTTTATTTTTAGGTGAGCTGTCAGATATTGATCTTCCTGTTGAACTATGTTCTTCACCTTGTTGGTATTTGAAACGTCCTTACGTGAAGTCCCTGATGCCTGCCAGAGATAAACGGTACTTCAATCAACAAAATCATATACATGCTTGATACGATTATGGAACATAAGAACAGCAAGCCAAGACATGATGAAACATATGTTATTATTATGTGTTAACTGAGCAGATGATAATGCTATAACTTGGGCTGGGTTGGACAGATACATCACAGTTATTGAAGATGCAACAATAATGCCAATGAAAAGAGCGAGCAATCACCTTGGGGGGTGGAGTAGGGTGCTTGACAAGGGCATCCTCTTTACTCAGGTCTCCCTCAGACTCTTGTTCAGTAGGATCAAGTTCTGAATAAGAAAATTGATTGTTATCGATGGAGACAGGAGAGGTGTTTGATTGTTCACTGGTGATGCCTATATTTTCTCTCCGGCCCTCTTTGTACTCTACTACAGTATCTTTAGCATGCATTAGAAAAAAATGCTAACGAGATTTATCATGGAACTTTGAGTAGAGCAGTAGAAGGGCAAATTAGTAGTAGCAAGTAGATGATAGCTCAAAAAGGAATAAAGCGTAGATCAAAAATAAATGATTTCCCTGTGCATGCCAATTGATGATTACAAGATTTATAAACATGCAGTTTAATAATGTCGACTAATCACTCTGCAGGCTTGACTTCTACTACAGTCATACCATAGGCATGTCACCGATGAACAGTGCCGTAACATGCACTTTCGGCCGTTGGATCGAAAATGAGTAGACAAGATCAAGCACTGTAGTGATGTACTGTAGATGACCCTGTAGCAGATGTACTGTATCGATGCACTGTAGATTTGTCCCTGTAGCGATGCACTGTGGATTGTCCCTGTAGCGTCTACTGTTCATGTTGATCTGGCCCTCCATTTTCAGTCCAACGATCAGAACATGGTCGCATGTCACAACACTGTTCTCAGGTGACATGCCTATTGCATGTCACCTGATCTCTGTCCAGTGTTTTAGTGGGGATTAGTGGGGATAATACTCTAGAGTATTGGGTGACAGCAGAATTCACCCAATACCCACAAAACCCCATCCCCAATCCACTAGGTAGGGGTAGAGTATTGGGGATTGAAAAAATACACTAAATTTTGCGGAAAAGTAGGGACAAGTGGGGATTAAACTCGCTCATACTCTAGCACCAAACATGCATTGGGGATAAGTGGGGATTTAAAGTTTGGAGCGGATTATCCCTGCTAATCCCAGTAAAACTCTAGTACCAAACAAGCCCTAAAACAGATCGCACGAAACTGATGTTCGGAAATGAAATGCATAACGGAAGCGGCTAAACACCAACCTTCGCATGGGGAGTGGACGGCTTTACGCTTTGGTTTCGCGCGGTGGACCGGTTGGGCGCGGGGTCTACCCATTTCACCGTGCGGTAGACCAGGGAGTCGGGAAGCAGATCCGACGCAGCGGCGGAGGTGGACGGCGTCCCTGAGCAGGATCCGGCGCGGTGGGCGTCGGCTACGGTGGAGCACAAATGGTGCGGTGTGCGCCTTCGTCGGGGAAGCGGCTCCGGCTTGCTTGACAACGTCTTCTCGGACACTACAGCGGCTGGTCAGGAGGCTGTGGTGGCGAGGTGGGACGGTGGTGCACTGCCGTCGTCGGGCGAGATGCTCCGATTCGGTGGGTGACGCGTGAGAGATGTGGGATTCGGCGCCTGTGCCGGTGGTATGTTTTAATGGCTGGGGTGAGATTGGCCTTGGCCCGAATAAGAGAAGAACCGCTGGGGACGTTTTTGATGAAAGGATAAGATGGGAAATTCGAACATTTGAAAATTGGAGGCGGCAACCCGAGCTATTTTCGCCGGTGTTTTGGCGCTTCGTTGAAATGGTTTGGTGGATGCGCGAAAAAAAATGGACGCGGTCCGACCCCATCAAGGTCTCATTTGTAAGCATGGGCGGTACGGCAGCCATCCTACCTTGATTTTTAGTGAATATCCATTCATATATATGTGTTTTTTTCTGAACATTTGAGTACTTAAAACGGACTTCATATGACAAAGTTGCGCCTATTTTAGTGAACACTGCGTGGAGCCGATTTCGAAAACAAAACATGGACTAGGTACCAAAAAACATATATAGACTCGTTCTCCGCATTAAAAAGATTGATGTATCATGGATCTTAGTATATGTAAAATAACCTTGAGCTATTCATTATCATACGCGTAGAATTGAAGACTTCAGATATTTCTTTATATTTGAAAGAAACGCCATGTTTCATCCGACAACATTTATCATCTCATTGAGTTGGCGCTGATTTTATATGTGGTGACGAAAACAACTGAGGCTCCTTTGATTTATAGGATTTAGATCCTACGGGAATTATTCTACACTATTGGTTATATTCATAGGGAACATATCCCATATGAATCTTGTACTACAAATCCTATATGAACAAAACATTAGGTCATCCCTCATGGAAAAATCCCTTTGGTACAATCAAAGAAACTCATATTCCCATAGGATTCAAATAGACAAGATGTACATACGTTTTTCCTATCCTATGACTTAAAGGACTCCTGAAATGGCTCGACAACAAAGATCATAAATTCCGAGTTGTGCATCGAGCAAAAGATATTGAAAAAATTCTTGATCGATCGAATTACAAAATGATTTTCAAAAGAACTAAAGTTTTGCCATTGATCACATAATTGGTATGTATATAGGTTCTACTTATAATAAAATATGTTTTGGTTTATTGGGATTGCGTTAGAATTACATGCATCACAATGTCTCGGGACTATTTCGGTATTTACCTCTTCTTTTAGAGTTCGCCCTATCTAAGATTATTTCCGACATTCGCCAATGTTTGCAAGGAATGGCATGCAGTCGATTCCCACCCTGTTTTGGAAAAAATGAAGAAAAAAAAGTGAACTTGTGGCTATAAAATGATAAGCTTGAATTTTGATATGTTTTAAAAAAACTAGCTTCAAAATATGGCCTACCATTTTATATAAAAAACCATGGGTCTTAACGAAAATGCCCAAGGTAAAATGTGCATTACCATTTTGGGGAAAGGTGCAATAAGATTTCATTTTATTGTGGGAAACAAATTGTTGTTGTTTTTTTGCCTTTTCTGAATAGCTAAAAAGGTGTCATCTTTTTTCCATACATTCCATAATGTCATAGAACATAAGCATCCGGTGTCCAGATATAGCAACAATTCAGTATAAGACAATACTAACATAGTTTCCATAAAGTACTGCTAACACATAAGAAAACAAAAGATCTAGATGATGACCCAAGAAACAACATCCTTGTATATAATAACAATCTATTGACCATATGGCGGCTTTTGCATCACCCTATCAAAATCATCTGCCTTCAAGCACGAGAGCAGAATGTCGACACGTGCTTCAACATGTTCCAAGATCCTCTTGATGATCTCATGGATATCTGCATCAGCCGAATAGGAATCAAAGTTGTCAGCCACTAGCTTCTGATGAAAAAGAAACATCAGTGTTGAAGGCGTCGATCTTAGGAGTCCCCACATTTCATTACTTGCAAGACCAAGATGATCAAATTCCCTTTACTTCATAAGAATGTCTGGATCGCTGACACGATCGAAATCTTTGCTAGTACCCTCCTTTGGCCGAATTCAAATTTGCATCAGATCTTGGTGCCCATGCCTTTGGTACATGCGGGTAATTTTTTGCCAATATGTCGTGCATTGCACATAGCGTCCTACTGTACAGGGGTACTTCTACATATCTTCTTCCAAATATAATTTAATTTATTTCGGGTTGGATTCAATTTGTTTCAAAATTGTCTGATATACCATTTGTATTGGTAGGAGATGCAGCTTTGAATTTTAATCATTGTTTCTAGGTGCCACACTTGCAGGGTACAGTCAAGGATTTTATCCAATGTTTCATGTCTTGACAAATCCTTTTCGTAATGGAAGTTGAGACCCCCAGCCTCTGCATCAAAATGATGCACATGGAATTTTTTAGTATGGTATTCAACAAAATATGATAAGATGCAAAAATCAAACCTTGGACAAATATGACACATGCTCACTTGGGTAGAAAGCCAATCAAACTGATACAAATTACATTGCAGAGTCCTTGCATGTTAAACTATATATTGCCAAACACCACATATATTAAGGGATACATATTAATTTCGATACTACTACTTTTATGATAGAAGATTTGTAACTACAAACGTTGTGGGTTGTGGCTGCCCTCCTCAATCTACTCACTTGTCTCATCGGCAACCGTCTCCACCTCTCTACATGCACATATGGGTACAACTTCTTCACACCCGAAGAAGATTACTTGTTTCCTGTCATGCTCCGCCACTTGTAGTAGGTGTGCTCCTTTTTCAGAGATGAATTCTCTTTTAGGATGGAGATGTTCTCCTTTTTCAGAGATGAGTTCTCTTTTAGGATGGAGATGTTCTCCTTCGTTAGAGACCCGTTCTGATTTACCATGGAGAGGTTCTCCTTCGATAGAGATGAGTTCTCCTTTGATAGAGATGAGTGCTCATTCAAGAGTACGGCATACTCATTCCATAGCTTCATAGCACGGTTTACCAGATGTGCGTTCACATCTCGGAGCTTGGACGCATGGTCAATCAACTCGCGCGACTCATCCAGGAGCGACCGCCGGATTACTTGCAGAGACGCTTCATGTTGTCGTCCTTCATTAGATGGTAGATTCACAGAGCGACCCTGTGTGACACATGATATTATACTAATAAAGTGCAAGAGTGTAACTTCAATAGTAAAAATATAGTACTCCGAAAGTTTGCAGGACTTAAACTTCAATACTCATAGTAATATGTACAAGACTAACTTCAATAGTAATTGTAATATGTATAAATTTCAATTGCAATACTGTAGTAATATGAGTACTCCGGAGCTTGGAGTAATAAAGTTTCAAACTAAGAACGAAACATGAACTAATAAAGTTTGCCCTATGCATCAATCGATGGAGAGGCTGGATCTCAAGTTCGAAAGGGGGAAAAAGACTGCAGTGAAGTTTCAAGTTTGCATTGAAGTTCGAAAGTGGTAATGCAGCTAGTATTAGTGCAGTAGAAATCCCTTGTGCCTTGTTTGGTTGACGTGTTTTCACATGGTTCAGTGAGTAATATCTGGGTCTTTCTTAATAAGAACACATTTTATCTGTTTGGCAGAAGAGTATTGGACAGGATCAGAGTCGCGGGGATCCTCAGGAAACACTTCCGCGCACGTCGGGTGGACGTGGAACCGCAACACCTCTATGCTCTCGCGTTTCTGGTCGTTCCACATACGTGCTCCGATTGCTGCTTCTCCTTCCAGGCATCCACCCCGTTCTAGCATGGATCAGGCTGAGGGATTGATTCCAATGCAAAATTACAAGTCCTGAGGCCTGCTGGCATGGATTACGTGAATAGAAATTGGACGCTTCACTAATAAGGCCCGAGGAACCCCTCAAAAAAAAACTAATAATGCCCCAGGACAGGCTATCTCTCAGGTTGTCCTGATCTGCCGCAAATACTCACGCCAAAACATGGTGAATGAAGTATTTTGCATCAAATCCCCTCCGAATAATACTCAGTAGGGGGCTAACTAGTTTTAAACCAATGATTAAACTACATTAACCACTGACCTCGAAGCTCTCCTCCTTGGAGAGGACCGACTCCCCGGCGACGGCGAGGTTGTCTTGCAGCTGCAGCAGGACTGTCACGTCTGAGCCCACGGAGAGGTCGTTGATCCGCTGCCGCTTGGTGGGCACATCAGACTCAACGGCGAGGCCGCCATGCGCCTGCTGCAGCAGCTGTAGGGGGGCGTGCGAGTTGGCGGCGAGGTCCTGTAGTTGCTGCTGGGGGATTACGACGGTGGGCCGCACACCTAACAGGCCCCCTTGTCCACTCGTGGGATTCATCGCCGGAAGATGGGGGTGCAGGGAGGCGCACGACGAGCACTGTACAGGTTGGGGCTATAGGATTTTGAAGATGAATGGGGAGAGGCGGCAGGGGCCTATAAATCGAGAGGAGTGAGGTAGCGAGAAGTGAAGTGAATGGGGAGAGGCGGCAGGGGCCTATAAATCGAGAGGGCTATAGGTTGGGACATGATTTTTTCGCAATATTTAAATTTAGATTTAAGCCGCATGTCACCAGGTGACATGCGAAAGGTGCATGTCACCTGATCTCTATCCGTGAAGGACACAGGTCACTCGCAACACTGTCCATGGTGTACTGTAGGGACGCGAAACAGTATTGTTCACTGTTCGTAGTGTTTTTCATTTTTCTGATTTTTTTGAATTTTATGCCCATTTGAATCTTTTGGTCAAATCCTAGGTTTGACAAAGATTTAAACAAGTTTAAAATATATGAAAAGGTAAGCATGGATCCTTCTTAGTCACTCTAAAATGAAGCTTTTGGGATGTTCTTGAAATTTCCATGCTTGACTTCATAAGACAGAGTTTAGGGTTAGGGGTAGATATATACATGATTTGTTTGGTTTGAATATGTCTAGACCTTGTTTATCAACTTTAATTCTTACTATATGACATAAGAAAACTATTTGCTTTGGTTTTTCATTTTTCTGATTTTTTTGAATTTTGATGCCCATTTGAATCTTGTCAAATCCTAGGTTTGACCAAGATAATTTAAACAAGTTTAAAACATGGAAATGAAAAGGGAAGCATGTATCCTTCTTAGTCACTCTAAAATGAAGTTTTTGGGAGGTTTTTGAAATTTCCATGTTCTGAAACCCAAAACCACTTATCTTCATGCTTTACTTCATAAGACAGAGTTTAGGGGTTAGGGGGTAGATACATGGTTTGTCTAGTTTGAAACTTTGAATATGTCTAGACCTTGTTTATCAACTTGAATATGCTTACTATATGACATAAGAAGACTATGTACTTTGGTTTTTCATTTTTCTGATTTTTTTAATTTTCTGCGCATTTGAATCTTGGTAAAATCCTAAATTTGACCAAGATTTAGACAAGTTTAACACGTGAAAACGAATAAGTAAGCCTGGATCCTTCTTAGTCACTCTAAAATGAAGCTTTTGGGAGGTTCTTGAAATTTCCATGTTTGAAACCCAAAACCACTTCTATGCATGATTGACTTCATAAGATCGACAGATTTTAGGGTTAGGGGTAGATATATACATGATTTTTCTGGTTTGAATATGTCTAGACCTTGTTTATCAACTTGAATGCTTATTATATGACATAAGAAAACTATTTGCTTTTGTTTTTCATTTTTCTGATTTTTTTAAATTTTGATGCCCATTTGAATCTTGTCAAATCCTAGGTTTGACCAAGATAATTTAAACAAGTTTAAAACATGAATATGAAAAGGGAAGCATGTATACTTCTTAGTCACTCTAAAATGAAGTTTTTGGGAGGTTTTTGAAAATTCCATGTTTGAAACCCAAAGCCACTTCTCTTCATGCCTGACTTCATAAGATAGAGTTTAGGGGTCAGGGGGTGTAGATACATGTGGTTTGTCTAGTTTGAATATGTCTAGACCTTGTTTAACAAATTTAATGCTAACTATATGACATAAGAAGACTATGTGCTTTGGTTTTTCATTTTTCTGATTTTTTTGAATTTTATGCCCATAAATCTTGGTCAAATCCTAGGTAGAAAAATCGATATACGAATCTATAATTAAATAGGTTAAACTAGGGTTTTGCCCTGTACTACAGATCAAGGTTCAAAAAATCCAACTACGGGGTTCGAACAACACGATTCTAATCCAAGAATTTTTTCGACCTCATCCAAATGGCCTCAAACTATAGGGTTAGGGGGTATAGATACATGATTTGTCTGGTTTGGATATATCTAGACCCTGTTTATCAACTTGAATGCTTACGATATGACATGAGAAGACTATGTGATTTGGTTTTTCATTTTTCTGATTTTTAGGAATATTGTGCCCACCCATTTGTATCTTCATGAAATCCTAGGTTTGACACAGATAATTTAAACAAGTTTAAAACATGAAAATGAAAAGGGAAGCCTGGGTCCTTCTTAGTCACTCTAAAATGAAGCTTTTGGGAGGTTCTTGAAATTTCCATGTTTGAAACCCAAAACCACTTCTCTTCATGCTTGACTTCATAAGACAGAGTTTAGGGTTTTAGGGGTAGATATATACATGATTTTTCTGGTTTGAATATATATGTCTAGACCTGGTTTATCAACTTGAATGCTTACTATACATATGACATAAGAATGCTATGTGCTTTGGTTTTTCATTCTCTTTTTTTTTTTTCTAAATTTTTAGGCCCCCATTTGAATCTTGGTCAAATCTTTGGTTTGACAAGAATTTAAACAAGTTTAAAACATGAAAATGAAAAGGGAAGTCTGTATCCTTCTTAGTCACTCTAAAATGGAAGCTTTTGGGATGTTCTTGAAATTTCCATGTTTGAAACCGAAAATGACTTCCCTTCATGCTAGACTTCATAAGATCGACAGGGGGTAGATACATGATTTGTCTCGTTTGGATATATCTAGACCTTGTTTATCAACTTGAATGCTTACGATATGACATAAGAAGACAATGTGATTTGGTTTTTCATTTTTCTATTTTTTTGAATATTGTGCCCACCCATTTGTATCTTCATGAAATCCTAGGTTTGACCAAGATAATTTAAACAAGTTTAAAACATGAAAATGAAAAGGGAAGCATGTAACCTTCTCAGTCACTTTAAAATGAAGTTTTTGGGAGGTTTTTGAAATTTCCATGTTTGAAACCCACCACTCTTCACATGCCTGACTTCATAAGATAGAGTTTAGGGGTCAGGGGGTGTAGATACATGTGGTTTGTCTAGTTTGAATATGTCCAGACCTTGTTTAACAACTTTAATGCTAACTATATGACATAAGAAGACAATGTGATTTGGTTTTTCATTTTTCTGATTTTTTTGAATATTGTGCCCACCCAGGTTTGACCAGGATTTAAACAAGTTTAAAACATGAAAGGAAAAGATAAGCCCGGATCCTTCTTAGTCACTCTAAAATGAAGCTTTGGAGGTTCTTGAAATTTCCATGCTTGAAACCCAAAACCCCACTTCTCTTCATGATTGACTTCATAAGACAGAGTTTAGGGTTTTAGGGGTAGATATATACATGATTTTTCTGGTTTGAATATATATGTCTAGACCTGGTTTATCAACTTGAATGCTTACTATACATATGACATAAGAATGCTATGTGCTTTGGTTTTTCATTCTCTTTTGATTTTTTCTAAATTTTTAGGCCCCCATTTGAATCTTGGTCAAATCTTTGGTTTGACAAGAATTTAAACAAGTTTAAAACATGAAAATGAAAAGGGAAGTCTGTATCCTTCTTAGTCACTCTAAAATGGAAGCTTTTGGGATGTTCTTGAAATTTCCATGTTTGAAACCGAAAATGACTTCCCTTCATGCTAGACTTCATAAGATCGACAGGGGGTAGATACATGATTTGTCTCGTTTGGATATATCTAGACCTTGTTTATCAACTTGAATGCTTACGATATGACATAAGAAGACAATGTGATTTGGTTTTTCATTTTTCTGATTTTTTTGAATATTGTGCCCACCCATTTGTATCTTCATCAAATCCTAGGTTTGACCAAGATAATTTAAACAAGTTTAAAACATGAAAATGAAAAGGGAAGCATGTAACCTTCTCAGTCACTTTAAAATGAAGTTTTTGGGAGGTTTTGAAATTTCCATGCTTGAAACCCAAAACCACTTCTCTTCATGCTTGACTTCGATCATAAGACAAAGTTTAGGGTTAGGGGTATAGATACATGATTTGTTTGGTTTGACTATGTCCAGACATTGTTTATCAACTTTAATGCGCTTACTATATATATGACATAAGAAGACTATGTACTTTGGTTTTTTATTTTTCTGATTTTTTTAATTTTCTGCATTTGAATCATATCTTGGTCAAATCCTAGGTTTGACCAAGATTTAGACAAGTTTAACACGTGAAAACGAATAAGTAAGCTTGGATCCTTCTTAGTCGTCACTCTAAAATGAAGCTTTTGGGAGGTTCTTGAAATTTCCATGTTTGAAACCCAAAACCACTTCTCTTCATGATTGACTGAGTTCAATTTGGGTTTTAGGGGTAGATATATACATGATTTTTCTGGTTTGAATATATATGTCTAGACCTTGTTTATCAACATGAATGCTTACTATACATATGACATAAGAATGCTATGTGCTTTGGTTTTTCATTCTTTTGATTTTTTTCTGAATTTTTAGGGCCATTTGAATCTTGGTCAAATCCTTGGTTTGACCAAGATTTAAACATGTTTAAAACATGAAAATTAAAAGGGAAGTCTGTATCCTTCTTATTTACTCTAAAATGAAGCTTTTGGGATGTTCTTGAAATTTCCATGTTTGAAACCCAAAACGACTTCCCTTCATGCTAGACTTCATAAGATCGACAGGGGGTAGATACATGATTTGTCTGGTTTGGATATATCTAGACCTTGTTTATCAACTTGAATGCTTACGATATGACATAAGAATACAATGTGATTTGGTTTTTCATTTTTCTGATTTTTTTGAATATTGTGCCCACCCATTTGTATCTTCATGAAATCCTAGGTTTGACCAAGATAATTAAAACAAGTTTAAAACATGAAAATGAAAAGGGGAGCATGTATCCTTCTCAGTCACTCTAAAATGAAGTTTTTGGGAGGTTTTTGAAATTTCCATGTTTGAAACCCAAAACCACTTCTCTTCATGCTTGACTTCATAAGACAAAGTTTAGGGTTATGGGGTATAGATACATGATTTGTATGGTTTGAATATGTCCAAACCTTGTTTATCAACTTGAATATGCTTACTATATGACATAAGAAGAATAATGTCATGTAAATGAGTTAACTTGGATTTCCTACCCTTGAATCCATAGGAAACTTTGTTCTAATGCACTATAATAATCAACCGAGTTTTTACACCAACAGGTCTGTCACTTACGTGTGGTGCCCACGCGTGAGGTCCCACACTTCAGTGAGCACAAGTCACGTGCAATAGGTACGCAAACTCCCAGCCATCTTCTTTGTCAAGAGAAGACGCATCACGGCATCAGGATGCGTATTGGAAGCCTGTGGGTCCTTCTGGATCCTTCGGTTGTCCCTCTCACAAAAAAACAAATCTCTCTCATTCTCGGCCTCGCTCGCTCGCTCGCTCGCACCTCCTGCTCACTGACAAACCCTGCACAAAAGTCAACATCATCACCCGAAAAAGGGGAGACACCAATGCTCTCCCTTCTTCTCTCCTTCCGAGTGATCCCTCTTCCTCCGAGTTTCACTCGACGGGCAAACACACATGTGCTGCATAGTATAATAATAAAAAGGTAGAAAAATCAACCTACGAATCTATAATTAAATAGGTTAAACTAGGGTTTTGCCCAGTACTACAGATCAAGGTTCAAACCTTGTTTATCAACTTGAATATGCTTACTATATGACATAAGAAGACTATGTACTTTGGTTTTCATTTTTCTGATTTTTTTAATTTTCTGCGCATTTGAATCTTGGTCAAATCCTAGGTTTGACCAAGATTTAGACAAGTTTAACACGTGAAAACGAATAAGTAAGCCTGGATCCTTCTTAGTCACTCTAAAATGAAGCTTTTGGGAGGTTCTTGAAATTTCCATGTTTGAAACCCAAAACCACTTCTCTTCATGCTTGACTTCATAAGACAGAGTTTAGGGTTAGGGTAGATACATGATTTGTCTAGTTTGTTGTTTAGACCTTGTTTATCAACTTGAATGCTTACTATATGACATAATAATACTATGTGCTTTGGTTTTCATTTTTTTTGATTTTTTCTGAATTTTTATGCCCATTTGATCTTTCTCCTAGGCTTAACCAATATTTAAACAAGTTTAAAACATGAAAATGAAAAGGTAAGCCTGTATCCTTCTTAATTAGTCACTCCAAAATGAAGCTTTTGGGAAGGTTTTTGAAATTTCCATGTTTGAAACCCAAAACGACTTCTCTTCGTGCTTGACTTCATAATTAAGACAAAGTTTAGGGCTAGGGGTAGAAACATGATTTTTCTGGTTTGAATATGTCTAGACCTTGTTTATCAACTTGAGTGCTTACTATATGACATAAGAAGGCTATATGCTTTGGTTTTTCATTTTTTTTGAAATTTTATGCCCATTTTTGAATCTTGATCAAATCCTAGGTACGGTTTGACCAAGATTTGAACAATTTTAAAACATGAAAATAAAAGGTAAGCCCGACCTGGATCCTTTAGTCACTCTAAAATGAAGCTTTTGGGGGTTCTTGAAATTTCCAAGTTTGAAACCCAAAACCACTTCTCTTCATGCTTGACTACATAAGACATACAAAGTTTAGGGTTAGGGGTAGATACATGATTTTTCTTGTTTGAATATATCTAGACCTTGTTTATATCAACTTTAATGCTAACTATATGACATAAGAAAACTATGTGCTTTGGTTTTTAATTTTTCTGATTTTTTATTTTGATGCACATTTGAATCTTTGTCAAATCCTAGGTTTGACCAAGATTTAAACAAGTATACAACATGAAAATGAAAAGGGAAGCCTGTATCCTTCTTAGTCACTCTAAAATGAAGTTTTTGGGATGTTCTTGAAATTTTCATGTTTGAAACCCAAAACCACTTCTCTTCATGCTTGACTTCATAAGATATAGTTTAGGGGCTAGGGGATAGATACATGATTTGCCTAGGTTTGAATATGCATGTCCAAACCTTGTTTATCAACTTGAATGCTTAGTATATGACATAAGAAGACTATATGCTTTTGTTTTTCATTTTTCTGATTTTTTTAAAAAATTATGCCCATTTGAATCTTTTGGTCAAATCCTTGGTTTAATTTGACACGGATTTAAACAAGTTTAAAATATGAAAATGAAAAGGTGGTAAGCAGGCATGGATCCTTCTTATATATATTAGTCACTCTAAAATGAAGCTTTTGGGAGGTTTTTGAAATTTCCATGTTTGAAACCAAAACCACTTCTCTTCATGTTGTTGACTTCATAAGATAGAGTTTAGGGGTTAGGGGTATAGATACATGATTTGTCTTGTTTGAATATGTGTCTAGACCTTGTTTATCAACTTTAATGCTTACTATATGACATAAGAACACTATGTGCTTTAATTTGGTTTTTAATTTTTATAATTTTTTTTGAATTTTGATGCACATTTTGAATCTTGGTCAAATCCTAGGTTTGACCGAGATTTGAACAAGTTTAAAACAAGAAAATAAAAGGTAAGCCCGCCAGACTGGATCCTTCTTAGTCACTCTATAATGAAGCTTTTAGGGGGGTTGTTGAAAATGTAAGCATGTATCCTTCTTAGTACGTCACACCACAATGAAGCTTTTGGGAGGGTTTTTTAAATGTCCATGTTTGAAACCCAAAACGACTTCTCTTCGTGCTTGACTTCATAATTAAGACAAAGTTTAGGGTTAGGGGTAGATACATGATTTTTCTGGTTTGAATATGTCTAGACTTTGTTTATCAACTTGAGTGCTTACTATATGGCATATATAAGAAGCTAGGCTATGTGCTTTGGTTTTTCATTTTTTTTGAATTTTTATGCCCATTTGAATCTTGGTCAAATCCTAGGTACGTACGGTTTGACCAAGATTTGAACATGTTTAAAACATGAAAATAAAAGGTAAGCATGGATCCTTCTTAGTCACTCTAAAATGAAGCTTTTGGGAGGTTTTTGAAATTTCCATGTTTGAAACCCAAAACCACTTCTCTTCATGCTTGGCTTCGTAAGATAGAGTTTAGGGTTTGGGGTAGATACGTACATGATTTTTCTAAGTATTTTTACGCCCATTTGAATCTTCGTCAAATCCTAAGTTTGACCAAGATTTGAACAAGTTTAAAACATGAAAATGAAAAGGGTAAGCCTGGATCCTTGTTTAGGGTTAGGGGGTAGATACATGATTTTTGTGGTTTGAATATGCCAGACCTTGTTTATCACCTTGAATGCTTACTATATGACATAGGAAGACGGCGTGCTTTTGTTTTTTTTTTTTTTTTTTTGAATTTTTATGCCCATTTGAATCTTGGTCAAGTCATAGGTTTGACCAAGATTTAAACATGTTTAAAACATGAAAATGAAAAAGTAAGCCTGGATCCTTCTTAGTCACTCCAAAATGTACCAATTGATAAATGAGTTAACTTGGCTTCATGGAAAAAATAATGTCATGTAAATGATTTAACTTGGCTTTCGTACCCTTGAATCCATAGGAAACTTTGTATAAATGTAGTAGTATAATAATCAACCGAGTTTTTACATCAACAGGTCTGTCACTTACGTGTGGTGCCCATGCGTGAGGTCCCACACTTCAGTGAGCACAAGTCACGTGCAATAGGTACGCAAACTCCCAGCCATTTTCTTTGTCAAGAGAAGACGCATCAAGATGCGTATCGGAAGTATGTGGGTCCTTCTGGATCCTTCGGTTGTCCCTCTCACAAAAAAACAAATCTCTCTCATTCTCGGCCTCGCTCGCTCGCTCGCTCCTGCTCACTGACAAACCCTGCACAAAAGTCAACATCATCACACGAAAAAGGGGAGACACCATAATTCTCTCCCTTCTTCTCTCCTTCCGAGTGATCCCTCTTCCTCCGAGTTTCACTCGACGGGCAAACACACATGTGCTGCATAGTAATAATAAAAAAGTAGAAAAATCGACCTACGAATCTATGATTAAATAGGTTAAACTAGGGTTTTGCCCACTACTACAGATCAAGTTCAAAAATATCCAACTACTAGTTCGATTTTGGGCTACTAATATAAAATTAAAATAAGTTGAACTAGTATTCCTCTAAAAAATCATTTTGGTATGCATTGTTTGATACTTTTCATAGCTATAGTGCATCACAAATTTATGATTTCATGCTTTGCTTTGCCAATTTCGATTTTTTCTAACCACCTTCTCTTTGATTTCAAATTTAGGTCAAACTATCGATGCCTACTATGTGTTCTACTTGAATTGGATGCAGCGTGCGCACATGTTTTGCCATTGTTTTGGGCTTCCACACATCTTTGGGGCATCCAAGTATTTAAGTTACCTTGTTTTTTTGAATTGTAATTCATACCCTTCCTCCCAATTTTTATGCCCATTTGAATCTTGGTCAAATCCTAAGTTTGACCAAGATTTGAACAAGTTTAAAACATGAAAATGAAAAGGTAAGCCTGAATCCTTCTTAGTCACTCTAAAATGAGAAGCTTTTGGGAGTTTTTTGAAATTTCCATGTTTGAAACCCAAAACCACTTCTCTTCATGCTTGACTTCATAAGACAGAGTTAATTTAGGGTTAGGGGGTAGATACATGATTTGTCTAGTTTGTTGTTTAGACCTTGTTTATCAACTTGAATGCTTACTATATGACATAATAATACTATGTGCTTTGGTTTTCATTTTTTTGATTTTTTCTGAATTTTTATGCCCATTTGATCTTGGTCAAATCCTAGGCTTATCCAATATTTAAACAAGTTTAAAACATGAAAATGAAAAGGTAAGCCTGTATCCTTCTTAATTACTCACTCCAAAATGAAGCTTTTGGGAAGGTTTTTGAAATTTCCATGTTTGAAATCCAAAACGACTTCTCTTCGTGCTTGACTTCATAATTAAGACAAAGTTTAGGGCTAGGGGTAGAAACATGATTTTTCTGGTTTGAATATGTCTAGACCTTGTTTATCAACTTGAGTGCTTACTATATGACATAAGAAGGCTATATGCTTTGGTTTTTCATTTTTTTGAAATTTTATGCCCATTTTTGAATCTTGATCAAATCCTAGGTACGGTTTGACCAAGATTTGAACAATTTTAAAACATGAAAATAAAAGGTAAGCCCGACCTGGATCCTTTAGTCACTCTAAAATGAAGCTTTTGGGGGTTCTTGAAATTTCCAAGTTTGAAACCCAAAACCACTTCTCTTCATGCTTGACTACATAAGACATACAAAGTTTAGGGTTAGGGGTAGATACATGATTTTTCTTGTTTGAATATATCTAGACCTTGTTTATATCAACTTTAATGCTAACTATATGACATAAGAAAACTATGTGCTTTGGTTTTTAATTTTTCTGATTTTTTATTTTGATGCACATTTGAATCTTTGTCAAATCCTAGGTTTGACCAATATTTAAACAAGTATAAAACATGAAAATGAAATGGGAAGCCTGTATCCTTCTTAGTCACTCTAAAATGAAGCTTTTGGGAGGTTTTTGAAATTTCCATGTTTGAAACCCAAAACCAATTCTCTTCATGTTGTTGACTTCATAATATAGAGTTTAGGGGTTAGGGGTATAGATACATGATTTGTCTTGTTTGAATATGTGTCTAGACCTTGTTTATCAACTTTAATGCTTACTATATGACATAAGAACACTATGTGCTTTAATTTGGTTTTTAATTTTTATAATTTTTTTGAATTTTGATGCACATTTTGAATCTTGGTCAAATCCTAGGTTTGACCGAGATTTGAACAAGTTTAAAACAAGAAAATAAAAGGTAAGCCCGCCAGACTGGATCCTTCTTAGTCACTCTATAATGAAGCTTTTAGGGGGGTTGTTGAAAATGTAAGCATGTATCCTTCTTAGTACGTCACACCACAATGAAGCTTTTGGGAGGGTTTTTTAAATGTCCATGTTTGAAACCCAAAACGACTTCTCTTCGTGCTTGACTTCATAATTAAGACAAAGTTTAGGGTTAGGGGTAGATACATGATTTTTCTTTTGAATATGTCTAGACTTTGTTTATCAACTTGAGTGCTTACTATATGGCATATATAAGAAGCTAGGCTATGTGCTTTGGTTTTTCAAAAAAAAAATTTGAATTTTTATGCCCATTTGAATCTTGGTCAAATCCTAGGTTTGACAAAGATTTAAACAAGTTTAAAACATGAAAATGAAAAGGTAAGCATGGATCCTTATTAGTCACTCTAAAATAAATCTTTTGGGAGGTTCTTGAAATTTCCATGTTTGAAACCCAAAACCACTTCTCTTCATGATTGACTTCATAAGATAGAGTTTAGGGTTTTAGGGGTAGATATATACATGATTTTTCTGGTTTGAATATATATGTCTAGACCTGGTTTATCAACTTGAATGCTTACTATACATATGACATAAGAATGCTATGTGCTTTGGTTTTTCATTCTCTTTTGATTTTTTTTCTAAATTTTTAGGCCCCCATTTGAATCTTGGTCAAATCTTTGGTTTGACAAGGATTTAAACAAGTTTAAAACATGAAAATGAAAAGGGAAGTCTGTATCCTTCTTAGTCACTCTAAAATGGAAGCTTTTGGGATGTTCTTGAAATTTCCATGTTTGAAACCGAAAATGACTTCCCTTCATGCTAGACTTCATAAGATCGACAGGGGGTAGATACATGATTTGTCTCGTTTGGATATATCTAGACCTTGTTTATCAACTTGAATGCTTACGATATGACATAAGAAGACAATGTGATTTGGTTTTTCATTTTTCTGATTTTTTTGAATATTGTGCCCACCCATTTGTATCTTCATGAAATGACCAAGATAATTTAAACAAGTTTAAAACATGAAAATGAAAAGGGAAGCATGTAACCTTCTCAGTCACTTTAAAATGAAGTTTTTGGGAGGTTTTTGAAATTTCCATGTTTGAAACCCAAAACCACTTCTCTTCATGCTTGACTTCATAAGACAAAGTTTAGGGTTAGGGGTATAGATACATGATTTGTATGGTTTGAATATGATGTACTTTGGTTTTTCATTTTTCTGATTTTTTTAATTTTCTGCATTTGAATCATATCTTGGTCAAATCCTAGGTTTGACCAAGATTTAGACAAGTTTAACACGTGAAAACGAATAAGTAAGCCTGGATCCTTCTTAGTCGTCACTCTAAAATGAAGCTTTTGGGAGGTTCTTGAAATTTCCATGTTTGAAACCCAAAACCACTTCTCTTCATGATTGACTGAGTTCAATTTGGGTTTTAGGGGTAGATATATACATGATTTTTCTGGTTTGAATATATATGTCTAGACCTTGTTTATCAACATGAATGCTTACTATACATATGACATAAGAATGCTATGTGCTTTGGTTTTTCATTCTTTTGATTTTTTCTGAATTTTTAGGGCCATTTGAATCTTGGTCAAATCCTTGGTTTGACCAAGATTTAAACATGTTTAAAACATGAAAATTAAAAGGGAAGTCTATATCCTTCTTATTTACTCTAAAATGAAGCTTTTGGGATGTTCTTGAAATTTCCATGTTTGAAACCCAAAACGACTTCCCTTCATGCTAGACTTCATAAGATCGACGGGGGTAGATACATGATTTGTCTGGTTTGGATATATCTAGACCTTGTTTATAAACTTGAATGCTTACGATATGACATAAGAAGACAATGTGATTTGGTTTTTCATTTTTCTGATTTTTTTGAATATTGTGCCCACCCATTTGTATCTTCATGAAATCCTAGGTTTGACCAAGATAATTAAAACAAGTTTAAAACATGAAAATGAAAAGGGGAGCATGTATCCTTCTCAGTCACTCTAAAACGAAGTTTTTGGGAGGTTTTTGAAATTTCCATGTTTGACTTCATAAGACAAAGTTTAGGGTTATGGGGTATAGATACATGATTTGTATGGTTTGAATATGTCCAAACCTTGTTTATCAACTTGAATATGCTTACTATATGACATAAGAAGAATAATGTCATGTAAATGAGTTAACTTGGATTTCCTACCCTTGAATCCATAGGAAACTTTGTTCTAATGCACTATAATAATCAACCGAGTTTTTACACCAACAGGTCTGTCACTTACGTGTGGTGCCCACGCGTGAGGTCCCACACTTCAGTGAGCACAAGTCACGTGCAATAGGTACGCAAACTCCCAGCCATCTTCTTTATCAAGAGAAGACGCATCACGGCATCAGGATGCGTATTGGAAGCCTGTGGGTCCTTCTGGATCCTTCGGTTGTCCCTCTCACAAAAAACAAATCTCTCTCATTCTCGGCTCGCTGCTCGCTCGCTCGCACATCCTGCTCACTGACAAACCCTGCACAAAAGTCAACATCATCACCCGAAAAGGGGAGACACCATAATGCTCTCCCTTCTTCTCTCCTTCCGAGTGATCCCTCTTCCTCCGAGTTTCACTCGACGGGCAAACACACATGTGCTGCATAGTATAATAATAAAAAGGTAGAAAAATCAACCTACGAATCTATAATTAAATAGGTTAAACTAGGGTTTTGCCCAGTACTACAGATCAAGGTTCAAACCTTGTTTATCAACTTGAATATGCTTACTATATGACATAAGAAGACTATGTACTTTGGTTTTCATTTTTCTGATTTTTTTAATTTTCTGCGCATTTGAATCTTGGTCAAATCCTAGGTTTGACCAAGATTTAGACAAGTTTAACACGTGAAAACGAATAAGTAAGCCTGGATCCTTCTTAGTCACTCTAAAATGAAGCTTTTGGGATGTTCTTGAAATTTCCATGTTTGAAACCCAAAACGACCTCTCTTCATGCTAGACTTCATAAGATCGACCGAGTTTAGGGTTAGGGGTAGATACATGATTTGTATGGTTTTAATATGTCCAAACCTTGTTAATTTATCAACTTGAATGCTTACTATATGACATAAGAAGACTATATGCTTTTGTTTTTCATTTTTCTGATTTTTTTGAATTTTATGCCCATATATTTGAATCTTGGTCAAATCCTAGGTTTGACACAGATTAAACAAGTTTAAATTATGAAAATGAAAAGGTAAGCATGGATCCTTATTAGTCACTCTAAAATAAATCTTTTGGGAGGTTCTTGAAATTTCCATGTTTGAAACCCAAAACCACTTCTCTTCATGATTGACTTTATCAGAGTTTAGGGTTTTAGGGGTAGATATATACATGATTTTTCTGGTTTGAATATATATGTCTAGACCTAGTTTATCAACTTGAATGCTTACTATACATATGACATAAGAATGCTATGTGCTTTGGTTTTTCATTCTCTTTTGATTTTTTTCTAAATTTTTAGGCCCCCATTTGAATCTTGGTCAAATCTTTGGTTTGACAAGGATTTAAACAAGTTTAAAACATGAAAATGAAAAGGGAAGTCTGTATCCTTCTTAGTCACTCTAAAATGGAAGCTTTTGGGATGTTCTTGAAATTTCCATGTTTGAAACCGAAAATGACTTCCCTTCATGCTAGACTTCATAAGATCGACAGGGGGTAGATACATGATTTGTCTCGTTTGGATATATCTAGATCTTGTTTATCAACTTGAATGCTTACGATATGACATAAGAAGACAATGTGATTTGGTTTTTCATTTTTCTGATTTTTTTGAATATTGTGCCCACCCATTTGTATCTTCATGAAATCCTAGGTTTGACCAAGATAATTTAAACAAGTTTAAAACATGAAAATGAAAAGGGAAGCATGTAACCTTCTCAGTCACTTTAAAATGAAGTTTTTGGGAGGTTTTTGAAATTTCCATGTTTGAAACCCAAAACCACTTCTCTTCATGCTTGACTTCATAAGACAAAGTTTAGGGTTAGGGGTATAGATACATGATTTGTATGGTTTGAATATGATGTACTTTGGTTTTTCATTTTTCTGATTTTTTTATTTTTCTGCGCATTTGAATCATATCTTGGTCAAATCCTAGGTTTGACCAAGATTTAGACAAGTTTAACACGTGAAAACGAATAAGTAAGCCTGGATCCTTCTTAGTCGTCACTCTAAAATGAAGCTTTTGGGAGGTTCTTGAAATTTCCATGTTTGAAACCCAAAACCACTTCTCTTCATGATTGACTGAGTTCAATTTGGGTTTTAGGGGTAGATATATACATGATTTTTCTGGTTTGAATATATATGTCTAGACCTTGTTTATCAACATGAATGCTTACTATACATATGACATAAGAATGCTATGTGCTTTGGTTTTTCATTCTTTTGATTTTTTTCTGAATTTTTAGGGCCATTTGAATCTTGGTCAAATCCTTGGTTTGACCAAGATTTAAACATGTTTAAAACATGAAAATTAAAAGGGAAGTCTGTATCCTTCTTATTTACTCTAAAATGAAGCTTTTGGGATGTTCTTGAAATTTCCATGTTTGAAACCCAAAACGACTCCCTTCATGCTAGACTTCATAAGATCGACAGGGGGTAGATACATGATTTGTCTGGTTTGGATATATCTAGACCTTGTTTATCAACTTGAATGCTTACGATATGACATAAGAAGACAATGTGATTTGGTTTTTCATTTTTCTGATTTTTTTGAATATTGTGCCCACCCATTTGTATCTTCATGAAATCCTAGGTTTGACCAGGATTTAAACAAGTTTAAAACATGAAATGAAAAGATAAGCCTGGATCCTTCTTAGTCACTCTAAAATGAAGCTTTCGGGAGGTTCTTGAAATTTCCATGTTTGAAACCCAAAACCACTTCTCTTCATGATTGACTTCATAAGACAAAGTTTAGGGTTAGGGGGTATAGATACATGATTTGTATGGTTTGAATATATATGTCTAGACCTGGTTTATCAACTTGAATGCTTACTATACATATGACATAAGAATGCTATGTGCTTTGGTTTTTCATTCTCTTTTGATTTTTTTCTAAATTTTTAGGCCCCCATTTGAATCTTGGTCAAATCTTTGGTTTGACAAGAATTTAAACAAGTTTAAAACATGAAAATGAAAAGGGAAGTCTGTATCCTTCTTAGTCACTCTAAAATGGAAGCTTTTGGGATGTTCTTGAAATTTCCATGTTTGAAACCGAAAATGACTTCCCTTCATGCTAGACTTCATAAGATCGACATGGGGTAGATACATGATTTGTCTCGTTTGGATATATCTAGACCTTGTTTATCAACTTGAATGCTTACGATATGACATAAGAAGACAATGTGATTTGGTTTTTCATTTTTCTGATTTTTTTGAATATTGTGCCCACCCATTTGTATCTTCATGAAATCCTAGGTTTGACCAAGATAATTTAAACAAGTTTAAAACATGAAAATGAAAAGGAAGCATGTAACCTTCTCAGTCACTTTAAAATGAAGTTTTTGGGAGGTTTTTGAAATTTCCATGTTTGAAACCCAAAACCACTTCTCTTCATGCTTGACTTCATAAGACAAAGTTTAGGGTTAGGGGGTATAGATACATGATTTTTATGGTTTGAATATGATGTACTTTGGTTTTTCATTTTTCTGATTTTTTTAATTTTCTGCGCATTTGAATCATATATTGGTCAAATCCTAGGTTTGACCAAGATTTAGACAAGTTTAACACGTGAAAACGAATAAGTAAGCCTGGATCCTTCTTAGTCGTCACTCTAAAATGAAGCTTTTGGGAGGTTCTTGAAATTTCCATGTTTGAAACCCAAAACCACTTCTCTTCATGATTGACTGAGTTCAATTTGGGTTTTAGGGGTAGATATATACATGATTTTTCTGGTTTGAATATATATGTCTAGACCTTGTTTATCAACATGAATGCTTACTATACATATGACATAAGAATGCTATATGTGCTTTGGTTTTTCATTCTTTTGATTTTTTTCTGAATTTTTAGGGCCATTTGAATCTTGGTCAAATCCTTGGTTTGACCAAGATTTAAACATGTTTAAAACATGAAAATTAAAAGGGAAGTCTGTATCCTTCTTATTTACTCTAAAATGAAGCTTTTGGGATGTTTTGAAATTTCCATGTTTGAAACCCAAAACGACTTCCCTTCATGCTAGACTTCATAAGATCGACAGGGGGTAGATACATGATTTGTCTGGTTTGGATATATCTAGACCTTGTTTATCAACTTGAATGCTTACGATATGACATAAGAAGACAATGTGATTTGGTTTTTCATTTTTCTGATTTTTTTGAATATTGTGCCCACCCATTTGTATCTTCATGAAATCCTAGGTTTGACCAGGATTTAAACAAGTTTAAAACATGAAATGAAAAGATAAGCCTGGATCCTTCTTAGTCACTCTAAAATGAAGCTTTTGGGAGGTTCTTGAAATTTCCATGTTTGAAACCCAAAACCACTTCTCTTCATGATTGACTTCATAAGACAAAGTTTAGGGTTAGGGGGTATAGATACATGATTTGTATGGTTTGAATATATATGTCTAGACCTGGTTTATCAACTTGAATGCTTACTATACATATGACATAAGAATGCTATGTGCTTTGGTTTTTCATTCTCTTTTGATTTTTTTCTAAATTTTTAGGCCCCCATTTGAATCTTGGTCAAATCTTTGGTTTGACAAGAATTTAAACAAGTTTAAAACATGAAAATGAAAAGGGAAGTCTGTATCCTTCTTAGTCACTCTAAAATGGAAGCTTTTGGGATGTTCTTGAAATTTCCATGTTTGAAACCGAAAATGACTTCCCTTCATGCTAGACTTCATAAGATCGACAGGGGGTAGATACATGATTTGTCTCGTTTGGATATATCTAGACCTTGTTTATCAACTTGAATGCTTACGATATGACATAAGAAGACAATGTGATTTGGTTTTTCATTTTTCTGATTTTTTTGAATATTGTGCCCACCCATTTGTATCTTCATGAAATCCTAGGTTTGACCAAGATAATTTAAACAAGTTTAAAACATGAAAATGAAAAGGGAAGCATGTAATTCTCAGTCACTTTAAAATGAAGTTTTTGGGAGGTTTTTGAAATTTCCATGTTTGAAACCCAAAACCACTTCTCTTCATGCTTGACTTCATAAGACAAAGTTTAGGGTTAGGGGGTATAGATACATGATTTGTATGGTTTGAATATGATGTACTTTGGTTTTTCATTTTTCTGATTTTTTTAATTTTCTGCGCATTTGAATCATATCTTGGTCAAATCCTAGGTTTGACCAAGATTTAGACAAGTTTAACACGTGAAAACGAATAAGTAAGCCTGGATCCTTCTTAGTCGTCACTCTAAAATGAAGCTTTTGGGAGGTTCTTGAAATTTCCATGTTTGAAACCCAAAACCACTTCTCTTCATGATTGACTGAGTTCAATTTGGGTTTTAGGGGTAGATATATACATGATTTTTCTGGTTTGAATATATATGTCTAGACCTTGTTTATCAACATGAATGCTTACTATACATATGACATAAGAATGCTATGTGCTTTGGTTTTTCATTCTTTTGATTTTTTCTGAATTTTTAGGGCCATTTGAATCTTGGTCAAATCCTTGGTTTGACCAAGATTTAAACATGTTTAAAACATGAAAATTAAAAGGGAAGTCTATATCCTTCTTATTTACTCTAAAATGAAGCTTTTGGGATGTTCTTGAAATTTCCATGTTTGAAACCCAAAACGACTTCCCTTCATGCTAGACTTCATAAGATCGACAGGGGGTAGATACATGATTTGTCTGTTTGGATATATCTAGACCTTGTTTATCAACTTGAATGCTTACGATATGACATAAGAAGACAATGTGATTTGGTTTTTCATTTTTCTGATTTTTTTGAATATTGTGCCCACCCATTTGTATCTTCATGAAATCCTAGGTTTTGACCAGGATTTAAACAAGTTTAAAACATGAAATGAAAAGATAAGCCTGGATCCTTCTTAGTCACTCTAAAATGAAGCTTTCGGGAGGTTCTTGAAATTTCCATGTTTGAAACCCAAAACCATTTCTCTTCATGATTGACTTCATAAGACAGAGTTTAGGGTTTTAGGGTAGATATATACATGATTTTTCTGGTTTGAATATATATGTCTAGACCTGGTTTATCAACTTGAATGCTTACTATACATATGACATAAGAATGCTATGTGCTTTGGTTTTTCATTCTCTTTTGATTTTTTTTCTAAATTTTTAGGCCCCCATTTGAATCTTGGTCAAATCTTTGGTTTGACAAGAATTTAAACAAGTTTAAAACATGAAAATGAAAAGGGAAGTCTGTATCCTTCTTAGTCACTCTAAAATGGAAGCTTTTGGGATGTTCTTGAAATTTCCATGTTTGAAACCGAAAATGACTTCCCTTCATGCTAGACTTCATAAGATCGACATGGGGTAGATACATGATTTGTCTCGTTTGGATATATCTAGACCTTGTTTATCAACTTGAATGCTTACGATATGACATAAGAAGACAATGTGATTTGGTTTTTCATTTTTCTGATTTTTTTGAATATTGTGCCCACCCATTTGTATCTTCATGAAATCCTAGGTTTGACCAAGATAATTTAAACAAGTTTAAAACATGAAAATGAAAAGGGAAGCATGTAACCTTCTCAGTCACTTTAAAATGAAGTTTTTGGGAGGTTTTTGAAATTTCCATGTTTGAAACCCAAAACCACTTCTCTTCATGCTTGACTTCATAAGACAAAGTTTAGGGTTAGGGGTATAGATACATGATTTGTATGGTTTGAATATGATGTACTTTGGTTTTTCATTTTCTTATTTTTTTAATTTTCTGCGCATTTGAATCATATCTTGTCAAATCCTAGGTTTGACCAAGATTTAGACAAGTTTAACACGTGAAAACGAATAAGTAAGCCTGGATCCTTTCTTAGTCACTCTAAAATGAAGCTTTTGGGAGGTTCTTGAAATTTCCATGTTTGAAACCCAAAACCACTTCTCTTCATGATTGACTGAGTTCAATTTGGGTTTTAGGGGTAGATATATACATGATTTTTCTGGTTTGAATATATATGTCTAGACCTTGTTTATCAACATGAATGCTTACTATACATATGACATAAGAATGCTATGTGCTTTGGTTTTTCATTCTTTTGATTTTTTCTGAATTTTTAGGGCCATTTGAATCTTGGTCAAATCCTTGGTTTGACCAAGATTTAAACATGTTTAAAACATGAAAATTAAAAGGGAAGTCTATATCCTTCTTATTTACTCTAAAATGAAGCTTTTGGGATGTTCTTGAAATTTCCATGTTTGAAACCCAAAACGACTTCCCTTCATGCTAGACTTCATAAGATCGAAGGGGGTAGATACATGATTTGTCTGGTTTGGATATATCTAGACCTTGTTTATCAACTTGAATGCTTACGATATGACATAAGAAGACAATGTGATTTGGTTTTTCATTTTTCTGATTTTTTTGAATATTGTGCCCACCCATTTGTATCTTCATGAAATCCTAGGTTTTACCAGGATTTAAACAAGTTTAAAACATGAAATGAAAAGATAAGCCTGGATTCTTCTTAGTCACTCTAAAATGAAGCTTTTGGGAGGTTCTTGAAATTTCCATGTTTGAAACCCAAAACCACTTCTCTTCATGATTGACTTCATAAGACAGAGTTTAGGGTTTTAGGGGTAGATATATACATGATTTTTCTGGTTTGAATATATATCTAGACCTTGTTTATCAACTTGAATGCTTACTATATATATGGCATAAGAATGCTATATATGTGCTTTGGTTTTTCATTCTTTTGATTTTTTCTGAATTTTTAGGCCCATTTGAATCTTGGTCAAATCCTAGGTTTGACCATGATTTAAACAAGTTTAAAACATGAAAATGAAAAGGTAAGCATGGATCCTTCTTAGGCACTCTAAAATGAAGCTTTTGGGATGTTCTTGTAATTTCCATGTTTGAAACCCAAAACGACTTCGATCTCTTTATGCTAGATTTCATAAGACTGAGTTTTAGGGGTTAGGGGGTAGATACATGATTTGTCTAGTTTGAATATGTTCATAGTACTCCCTCTATAGGAACTTGGAGAAAGCAACTGTTGTGCCACACAATTTTGTTGTTTTCCTATTTTTCTTTCATGAAGCTTTACGATGTGGTTCGTGTGTGGGGATCAAGCTCGTAATCTCGTCTCAATTACACAACCAACTACTCTGCTCATCCTGGGATGTCATTTTGTACTATGTAGTTCAAATTTTGATGTCAAAATTTGTACTAAAAAAGTCAAATTATACTACAAGTGGGACAAAAGTGGGATCATCCTTGCATGTAATTAACCAATATAGGAATTTGATTCCACGGAACTTTTTCAGTACATAAGTCTCCTCCTTAACTCCTCTAGTCTCTACCAAGCCGGCCGCCTCGCTACTTCCCTAGCTTCCTCCCTACAGCACACCTCGCCCCCGTACGCGAGCTAGGTCCAGCCGGAGATGGGGCACAGCCGCCCCCGCTGGAAGAATGCTCAGAGGAAGTCCGGGCAGGAGGACAAGGGTGACGCCATCCCGGATGAACTTCTCGGGCTGGTGTTCCTGCGCCTCACCTCGCCTCTGGATCTCGTCCGCGCCGCGTTCGCCTGCAGGAGCTGGCGCAAGGTCATCGCGGCGGAGGACTTCCGTGTCCTCTCCGCTCGCCACGGCGCGCCATCCTCCATAGTCGCCGGCCACTACCACATCAGCTTCTCCCATTGTCACTATCGGCCGTCTGGCTTGCTGCCCCACTTCGTTCCCTCTTCCTCGTCATGTTGGGCCGGGGTCGCCGCAAATAATCTCGCGCTCGACTTCCTCCCACGGGCGCCAAACGGCGACCTCAGTTTGGAGCTCGCCGACTCTCGGGGCGGCCTCCTACTCCTTGCGGACTTCGACCACACCGAACACGGAAAGCCTTTCGAGCAGCCTTCACGTCTCGTCGTCTGCGATCCCCTGGCAGGTCAGTACGTGACGGTCCCTCCACCCCCTGCTGTTTCGCACACAACATTCGTAAGCTTGTTCCTGGGCGCCGCCCTCCATGGCGAGGACGCTGCGGCGCGCATCAGTCTGTCAAATTACAGGGTGACGTGCCTGATCTATCATGACGGCATCTGCAAGACCTGCGTGTTCTCGCCTGGCCCTGGTGGCCACGCTTGGACCTCCTCCGGCGCCATCGTGCCTCTCCACGCCACGCACACAGGCCGGTCGGATATCCTCTTTGTGGGGTGCAACGCCCGTTTCTTCCAGTGGTACGTGTTCGGTGGGCTCGGAAACTTCATTCTTGCTCTCGACAGAGAATCCGGCGAGCTCTCACGCTTCGAGAGAGCTCGAGACGAGGACTGGCTTCACACCGTGCCGATTGAGATGCTGGGCGGGCCCTCGCGCGTGCTGAATTGGTACGTGCTAGAGCTTCCGTGGCCACCTACCTTCCGAGCTTGCTTATCCTAGGATTCTGGCTTCCTGGGTTGGATTAGTGTCGGCCATGGTGCTGTCGACACGGTCTGGAGGTTGAAGACGAAGGGCATCTCAAGGATTTTGTTGTAATTTCGTTTTTGTTCAGGTGTTTTGTACTATTTGATGTTTCTCTTAATGCCAGAGGGTTTATTTGCACTAGTCATACTTGACATAGCTGTACGTTTTGAAGATTACATTTAACTTGTTCATCATGATCCGAACTTCTAACATACTCTTAATGCCAGAGGGTTTATTTGCACTAGTCATACTTGACATAACTTCTAACTTGTTTTGAGTAATACGTAGTATGGTATACTAGAATAGGAGGAGTAACACTTTTCGCATTTGGGCCACACTACCTCCATTTCAAGGAATAAGGCGCACGCGTACTCCAAGACGTATCTTTTGGTCAGATTACCTTGACCATTGAATTGACAAGACAATACACAGAGCATTGGGGCGTGCTCGATGGTGCTAGCTGCGGCTATACAGACATGTGATAGGCATCGCGGAAGCGTCGCAAATAGAAAACAAATCATATTTTTTGGGGGAGGATGTTTTGGCTCCTGGTTGCGTATGCTCCCTTTAGTTTGAACTGCAACATCTATATATTTTGAAATGTAAAAAAATTCCAAACAAAAAATTAATCTTTTCATCTTCACATGCTAAGAGCGCATAAAGTCTTTCCATAAAAAACTAAATTGTCGTTTGGGCTATGTAAAAAAGATAAAATTTATTGCTAAAAATAAAGCTGTTTGTAATACGGAGTACTTGCTTTTGTCTTCTTACATCAACCACAAAAAATATCGGCTTTTCACGAAACTACACGAACACACATAGATTATCGAGAAGTACATGCGGATTTTTTTGTTAGAATTTTTTGAAAATTAAAAATATGTTTTTTTGGGTCGAGGTAGCATATCCGCCCAATAGCCGAATTAAATTTCCGATTTTATTGGACTGACAATTTCATCGGGAAGACATGGATGCGCGCAGACGGCGTGCAAGGCAAGGCATCGATTTGACCGGACGTACTTAGGGCAGGTCAGGCTGCCAGCGTACTTATTTCGGGCAGGTGAGGTACTAGAACTCAAAGTCCTCCTCAGCGTCTCTCTCTCTCTCTCTCTCTCTCTCTCTCTCTCTCTCTCTGTCTTTATTGAGTGTACTAGCGCGCGTTCAGGGACTCAAAGTCAGGGAAATGTTTGAGATGCAAAGTAAGAGAATATTTACCAGTATAATTGGTTGATTAGAAGATTAAGTGGTGAAATCACAACAGATTGGAGCAGTACATGGTGGAAACCGCAAAATATCCTTCCAAATGGTGTTTTTGTGCAACATACGAAGTATGAGGTGGTGGAACTTGAGGCCAGTGACTTTACTTACTCCAAAATGCAACTTTACGTACATGAGCCATCGGATCGGATCAAAAAATATGAAATTAAATACCCACATACATATAAATATTCTGAAGGTACGGTAGAAATTTTGGAGAAAAATATGTTATATTTTAAGCTATACAAAAAAGACAAATTTCTGACAAATATATACCTCTATACGTAGCCACAAATTTGTTTTTTTCCTGTAGCTCAAAATACAATGTAATTTTCTACCGAAATTTTGCATGAATATTCAGAACATGTGTATGCATCTTCCAAATGGTGTTTTTGTGCAACATACGAAGTATGAGGTGGTGGAACTTGAGGCCAGTGACTTTACTTACTCCAAAATGCAACTTTACGTACATGAGCCATCGGATCAAGATCCAACGGACACAGTTGATCCAGAATTTGTAGTCACATTTTAAGTTGCTCGAAAAAAATCGAAAACATTACAGTAAGATATATATCTTTCTTAAGTATTCTGGTAAAGTTTTACTTCATTTGAAAATTGAGTTTAATTTTAAGTTTAAAATTTGGATCAACCATGTGCGTTGGATCTTGATCGAATGACTCACGTACAAGTCGCCAGTGAAGTCACTGGATCTCGTTCCTTGGTGGAATCTGCAATTCCCTCGCCTATATATACTATACAAGTCGAAGACTACGACCCTCTATCCCTATCTCCTTCACATCCTCTAAATTCATATTCCCATTTAGAATCGTTGGGCATGGAGGTCCCCCCTGGTAGCTTTAGAGCTTTTGTCGACGATGCTAAATTGAGAAGACTGCTCACCTGCGGTTTGTGCTCTCAATCCGCACAACCTCCATTTTGGCGGGTTAGTACTTTCTTCACTAGGTTCATCAAGATGTATTTTAATTTGGGCTAACAGTCGTGTTAATTTCCTTGTATTAAGCAGTGCTGTTCGTGCAAGAAGGTTGCATGCGACAGCTGCGCTAGGAACCTGCCCGGTGGCGCGTGCCCGGGATGCCAGGGCGTCTTCCAAGGTGAAAGTCCTCCATCTGAAAGCATGGACTTTTCCCGTGAATGTGTTATGGAAAAGAATGTGGTGAGAAGAACGTTCATCTGCGGTTTGTGCTCTCAAATCGCACGACGTCCACTATACCGGGTTAGTACTTTCTTCACTAGGTTCCACCCAGCTGTATTTTTCTTTGGGCCAACAGTCATGTAAATTTCCTTGTATTAAGCAGTGCATTCGCATGGGGGAGGGACATCACATTGCATGCGGAAGCTGCTTAAGAAACCTGCCCAGTCTCGTGTGCCCGAACTGCGACGACATCTACGAAGAGGATGAGGATTTAAGTAGATTTGCCTCCTTGTTTAAGGTGGATTGCAGCAACGATGGTTGCGACATGAGCGGCGACTTGCTCGAATACTTTCAACATGAGGCGACGTGCCCGCATGCGCCAACGAGACGGTAGGTGGTTGATCTTGCCGGTCTCGATGGAGAAGATGATCGCGCTTTGAGGCTAATCTGAGCTCGGTGGAGAAGGACCGGATGGAGTTTCCTTTTCTAGAACTAGAGTTCTTTTTGTACTTTTGGATGTCTTGTCTGTAGTTTCCTTTTACTTGGAGGGTCCTCCTAGCTTGCAGTCTGTAATCCCACCGTCATCATAATATAAAAGCAGTGTCGCGAGGTCCTTCGGGACATTTCTGTGTTCAAAAAATGTATGATTTTAGACATGTCGTCTATTTATGTGTGCGATGTTGTATCATCTATTACCATGATTAGTTTGAACGTGTCCATGTCCTAGAACAAAACTTCGGCATGATGTGTCTTTGATTGTGGCAAAGGAACTTTTCCATGAGGTATTAGCTAATGGTTTTTTCCTATAAGATTTGCACTACAAGATTCCTATATGAATAGTTCCTATGAATCAAATGACTTGTATAGGAATTTTTCCCATAAGAACCAAATCCAACATAATTCCTATGACAATCATATGAATCAAAGGAGCACGATTCCCATAGGATTCAAGTAGACATGACATCCCAATTCTATGATTTTCCTTTTCCTATACTTTCCATTTCCTATGAACCAAAGGAGGCCTAACTAGTTGGCCATACTGAAACAATTGCCAAATAAATGCCGTGCATCCTATGGCCCCCGTGAGTTTGACCTAAATTTGAAATCATGGTAAAAGGTGCTTAAAATAGGCAAATAAAAGCATGTAGACAATTTTTTTTGGATGTACTACCTAGGGAAAATACCAAACATGCCATAATGCAAACTGTGTTTTAGAGAGTAGCCCTTCAAAAAAGTTGGCATCCACTTGTTGATTTTGCTATCGACATGACAAAATAACTGATCAGATGACCAAGTGGTAAAAATTGCAACAGATTAGACCACCACATGGTGGAAACTGCTAAAAATCATGAAAACTGCGAAGAAAAAGTTAAAGTGGTGGTTTGTGCAGCATATGGAGGATTGAGTAGTACAAGTTGGATGTGCACTACCGTGTGCCCGTGGTAATGTTCGCCTATTATGATTATGGCAAGAAAAAACTCTGCTGAAACTGTCCCGAGCTGATTTGACGAGACAAAATACAGCTACACGGCGTGCAAGGGACGGCTATACAGTACATTAGCTTCTTCTCGGGTCACACGCCTGCACCACAGGTGCAGTAAGTGCAGCAGAGACCAGAGAGAGAAGGAACGCCCGTATTATATTTGATTTCAATTCATATTGTTTTTTTCCTTGCCTCTCCGTCTTCTTCACCGCCATCTTCTCGGTGTTTTCAAGAGTGATTATCAAGTGGAGAGACAATTGCATTGGGAAAGTCTCTCCACTTGATAATCTCTGTTGAAAAACTCGCACGTCTTGTGAAATGTGAAGGCTGCACGCGTGGGGAAGGGAGACGCAAACGCCGCACCGCATCATTAGTAGTATACCTTTCTCTCCTCAGGCACCCCGGCTGGCCGCCCGCCGCAATAGTTCCTTGCATAGCGCTTGCCGTCTCCTCCAAAAACCCCCAGCGCACTTGCATCCGCCATCCACCTAAATCCACCGCCGAGTACCTTTCTGTCCTCACCACCGCCGCTGCGCCTATTCCCCTGTCCAGCAGATCCGCTCCGCTACCTGCTACACACTTCGAGCAGACGACTGCGGCGTTGCGTGTGTCGCCGCCGTGTCAGATGGAGGCGGAGCCGCTCAACTCCCGAAGGCGGGTCGAGCCAGATCGGGAAGAGCCTCCGTCGAGCCTCGACCTCATCAGCCGCCTCCCCGACGAGATGCTGCACATCATCATCTCCCTCCTGCCCATGATATCCGCTGTAAGGACAACATTGCTCTCCAAACGGTGGCGCCACCTCTGGCGCTCCGTCCCACTTAACCTCCTCGTCGGCGACAACGACCTCATCAGCCGCCTACCGGACCAGATTCTCCACATCATCATCTCCCACCTGCCCACTATATCCGCTGTAAGCACAACCTTGGTCTCCAAACGGTGGCGCCACCTCTGGCACTCCGTCCCACTTAACCTCGAGATCGACGACCAACTCGCCAAGCAAAACCACAAACGCATCGCCGCGGTCTCCAGTATCCTCGCCGCTCACCCTGGCCCCGCCAGAAGCGTGTCAATCGACCCCTTCAGAACCACTTGCAAGGTCGACACCACGCTCGACAGCTGGTTCCGGTCCAGCACCCTATCTTGCGTCGAGAACCTCAGATTCGATGCTGGAACTGTGATGCGCTCCTTCCCGCTGTCCGCGTTCCGCTGCGCGCCCACGCTGCGCATTGTCAGCATTTCTACTTGCTATTTGCCCGAGATTCATGCCAACTCCATGCTTCTTTTCCCCCAACTCAAAAGGCTCTTGCTCTATGACGTCTACATCTGTAAGGCGACGAACATCGACCGCCTGTTCACCCGCTGTATTGTGCTCGAGGCACTTCACCTTGAGGGGGTCCACGGGTTCACCCAACTCAACATTCAAATGCCAAATCTTCGTACAATTAGTGTGGCTAGCTATTGGAAACGCAACACCACCGAACTTATTCAGTTAGACACGGTGCAAATTATGGATGCATCTTGCCTCGAGAGATTGGTCATATGCGTTCATGATGTTCCACTACTAATCCAGGTCGCCAACGCACCAAAGTTGATGGTGTTGGGCTTTGCGTCGTACCCTGGCTGCCAACTTGTTATTGGACGCATAAACTTTTTGGTAGAACAGCCTTCTTCTTGTTGAATTAACTCACATTTTTGTTATTTTTTTGACATATGTACCATTGTCCTGTAGAGGATGATGCCCATAAGCTTGGAAAATTCTCTGTGCACAGTGAAGAACTTGGTTCTAAAATCTGACGGCCCTCGTCTGGATCAACTACTTGCATTTCTTAGATGCTTTCCCTGCACGGAGAAGCTATATATCCAGGTAAATTCGTTGTTGTTAACTGTTTACCACTATGAGCAAAAACTGTAGAGTTACATGGAGTTAACCTGTTATTAGCCTAGATCAGTTGAACAATTGTACTAGAAGAACATCCACAATGGAGTTATATTATGTTGGTTCAAAACTAAACTTCTTGTCATACAATGTGTTGTATCTTGTGCATCTGTGAAGTTTCATATAAACACATGATAATATGTGATCTGTGTAAAAAAGAGAAGACATATGTAAATAGTGTGACTTACTATTTACACATCATTTGTTCTTTTTTTGTGTAGATCACATATTATCATATTTTTGGATGAAACTTCACAGAAGCACATGATAGAACACAATGTATGTCCAGACTTTTAGTTTACATTTTTTTTGGAAACTTGGAAGTGTCAAAAGAAAAATGGGGTGCACCCGCAACTAGTTGCGGATTGGAGTTTCCCATGTTGGTAACCTTTCCCCAACTTTACAATGACAATAACAGATGTAAAAAAGTGCATCTATCAAATTGGAACGTGTCAGGGGATTATGTTGTTCCACGGTCCTCAATTAACACATGATTCAACTCACCTGAGATATTCATTAGTTGATAGCTATGAAGTACTTTGTTATTGTACTGACTACTTAATTTGACTTCTTTGCAGTTTTATAGAACCGGCAATAAGGTTCATGTGCTGCATAATGAGCCAGCCTGTCCCATTGAATGCCTTGATCTCCACCTCAAAGAAATTTCGATTTCTGACTACCGAGGAAGGAGAAATGATGTTATTGTCTCCAGGTTCTTTATACAGAACACTAGAATGCTCAAAGTAATGAATTTTGGTGTAAGATATCATCACAAGAAGATCTGGTGGGATACCCAGTTCAAGCAGCTAGACCTGAAGAACACCGCTTATAGAGATGTTGATTTTCAGTTTGGATATTTACCATCCTTAGATAAGTTCAGCTCGGACGGTGTTCTTAGCTGGTTGGTACATGACTTGTCAGTGGCTGATCCCTTTGCTAGAGGGATATATGCAAGAGATGGGCCAATTTCTGCATAGTGTTAGTTTAACTCCCTATATTTTGTACTGGTCTGAACAATATATTTTATCACTCTGTTAATGTAGTTCAGACTTGATGTTATTCTTGTGAACATGGTCTAATATTCTAATGCTTTCGCGATGTATGTACTACTAGTGATATATACAGAAGCTAGCAATTGGTTGACAAAATTTACTAAAAAAAGCCTTGTTCACATTCAGTTCGTCAATGCTAGTGTTCACAGAGGAAAGGTTTATTGTTCACAGAGGCTGACATGTGGGGCCCATGAGCCAGCAGAGTCCTCAACGTTTCAAAGGCGGCAGGGAATCAAAAAAAAATGAAGTAGCCACAAATTAGGGTAAAAAATAACTCCAAGAAAGGAAACTTCTTTTGTAAATAGAGGACGACATGCGGGTCCCATTTTGCACGGGATCGAAAGAAAAAAGGCAAGTGACCAAATATCAGGAGCCAAAAATAATCCACGAAAAGAAACTTTTATTGTACATAGAGGATGACATGTGGGTCCCATTTTGCAATAGCGGTCTCATAGTTTCCAGGCGGCACAGGATCAAAAGAAAAAGGAAGTAGCCAGAAATCAGGGTGTCAAAAAATCCATGAAAAGAAAGATTTCAATTGGGCTGCATCTGGACATCTGGGCCTTCGAACTATCGTGCTGGAAGCCTTTTGACTCGTACAATTTAAGCCCACTCCAAAACAGGAAAGTCCAATGCTTGGCAAAAACAAAAAACAAGGAGATTCAACATATAAGTTTGTTTATGTAAAAACAAAGATTTAATTTATCCCTTTGCAATAGCTCAGAGCGAAATACACTGTTTATTGTCTGCAAAATAATCAAGATATCACATGTTTCTTGTACGGGGAGGCTGACATCAGGGACCCATGAGCCAGCAGCGTCGTCAACGTTTTAAAGGCGGCAGGAGATCGAAAGAAAAATAAGCCAAAAATCAGTTGGTAAACAAAACCAAGAAAAGAAACATTTACCTTTCTAAGGGGATGACATGCGGGACCCATGAGGCAGCAGCATCCCCAACTATTCCAAGGCGGCAGGGGATCAAAAGAAAAAGGAAATAGCCAGAAATTAAGTAGGGTAAAAAATAAATCCAACAAAGGAAACTTTTATTGTTCATAGAGGATGACATGCGGGACCCATGAGCCAGCAGCCTCAACGTTTCAAATTTGGCATGAGATCGAAAGAAAAAGGCAAGTGACAAAATATCAGGAGCCAAAGATAATCCAAGATTTATTGTACATAGAGGATGACATGCGGGTCCCATTTTGCAGCAGCGGTCTCAATGTTTCAAATGCGTCTTGAGATCAAAAGAAAAAGAAAGTAGCTAGAAATTAGGGGCTCAAAAAAATCCAAGAAAAGAAAGTTGATGGACATAGAGAATGACATGCGGGTCCATGAGCCAGCAGCTTACTCAACGTTTCCGAGGCGGCAGGGGATGAAAAGAAAAGGAAATAGCCAAAAATCAGAGGGTGAAAAAAATCTAAGAAAATAAACTTTTATAGCACATAGAGGATGACATGCGGGTCCCATTAGCCAGCAGGTTCCTCAACGTTTCAAACGTGGCATGAGATCGAAAGAAAAAGCAAGTGACCAAATATCAAGAGCCAAAAATAATCCAAGAAAAGAAACTTGAATGTACATAGAGGATGACATGCGGGTCCCATTTAGCAGCAGCTTATCAACGTTTGAGAGGCGGGCGATCGAAAGAAAAAGGCAAGTGACCAAATATGAGGTGCCAAAAAAAATCCAAGAAAGAAAGTTTTATAGTAAATAGAGTATGACATGGGTCCCATTTTGTAAGCGGTCAACGCTCCAAGGCGGCACAGACCAAAAGAAAATGAAGTAGCCAGAAATCAGGGGTTGAAAAAAATCCAAGAAAAGAAAGATTTCAATTGGGCTGCATCTGGACATCTGGCCTTCGAACTATCTTGCTGGGCCTTTTGACTCGTACAATTTCAGCCCACTCCAAAACAGGAAAGTTCGGATTTTTTTAAAAAAAAAACAGGAAAGTCCTATGCTTCGCAAAAACAAAAAACAAGGAGATTCAACATATAAGTTTGTTTATGTAAATATAAAGATTTAATTTATCCGTTTGCAATAGCTCAGAGCGAAATACAATGTTTATTGTCTGCAAAATAAGATATCACATGTTTCTTGTACGGGAGGATGACATGGGGACCCATGAGCCAGCAGCTGTCAACGTTTCAAAGGCGGCAGGGATCGAAAAAAAAACCAAAAATAAGTTGTAAAAAAATCCAAGAAAAGAAAATATTTATCATCTGGGAGGATGACTCGGGACCCATGAGGCATCAGCATCCTCAACGTTTATTGTTTATAGAGGCTGACATGTGGGACCCGTGAGCCAGCAACGTCGTCAACGTTTTAAAGGCGGCAGGAGATCGAAAGAAAAAAAAAAGCCAAAAATCAGTTGGTAAACAAAATCCAAGAAAAGAAACATTAACCTTTCAGAGGATGACATACGGGACCCATGAGGCAGCATCCTTAACGATTCCAAGGCGCCGGGGCTCAAAAGAATAAAGGAAATATCCAGAAATTAATTAGGGGTCAAAAATAAATCCACCAAAGGAAACTTTTATTGTTCATAGAGGATCACATGTGGGACCGACCTGCCAACAGCGTCCTCATCGTTTCAAAGGGCGCAGGGGATCAGAAGAAAAAGGCAAATAGCCAGAAATTAGGGGTCAAAAATAACTCCAAGAAAGGAAACTTTTATTGTTCGTAGAGGATGACATGCGGGACCCATGAGCCAGCAGCTTACTCAACGTTTCAAAGGCGGCATGAGATCGAAAGAAAAAGGCAAATGACCCAATATCAGGAGCCAAAAATAATCCAAGATTTGTTGTACATAGAGGATGACATGTGGGTCCAATTTTGCAGCAGCGGTCTCAATGTTTGAAATGCGGCTTGAGATCAAAACAAAAAGAAAGTAGCTAGTAATTAGGGGGTCAAAAAATCCAAGAAAGAAAGTTGATGGACATAGAGGATGACATGCGGGTCCCTTGAGCCAGCAGCTTACTCAACGTTTCAAAGCAAGAGGGGATCAAAAGAAAAAGGCAAGACAAAAATCAGAGGGAAAAAAAATCCAACAAAGGAAAGTTTTATAGCACATAGAGGATGACATGCGGGTCCCATGAGCCAGCAGGTTACTCAACGTTTCAAAGGGGGCAGGGGATCAAAAGAAAAAGGCAAGCCAAAAATCAGAGGGTAAAAAAATCCAACAAAGGAAAGTTTTATAGCACATAGAGGATGACATGCGGGTCCCATGAGCCAGCAGGTTCCTCAACGTTTCGGGGCAAGAGGGATCAAAAGAAAAAGGCAAGCCAAAAATCAGAGGGTAAAAAAAATCCAACAAAGGAAAGTTTTATAGCACATAGAGGATGACATGCGGGTCCCATGAGCCAGCAGGTTCCTCAACGTTTCAAAGGAGGGGATCAAAAGAAAAAGGCAAGCCAAAAATCAGAGGGAAAAAAATCCAACAAAGGAAAGTTTTATAGCACATAGAGGATGACATGCGGGTCCCTTGAGCCAGCAGCTTACTCAACGTTTCAAAGGGCAAGGGGGGATCAAAAGAAAAGGCAAGCCAAAAATCAGAGGGTAAAAAAAATCCAACAAAGGAAAGTTTTATAGCACATAGAGGATGACATGCGGGTCCCTTGAGCCAGCAGCTTACTCAACGTTTCAAAGGGGCAGGGGATCAAAAGAAAAAGGCAAGCCAAAAATCAGAGGGTAAAAAAATCCAACAAAGGAAAGTTTTATAGCACATAGAGGATGACATGCGGGTCCCATGAGCCAGCAGGTTCCTCAACGTTTCAAACGTGGCATGAGATCGAAAGAAAAAGGCAAGTGACCAAATATCGGAGCCAAAAATAATCCAAGCAAAGAAACTTGATTGTACATAGAGGATGACATGCGGGTCCCATTGTGCGGCAGTGGTCACAACGTTTCAAATGTGGCTTGAGATCAATAGAAAATGAAAGTAGCCAGAAATTAGGGGGTCAAAAAAAACTCCAAGAAAGGAAAGCTTTATCGTTCATACAGGCTGACATGTGGGACCTATGAGCCAGCAGCTTACTAAACGTTTCAAAGGCGGCAGGGGATCAAAAGAAAAAGGAAATATCCAAAAATCCAAGAAATCAAACTTTTATTGTACATAGAGGATGACATGCGGGTCCCATGAGCCAGCAGATTCCTCAACGTTTCAAACGTGGCATGAGATCGAAAGAAAAAGGCAAGTGACCAAATATCAGGAGCCAAAATAATCCAAGAAAAGAAAATTTATTGTACATAGAGGATGACATGCGGGTCCCATTTTGCAGCAGCGGTCTCAACGTTTCCAAGGCGCACAGGACCAAAAGAAAAATGATGTAGCCAGAAATCAGGGGGTGAAAAAATCCAAGAAAAGAAAGATTTCAATTGGGCTGGATCTGGACATCTGGGCCTTCGAACTATCCTTCTGGGCCTTTTGACTCGTACAATTTCAGCCCACTCAAACATGAAAGTTCAGATTTTTCTCAAAAAAAACAGGAAAGTCCTATTCGCCAAAACAAAAAACAAGGAGATTCAAGATATAAGTTGTAAAAATAAAGATTTAATTTATCCGTTTGCAATAGCTCAGAGAGAAATACACTGTTTATTGTCTGCAAAATAATCAAGATATCACATGTTTCTTGTACGGGGAGGCTGACATCAGGGACCCATGAGCCAGCAGCGTCAACGTTTCAAAGGCAGTGGGTCGAAAATAAAAAAATAAAAAATCAGTTGGTAAAAAATCCAAGAAAAGAAAACATTTATCGTTCTGATAGGATGACATGCGGGACCGATGAGGCAGCAGCATCCTCAACGTTTCCAAGGCGGCAGGGATCAAAAGAAAAAAGGAAATAGCCAGAAATTAATTAGGGTAAAAATAAATCCACCAAAGGAAACTTTTATTGTTCATAGAGGATGACATGTGGGACCGACCTGCCAACAGCGTCCTCATCGTTTCAAAGGGGCAAGGGATCGAAATAAAAAGGCAAATAGCCAGAAATTAGGTCAAAAATAACTCCAAGAAAGGAAACTTTATTGTTCGTAGAGGATGACATGCGGGACCCATGAGCCAGCAGCTTACTCAACGTTTCAAAGGCGGCATGAGATCGAAAGAAAAAGGCAAGTGACCAAATATCAGAGCCAAAAATAATCCAAGATTTATTGTACATAGAGGATGACATGTGGGTCCCATTTTGCAGCAGCGGTCTCAATGTTTGAAATGCGGCTTGAGATCAAAAGAAAAAGAAAGTAGCTAGTAATTAGGGGGTCAAAAAATCCAAGAAAATAAATTTTTTGGACATAGAGGATGACATGCGGGTCCCTTGAGCCAACGAAAAGGGCAGGGGATCAAAAGAAAAAGGCAAGCCAAAAATCAGCGGGTGAAAAAAATCCAACAAAGGAAACTTTTATAGCACATAGAGGATGACATGCGGTCCCATGAGCCAGCAGGTTCCTCAACGTTTCAAACGTGCCATGAGATCGAAAGAAAAAGGCAAGTGACCAAATATCAGGAGCCTAAAATAATTCAAGAAAAGAAACATGATTTACATAGAGGATGACATGCGGGTCCCATTTAGCAGCAGCGGTATCACCGTTTGAGAGGCAGCAGGGGATTGAAAGAAAAAGGCAAGTGACCAAATATGAGGTGTCAAAAAAATCCAAGAAAAGAAAGTTTTATAGTACATAGAGGATGACATGCGGGTCCCATTTAGCAGCATCACCGTTTGAGAGGCGGCAGGGATCGAAAGAAAAAGGCAAGTGACCAAATATGAGGTGCCAAAAAAATTTCAAGAAAAGAAAGTTTTATAGTACATAGAGGATGACATGCGGGTCCCATGAGTAAGCAGCTTACTCAACGTTTCCAAGGAGGCAGGGCATCAAAAGAAAAAGGAAATAGACAAAAATCAGAGAGTGAAAAAAATCCCTAGAAAATAAACTTTTATAGCACATAGAGGATGACATGAAGGTCCCATGAGCCAGCAGGTTCCTCAACGTTTCAAACGTGGCATGAGATCGAAAGAAAAAGGCAAGTGACCAAATATCAGGAGCCAAAAATAATCCAAGAAAAGAAAGTTTTATAGTACATAGAGGATGACATGCGGGTCCCATTTAGCAGCAGCGGTATCACCGTTTGAGAGGTGGCAGATCGAAAGAAAAAGGCAAGTGAAAAAATATGAGGAGCCAAAAATAATTCAAGAAAAGAAAGTTTTATAGTACATACAGTGATGACATGCGGGTCCCATTTAGCGCAGCGGTATCACCGTTGAGGCGGCAGGATCAAAGAAAAAGGTAAGTGACCAAATATGAGGTGCCAAAAATAATTAAGAAAAGAAAGTTTTATAGTACATAGAGGATGACATGCGGGTCCCAACAGCAGAGTATCACCGTTTGAGAGGCGCAGGGATCGAAAGAAAAAGGCAAGTGACCAAATATGAGGTGCCAAAAAACTCCAAGAAAAGAAAGTTTTATAGTACATAGAGGATGACATGCGGGTCCCATTTAGCAGCGGTATCACCGTTTGAGAGGCGGCAGGATCGAAAGAAAGGTAAGTGACCAAATTTGAGGTGCCAAAAAACTCCAAGAAAAGAAAGTTTTATAGTACATAGAGGATGACATGAGGGTCCCATTTAGCAGCAGCAGTATCACCGTTTGAGAGGTGGGATCGAAAGAAAAAGGTAAGTGACCAAATTTGAGGTGCCAAAAAACTCCAAGAAAAGAAAGTTTTATAGTACATAGAGGATGACATGCGGGTCCCATTTAGCAACAGCGGTATCACCGTTTGAGAGGCGGCAGGGGATCGAAAGAAGGCAAGTGACCAAATTTGAGGTGCCAAAAAACTCCAAGAAAAGAAAGTTGATTGCACATAGAGGATGACATGCGGGTCCCATTTAGCAGCAGCGGTCTCAACGTTTCCAAGGCGGCAAGGGATCAAAAGAAAAGGAAGTAGCGAAATCAGGGGGTAAAAAAAATCCAAGAATAGAAAGAATTTTGGTTCATAGAGGATGACATGCGGGACCCATGATCCTGCATCGTAAACGGCTCGATCGGAGAACGTTGAACGAGATGGCGCGATAGAGAAAAAACAATGCCAGAGAGGCTGCCATCTGGGCCCTACATCCCTCAGTGCGGATTTGCGTTGACTCGGCCGGCGAACCCGAGATTTCGAGATGCACCAAGTCCCGGCCACCATACGCGACGTTTTGGCCACTTTCGTCGGGCTAGGTGGCCTCAAAAACGAGAAAAAAAAGTATTGACATGCACCACGGAGGGAACCAAAATCGTCGGCCATGGTACACCAGCAACCACGGCGCGACTTCAACTTCGTCGGCCATGGCAACTTTTCTTGTAGTGATGGTTGAGTAATATTCAATGTTATGATATTTAAGTTGTGGTGTTATTCTTCTAGTGGTGTCGTGTGAACGTCGACTACACGACACTTCACCATTTATGGGCCTAGGGGAATGCATCTTGTATTCGTTTGCCAATTGCGGGGTTGCCGGAGTGACAGAAACCTAAACCCCCGTTGGTATATCGATGCAGGAGGGATCGCAGGATCTCAGAGTTTAAGGTTGTGGTTAGATTTATCTTAATTACTTTCTTGTAGTTGCGGATGCTTGCAAGGGGTATAATCACAAGTATGTATTAGTCCTAGGAAGGGCGGTACATTAGCATAGGTTCACCCACACAACACTTATCAAAACAATGAAGATTAATCAGCTGTATGAAGCGAAAGCACTAGACTAAAATCCCGTGTGTCCTCAAGAACGTTTGGTCATTATAAGTAAACAAACCGGCTTGTCCTTTGTGCTAAAAAGGATTGGGCCACTCGCTGAAATTATTTCTCTCGCATTTTACTTACTCGTACTTTATTCATCTGTTACATCAAAACCCCCCTAATACTTGTCTGTGAGCATTTACAGAATCCTTCATCGAAACTGCTTGTCAACACCTTCTGCTCCTCGTTGGGATCGACATTCTTACTTATCGAAGATACTACGATACACCCCCTATACTTGTGGGTCATCAAGACTATTTTCTGGCGCCGTTGCCGGGGAGTGAAGCGCTATTGGTAAGGAAAACCTTTACTGTTTGTGCTGATTTTATTTCTGCCTGCTGCTATAATCATTATGGAGAGATCTTCTCTTCAATTTCTATTTGGGAAATCTACTACTATTGCAACGGTAGTGGATGAGGCGCCCGGTGAGGAAGAGATACCATATAAAATACCTATGAAAATTATTGAACGTGTTATGGATAACCGCTATGAAGGGGATGGAACTGTCCATCCTGGTGATCATTTACTGTTTTTGCATGAATTATGCGGGTTATTCAAATGTGCAGGTATTGCTATGAATGAAGTGAGGAAGAAACTATTCTCTTTATCGCTGTCTGGTAAAGCGGCGCATTGGTATAAATTACTGGATAATGGGGATTCTCTTGAATGGGATGATATTGTGCCCCGGTTTTATTCTAAGTTCTATCCTCCAAGTGAAATTCACAAGGATCGGAACCGCATATATAATTTCTGGCCTCATGATGGAGAAAGTATTGCCCAAGCTTGGGGGAGATTGAAGTCTTTAATGCTCAAATGCCCCATTCATGAGCTTCCTGGTAATGTTATTATTGATAATTTCTATGCAAGACTTTCTTTTCAAGACAAGACCTTGCTGGATACTTCTTGTTCTGGATCATTTACACGCAATAAAGAAGAGTTTAAAAGGGACCTTCTTGATCGGATCCAAGAAAATACTGAAGGTTGGGAGAACGACAAAGATAGAGAATCAGGTATAATTTATGATTATAAATGCATTGAAGCTTTTATGGATACTGATAAATTTCGTAATATGAGTGCTATATATGGTCTTGATTCTCAAGTTGCTGCAAATCTTTATAAAGCTTTTGCCTCTCATTATGAATTGCCTAAGAAGAATTTTGATAAGTATCATGAACCGTATAAAGATAAAATTGATTCATCTATTAATAAATGTGTTGTAGTTGAAACTGCTGATCATGTTATTCCTGAAGCTTATATTGAAAAAACTCCTTTCCCTGCTAAAATGAAGGAGTACTCTGTTATAAATAGTGCGGTTCATAAAAGTGAAAAGAAACCTATAGAACCTGAAGAACAAATAAAAGTTGAACCTGCTGTTGCAATAGTTAAAGATCTTGTGACTGAAAATGTGAGGATGGTCATATTATTTTCTGTGAAGATGCTTCTAATATTGTTTCACATCCTAATAAACCCAAACAAGCTAGTGTTCCTATGCTATCTGTTAGAATTGGTGATCATTGCTATTATGGTCTATGTGATATTGGTGCAAGTGTTAGTGCTATACCTTATGAACTTTACACGGAGATTATGCACGAAATTGGTTCTTGTGAACTTGAAGATATTGATGTGGTTATTCAGCTGGCTAATAGAGAAACTATTTCTCCAATTGGTATTGTCCGAGATGTGGAAGTTCTATGTGGTAAGATTAAATATCCTGCTGACTTTTTGGTACTTGGTTCTGCTGCTAGTGATTATTGTCCTATCATTTTTGGTAGACCTTTTCTAAATACTTGTGGAGCTATTATAGATTGCAAGAAAGAGAAAATTTTGACTACATTTGCTGGTGAATCTTATGAGTTTAACTCTCTAAATTTACCAAAACTCCTTATAAAGCTGATTTGCCTAGTGATGATTTTAAAATGGAGCAGTGTGCATCTATTGTTCTTGTTCCTAATAATCCTTTGCAACAACATTTGGAGGATAGCGAGAGTGAAGTTTTAGGAAAGAAAGAGATGAGCTTGAGGAGATTTTTCTTCGCCAACCTATTCTCAAGCATGATTTACCGGTGGAAGATTTGGGTACAACACCGCCACCAAGGAAGATCCTGTTTTTATTTAAAGCCTTTGCCCGATAATCTTAAATATGCTCATATTGATGATAAGAAAATATATCCTGTTATTATTAGTTCTAAGCTTACAGAGTTTGAAGAAGAAAGATTATTGCAAATATTGAAGAAACACCGAGGTGCTATTGGCTATACTCTTGATGACTTGAAGGGGATTTCTCCCTCTATTTGCCAACATGCCATTAATATGGAAGATGATGCAAAGCCTGTTGTTGAACCTCAGCGTCGTCTAATTCCCAAGATGAAGGATGTGGTAAGAAATGAGGTATTATACTTCTTGAAGCTGGTATTATATATCCTATTGTTGATAGTAGATGGGTTAGTCCTGTGCATTGTGTTCCTAAGAAAGGAGGAATAACTATTGTGCCTAATGATAATGATGAGCTTATACCTCAAAGAGTAGTTGTAGGTTATAGAATGTGCATTGATTTTCGAAAAGTTAATAAGGTTACTAAGAAAGATCATTATCCTTTACCATTTATTGATCAAATGTTAGAAAGATTGTCTAAAAATACTCATTTTTGTTTTCTTGATGGTTATTCTGGGTTTTCACAAATTGCTGTTAAAACTAAAGATCAAGAGAAAACCACTTTTACTTGTCCCTATGGAACTTATGCTTATAGGTGTATGCCTTTTGGTTTATGTAATGCTCTGCTACTTTTCAAAGATGCATGTCTGCTATTTTTCATGGCTTTTGTGAGAGTATTGTGGAAGTATTCATGGATGATTTTCCGTCTACGGGAATTCTTTTGATAGTTGCTTTAAACCTTGATAAAGTTTTGCAGAGATGTGAAGAAACTAACCTTGTTCTTAATTGGGAGAAGTGCCACTTTATGGTTAATGAAGGAATTGTATTGGGACATAAAATTTCTGAGAGAGGTATTGAAGTTGATAGAGCTAAAGTTGAAGCTATTGAGAAGATGCCCTATCCGAGGGATGTTAAAGGTATTCGTAGTGTTCTTGGTCATGTTGGGTTTTATAGGAGATTTATTAAAGATTTCTCCAAGATTTCAAAGCCTCTTACTAATCTTCTTCAAAAAGATGTACCTTTTGTTTTTGATGATGATTGTAAGGAAGCCTTTGAAACTCTAAAGAAAGCCTTAACAACTGCTCCTGTAGTTGAACCTCCTGATTGGAATTTACCTTTGAAATTATGTGTGATGCTAGTGATTTTGCTGTAGGCGCTGTTCCTTGGACAGCGAGTAGATAAAAAATTAAATGTTATTCATTATGCTAGTAAAACTCTTGATGCTGCTCAAAGAAATTATGCTACTACTGAAAAAGAATTTTAGTTGTAGTCTTTGCTTGTGATAAATTTAGATCTTATATTGTTGATTCAAAAGTTACGATTCATACCTGATCATGCTGCAATTAGATACCTTATGACAAAGAAAGATGCTAAGCCAAGGCTTATTAGATGGTACTTCTCTTGCAAGAATTTGATTTACATATTGTAGATAGGAAAGGTGCCGATAATCCTGTTGCTGATAATTTGTCTAGATTGGAATAATTGCTTATGATCCTGTGCCTGTTAATGATAGTTTTCCAAATGAACAATTGGCTGTAATAAAGGTGAGCTCGCGAGACAGTCCTTGGTATGCTGATTATGCTAACTTTATTGTTTCCAAGTACTTGCCTCCAACCTTTTCTCACCAGAGGAGGAAATTCTTTTATGACTTGAGGCATTATTTCTTGGGATGACCCACACTTATATAAAGAAGGAGGGATGGTATTCTGCGAAGGTGTGTTCCCGAATATGAACAACAAGAGATATTGAGTAAATGTCATGGCAGTGCTTATGGAGGACATCACGCCGGAGAAAGAACCGCGCAAAAGGTTCTACAATCAGTTTTTATTGGCCAACTTTCTTCAAAGATGCAAGGAAGTTTATTTTATCTTGTGATGAATGTCAAAGGGTTGGTAATATCTCCATCGTAATGAAATGCCTATGAATTATACTCTTGTTATTGAACCGTTTGATTGTTGGGGATTTGACTTCATGGGACCTTTTCCTCTTCAGAAGGTAACACTCATATACTTGTTGATGTTGATTATGTTACTAAATGGGTGGAAGCCATACCCTACAAAAAGTGTTGATGGTGAGACCTCTTTAAAAATGCTTTTAGATATTATTTTTCCTAGATTTGGAGTTCCTAGATATATTATGACTGATGGAGGTTCTCATTTTATTCATGGAGGTTTTAGAAAGACTCTTGCTAGGTATGGTATTAATCATAGAATTGCTTCCGCTTATCACCCTCAAACTAGTGGTCAAGTAGAATTATCGAATAGAAATTAAATCTATTTTGGGAAAGACCGTTAATAAATCTAGAAAGAATTGGGCTAGTAAATTGAAGGATGCACTATGGGCTTATAGAACTGCTTACAAAAACCCCATGGGAATGTCACCTTATAAAATGGTTTACGGAAAAGCTTGTCATTTACCTTTAGAACTAGAACACAAAGCTTATTGGGCTGTTAGAGAGTTAAATAAAGATCCTAAACTTGCCGGTAATAAGAGGTTGCTGCAATTAAGTTCTCTAGATGAATGGAGAAGTGAAGCTTATGAAAATGCTAAACTCTTTAAAGAAAGTCAAAAAATGGCATGATAGAAGGATTATCAAGAGAGAGTTTAATGTTGGGGATAAAGTCCTTTTGTATCGGTCTCGTCTCAGACTCTTTGCAGGGAAATTACTCTCAAAATGGGAAGGACCGTATGTTGTTGAGGAGGTGTATCGTTCAGGAGCAATTAAAATTAGCTCTCTCCAAGGCAATGCTCAAGCAGGTGAATGGACAAAGACTCAAGCATTATATCTCAGGTGATTCTTATAATGTTGATGTTGATATTATTCAAGTGGAACACCGGAGGCTTTCATCAAAGGACAAATTGACAAGTCCGCCAGAATTCTCGACTTTGAATAGGTAAACAGATGGTAATGAAAAGTTCATTTACTTTCCGAACAATATTTTTGCTGTTTTTGGAAAATATGAAAAATTACGAGATCGAAACGGAGTGGAAAAGACGCACGAGGGCGTGCACATAGGCAGCGGCGCGGCCCCGCTCCGGTCGTGTCGATCTATGGTGGCCTCGTCGCCCCTTTCCCTCTGGTTCGACTCTGGTACTTTCCGTTTGTTCTGAAATTTTTATTATAAAATCCCCCGGACCCCTGGAGGTCCGTATATCGTTTTCTCGACGTGTTTTGTTTCGAGCTGTTTCTGCCAGGATTTGTTTTGATCTAGAGCACCATGGCCTCCGACAACAAGGGCAAGGGGGTTTCGAAGGAAGAAGTGAAAAGGGTGTCGTCAAAACAAGAGCAACAAGCTGTTGGGAGTAAGCAAATCTTGGTGGGATCTGTTGACACTCGACGTTCTTTCTCTCATAACTTGCAGGGACCCTTACCACCTGCTCTTGGCCTCGACTCTTTCCCTGTGCTGGAAGAAGCTCTACGGACTACCGATGAGTTTTGTGATCAATATCGGGCTCTAAGAAGAGAAGTGGAGATACTCCAGGAGGAGAATTGCCGTCTCCGAAGATTGTTGGGATATTACTTGATGCCCGTCACAGGTTCGCCATCGCCGACTTCAGATAACAATGAATCTCTTCGAGACTTAGTGCAGATTTGCCAAGCTGAGAAGCTGAAGCTGAAGGAGATCTGTAAGAAGCTTGTGAGGAATTCATCACCACCATCGCCAAAGGAGTAATTCATCATCGGTATTGGCATCCCCTTGGTTTGTTCCAAGCTTGGGGGAGTGCCGCGGTATCACATTATCATTACCTTTTACTTTTTACTATCAAGTAGTGTCATATCATGAGTAGGGAAGTTATCGTATGAGATGGGTTGCAGTGTGGAAGTATCTCTCCTTTAGTTTGTCTATGTATCCCTTGGTGTGAGTTATCATTATGGAATATTAATGAGAAGTCTTATCATTTACATATTGCACACCTTATTTTAGTTTGCAATTTCTACTATATGATTGATCTTGATTTTAGTATTGGTACCACTTTGGGAGCATTAAGTAAATCTATTTGGTTTTGGCAAACTTAGCAATGGTCAATAGCAACAACACTTTGAGTTTAAGAAGAATAGAGGAAATACATGTAGAAGATGTTATTATCTTTCTTATCAGTTCTTTGCTTAGTATTCTAGAGTTAAAACTGTTTGTGCTTACAAGTAAGATGCATGATTGTTTCTATCACATGTATATTTGTTTGTTTCCCTCAACTCCTATGCTTGCTAATTAACCTTGCTAGCCAAAGACCCGTACTGAGAGGGATACTTCTCGTGCATCCAAACCTGAACCCAAACCTATGCCATTTGTGTCCACCATACCTACCTAATGCATGGTAATTTCTGCCATTCCAAGTAAATACTTCATGTGCTACCTTTAAACAATTCAAAACTTATTACTCTTTATTTGTGTCAATGTTTTATAGCTCATGAGGAAGTATGTGGTGTTTTATCTTTCAATCTTGTTAGGCAGCCTCCACTAAAGGACTAGTGGCTTCATCCACTTATCCTATAATTTTGCAATAAGAGCTGGCAACGGGGTTCCCAGCCCCAATTAATCAACTTTCATTAATAATTCTCTTCACATGTTTTTCCTGATTCATCAGAAGCAACTTAATTTTGCAATAGACACTCCTCCATGGTATGATTGTTGGAAGGCACCCGAGGATTCGGTTAGCCATGGCTTGTGTAAGCAAAGGTTGGGGGGAGTGTCATCCTTAAATAAACTAAAGTACATGTGTAAACAAAAGAGAAGAGGGATGATCTACCTTGCTGGTAGAGATAACGTCCTTCATGGGAGCCGCCTTTTTGGAGGTCTCAGTTACAAGGGGTTAGAGTACCCGCTACCATTGTTGACAACAACAAACACCTCTCAAAACTTTACTTTTATTCTCTTTATATGATTTCAAAACTGAAAAAGCTCTAGCACATGATTTAATCTCTGCTTCCCTCTGCGAAGGGCCTGTCTTTTACTTTATGTTGAGTCAGTAAACCTATTTCCCTCCATCTCAAGCAAGCATTTGAGTTGTTGTGATCAAACTATTATATTGTGATTTGCTTCATCATGTCTTTACTCTTTCTTGTTTAGTACAAGTTTTACCTGAATGAATATAGCTTTGAAAGTCATCAATGATTAATATGATTGAGTATGCAAGTTTACCATAAGCTTTTTAATATGAGAGCGCTGCTCAATAGATAAGTATAATTTGTTAAATGTTCTCTGACCAAGAACAAAGTTTGCCATCACCAATTATGATTTCTTATGCACCTTTATTTGTGATTACCTTATACTTGTTTCAAGTTGAGTTATATGAGGAAGTTGTTTACTATAATATCCTTGTGTGATGAATATGATGCTTCTTGTCCGTATTTTATTTATCGACTCTTCACTCCATAAACATGTGGTCATGTTTACCGAGTTCAGTTTCGCTTGGGGACAAGCGAAGCTAAGCTTGGGGGGAGTTGATACGTCCAATTTGCATCACTATTTTATATCATAATTTGTGTTATTCATTGATATATTTCATATTGGGACACAATACTTATGTTATTTCATCTATTTTGCATGTTTCATGATTATTTGGGGATCGAGCACCGGAGCCAGGATTCTGCTGGAAAAAGCACCGTCAGGATGCAATATTTCGGAAGATCAACTATGGAAGGAAGTTTTACCAAAAATCCTATTTTTCCAGATGACGGAGGAAGCCAGGGGGGAGCCAGCTGGACCAGGGTGGGCCCACACCATAGGGTGGCGCGGCCCATGGCCTGGCCGCGCCACCATGTGGTGTGGCCCCCTCGGCCCCTTTCGCCTCCTTTTCTTCGCGAAACCCTTCGTCCCGAAGACCTAAGCCACAGAGGAATCCTCACGAAGGGTTACAACCGCCTCTGCGGGGCGGAGAACACCAGAGAGAAAAGAGCTCTCCGGCGGGCAGGAATCCGCCGGGGAAATTCCCTCCCGGAGGGGGAAATCGACGCCATCGTCACCGCCATCGAGCTGGACATCATCTCCATCACCATCATCATCATCTCCACCATCATCACCACCATCTCCACCGCTGGACATCGTCACCGCTGTAGCAATTTGGGTTTGATCTTGATTGTTTGATAGGGGAAACTCTCCGGTACTGATTTCTACTTGTTATTGATGCTATTGAGTGAAACCATTGAACCAAGGTCTATGTTCAGATTGTTATTCATCATCATATCACCTCCGATCATGTTCCATATGATGTCTCGTGAGTAGTTCGTTTAGTTCTTGAGGACATGGGTGAAGTCTAAATGTTAGTAGTGAACTATGGTTGAGTAATATTCAATGTTATGATATTTAAGTTGTGGTGTTATTCTTCTAGTGGTGTCGTGTGAACGCGACTACACGACACTTCACCATTTATGGGCCTAGGGGAATGCATCTTGTATTCGTTTGCCAATTGCGGGGTTGCTTGGAGTGATTTAAACCTAAACCCCGTTGGTATATCGATGCAGGAGGGATCGCAGATCTCGAGAGTTTAAGGCTGTGGTTAGATTTATCTTAATTACTTTCTTGTAGTTGCGGATGCTTGCAAGGGGTATAATCACAAGTATGTATTAGTCCTAGGAAGGGCGGTACATTAGCATAGGTTCACCCACACAACACTTATCAAAACAATGAAGATTAATCGAGCTATATGAAGCGAAAGCTAGACTAAAATCCCGTGTGTCCTCGAGAACGTTTGGTCATTATAAGTAAACAAACCGGCTTGTCCTTTGTGCTAAAAAGGATTGGGCCACTCGCTGCAATTATTTCTCTCGCATTTTACTTACTCGTAATTTATTCATCTGTTACATCAAAACCCCCTGATATACTTGTCCGTGAGCATTTACAGTGAATCCTTCATCGAACTGCTTGTCAACACCTTCGCTCCTCGTTGGGATCGACATTCTTACTTATCGAAGATACTACAATACACCCCCTATACTTGTGGGTCATCACGCCTCTCGGCCTGCCCTTCCGCCTACTTAAAGCCTCCATCGCGAACCCCCCAGTACCGAGAGCCACGATACGGAAAACCTTGCTGAGACGCCGCCGCCGCTAATCCCATCTCGGGGGATTCAGGAGATCGCCTCCGGCACCCGGAGGGGAATCATCTCCCGGAGGTCTCTTCATCGCCATGATCGCCTCCCATCGATGTGTGAGTAGTTCACCCCTGGACTATGGGTCCATAGCAGTAGCTAGATGGTCGTCTTCTCCCCATTGTGCTATCATGTTAGATCTTGTGAGCTGCCTATCATGATCAAGATCATCTATTTGTAATCCTTCATGTTGTGTTTGTTGGGATCCGATGAATATTGAATACTATGTCAAGTTGATTATCAATCTATCATATATGTTATTTATGTTCTTGCATGCTCTCCGTTGCTAGTAGAGGCTCTGGCCAAGTTGATACTTGTACCCAAGAGGGAGTATTTATGCTCGATAGTGGGTTCATGCCTCCATTAAATCGGGGACAGTGACATAAAGTTCTAAGGTTGTGGATGTGTTGTTGCCACTAGGGATAAAACATCGATGTTTTGTCTAAGGATATTTGTGTTGATTACATTATGCACCATATTTATGCAATTGTCTGTTGTTTACAACTTAATACTGGAAGGGGTTCGGATGATAACCTGAAGGTGGACTTTTAGGCATAGATGCATGGTGGATAGCGGTCTATGTACTTTGTCATAATGCCCTGATTAAATCTCATAGTACTCATCATGATATATGTATGTGCATTGTTATGCCTTCTTTATTTGTCAATTGCCCAACTGTAATTTGTTCACCCAACATCTGCTATCTTATGGGAGAGACACCTCTAGTGAACTGTGGACCCCGGTCCTATTCTTTACATCTGAAATACAATCTACTGCAATTGTTCTTTACTGTTCTTCGCAAACAATCATCATCATCCACACTATACATCTAATCCTTTGTTTACAACAAGCCGGTGAGATTGACAACCTCATTGTTACGTCGGGGCAAAGTTCTCGGATTGTGTTGTGCAGGGTCCACGTTGGCGCCGGAATCCTCGGTGTTGCGCCGCACTATACTCCGCCGCCATCAACCTTCAACGTGCTTCTTGACTCCTCCTGGTTCGATAAACCTTGGTTTCTTTCCGAGGGAAAATTTGCTGCTGTGCGCATCATACCTTCCTCTTGGGGTTCCCAACGGACGTGTTAACTACGCGCAATCAAGCTCTTTTTCTGGCGCCGTTGCCGAGAGATCAAGACACGCTGCAAGGGGAGTCTCCACTTCCAATCTCTTTAATTTGTTTTTGTCTTGCTTTATTTTATTTACTACTTTGTTTGCTGCACTTATATCAAAACACAAAAAAATTAGTTGCTAGGTTTAGTTTATTTACTGTCTTGTTCTCTATATCAAAAACACAAAAAAATTAGTTACTTGCATTTACTTTATTTAGTTTGCTTTATTTACTACTGCTAAAATGGGTACTGTTGAGAATACTAAGTTGTGTGACTTCACTAGCACAAATAATAATGATTTCTTATGCACACCTATTGCTCCACCTGCTACTACAGCAGAATTCTTTGAAATTAAACCTGCTTTACTGAATCTTGTTATGAGAGAGCAATTTTCTGGTGTTAGTTCTGATGATGTTGCTGCCCATCTTAATAATTTTGTTGAACTATGTGAAATGCAAAAGTATAAGGATGTAGATGGTGACATTATAAAATTAAAATTGTTTCCTTTCTCCTTAAGAGGAAGAGCTAAAGATTGGTTGCTATCTCTGCCTAGAAATAGTATTGATTCTTGGACTAAATGTAAGGATGCTTTTATTGGTAGATATTATCCTCCCGCTAAAATTATATCTTTGAGAAGTAGCATAATGAATTTCAAGCAATTAGATAATGAACATGTTGCTCAAGCATGGGAGAGAATGAAATCTTTGGTAAAGAATTGCCCAACCCATGGACTGACTACTTGGATGATCATCCAAACCTTTTATGCAGGATTGAATTTTTCTTCGTGGAACCTATTGGATTCAGCTGCTGGAGGTACCTTTATGTCCATCACTTTGGGGCTGCAACAAAGCTTCTTGATGATATGATGACAAATTACTCTGAATGGCACACGGAAAGAGCTCCACAAGGTAAGAAGGTAAATTCTGTTGAAGAAACCTCCTCCTTGAGTGATAAGATTGATGCTATTATGTCTATGCTTGTGAATGGTAGATCTAATGTTGATCCTAATAATGTTCCTTTAGCTTCATTGGTTGCCCAAGAAGAACATGTTGATGTGAATTTCATTAAAAATAATAATTTCAACAACAATGCTTATAGGAACAATTCTAGTAACAACTATAGGCCATATCCTTCTGCTAATGGTAATAGTTATGGTAATTCTTATGGGAATTCTTACAACAATAATAGGAGTGTACCCCCTGGTCTTGAAGCCATGCTTAAAGAATTTATTAGTACACAAACTGCTTTTAACAAATCTGTTGAGGAAAAGCTCGATAAAATTGATATTCTCGCTTCTAAGGTTGATAGTCTTGCCTCTGATGTTGATCTTTTAAAATTGAAAGTTATGCCTAATAAGGATATTGAAAATAAAATTGTTACTACAGCAAATGCCATCCAAGTTCGAATTAATGAGAATATTAGATTGATGGCCGAATTGCATGCTAGGTGGGAAAGAGAAGAAAATGAAAAACTTGCTAAAGAGAATAATGTAGCTAAAGTTTGGACTATTACCACCACTAGTAATGTTAATGATTCACATGTTGCTACACCTCCTACTATCAATGGTAAAATAATTGGTGTTGGCAATGTTACTACTCCTAGTGCAAAGCGTGCAAAATTGCCTGAAACTGCTAAAACTGCTGAAATTGATAAAACTGCTGAAATTTTTCAAAATATTGGGGATAATGATCCCATTGCTGTAGATCATAATGGTTTAGACTTTGATGATTGTCACATCTCTGAAGTTATAAAGTTCTTGCAAAAGCTTGCTAAAAGTCCCAACGCTAGTGCTATAAATTTGGCCTTTACAAAACATATTACAAATGCTCTCATAAAAGCTAGAGAGGAGAAACTAAAACTTGAAACTTCTATTCCTAGAAAGTTAGAAGATGGTTGGGAGCCTATCATTAAGATGAGGGTCAATGATTTTGATTGTAATGCTTTATGTGATCTTGGTGCAAGTATTTCTGTTATGCCTAAGAAAATTTATGATATGCTTGACTTGCCACCATTGAAGAATTGTTATTTGGATGTTAATCTTGTTGATAATGCTATAAAGAAACCTTTGGGGAGGATTGATAATGTTCGTATTATGGTTAACAATAACCTTGTCCCCGTTGATTTTGTTGTCTTGGATATTGAATGCAATGCATCTTGTCCCATTATATTGGGAAGACCTTTTCTTCGAACCGTTGGTGCTACCATTGATATGAAGGAAGGTAATATTAAATATCAATTTCCTCTCAAGAAAGGTATGGAACACTTCCCTAGAAAGAGAATGAAGTTACCTTATGATTCTATTATTAGAACAAATTATGATGTTGATGCTTCATCTCTTGATGTTACTTGATACACACTTTCTGCGCCTAGCTGAAAGGCGTTAAAGAAAAGCGCTTATGGGAGACAACCCATTATTTTACTTCTGCACTTTATTTTATATTTGAGTCTTGGAAGTTGTTTACTACTGTAGCAACCTCTCCTTATCTTTATTTTATTGCATTGTTGTGCCAAGTAAAGTCTTTGATAGTAAAGCCAATACTAGATTTGGATTGCTGCACAGAAACAGATTTCTTGCTGTCACGAATTTCGACCTGCCTCTCTGTAGGTAGCTCAGAAACATCTGCCAATTTACGTGCGTGATCCTCAGATATGTACGCAACTTTCATTCAATTTGCGCATTTTCATTTGAGCAAGTCTGGTGCCACTTTAAAATTGCCTTTACGAACCGTTCGTTTGACAGATTCTGCCTTTTATTTCGACACTGCTTTTGCTATGTTAGATGGTTTTCTTTGTTCCATTAACTTTCAAAGAGCTTTGAGCAATGTCCATAAGTGTTAAGAATGATTATGTCACCTCGAATATATGAATTATGCACTAACCCTCTAATGAGTTTGTTTCGAGTTTGGTGTAGGAAGTTTTCAAGGGTCAAGAGAGGAGGATGATACAATATGATCAAGAAGAGTGAAAAGTCTAAGCTTCGGGATGCCCGTGGTTCATCCTCAGATATTATAAGAAGACTAAGCGTCTAAGCTTGGGGATGCCCAAGGCATCCCTTCTTCATCGACAACTTATCAGGTTCCTCTAGTGAAACTATATTTTTATTCCATCACATCTTATGTGCTTTACTTGGAGCGTCTGTTTGTTTTTATTTTTGTTTTTGTTTGAATAAATCGGATCCTAGCATTCTTTGTTTGGGAGAGAGACACGCTCCGCTGTTTCGTATGAACACATATGTTCTTAGCTTCATCTTTAATGTTCATTGCGAAAGTTGAACTACTTCATTCATTGTCATATGGTTGGAAACGAAAATGCCGCATGTGGTAAATGGTTTAATGTCTTGAATAATGTGATACTTGGCAATTGTTGTGCTCATATAGATATTGTTTAAGCTCGTGCATCATGTGCCTTGTACTCATTAATGAATAACTACATAGAGCTTGTAAAATTTGGTTTGCATGATTGATCTCTAGAGTCTAGATATTTTCTGGTTGAGGTGTTTGAACAACAAGGAGACAATGTAAAGTCTTATAATAGTTACAATATGTTCATATGTGAGCTTTGCTGCACCTTTTATACTTGAGTTTGCTTCAAACAACCTTGCTAGCCTAGCCTTGTATTGAGAGGAATTCTTCTCATGCATCCAAATCCTTGAGCCAATATCCATGCCATTTGTGTCCACCATACCTACCTACCACATGGTATTTCTCCGCCATTCCAAAGTATATTACTTGAGTGCTACCTTTAAAATTTCTATTCTTTACCTTTGCAATATATAGCTCATGGGACAAAATAGCTTAAAAACTATCGTGGTGAAGAATATGTACTTATGTGTCTTATTTCTTAATAAGTTGCTTGTTGAGCGGTAACCATGTTTTCTGGGGACGCCATCAACTCTTTTACCTTTGTTGAATATCATGTGAGTTGCTATGCATGTTCGTCTTGTCTGAAGTAAGGGCGGTTTTCACAATCAAATGGTTTGAGTATGCATACTGTTAGAGAAGAACATTGGGCCGCTAACTAAAGCCATGATTCATGGTGGAAGTTTCAGTGTGGACAGCTAATCCTCAATCTCTTATGAGAATAATAACTGTTGTTAAATGCTTATGCATTAAAGAGGAGTCCATTATCTGTTGTCTATGTTGTCCCGGTATGGATGTCTAAGTTGAGAATAATCAAAAGCGAGAAATCCAATGCGAGCTTTCTCCTTAGACCTTTGTACAGGCGGCATAGAGGTACCCCTTTGTGACACTTGGTTGAAACATATGCTATGCAATGATAATCCGTGTTAACCCAAGCTAATTAGGACAAGGTGCGAGCACTATTAGTATACTATGCATGAGGCTTGCAACTTATAAGATGTCTTATACATAACTCATATGCTTTATTACTACCGTTGACAAAATTGTTTCTTGTTTTCAAAATGAAAAGCTCTAGCACAAATATAGTAATCAATGCTTCCCTCTGCGAAGGGCCTATCTTTTACTTTATTGTTGAGTCAGTTTACCTATTCTTTCTATCTTAGAAGCAAACACTTGTATCAACTGTGTGCATTGATTCTTACATGTTTACTTATTGCACTTGTTATATTGCTTTGTGTTGACAATTATCCATGAGATATACATGTTGAAGTTGAAAGCAACCGCTGAAACTTATATCTTCCTTTGTGTTGCTTCAATGCTTTACTTTGAATTTATTGCTTTATGAGTAACTCTTATGCAAGTCTTATTGATGCTTGTCTTGAAAGTATTATTCATGAAAAGTCTTTGTTATATGATTCATTAGTTTACTCATTATCTTCATCATTGCTTCGAATCGCTGCATTCATCTCATATGCTTTACAATAGTATGATCAAGATTATGATAGCATGTCACTTCAGAAATTATCTTTGTTATCGTTTACCTACTCGAGGGCGAGTAGGAACTAAGCTTGGGGATGCTTGATACGTCCCAAACGTATCTATAATTTCTTATGTTCCATGCTACTTTTATGATGATACTCACATGTTTTATACACATTATATGTCATATTTATGCATTTTCCGGGCACTAACCTATTGACGAGATGCCGAAGAGCCGTTGCTGTTTCTCCGCTGTTTTTGGTTTCAGAAATCCTAGTAAGGAAATATTCCCGGAATTGGACGAAATCAACGCCCAGGGTCCTATTTTGCACGAAGCTTCCAGAAGTCCGAGGGAGAGACGAAGTGGGGCCACGAGGTGGCGACACAATAGGGCGGCGCAGCCTGGGCCCTGGCCGCGCGGCCCTGGTGTGTGGGCCCCTCGTGACGCCTCTCGGCCTGCCCTTCCGCCTACTTAAAGCCTCCGTCGCGAAACCCCCAGTACCGAGAGCCACGATACCGAAACCTTCGAGACCCCGCCGCCAATCCCATCTCGGGGATTCAGGAGATCGCCTCCGGCACCCTGCCGGAGAGGGAATCATCTCCCGGAGGTCTCTTCATCGCCATGATCGCCTCCGGATCGATGTGTGAGTAGTTCACCCCTGGACTATGGGTCCGTAGCAGTAGCTAGATGGTCGTCTTCTCCCCATTGTGCTACCATGTTAGATCTTGTGAGCTGCCTATCATGATCAAGATCATCTATTTGTAATCCTTCATGTTGTGTTTGTTGGGATCCGATGAATATTGAATACTATGTCAAGTTGATTATCAATCTATCATATATGTTATTTATGTTCTTGCATGCTCTCCGTTGTTAGTAGAGGCTCTGCCAAGTTGATACTTGTGACTCCAAGAGGGAGTATTTATGCTCGATAGTGGGTTCATGCCTTCCATTGAACCTGGGACAGTGACAGAAAGTTCTAAGGTTGTGATGTGCTGTTGCCACTAGGGATAAAACATCGATGCTTTGTCTAAGGATATTTGTGTTGATTACATTACGCACCATACTTAATGCAATTGTCTGTTGTTTACAACTTAATACTGGAAGGGGTTCGGATGATAACCTGAAGGTGGACTTTTTAGGCATAGATGCATGTTGGATAGCGGTCTATGTACTTTGTCGTAATGCCCTGATTAAATCTCATAGTACTCATCATGATATATGTATGTGCATTGTTATGCCTTCTTTATTTGTCAATTGCCCAATTGTAATTTGTTCACCCAACATCTGCTATCTTATGGGAGAGACACCGCTAGTGAACTGTGGACCCGGTCCTATTCTTTACATCTGAAATACAAACTGCTGCAATTGTTCTTTACTGTTCTTCGCAAACAATCATCATCAACACTATACATCTAATCCTTTGTTTACAACAAGCCGGTGAGATTGACAACCCTCGTCACGTTGGGGCAAAGTTCTGTGTGTTGTGCAGGTTCCACGTTGGCGCCGAATCCCTGGTGCTGCGCCGACTATACCCTCCGCCATGAACCTTCAACGTGCTTCTTGGTCTCCTGTTCGATAAACCTGGTTTCTTTCGAGGGAAAACTTGCTACCGTGCGCATCATACCTTCCTCTTGGGGTTCCCAACGACGGTTAATTACGCGCAATCACCGATCACAACACCGGCAGCACCCGACATGTCGGATCATGGACAATGTACTTTGACGGGTCTAAGCGAGGCACGAGCAGGGGTGATATTGATATCGCCACAAGGAGACAAGATGAAGTACATCCTGGCGATGAATTTCTCCCCTGCCGACAAATAATGAAGCAGAATACGAAGCGCTGTTGCACGGAATGAAGATGGCAAAGGCATGTGGAGCAACTTGCCTGGAAATTTATGGAGACTCGAACCTGGTGGTACAGCAGTTGATGAATTTATGCGACGCGGTCAGTGATAACATGATCGCCTACCGACATTATACCAGAATATGGAAGCCAAATTTGAAGGGTGTGACTTAAGCATATCGCAGAGCCAGCAACGAGGAAGCGATGCTCCTGAGAATATTGGATCCATGTGCTCCCCCATTCCAGACGGAGTGTTTTACGAGTATCACTCAACGATCGATAAAGGAGAAAGCGTCGGCACCTCCGAAATCATCGGATGACGATTCGCAGGCAAGCCTGCAGCAACCTGTCGAAGAATCTCCACCTCGATCTGCGAGCAGGTCCTCCTCCTCGAACCCTGGACCAAACCATTTTTAGCATCGACAGAGCAGTTACTGTGAGGATCCTGGTGGAAGCAAGACGTTGTGAGACGGTCAAAGGCCTTCACTATGGTAAATGGAGAACTCTACAAGCGTAGTATCTCTGGTATCGTTCAAAGGTGCATTGCCATCGACGATGGAAAGGCACTGCTACGCGAGATACATGAAGGAACTTGCGGACACCACGCAGGCAGCAGCGCCCTTGTGGAAAAAGCTCGAGCAGGATTTATTGTCAACGGCATCGGATGCTCGAGATCTGGCTATGAAGTGCGACCCGTCAGCGTTTTGCACCAAAACCACACGCTGGCGGAGATCTAATGACCATACCTTTGGCTTGGTCTTGCCAATGGGGACCACTGCCGAGATCATCGCCTGGAGGTCACACATCTTACGGTGCAGTCGACAAGTTCACCAAATGGATTGAGGTTGTACCACTTCGAAATCAAAGCCAAACCGCACCCGCTTCATTGGAATAACTTGTCGATTTACATGCCCCACAAGATCACACAAACAATGGAACTAATTTTGATTCCAAAAGCTTCGGAAGTTTGCGATGACAAGTGGCATCAAGCTAAAAATTCGCATCGGTGGCACCCCCGACCAACGGCCGTGTCCAAAGGATCAACGGTCTAATAGGAGACGCCCTCAAGAAACGCTTACGGGTGCGGCCGGAGCCTGGTCGAAGAACTGCTATCTGTACTTTGGAGTTTACGTACTACACCCAATGGTCAACCCAGTACACCCGTTCTTGGTATACGGAGCAGCAGTTTTGCCACCGATGTTCGGTTCGAAGCCTCGGGTGACTGGTACACGGAAGCTACTTCCAACAAGATGCAGTAGATGCCGTGGACCTCCTTGACGTAGCTCGGGATATCGCCTTGGCAAGAACAACGGTGTATCAGCAGGCGTTAAGAAATTATCACAGTCGACGAATACGCAATCGGCTTCAATGTTGGAGATATGGTACTTCGGCTGAAAGAAGAGAGACCTTCGAAGCTCGAATCTCCATGGGAAGGGCCGTTCATCATCACTAAAGTGATACCAGGAGGAGCTTATCGTCTCAAGAATCCAGCTTCGGGTCAAGACGTTGAAATCCATGGAACGTTGCACATTTGCGACGGTTCTATGCATAGGATATAATTATCCTCCGTTATTCGGCAGCTCCTAAGCTTGTCTTATGTTATGAATAAAATTCTGATCAGGTTTTCTACCTTTATTGTTCCAGGCCTCATCATCCGAACAAATTGTTCGGGCCCTTGTCATTGGCTCTTACTCCATCGAGCAGTTTAAACACGCTCGCACAGTGTCATTAATTAAATACTCCCATCGGGAGCTAAGGTTAATGACACACAACAACCCATCCAAGCCTCGAGAAAATACGCGGTGCTGCGGTCGATGGTACTATCACAAACAAGGCTCAAACCGGTGCACCGCGTGACGAAGCCAAGCGTCTAATTCCCTCGATCACTCGACGGGTGTCGCTCTTGGAACTTACGTATCGACTCCGCAATAAACTTGCAATTACAACGGAGTCGTCGGGTGAGCAGGCTGACTTGATCACTCCGCCCCGACAAAAATTATTAATCGAATTAGCAAATTCACCAAAAGTACATGATGTGCAAAACACACATTAAATTTATATGAGATTATCCCTCGCACAAGGTCATTACATACATATGAATGCATAAATTCATGGCAGGTTTCCTGGTCCTCTTTGCCTTCATATCCCTCTCAATACCTGTTTCCATCTGTGAGATGATAGTATACGCAGGATTTCTAGCAAAATCGTAATACTGGTCTAAACTCTTATTGGCGTTTGCTATGGCCTCCAAATCTAAGGTCGGATGACACGCTAACACTAAAGCAAAGGCAAGTTCAGCACCAGCCAGGAGCTCTTTTCGCACCAACAACCGAATCCTTTCAGGGGTCTTGAATCGAAAACAGAGGAAAGTCAAAGCTTGGTCCAGAGAAACAATGTTCTCCAGACCATCAGAGATGAGCATGGAACTTGTCGAAGTAGTAGTGCACCTTTTTTCGCCTCGATGTTCAAATTTTGCCACCGCAACAACCTTCGGTTGATGGGACCACAACTCATGCTTCGGGTGAGCGACATGGGTCATGCCGATCTTTTCGTGGATCCTCTTGTTTTCCTCTCGATTCATCGGTTGCGATCGTCTAGAGGTAAAAATCAGCTAAAGGATATTCAAGCTTCGATAAAAATCGATGGATGGACAGGCACTTATAGCTCAAGCTTTCAGTAGCAACACGGAGATGATCGAGAGCGTGTTGTTCAATGGCAGTCGCATCTCCCCTTTATTTTCACCAACGCCGCCATCGCGTGAAGGGTGGTAATATCTTTGTTCAATCGGGATATTTGATCATGCAAACGCCGAACAAGATCAGATTCATCGCTAGCGAAGGATTTAAAGAAGGATCGGCGAGAAGAAGATGAAGGAATCTGCAGCACAATTTCAGAATAACATTAATAAAAACTCCCATGGGAGCACTGGAGCGTATATATTACATTCAAAAGATTGTTGGTGCAGCAATGAGCAGAATAAAACAGGATTGGGTTAAACTATATCAGGCCTTAATTACAATCGACAGAGCAAACATTCATTCAAGGAAGAGCCGATGATGAGCCAAGGCAACTACAGCGCAGCTTTGGTCTTTGCCTCGTCAACCAACTTGAGGAGTTGATTAGCACATGTTACTGCCGATTGTTTGAAGGGCTCAAGGTTGATTAGGCAATTATTGTCATCTACAGGCAATGCCTTAGACAACTTTTCTAGTTCAAAGCCCAGCCCATGACCCATTAGCAGCTGGAAAGTAAGTACCGCTCCAAACAAACGGGAACGACGCTTAAGTACCTCTACAGGCTCAGAAGGGTCGACGAGGAAAGCATCGCCATCTCGCCAAGAGTCTTGTCCTGCTTCATCTTGGGAAAATCATCGACAATAACCTCGATAACGCTCCCCTTGGTTCTTTGCAAAAGTCCGAGAACTTGGACGTTGGACTCAGCAGCCGAGTGACAAGGCGTCGACATGGAATCATCCCAAAGCTTGCGAGGCCCGATTGATGGTTATATCGGCAGCACTGAAGAAGATAAATAAGCAACCTGGACGAAAGTACTGGAAAGATATGCGCTGAGGAACTTACCCAATAAATTCGCAATGGATTCACGGAGGACGCCTTCTTTTTCATCGGCTGCGACTGCAGCCTCGCGTCTGGCATCTTGCTCATCCTTCATTTTTTTGCTTCAACTTCTTCAGTTCATCCTTCAGCGAGATGTCTTCATTTTTAGCATCACCTGCAAGCCTGTTGGCCTCCAGCACCTGGTCAGCCGAAGTCTTGATGGTCTTCCGAAGATGAGCATTTTCAGACTCCAGACGGGTAAATTGTTCAGCAAAATCTACCCGGCTAATCGTGGCATAATCACAAAGGTAAAAAGCCATGAACCTCGCCGAATATGGAAATTTAGCGAAAAAGAAGGAAGCCAAGACGAGTAAATCACTTACATGGTCGCGAGCAGCCGATGGAACGGGAGCGCTGCCAGAAGGGATAACCTTCGACACCAGAATCTTTTCCACGGTCGTCCTTGAGGGCGGCGTTGGTTCGACAGGCGAAGGATTCACTCCTTGGCTGACTCAGATTCCCTGAGAATAACTTAGCCCTCTTTGCAAGAGGAACATGTCATATCATCGTAGCTGCTTGGAAAGCAAGGATGATCAAAGATGCAGAATAAAGAAGGATAGTTACAAGGGAACAATAGATACTCACAGTCCAGGTCATCTTCAACAGCAAAAAGCATGTCGAACTTTTCACAAACAGAGAATCGTTTCATCGGCATCATTATCTTGCCCGCTGGGACTTGATTCACCTGTGATAAGGTCCTCGTTATCCTCTTACCGCTCGCTCCGGTGAGAGCATCATTCTTGGGAGCTGCCTCCTCCTGATCACCTGGCCTCAAGCACATCCCCGCCTCCCTGAGTCATCATCATCATCTCTGCTCCACACCGCTTTCGGTGTAGGAGGATAGCACGAGCCACGGTGGAGGCCTGTCGCGTGAGAAAAATCGTGAAAAGTCGAAGAGCGGCACAATGATAGTAATAAGAGCAAGTGTGAGAGTTACCCTCAGCCGGAAGTGTCGAGGTCATGGGGGGGCGAGCCGAGGTCGAACAATGTTGTCCTTCATGCCGAGGCACGCGTACGATGCACCCGTTGCGAAGCTCATCGCCCGTCGTGTCGGCGAGCCGACTCTTGACTTGTCATCCTTGCCAAAGTACAACCACAATCCGGGCCCGGACATCGCGGTTGCACCCGACGTTGTAAGAACACTACATCTCACTCTGCCGCACATCGTTAAGCCTCATGTGTTCTTTAGATCTGACCTGGCTTAACAGCTTGTCGGCTATGGTGCTTTCTTCTGAGACAAACAGCTTTCGTCAGGGACTGTCTTTGGCCGAGCCACTCGTGGACGCCCGAACGGAGGAAGATTAAGCGCCGCCTAGACACCGGGGTATCTCGCAGATAGAATCATTTGTTGCGCCTGTGCTCGATACTCTTCATCGGGTAGTCGAAGTAGTCGACCTCCTTCCTGACAACAAAGCCAACGCCAACGTTTACTGGGACCATTGCGTCGTTGTGACGCTTGACATAGAAGATTTTCCTCCAAAGACCCCAGTGGGGGATGCCGAGGAAAGCTTTAGGACGGTGATGAAGATGGAAAGATGGAGAATGGAATTTGGGGTCAGCTGCCAGAGCTGGATCCCATAGAAGAAAAGAAGAGAACGTAAGGAACCCGTGGGCAGGAAGAGGAAGCCCGGCGTAAATAAAAAGGCGACTAACATAACCCGTAGGGTGCCCTTCGGGGGCTTTGAAGTAGAAGCTGGACCTGGAAGGCAAATATCATTGTCGGGACGAGGGGATGGAGACCCCGAGGGTGCGGCACCTTGTTCACCTGCAGCTTGAAATGGCGAGACGCCTAATCAAGGGCAATCTTGTCGCGTCGACATCGTGGGCGCTTTTCTTTCTGCCCATGCCTGAGTTCTTGAGCAGGATGAAAACAGAGGTGAAAGGAAAGGTTGGGGAAGAAGATGAGCAGTGTGGAAACGTAAAGGGAAAACAAGAGGAAGGCTCCCTATTTATGCCGTGGGATGATGGGAATCGTAGCTGCACCCATAGACATCGGGAGGTGTGGACAGACTATTCAGACATCGGTCGCTTCCAAGAGAGAACGGAACCGGCGGTTCATTATTCCTTAATGTATAAAGTAAAAACCGAGAGGCGCCTGTTTGGGACATGCACCGGTTGGTTTCCAAAACTGCCCGCGTAGAATTAGGGGTGGGCCCATCAGGTCAAGTCTTGTCAATCAAACCACGGCAAAGGGCTGCATTATCGCTGACGCCATATAAAGCTCCGCCGGAAGCATTTGAAGAAAAGAACAGTATGTTTGGCTCGAGTCTGCACCCGGTCACAAGCGCCCGTGCCCAGACTCATCGGGAGCGCAGGACGCGCACCCGATAAACATGAACTCAAGATATTCCTGAAGAAACATTTAAGAAAATGATGGAATGCTCAGCTCGAAGTTCCGCACCGTCACAAACGATCGCGGCTCAGATTCGGGCTTACCCACGGGAGCGCTGACGCCACACCATGTAAAACTTATTTGCACTCCAGGATCATGCCCGGGACTTGATTCTCGTGAAAACGTTGTTTGCCATCAGCGTTAATCAATTCGGCATAAAAGTCGCACGTTACTTAATATCCTTTTTATGCGAAACTTACTGAAAAATACAAGCCCATACAAATGTATCGGGAGACTCTATGAAGATCCGCAAGAAACTTCGGCAGAAGAAAATATTCGAGTAGCACAACTTGAGTCTACGCATGGATTGCAAGCATCCGTACCTAGACTCGTAAGTTTCCGATCGGGAGGAGCGCTTGGACGCGCACCCGATAGAAAGAGATGATGCTGTTACAAGATGGACAAGAACAATCAAGGGAGAAGAACGTTCAGTGGAGGCATGCTTTAGTCTCTACCCGAAATATCTTCGGCTAGACTTTGGGACCATCGACGTGGGCATTACCCTCGGGTAATCGATTTGCCCTATCCTCGCGGCTCCAACTGGAGGCCCATGAAGATACCTGATGGCAAGGCGGGCCACTAGGACGGTGCTGGAGAAGATTCCTTGAGAACAAGACAGAGAGGAGCCGAACAAGGAAAGTTTAGAGCTAGGTCTTTTGTAACCTAGTCGTACCGTGGACAGATTCTTTGAGACCTGGCCTCTTATATAAAGGCCAAGAGAGGGGCTGCCGAGGGACACACGATCAATCTTAGCAACTTTAGCCACCATAAGTCTAGAGCTATCACCGTAGCACTTAGCTCCTCTGACGAGAACACAGCCGAGCCTCCGGCACTCCCATTGTAACCCAACATTTTCATAAACAGATCGCATGCATGACGTAAGGGTTTTACCCTCATCGAGGCCCCTTCGAACCTGGGTAAACGCTCCCGCTGTTTGCAGCCAACCATGTCCTGTCAGTCTACTTGATTCCATCAACCCTAAGCCCCAATCGGAGGGCATTGCCGAGGAGTACCCTCGACAGACCCCGACTCACGAATTCACGCGTTGTTCTTAGGTGACAGTGTCAAGGAAAGAACCTACACGCAGTACGGGAGCAGCAGCACAACTTTAGAAGGGACACGAAGAATACAAAAAGAAGAGGACAAGTTCAAACACAACATACCCGCCATATCTTGCCGCTATCATTAGATCATAATAATTTCGCTTAATAGCCCGAGAAGCATCGGCAGCAGGAGATTCTTTCAATTCAAGAGCCTCTTGTGCTTGCCGAAGAGCAGCCCGTTCACGGTCCAATGATTTGCAAGATTGGTCCATAATGGTGACAACCTGTTTTTTCATAGCTTGCAACTGCTGTCGAAGATCGGCTAGTTCCTGGTGCAGTAAATTAACACACGAAGAATCATCCAAGAAAACATCGCCAGTAGGCTCACGTATCGAGAAACTGGGAAGTATTTATCACATTTGATCATTTGTGTATAGTTATCGATAGCAAACTGGAAGAAAGAAAGGTTTCATATCAATTACTCGGCAAAATATGCTTTTTCATTCATACTTCAGTATATTTACACAAGTCAAGATCTTACAAAAGACAGCTCCTAGCGAGCCCTACAAATCTTCCGAAGTAACAGAAGTTGCTAGATACAAGAGAAAATAAAAAAGAAGTTGTCTGTTTACCAGACCTCCATTCAGGTGGTAAAGCATGTACAAAGTGACTTCGGATCAAGGAAAGCAATCATCTTCTTCTGATCGAGGCTTGGCATCTCACCAAAATCTTCCACTTATCCTCTTGTTTATACCTCTAGGGAGTGCTACCACCCAATCAACTTCCCACACGCAACACCAAGGCAATTGTCCCTCTGACTTGACTCCTTAGGGCTAGCCTGACGATCGGCCAGAACAGGATCATCTTTCGTTTGGAAGCGTTGGACGAGGTCGGAGAAGATATATACTCCGGTTGGGGCCCGATTAAACAAGTGGGGGAAGAAGCGGTTCAGCACACCCCATGCAGCCGAGATGTTGGTGCGCGCCAAGTCATAGTTTAACTCGAGAATATGGAGAGTGTTGATGAGGTGATCATCGGATTCTTCCTGCAGGGTATACTCCTCACCGATCCGTCGTCTACTGAGAGAACCATGAGTCTGTTAATATCGTGGAAACGACAAAAAAATGTATAAAACAAGATAAAAAGGCGAGAGAAGCAACGGTTACTGTAAATCATGTCTCTGTTTTGCTGGGCGCGGCCACTGCATTTTCACGCCGATCCGCCGGGCCACCTTGTCGCTAGGAGCATCCGCAGTCCGCAACCTCCGCTCGAAGACGATCGATAGCGCAGCATCCTCTCAAATTTCTCACGAAGCTGGGCCGAGGGCTTTCAAGGCCCGCCGTATCAAGATTTCCGGCACGGTGGAGTGCCTCTGAACCGAAAAAGATCAAAAGAAAAATAATGCTCGTTAGAAGACAGAGAGTCCACTGGCAAAAATAAGAAACATACAAATAGCAGTGCAAGCTTTACCTCTCAAAGTGGAAGCTTCATCGCGGAACCCGAGAAATTGGGAGCCCAGGTGGATAAGATCCTTGATTAAGGGCTGGACGCAACTCGGCAAGACAGAAAAATACCACCAGGAGGAAAAAATTCGACAAGCAAAAGAGATGTTCAATAGAGAAAGGGGAACTTACATTTTCCAGGAAGGGAATCGATGAACTCCAAATGACAACTTCCCGAGTGTGTCCAAATTTCACCCCAGATTTCCTTAGTTGGAGGCGCCTTCAGGGCTGGGCACAAAACTCGACCTTTGGGCTATGTTCCGGGGGAAGGAAAGTCATGGGTAAAGGCGGTTTCCCTTCGGAAAGAACCAGGGTGCTGGGGCGCTCGGTAGGAGTTGTTCCACAGCCGCGGTTTCTTCCTCTCGCCCCTTCGGTCACTACCAGAAAGCCCATTGCCGTGCACCAAAAATGGCTATTGCCGGCGCACCCGCAGCCCGCCGGTGGGGAACAGCCGGTGGTAATGAGTTACCGCCGGCGCACCAGCTGGTGCGCCAGCAGTAACATGAATTATCCCCGGCGAACCAGGCCTGGTGCACCGGCGGTACGTTTTTCGAAATTAAAAATGCCCGATCCGGGATCTAGATCTAGATCTAGCTCGGGTTCATCTAGCTCGGGTCCTCGAAAACAGTCCACCTTGCTGTCGTTGCCGCGCCGGTGTAGGAGGAGGAGGAGAATGAGGCCGGAGGTGGTGGTTTAGGAGGAGGAGGAGGAGGCCAAAGGTGGTGGTTTAGGAGGAGGAGGAGGAGAAGAAGATGGACGGAGGTGGAGGTGGTGGAAGAGGAGGAGAATGAGAAGGCCGGAGGTGGAGGTAGAGCCCCGAGGTGGAGCGAGGAGGAGGAGGTCACCGAGGAGGAGGTCACCGAGTAGCAGGAGGAGGAGGCCGTCGGTGAGCATTGGAGGGGGTTAAGTGGCCGGCTCCTCCCATTTTGAAATTCGTGGGCGGGAAGCTTAGCAGTGGCGCACCAAGGCATGGGTGCGCCACCGCTATTTTTTTTCTATTTTTTGCCCAAAATCTAAAACCTGAAAAAAGTCCTGTTTCTGTTTTCCAATTGACGAATCCATTTTTTCTCCAAACGGCCGTAGCGTTGAATTCGGATAGGAAATTTCGCGTAGATAGATTTTGATATAAAAAAGTTTTTCATCGGAGGTCGTATGCAACCAGAAATCCCGTTTTACCGAAAGATGACGCCATTTTGCATAATATATCGAAATTCATTTTTTCAAATTTTCATTAAAACTAGATTACATAATCCATGGCTCCCCTTACTGCCGGCGCACCATCATGCTGCAGTATCGATACAGCAATTCATCACCGGCGCACCAACATGGCAAAGCGCCGCGTAAGGGGCCTAGCTTTTTTCTGGCTCAACTGGTCCTCTTTGGAAATTTATCGCCGTGCATCTTTATTGCTGTGCGCCAGCAAAGAAGACTCCACGCGGCGACGACATATTGGTGCACCGGCACAATTTGCCGGGGCCGCGTATAGTTTGCTGGTGCGCCGGTAGTACTATTTCCATCTATAGGCCTTTTTCTAGTAGTGAGTAGACCTGACAATATAGTGACAAAGCAAGATATTAGAGCATTGAAAGAAAAATAAGACAGATGGAGACAAGAAAATAGCAACTAACGAGCTAACCGCGCCCACGTCGGCAAAAGGGTCGAAGGCGCCTTCTTCTTCCGGGGAAGATTCTTCGGCGATAATTTCGGCAGGTTTGTAAGCGCCGGAGTCTTCAACATCGTCTCTCTTCCTCTTGCCGCGCCCATCCGGAGAAGTGGCAAGAGGAGGAGAGATGGAAAGGGCAGTAACCGAGGTTGCCCTGACTAGTCCAGATCTTTTCAAAGGAACCCGCGGATTTTTGGGAACCTCGCGTTCACTCGTGAAGAGAGGATTCTTGCTAATCGTCGGTGACAACGACCACCATCTACCTATCCACCTTCGTGGAAGGGGAAGAAAAGAAAGGACTTGGTGATCCTATGAAGCAAAATAGAGAAAACACAAGAAAATGAACACAAGGAAACAAATAGAAGTCTAAAAATATGAACTCGACCAGAGAAAGCACTCACTCTGAGGAGAGCATATTTGCACTGTATGGCTCTAACGCGACAGGATGATGGGACTTCATGTTTTTTGCTAAAGGAGGTAAATCATCGGATGAGCCTCTCCAAGTCCTTCACAGATTGATCTTCGGACAAGCGGTCGACATCGTTTGCTCCTGCGTACATCCAAAGAGGGTTTTGCGAGCTCCGCAGCTGGTCGCACCCGATCCTAAGGAAATAGGTTTATTTGTACGCCCGAAAGTTCTTCTCCGTCTCGTGTTTTGGAGCTGATGGATCCGGGTCATCGAGCTTCGTTGGCTTTCTTTTTCCCCAGTTGCCTCCATGTCCCAGGAGCGACGCCTTGAATTTCTTCGTGATCATCGAACGATGCAATGCCATACTCTTGGGAGAGGAGGACTCGCTTGGACGATAGCCACTTCTTGCGCCTAGCCTTGACGGATTACTTGAAAACTTAACGCCAAAGTAATCAACGTCGGACGGACGCGATACAACGCCAATTTCCACATTGTAGATGACGTTCCTAGAGTTGTTGCGCCGGAGATAGAAAATGCGCTTCCACAGGCCCCAATGAGGATGACTCCGAGGAAGCACTCGCAAAGAGTGATGAAAATAGAAATATGGAGGATGGAATTGGGGGTCAGCTGCAGCTGAAGCCCATAGACAAAAAGGAGACCACGAAGAAATTCGTGGATAGGAGTGGAGAGGCCGTGAACAAGGAAGTCGATGAATGTTATCCGGAATCCGATTGGAGGATGAGGGAAGCTTTCATCATCGGGGAACTACGATTCTCGTTTCTTCAAAGAGGCTCAGCTTTCTTCTTCTAGTCTTCTAGTCCTCAGCGGAGATCTTGGACCGCTCCCAACCTGAAACCCGGGCCTCTTCGCGGGCGCGCGCCTCCCAAGCCTTGTTCTTCATCAGCTTGTGCGAGGAGGCATAAGGAGTGTTTTGGTGGAAGATTGGGACGACAGGAAGCAAGAGCGCAAGGAGCTCGAAGGGATGACAATGGCGGAGAGAGAGAGAGAGAGAGAAGATGTGCGGCGTGGTGAAGGGGATGAATGAGGACGATGTCGAGGGTACTCCGGCATGAGGAGTGGGAAGAATGGGAGGCGGTAGAGCGAGAAGAAAGGAGAAGAAGAAGAAGGTAAAGAGGATGCTATGGCAAATGTGGGAGAAAATCCCTAATCTTCTCCCACATTTGCCATAGCATCCTCTTGACCTTCTTCTTCTTCTCCCTTTCGCAACTGCTGCGCCGCCACCACCGCTTTTCCGATTCTTCCTGCATTCGCAATGGTGAAGAAGAAGAACTCAGCTAAGCCGCCGCCAGCCTACTTATGGTGCATGCCGCCGCCAAATCCTCCTCTAATCTTCTCCGAAGAGGAGCGCTCCGACGTCCTCCTTCAAATGCCTCCGGGCGCGCGCCGCGCTAATAAGCTCGATAGCCAAACCCGGGATTGGTCAAGGCCCCCTCTCCATCACAAACGTGATACAATAGGGCCCGAAGCCTCGGGTTAATCTCCTCCGACGAGGGGAACGTGATTCTTCCAGGTGCGATTTCTCGGCCCAATCCCCCTGTTTTACCGTGATGTTCCTGTCGTTCTTGTACCGAGGCCTTTCGCTTCCCGTTCACGAATTCCTCCTTCATCTCTTGCGGACTTACGAGATCCAACTATGGCAACTCACTCCCAACTCAATCCTTCATGTTGCCGAACACATAAACCCAGAGGGTGAACACGATGACCCGATAGATTCTAAAGTTGCTCACACCGATCTTCCTCCCCCAGCCGATGATGCTTGCAACACAGAGGGATCAACGCGTGATGATGACGCTGATCGTGATGCCTTTATTGATGCAGTTGTGGAGGAGACCAGGTCTTCCCCATGAAGAGGCCTGCGGCTTTTCCAATGAAGAGGATCTCTTCGATATATGTAAGTACCTTCTTTCTTGAAGCCGTATTTTGCCCTTTTATTCCTCGCATTCCTTTAACCTTTCTTGTCAATCATTTCCCTTCGTAGTGACGAAGATTTTGTCGAGCCTCCATCCAAGAAGGCCAAATCCGGAGCTGCTCCGCCGGACGTTGATGCTTCCGGGCTTCGGGGTGTCTTCGACAGCTCCCGTGCTCGTATCGATGGCCTTCCTTTCTCTAAGGGGAAAGGTGTTCCTTCGACCGCCGTGACTTCTCCTTGTAAGTCCTCGTTGAATCTAGCAAGAATCTTTCGGAATGTGTCTTTGCTTAACGATCCTTGTCAAATATCCCCTTTTTTCAAGGATCTGCGAGGTGTGATATCCTCTTTAGAGGCCTTTGCCTCTCAATTTACTGAAGCTGACAAGTTCGATCGTTGTGAAGAAGCTGCTAAATCTTCTTCTTTACAGTTGGATGGCGTTGGCTGTGCTGGCCCCCACAGCCCGCCAAGAAGCTTAATTCTCAAGGAGGAGCCGGCAAACCGAAGGAGAAGCTGAAAGAAGAAGCGCGAGGCTGGTCACGAGGCTCGGCAGCCTGAAAAGGATGAACTCCTTCGTCAGTCTTCCTTGGCTTTACTTGGTAATCTCTTTGTGCACCTCTGCCGATTATTGCACTTATGGATCTGCTTCTTCGTCAACGATTTCCTTTGACTACTTGCAGAAGCTGCCAACATCCCCGCCAACGCCTTGGACAAAGTTCCAAACAATTCTCCGGCAAATGGTGTGTCGATGATTCTTGATGACCCACAAGTATAGGGGATCGCAACAGTCTTCGCGGGAAGTAAAACCCAATTTATTGATTCGACACAAGGGGAGATAAAGAATACTTATAAGCCTTAATAACTGAGTTGTCAATTCAGTTGCACCTGGAAAAGCACTAGCAACATGGGTGATGTGAAAGTAGCAAGATATGAGCAGAGTAAATAAAGAATACGCCACAGTAATGTTAATATTTGATACTACTTCCAATGACATGTAGAACAGGTATATGATGATGAAAGATGGACCGGGTTCCAACTATCTACACTAGTGGCAACTCTCCAATAAGTGTTGGGTGAACAAATTGCGTCGGGCAATTGATAGGATTGAAATAGCATTAAGACAGAATATCAAGATCATTAATCATGTAGGCATGTTTTCCAATAATAGTCGTACGTGCTCGCAATGAGAAACCTGCACAACATCTTTTGTCCTACCAGCCGGTGGCAGCCGGGCCTCAAGGGGAAACTACTGGATATTAATGTACTCCTTTTAATAGAGTACCGGAGCAGCATTAACACTCCGTGAAACATGTGTCCCTCACATCACCGCCATCCTCCGGTTGTCCCGATTTCTCTCACTTCGGGGCCTTTGGTTCCGGACATAGACATGTGCATACAACTTGTAGATACAATCTACGCAATAATAAAGTTCAAATCTAAGATCATGCCACTCGGGCCTGTGACAAACATTAAGCATAACAAGATTGCAACAACAATAACTTCATAAACTTTATAGATAGACTAATCATATAACAATCCATCGGATCCCGACAAACACAACACCGATTACATCGGATGAACCTCAATCATGTAAGGCAGCTCATGAGATCATTGTATTGAATTACATACGGAGCATGATGGAGGCGATGGCGTTGATGAGATGGCTTCCGTACTCCCCGTCCCGCAGGGTGCCGGGACAGACTTCGTCTCCGAATTGGAGTTTTATGCGGCGGCGCCCCGGGAGTTCTCTTAAGTTTCGCTGTCGCACGGTGTTTTTAGGTCGAAAGGATTTTATAGGCGAAAGAGGCTACGCAGTAAAAATATTCGGGGCGCCACACCACAAATGGCGCGTGCCCGTGCCAAAGCCGCGCCGCCTTTATGGTGTGGTGGCCCTCTCGGCCCTCTCCGACTCTTCTTCGGTGTTCTGGATGCTTCCGGAAAAAATAAGAGGTTTATTCGTCATTTAATTCCAGAATATTGCCCGAACAGCCTTTCTGAACCAAAATAACAGTAAACAGGAACTGCACCGTGGCATCTTTTGTTAATAGGTTAGTCTTAAAACGCATAAAAACATTATAAAGTAAGCAAAACATGTAAGTATTGGCATAAAACAAGCATGGAACGACAGAATGGTGGACATGCTGAGACGTATCAAACATCCCTGTTAGTTCTGTCCTGAGTGTAAACGATAAAGAATAATTTTATAGTGACATGCTACTTACATAACCTTGATCATACTATTACAAAGCATATGAAATGAATGATGACTCACAAATGATTCATAGTTGCTAACAACAGATAACATGAAAACTTTTCATGGAGAGAATAAGACAAGCATCAAAATCTCAAAAACACAAGAGTTAACTCATAAAGCAATAAATTCAAAGTAAAGCATAACAACACAAAGGAAGATATAAGTTTCTGGTCATTCAACTTGTAACATGCATATCTCATGGATATTTGTCAACACAAAGTAATATGATGAATGAAAATATGCAAGTATGTAAGAATCAATGCACAGTTAACACAAGTGTTTGCTTCTAAGATGGAAGGAAGTAGGTAAACTGACTCAACATAAAGTAAAAGAATGGTCCTTCAAAGAGGAAAGCATCGATTGCTATATTTGTGCTAGAGCTTTGGTTTTGAAAACATAAAGAGAGCATAAAAGTAAAGTTTTGAGAGGTGTTTGTTGTTGTCAACGAATGGTAGCTGGTACTCTAACCCCCTTGCCAGATAAACCTTCAAGAGCTGCCCTATGAATTATTTTTATTTTTTGGTTGGCACTCCTTCCAACCTTTCTTTCACAAACTATGGCTAACCGAATCCTCGGTGCCTGCCAACAATCTCACACCATGAAGGAGTGCCTTTTTATTTTAGTTTCATTATGATGACACTCCCCCAACCTTTGCTTACACAAGCTATGGCTAACCGAATCCTCGGTGCCGCCCAACAATCACATACCATGGAGGAGTGTCTATTTTGTTAATTAACTTGGGACTCTGAATCCCATTACACTTTCTGTAGCAAATTATTGGATGTTTATTATTTACCATTCATTGTGAAAGTTGCCCAACAAGATTGAAAGATAAACACCACATACTTCCTCATGAGCTATAAAACATTGACACAAATCGGAGGATAAATTTGAATTGTTTAAAGGTAGCACTCCAAGCAATTTACTTTGGAATGGCAAGAAATACCACATAGTAGGTAGGTATGGCGGACACAAATGGCATAGTGATTGGCTCAAGTATTTGGATGCATGAGAAGTTTCCCTCTCGATAAAAGGTTTAGGCTAGCAAGGTTATTTGAAGCAAACACAAGTATGAAAAGGTACAACAAAACTTACTAAGAACATATTGCAAACCATTATAATACTCTACACTGCCTTCCTTGTTGCTCAAACACTTTTACCGGAAAATATCTAGACCTTAAGAGAGATCAATTATGCAAACCAATTTTTAACAAGCTCTATACAGTAGTTCTCCACTAATAGGCTTAGACTACATGAAAAAACTTAATCATGATCTACTTGAGAGCTCAAAACAATTGCCAAGTGTCAAATTATCCAAGACATATGAGGCATTTTCTGTTTCCAACCAAATATAAATAAGTGCAATAGCTTCCAACTTTTATCATGAATATTGTAAGAACTAAGAACACGAGTGTTCATATGAAAAAGCGGAGCGTGGCTTTCTCCCACACAAGGATTGCTAGGATCCGAACTTATTCAAACAAAACAAAAATAAAACACACAGACGCTCCTAAGTAAAGCACATATGATGTGACCGAATAAAAATATATTTCAGTAGAAGAACCTGATAAGTTGATGAAGAAGGGAATGCCTTGGGCATCAAGCTTAGACGCCTGAGTCTTCTTGAAATATGCAGATGAACCACGGGGCATCCCCAAGCTTAGACTTTTCACCCTTCTTGATCATATTATATCCTCTCTTGACCCTTGGAAACTTCCTTCACACCAAACTTAGAAACTTCATTAGAGGGTTAGTACTCAAAAAAAATTTGAATCCACCTTGGTCCTGTAGTGGCACATTGCAAGAACTAATAAAACATTAGCTACAGCTCTCCACGTCTAGAAAGCCTCGCTTAAAGTCCACAAGAGACAATGCAAAAACAGAGACAGAATCTGCCAAAACAGAACAGGCAGTAAAGACGAATTTTAATAAAATACTTCCGTTGCTCAAATCAGAAAACTCAAAACTAATGAAAGTTGCGTACATATCTGAGTATCACTCACGTAAATTGGCATATTTTTCTGAGTTACCTACAGGGAAAACAGCACAGATTCGTGACAGATAGAAATCTGTTTCTGCGCAGAAATCCAAATCTAGTATCAACCTTCGATTAGAGGCTTCACTTGGCACAACAAAATACAAAACATGATAAGGAGAGGTTGTTACAGTAGTAACAACTTCCAAGACACAAATATAAAACAAATTACTGGTAGCAAAATAACACATGGGTTATCTCCCCAGAAGTTTTTTTTATAGCCATTAAGATGGGCTCGCAGTTTTAATGATGCACTCGCAAGAAATAAAAGTTAAAAGAGAGCATCAAGAGGAAAATTCAAAACAAATTTAAGTATCACATGCTTCCTATGCATAGGAATCTGGTAAATAAACAAGTTCATGAAAAGTAAAGTGTCAGCGAGGAAGATAGAACAAGTAATTTCAAATAATTTCACATATAGAGAGTGTATTAGTACCATGAAAATTTCTACAACCATATTTTCTCATAATAATTTTTAGTAGCTTCATGAACAAACTCAACAATATAACTATCACATGCAGCATACTCTTCATGATTTCCAAACACATAATTTTTATCAAATTCAAGAATAGTGGAATTAAAACTTTCAAACTTATTTTTATTAATAATATAACAAGGTAGTTGATCAATCTCAATAGATATGGGACTCATATAATAAGTCAAGAACTCTCCCATTTTCATTATAAGTACAATTAATATTATCAAGTAACATAGGACCATCATCTAGAGCTTTATCATAGACATTTGCCAAACAAAATTCTTTAGTACCATGCATTTCGACATCAGGCACAAACAAAGCATTATCATAAGATTTATCAAAGTAGCATGGATTATCATATATAACAGTAGCATAATTATTTTCACAAGTTTTACTCATAGGTACTATTTCAAGAGAATCCACAGAACATAACATTCAACCTCTTTCGGTAAGCATGGAGGACAATCAAATAGTGTAAGAGATAAAGAGTTACTCTCATTAGAAGGTTGGAATGGGTAGCTAATCCATTCTTCCTCCTTTTGTTCATCACTCTCCTCTTCTTTTTCATCCAATGAGCTTTCAGGTTCATCAATTTCCTCCTCTTTCATCCAATGAGCTTTCAGGTTCATCAATTTCTTCTTCCACCGGTTCCTGCAAATTGTGAGTGCATTCTTGTGCATTAATGTGTCTCTCTTTATAATCAAGGATATAAGGATTCCTACTGTAGCATTCTATGCAAGAATTAAGGATAGTAGAGACATAATCTTTAAGGCCCTTACAAACAACACAAGTTTCATAATTCTCAACCATGAAGGATTCTATCTCGGAGGCTCCCATAAATAAGACAAATTGTTCTACCTCTTCGAACCCATAATGAATATAGCAATTCCGATTATAGTTCTTAATAAAAAATTCCTCACTAAAGCCACATTGAAATTTAAGATGTTTAGTATCCTGTTGAGAGCAATTATATCATGGCGTCTAAGCAAGATTCTAGCCATTGTATTCAATTTTTCTATCATAGCACTCATTATTTTACCAGCTCTTGATTCTCTATAATTATTATAACATTCTATAAGCTCCAAGTAGGTTGTAGGTTCTCCCATAACAGCAGTTTTTAATTTTTAGATTTTTCAAATTTTTATGGATTTTTGGGTATATGAGACAAATAAAACAAGACAAAAATAAACTAGACAAAAGTAAACTAAGCACAAATAAACTAGACAAAAGTAAACTAAGCAAAACAAAATAAAACAAAATAAAAACAGAGAGAGAGGTAGAGTGTACTCCCCAGGTGAACTTATGAGTAGAGCTATGCCTCCCCGGCAACGGCGCCAGTAAAATAGTCTTGATGACCCACAAGTATAGGAGATCGCAACAGTCTTCGAGGAAGTAAAAATTTATTGATTCGACACAAGAGGAGGTAAAGAATACTTATAAGCCTTAACAACTGAATTGTCAATTCAGCTGCACCTGGAAAAGCACTAGCAACATGGGTGATGTGAAAGTAGCAGTGATATGAGAGCAATAGTAACAGTAACACAGCAGCAGTAATAGTAATATGAGAGCAATGGCACCAGAAAACAGTTGACATATAGAACGAGTATATGATGATGAAGATGGACCGGGGTTCCCAGCTATCTACACTAGTGGCAACTCTCCAATAACAAGTGTTGGGTGAACAAATTACAGTCGGGCAATTGATAGGATTGAAATAGCATTAAGATAGAATATCAAGATCATTAATCATGTAGGCATGTTTTCCAATAATAGTCGCACGTGCTCGCAATGAGAAACTTGCCCAACATCTTTTGTCCTACCAACCGGTGGCAGCCGGGGCCTCAAGGGAAACCACTGGATATTAAGGTACTCCTTTTAATAGAGTACCGAGCAAAGCATTAACACTCCGTGAAACATGTGTCTCACATCACCATCCTCCGGTTGTCCCGCGATTTCTCGTCACTCGGGGCCTTTTGTTCCCATGACATGCATACAACTTGTAGATACACTCTAAAATTATAAAGCTCAAATCTAAGATCATGCCACTCGGGCCCTAGCGACAAGCAACATAACAAGATTGCAACAACAATAACTTCATAAACTTTGTAGATAGACAATCATAATGTAACAATCCACTGATCCCGACAAACACAACATATATTACATCAGATGAATCTCAATCATGTAAGGCAGCTCATGAGATCATTGTATTGAATTACATAGGGAGAGATTACCTTCAACTAGTTAAGCTACTAGAACCCGTAGTCCATGGGGGAACTACTCACGGAGTATGATGGAGGCGATGGCGTTGATGGAGATGGCTTCCTGGCACTTCCCCTCGTCCCGTGTGGTGCCGGGACGAGACTTCGTCCCCGAATTGAGTTTCGCGGGCGGGCGCGGCGCCCGGAGTCTTCTTTCCGGAGTTTCCGTCGGTCGCACGTGTTTTTAGGTCGAAAGGGATGACAGGCGAAGAGTGGCGGCCAGGGCACTGGGGCGCCACATTGCCTGCCGTGCCGGCGCGGGCCCAGGCCGGGGCCGCGCCGCCTTATGGTGTGATGGCCCTCCTGCCCTCTCCGACTCTTTCTTCGGTGTTCTGATGCTTCCGGAAAACAGGAGGTCAGGTCTTGCTCTGCCGAATTCCGAGAGAATATTGCCCGAACAGCCTTTCTCGAACCAAAAACAGCAGAAAACAGGAACTGGCACCGTGGCATCTTGTTAATAGGTTAGTTCCTGAAAACGCATAAAAACATTAAAGTGCAAGCAAAACATAAGTATTATTTATAAAACAAGCATGGAACGACAGAAATTAAGGATACGTTGAATGACACCCCTCCCACCAGCTTACGCGGGAGCTTCTTGAAAAGGGAAAAGGTGCCATGGCGCGGATGCACTCGATGATCTTCCCCAAGATCAATCAAGACAAAACTCTGGGGCTGCTGATCGATGCCTTCGCGGTTGACACCAAGGAGGTTATCGAGGTATTCAAACGCACGTCGCGTACATATGGTGCCCTCTGCCTTCCCAACTTATGATGGGTCACGGCTTTAAGGTCGACATTGCAACACCTAAGGAGCTGCCGCCGTAAACATGTGACGGGCGGTTTGTTGACTTAATCATCTTCGTACATATCGGCTCTATGTGCACGCCAGCTCGAGCTGGTGTCATCGAAGAAGACATCGTCGGCCCTAGTTTATCGACTCAAACCCAAGCCATTTGATTTTTGTAGCAGTATTTTTCTTTGAACTCGTGTGAAACAATGTTCTGTCGCAAAACTTATGTTTGTAATAAACTTTGTGCTAGCAATGTTGCTAGTACACCTTTGTTATGATATTTTTACTTGCACTTCTCCCGTCTTTGCTGTTGAGGTGTATCGACCGCTTGCCTTCACGCTTTCTGTGTGTTCCTGCCTGCATTTGTTGATGATTCTTCGGGTGCTCTTTCTGAAGATGATCGGATCCAACGTATGAAGGATCGGCCCAGATGGAAAAGGATCTGCGCAGTACCTATGCCTTGGCTGCCATTATCAAGAAGAAGGGCGTAGATTATGGGCCGGCGCAGAGCGGTACGCCCATCGAACTGCAAAAATCCACCGAAAGCTTGAACCGTGAGTTCCCCCGGTCCTTGCACTCATTTCTCTTTTGTTCACGACGCATTGTCTGACCCTCTATTGACCTTGCTGGGTCATAGCTCAACCGTGCTGAGGAGAACAAATGGGTTCACAAACGCGTGAACGCATTAACCCAGTCGGCCATCACCGGACGAAATTTTCTCGAGGGAGCACCGAAAGCTTCTCATTGTTGCCCGGGCCAAGATCGCCGAGCAAGCTCACCATTTCTTCGACAAGTGTTACAAAGGGCTGAGGGTAATCTGGAAGACGATGTTCCCTTTGAACGCGGTTCCTCCCACTCTGTTGACTTTGATGTCAGAATTTAGCAATTCCAAGAAGGTCAAGAACCTGGTACGTGCCCAGGTGTTTGCGGGAGCTAGGTTTACGCTTGCCCTTGTCCTTGCGCGGTATCCTTTGGCAGACTTGCTATCCATTGACAATGCGACAGGTGATTTGGAAATTCTGTATCCGAAGGTTGTACTGCCGTCCAATGTAATTGTCGATAGGTTAAAAAAGGACTCAAAGGTACCTGAGGAGAAAGACATTCTGCAAGGGTAATTCAAGGTTAAGTTTGTTTTGTAAATAGGTATTTTGACTACTTCATCCAAGTGTTTGGATTGTGTAATCGAGCCCTTTTTTCAGTAGATACATGTATATGTATTTTTTACCGTGTTGATGCCGTTAGCAAGTTTTGAAGGGGCAAATCTTAATTTCGCATATGTGTATTCGTTGGTCAAGAAATCATTTGAGTGATCAGTTTCGTGCTGGTGCAGTGTTTTGCTAAACCTGTTATATGCGCAGAATCCTTGCTTTCGGGCCGATGTATGTCGGTCAGCCACCTAATATTTCGGGTGCAGTGATTCTTGCCGATGAGCCCATTGTTCTTTGATATTTCCATAAGTAAAATATCGAACGTGGGTTGTATATTTCCAAACTCTTGCTATTTTCGGCACTCGTAGAGGCATCTATAGCAAGGAAAGGTTAGTCCTGTTTATTTTGCACCTTAGCACTGTGAGGAGTTTTTTTGGAGCACGGTCGTTGTCGCATATTACGTTACACCATTGCTCACCTAAAGGCGTAGGCAAGGTTTAATATGATGCCAATGATGTTCAATCACCGTAATGCTTACTGAAGGGATTAAATTCTCATTAATAAAGTAAAACACAAGGCTAGAAGGCGAAAGACGGTGGGTCTCCACAAAGTAAAGGGAAAACTAAACGCTAGTAAATTGCTTAAGCAATGAGTGGGTTCTTCATCTTCAGTTGGTCACCATGCTAGTGGTTACCGAAGCGTTGTTGATTTCACCAGAGCCTGAATGATGGTTGCTGGGTGATCTTACGTGTCTCTAAGTCTTCTGTGCCATCAGCTGCTGCTTTTGCTGCCGAAGCTTTATCTGCCGAAGTTTGTGCTGTTGAAGCTTCAAGGGCGAGGTCGAGCGTGAGAAACTTCCATAGAATGTAATGTTTGTCCCGTTGCTCCCAGGCATTTTCAGCTAGAGGGGACAGTGGTACAACCATGAACTGCATAAGCTGGCCCCAGAGAAGTGGGATACCTGCGACTCCCAGCTCACGACTTCGAACTCGATCTTTTCCTTCCTGAAGTTGTCGGGTTTGCCAAAGACGACGTTTTGTCATCTCCATGCGCCTCCATTGGTGAAGGGAGAATCCCATGAAAGCGGTGTCCCGATTTTTCAAAGATTCTCATGGTGATCCCCATACTCCTGATTGTGTCGACGAATATCAGGTTTAGTCCACTTCCACCATCCATGAAGACTTTGCTCATCTTGAATCCCCCGACCTGCGCTTCGACTACTAAGGCAACAATGGTCCTGGTTTTTGCATGGTCATCGGGTGATCTCACATGAATGTGATATTCTCGAGGACGACCACTCAGCAGTGATTCAGACCTCATGATGTTTTCTGCCAGGTTGTTACTGATTTCTCGAGTGAGCTTTGGATGGCGATGAGCATACACGGGTCTGCTGGGGAACCCTCAAGAGGAAGGATGCTATGACAGTGTACAAGTTTTCCGCAAGAAACCAAGGTTATCGAATCCAGTAGGAGTCAAGAAGCACGTGAAGGTTGTTGGTGACGGAGTGTAGTGCGGCGCAACACCGGTGATTCCGCGCCAACGTGGAACCTGCACAACACAATCAAAGTACTTTTGCCCCAACGTAATGCTGAGGCTGTCAACCACCGCTTGTCAGAAACAAAGGATTAGATGTATAGTGTGTAGATGATGATGGTTGTTTGCGAAGAACAGTAAAACAATTGCAGCAGATTGTATTTCAGATGTAAAGAATTGGACCGGGGTCCACAGCTCATAGTGTCTCTCCCATAAGATAAATAGCATGTTGGGTGAACAAATTACAGTTGGGCAATTGACAAATAAAGAAGGCATAACAATGCACATACATATATCATGATGAGTGATACGTATCTACTTTCCCGAACGCTTTTGCTATTGTTTTGCCTCTAATTTGTGTATTTTGGATGCAACTAACACGGACTAACGATGTTTTCAGCAGAACTGCTCTGGTGTCTCGTTTTTGTGCAGAAATCCAACTTTTCAGAAAATCCTCAATTCTATGCGTTAAAAGGTCATATTTTCTCTGATAATGACGGAGCCTTTAAGGGCAAGCCGTGGGGCCTCGATAACCCACAAGTATAGGGATCGCAACAGTCGAGGGAAGTAAACCCAAATTTATTGATTCGATACAAGGGGAGGTAAAGAATACTTTTATAAGCCTTAACAACTGAGTTGTCAATTCAGCTTCCCTTGAAAAGCACTAGTAACAGGGTGGGGATGGGAAAGCGTAGTAATATGAGAGCAAATAGGTACAAAGAATACGTACAATGTAATAATAATCATTGCAGGCAATGGCACCAGTAAATAGTTGATACTATCTCCAATGACATGTAGAATCTAGGCATAAGATGACGAGAGATGGACCGGCTGCTCACCATCTATACTAGGGGTAGTAATCCTCCAATAACAAGTGTTGGTGAACAAATTATAGATGGGCAATTGATAGGATTGAAATAGCATTAAGATAGAACATCAAGATCATTAATCATGTAGGCATGTTTTCCATATATAGTCATTGCTCGCAATGAGAAACTTGTACAACATCTTTTGTCCTACCAGCCGGTGCCGGGCCTCTAGGGAATCTATTGGAAATTAAGGTACTCCTTTTAATAGAGAACCGGAGCAAAGCTTAACACTTGGTGAAAACATGTGATCTCATATCTAAGCCATCCCCAGTTGTCCCAATTTCTATCACTTTGGGGCTTCTTTTGGTTCCTGAATATAGATATGCATAACTCTGTAGATACAATCTACAATAAGTGATGAGCTCAAATCTAAGACTATGCCACTGGCCCCAGTGACAAGCATTAAACACAACAAGATTGCACAAACAATAACTTCATAAACTTTGTAGATAGACAATCATAACGTAACAATCCATCGGATCCCGACAAACACAACACCGATTACATCATATGAATCTCAATCATGTAAGGCAGCTCATGAGATCATTGTATTGAAGTACATGGGGGAGAGAATACCAACTAGCTACTTCTAGAACCCGTAGTCCATGGGAACTACTCACGAAGCATGATGGAGGCATGTTGCCGATGAGACAAGCCTGGGACCCCGTCGGCGTGCCGGAACAGAGACTTCTGTCCTCCGAATTGGAGTTTCGCGATGGCGGCGGCACCCCTGGAGTCTTTCTGGAGTTTCGTCAGTGCTGCACGTAGCTTTGTGGTCGAGCATTTAAATAGGCGAAGAGGCAGTGGCGCAGAGGGGCGAATGTGGTGGCTCCCACACCAGGTCGGCGCAGCTGTGGTGTAGGCCGCGCGGCCCACCCGTGTGGCGGCTGCACTGCCTCCTCCTCCGACTCTTCGGTGTTCGGATACTTCCGGAAAAAATAGAATGTTTGGCGTTGATTTCGCCCACCCGAGAATATATTGTTCGAACAGCCTTTCTCGGGAACCAAAACAACAAGAAAACAGAACCGGCACCGTGGGCATCTAGTTAACAGGTTAGTTCCGGGAAAAACGAAAAAACATTATAAAGTGCAAGCAAAACATGTAAGTATTGTCATAAAACAAGCATGGAACATCAGAAATTATAGATACGTTGGAGACGTATCAGCATCCCTAAGCTTAGTTCCTACTCGTCCTCGAGTAGGTAAACGATAAAAAGAATAATTTCTGTAGTGACATGCTACTTACATAACCTTGATCATACTATTATAAAGCATATGAGATGAATGAAGTGACTCAAGGCAATGATCTATAGTTGCTAACAAATAGATAACATATAGCAAAACTTTTCATGAAGAGTACTTTCAAGACAAGCATCAAAAGCCTTGCACAAGAGTTAACTCATAAAGCAATAGATTCAAAGTAAAGGCATCAAAGCAATACAAAGGAAGATTTAAGTTTCAACAATTGCTTTCAACTTTCAACATGCATATCTTATGGATAATTGTCAACATAGAGTAATATAATTGCAAATAAGTAAGTATGTAAGAATCAATGCACAGCTGACACAAGAGTGTTTTCTTCTAAGATGGAAGGAAGTAGGTAAACCGACCCAACATAAAGTAAAAGAATGGGCCCTTCGCAGAGAAGCATGGATTAAATCATGTGCTAGAGCTTTAATTCTGAAAACATAGAGAGCATAAAAGTAAAGTTTTGAGAGGTGTTTGTTGTTGTCAACGAATGGTAGTGGGCACTCTAACTACCTCATCAACCAGACTTTCAAGAGCTGCTCCCATGAAGGACGTTATTCTCTACCAGGAAGGTAGATCATCCCTCTTCTCTTTTGTTTACACATGTACTTTAGTTTTATTATTTATGGATGACACTCCTCCCAACCTTTTGCTTACACAAGCCATGGCTAACCGAATCCTCGGGTGCCTTCCAACACATACCATGGGGGAGTGTCTATTTGCAGGTTAAGTTGCTTACTGATGAATCAGAGCAAAACACGTGAAGAGAATTATTAATGAAGGTTAATTAATTGGGGCTGGGAACCCCATTGCCAACTTTTTTTGCAAAATTATTGGATAAGCGGATGAAGCCACTAGTCCATTGATGAAAAAGTCTGTCAAGAGTAAATGACAAGGTTGAAAGATAAAACACCACATACTTCTCATGAGCTATAAAACATCAACACAAATTGAGAAGCATTTTGGAAGGTTTAAAGGTAGCACATGAAGTATTTATTTGGAATGGCACATGAAATACCACATAGTAGGTAGATATGGTGGACACAAATGGCATAGGTTTTGTGGCTCAAGGTTTTGGATGCACGAGAAGCATTTCCTCTCGGACAAGGCTTTGGCTAGCAAGGTTGTTTGAAGCAAACACAAGTATGAACCGGTACAGCAAAACTTACATAAGAACATATTGCAAGCATTATAAGACTCTACACTGTCTTCCTTGTTGCTCAAACACTTTTACCTAAAAATATCTAGACCTTAGAGAGACCAATCATGCAAACCAATTTAAGCTCTACGGTAGTTCTCCACTAATAGGTTTAAACTACATGAAAAAACTTAATCATGATCTACTTGAGAGCTCAAAACAATTGCCAAGTGTCAAATTATCCAAGACATGATGAGGCATTTTCTGTTTCCAACCAAATAGCAATAAATGCAATAGCTTCCAACTTTTATCATTGAACATTAAAAGTAAAACGAAGAACACAAGTGTTCATATGAAAAAGCGAGAGCGTGTCTCTCTCCCACACAAGGATTTCTAGGATCCGAATTTATTCAAACATAAACAAAAATAAAAACACACATACGCTCCAAGTAAAGCACATAAGATGTGATCGAATAAAAATATAGTTTCAATAGAAGAAACCTGATAAGTTGATGAAGAAGGGATGCCTTGGGCATCAAGCTTAGACGCTTGAGTCTCCTTGAAATATGCAGGGATGAACCACGGGGCATCCCCAAGCTTAGACTTTTCACTCTTCTTGATCATATATCATCCCTCTCTTGATCCTTGAAAACTTCCTTCACACCAAACTTCTCATAAACTTCATTAGAGGGGTTAGTACTCAAAAAAACTTGAATTCACATTGGTCCTGTAGTGACACATTTCAAGAACTCAATAAAACATTAGCTACAGCTCTCCATGTCTAGAAAGCCTTGCTTAAAGTCCGCAAGAGACAATGCAAAAAACAGAGACAGAATCTGCCAAAACAGAACAGCCAGTAAAGACAAATTTTAAAGAGGTACTTCCCTTGCTCAAATCAGAAAACTCAAAACTAATGAAAGTTGCGTACATATCTGAGGAACACGCACGTAAATTTGCATAATTTTCTGAGTTACCTACAGAGAATTAGACCCAGATTCGTGACAGATAGAAATCTGTTTCTGCGCAGAAATCCAAATCTAGTATCAACCTTCGATTAGAGGCTTCACTTGGCACAACATTGCAATAAAATAAATATAAGGAGAGGTTGCTACAGTACTAACAACTTCCAAGACACAACAAAACAGTAGCAAAATAAACACATGGGTTATCTCCCAAGAAGTTCTTTCTTTATAGTCATTAAGATGGGCTCAGCAGTTTTAATGATGCACTCGCAAGAAATAAGAGTTGAAGCAAAAGAGAGCATCAAAAAGAAAATTCAAAACACATTTAAGTCTAACCCACTTCCTATTCATAGGAATCTTGTAAACAAATTCATGAAGAACAAAGTGATAAGCATAAGAAGATAAAACAAGAGTAACTTCAAAATTTTAAGCATATAGAGAGGTGTTTTAGCACCATGAAAATTTCTACAACCATATTTTCCTCTCTCATAATAATTTTCAGTAGCTTCATGAACAAACTCAATAATATAACTATCACATATAGCATGCTTTTCATGATCCATAAACACATAATTTTTATCAAGCTCAAAAATAGTGCGATTAAAACTTTCAAACACACTTTTATCAATAATATAACAAGATGGTTGATCAATCTCAAGAGATATGGGACTCATAGATAATGTCAAGACCTCTCCAATCCCATTTTCATTAGTAGTACAATTAATATTATCAAGTAACATAGGACCATCATCTAGAGCTTTATCATAAACATTTGCTACGCAAAATTCTTTAGTACCATGCATTTCGACATCAGGCACAAACAAAGCATTATCATAAGATTTATCAAAGTAGCATGGATTATCATAAATAACAGTAGCATAATTATTCTCACAAGTTTTACTCATAGGGAATATTTCAAGAGAATCCACAGGAACATAACATTCAACCTCTTTCGGTAAGCATGGAGGACAATCAAATAGTGTAGAGATAAAGAGTTACTCTCATTAGAAGGTTGGCATGGGTAGTGATGTCTACGGGAGCTTCTATTCTTGTAGACAGTGTTGGGCCTCCAAGAGCAGAGGTTTGTAGAACAGCAGCAAGTTTCTAAGTGGATACCCAAGGTTTATCAAACTCATGGAGGAAGAGGTCAAAGATATCCCTCTCATGCAACCCCGCAACCACAAAGCAAGAAGTCTCTTGTGTCCCCAACACACCTAATAGGTGCACTAGTTCGGCGAAGAGATAGTACATGTGGTATGAATAAGTATGAGCAGAGCAACGGTGCGAAAAGTGCTTGCTGGGTGTAGTTGATGGTGGTAGATTGCACAGTAGTAAACACAAGAAAACAAAGAAAAGCAGTAGTAACTCAGCAAAGATTTAGGAACAAGGCCTAGGGATTAGACTTTCACTAGTGGACACTCTCAACTTTGATCACATAACAGAATAGATAAATGCATACTCTACACTTTTGTTGGATGATGAACACATTGCGTAGGATTACACGAACCCTCAATGCCGGAGTTAACAAGCTCCACAATAATGCTCATGTTTTAGTAACCTTTAGTGTAAGATAACACGACTAAACCAAGTACTAGCATAGCATGCACACTGTCACCTTCTTGCATATGTAGGAGGAATAGATCACATCAATATTATCATAGTAATAGTTAACTTCGCAATCTTCAAGAGATCATGATCATAGCATAAACTAAGTACTAACATGGTGCACGCACTGTCACCTTTGCACACATGCAGGAGGAATAAAACTACTTTAATAACACATCACTAGAGTAGCACATAGATAAATTGTGATACAAACTCATATGAATCTCAATGAGATCATTGTATTGAAGTACATGGAAGAGAGATCCACATACACCGGTACAGCCCCGAGCCTCGATGGAGAACTACTCCTCTCATGGGAGCAGCAGCGGTGATGAAGATGGCGGTGGAGATGGCAGCGGTGTCGATGGAGAAGCCTTCCGGGGCACTTCGTCCGGCACAGGCCGAACAGAGATCCTGTCCCCCAGATTCTGGGCTTCGCGGCGTGCTCGGAAGGTTTTCGTGGTTTCGCCAATTGGTGTAGGGTTTTCGATCCAGGGGCTTTTTATAGGCGGAGAGGCGGCGCAGGAAGGTCGAAGGGGCCCACACCCTAGGGGCGCGCCCCCCCCTTCAGCGCCTGTGGTGTGGGGCCCTGTGGCTCCTCCGATTCTTCCCGGGTGTTCTGGATGCTTCCGATGAAAATAGGAACTTTGGCGTTGATTTCGTCCGATTCCGAGAATATTTCGTTACTAGGATTTCTAAAACCAAAAACAGCAGAAACAGGAACTGGCACTTCGGCATCTTGTTAATAGGTTAGTTCCAGAAAATGCACGAATATGACATAAAGTGTGCATAAAACATGTAGATAACATCAATAATGTGGCATGGAACACAAGAAATTATCGATACGTCGGAGACGTATCAGGTAGCTAATCCATTCTTCCTCCTTTTTTTCATCACTCTCCTCTTCTTTTTCATCCAATGAGCTTTCAGGTTCATCAATTTCCTCCTCTTTTTCATCCAATGAGCTTTCAGGTTCATCAATTTCTTCTTCCACAGGTTCCTGCAAATTGTGAGTGCATTCTTGTGCATTAATGAGTCTCTCTTTATAATCAATGATATAAGGATTATCGTGTAACTTTCATTGCAAAAATTAAGGATAGAAGAGACATAATCTTTAAGGTCCTTACAAACAACACAAGTTTCATAATTTTTAACCATGAAGGATTCTATCTCAGAGGCTCCCATAAATATGACAAATTGTTCTACCTCTTCAAACCCAAAATGAATATAGCTATTCCGATTATAGTTCTTAATTAAAAATTCCTCACTAAAGCCACATTGAAATTTAAGATGTTTAGTGTCCTGTTGAGAGCAACAGTTTATATCATGGCGTTTAAGCAAGATTTTAGCAATTGTATTCAATTTTTCTATCACAGCACTCATCACTTTTCCCGCTCTTGATTCTCTATAATTATTATAATATTCTATAAGCTCCAAGTAGGTTGTAGGTTCTCCCATAATAGCAGTTTTTAATTTTTAGATTTTTCAAATTTTTATGGATTTTCGGGTATATAGGAAAATAAAACAAGACAAAAAGAAACTAGACAAAAGTAAACTAAGCAAAATAATACTAGACAGAAATAAACTAAGCACAAATAAACTAGACAAAAGTAAACTAAGCAAAACAAAATAAAATAAAATAGAGAGAGAGGTAGAGTGTACTCCCCAGGTGAACTTATGAGTAGAGCTATGCCCACGGCAACGGCGCCAGAAACAGTCTTGATAACCCACAAGTATAGGGGATCGCAGCAGTCTTCGCGGGTAGTAAAACCCAAATTTATTGATTCGACACAAGGGAGGTAAAGAATACTTATAAGCCTTAACAACTGAGTTGTCAATTCAGCTGCACCTGGAAAAGCACTAGTAACAGGGTGATGTGAAAGCAGCAGTAATATGAGAGCAGTAGTAACAGTAACACAGCAGCAGTAATAGTAACACAGAGGCAATGGCACCAGAAAATAGTTGATACTACTTCTAATGACATGTAGGAACGAGTATATGATGATGAGAGATGGACCGGGGTTCCCAGCATCTACACTAGTGGTAACTCTCCAATAACAAGTGTTGGGTGAACAAATTACGGTTGGGCAATTGATAGGATTGAAATAGCATTAAAAGAACATCAAGATCATTAATCATGTAGGCATGTTTTCCATATATAGTCATACATGCTCGCAATGAGAAACTTGTACAACATCTTTTGTCCTACCCCGCTGGCAGCCGGGCCTCTAGGGACCTACTGGAAATTAAGGTACTCCTTTTAATAGAGCACCGGAGCAAAGCATTAACACTCCGTGAAAACATGTGATCCTCATATCTAAGCCTTTCCCTCCAGTTGTCCCAATTTCTATCACTTTGGGGCCTTTGGTTCCGGACATAGACATGTGCATACAACTTGTAGATACAATCTAAGCAATAATTATAGAGCTCAAATCTAAGATCATGCCACTCGGGCCCTAGTGACAAGCATTAAACACAACAAGATTGCAGCAACAATAACTTCATAAACTTTGTAGATAGACAATCATAACGTAACAATCCATCGGATCCCGACAAACACAACACCGATTACATCAGATGAATCTCAATCATGTAAGGCAGCTCATGAGATCATTGTATTGAAGTACATGGGGGAGAGAATACCAACTAGCTACAGCTAGAACCCGTAGTCCATGGGGGAACTACTCACGGAGCATGATGGAGGCGATGGCGTCGATGGAGATGGCTTCCGGGGGCACTTCCCCGTCCCGGCAGGGTGCCGGAACAGAGACTTCTGTCCCCCGAATTGGAGTTTCGCGATGGCGGCGCCCCTGGAGTCTTTCTGGAGTTTCGTCAAAAGGTACTGCGTTTTTAGGTCGAAAGGGCTTAAATAGGCGAAGAGGCGGCGCAGGAGGGGCGACAGGGTGGCCCCACACCAGGCCGGCGCGGCCAGGGTGTAGGCCGCGCGGCCCACCTGTGTGGTGGCCCCTGGCTCTCCTCCGACTCTCCTTCGGTGTTCTGGATGCTTCCGGGAAAAATAGGATGTTTGGCGTTGATTTCGTCCAATTCCGAGAATATTGCCCGAACAGCCTTTCTGGAACCAAAAACAACAGAAAACAGGAACTGGCACTGTGGCATCTTGTTAATAGGTTAGTTCCGGAAAACGCATAAAAACATTATAAAGTGCAAGCAAAATATGTAAGTATTGTCATAAAACAAGCATGGAACATCAGAAATTATGGATACGTTGGAGACGTATCAGGGCCCGAGGGCCCCACACGCTAGGCCGGCGCGGCACAGGAGGGGGGCGCGCGGCCCTAGTGTGTGGCGGCCTCGGCTGGCCCCCGACGCCCTCCTTCGGACTACTTATTGCCTTCGACCTAAAAACGCACGGAGAAGTGAAAATCGCGTAAACCATCCGAAGACGCCGCCACCGTCGCGAAACTCCGTCTCGGGACCAGAAACTCCGTTCGGCACTCCGCCGGGACGGGAATTGGAGGAGATCATCGCCATCATCATCACCGACGCCTCTCCATCGACCAGCCATGTTTCCCCCATCCATGTGTGAGTAATTCCCCCGCTGTAGGCTGAAGGGGATGGTAGGGATTGGATGAGATTGGTCATGTAATAGCATAAGATTGTTAGGGCATAGTGTCTAGTGTCCGTAATTGGTACTTTTATGATATTGTTGCAACTTATTATGCTTAATGCTTGTCACTAGGGCCCGAGTGCCATGATTTCAGATCTGAAAATGTTATCGATTCATGATGATATTCATTGCTTTATGATCTTACCTGCAAGTTGTATACACGTATTGTTGTCCGGAACCCGAGGCCCCAAAGTGACAGAAATTGGGACAACCGAAGGGGATGGCAGTGATATGAGGATCACATGTCTTCACGGAGTGTTAATGCTTTGCTCGTGCTCTATTAAAAGGAGTGCCTTAATTTCCAGTAGATTCCCTAGAGGCCCGGCTGCCACCGGCTGGTAGGACAAAAGATGTTGTGCAAGTTTCTCATTGCGAGCACGTATGACTATATATGGAACACATGCCTATTGATTGCTTTGTACTTAGACACCGTTTTATTATTATCTGCAAATGCCCCTGCTTTGATTGTTACATGAGTTTCTCTCATCCATGCAACGCCCGTTATCCGTCCCCGTGCCTACGTATTTTAACTGCTGTTTACTATAATCACACGCTGTCTCTGTTACTCGTTGTCGTTATTTCACCATCTGCTATCGTTATAAACTGTTACTACTCGATAAACTCTTGCAGCAAGTCTGTTTCCGTGCAGCTGAATTGACAATCCGCTATTAAGGCTTTCAAGTATTCTTTGTCTCCCCTTGTGTCGAATCAATAAATTGGGTTTTACTTCCTCGAAGACTGTTGTGATCCCTATACTTGTGGGTTATCAAGATTTTTCTGCCGTTGTCGGGGAGCATAGCTTTATTTGGAAGTTCACTTGGATTGATATTGTTCGCTGCAAATTCTCCATCATGGGTAAACCTCGCGATCCTAAAGTCGCCATATTACCATCCACTACAAGAAAAGGTACAACTCTGAGTACCTCTGCTGCTCTTGATTCACCATCTGTGATTGATAAACTTGTTTCACCACCACATGCTTCACATGCTGGTACTTCTGCTAGATCTGAAAATTCTTATAATATTGATGATGCTTCTGCTGTGCTTGATGATAGTGGTTCATTGGGATCTTTTCTAGATGCTACAATTGCTAGGTCTAGACAAATTGAAAATGCTGAAACTCCTAATGAAAATGCTGCTACACCTGTTAATTCACCTGAGTCTGTTGAATACTCTAGTGATGATCTTGATGAGGATTATGTAGAACTTGATGATGATTTTATTGATAAATGCAATGCTACTACTGATGCAAGAAAAATTAAAAAGTTGCTTGCACAACATACTGTTAGATATAAACTGTCTCCTGATCCTAAATTTGCCACATCTCCTATAAACATTAAGGATAAGGATTATGATTTTTCTCTTGATTTGTCTCATATATCTATTGTTGACAAAACACCTTTTTGTGGCACTGGAAAAGAAAGTGCTGTAGAACACATGATCGAGCTATCTACTCTGAGTAGCTTGTTTTCTGATGATGTTAAGAAGCGTACTTATTTCGTTGCTAAAATTTTCCCTTTCTCATTAAAGGATGATGCTAAAACTTGGTATAATAGTTTGCCACCTGATTCTATTAATAGTCCAAAAGAATTGCTTGATGTTTTCTTCCGGAAATACTTTTCCTGCTAGTGCTCAACATATTGCTTTGCAGAGAATTTATAATTTTGATCAGAAGATGGAGAGAAATTGCCTGAGGCTTGGGCTAGATTTTGCTCTCTCATTAGAGCTCGCCTGACCATGATTTGGAAAAGCATGATTTACTTGATATATTTTATAGTGGACTAACCATTGAGTCTAGGGCATACCTGGATAGTTGTGCTGGTTGTGTTTTTAGGAAAAGAACTCCAAACGACGCTGAAGGATTATTGGCGAGAATAGGCCGGAATCATGATGATTGGTCTACACTTGAACCAACCCCGACACCAATACTGAAGAAGAGGGGTATGATTAAATTAAATGATGAAGATATGAGGGAAGCCAAGAAATCTCTTAAAGAGAAGGGTATTAAATCCGAAGATGTGAAGAATTTACCTCCCATAGAAGATTCATGTAAGATCACTCCCCCTTCATCCATGATTGAGGTACACTCTCTTGAACGCTTTACTAGAGAAGATATTCCGTATTCAAAACCTCCTGCTCAATGCTTAGATGAGTTTGATAATTATATTGTTAAGCAAAGTAATTTCAATATGAGAGTAGATAATCATTTAATGGAAAAGTCTCGAGCTATTGGTGAATTGCATGGTATTGTGGAGAGAACCTCCAATGATGTTAAGATGCTTGTTAAACATTTTCAAATGGTTCAAACTCAAATTGATCAACTCACTAAAGTGCAAAATGACTTGTTAAAAGATAATTCTAAAGAAAAACATGCTTATGAAGTAACAACTAGAGGCGGTGTTTCTAATCCTCTATATCCTAAGGGCATCCCAAAAGAATTGAACAAGATTCTCAACGAACTGAAACTAGTGCTCCATCTAAGAAAAAGAAAAAGAAAACATAACTGTTGTAGAATCCTCTGAGCCTGTTAATGATCCTAATAGTATTTCTATTTTTGATGCTGAAACTGAAAGTGGTAATGAACATGATAAAGATAATGATAAGAATGATGCTTCTGATAAAGAAGAGGTTGAAGAAGAACCGTAAAAGCATGCTAAAAATAAAAAGTATACTAAAGAAGATTTTATTGCTAAGAAACATGGTAGTGAAAGGGAACCTTGGGTTCAAAAAGCAAATGCCTTTTCCTTCTAAGAAACTAAAATCAAAGGAAGAAGAACGTTATAATAAATTTTGCGATTGGATGAAACCTTTATTCCTGCAAATACCTTGACTGATGCTATTAAAGTGCCTCCTTATTCAAAGTATATGAAAGATATTGTCTCTAACAAAAGGAAAATTCCTAATGAGGAGATTTCCACTATGCTTGCTAATTACTCTTTTAATGGTAAGGTTCCAAAGAAGCTTGGCGACCCAGGTATACCGACTATTCCTTGTTCTATTAAGAATAATTATGTTAGAACTGCTCTATGTGATTTGGGAGGGTTAGTGTATGCCTCTCTTTATAAGAGACTTTATTTAGATAAGTTGATACCGACTGATATATCTTTTCAAATGGCTGATAAATCTACTAATTCCTGTTGGTATATGTGAGGATGTTCCTGTTCAATAATAACTTGATATTAACTGATTTTGTTGTGTTGGAAATGCCAGAAGATGATAATATGTCTATTATTCTTGGAGACCTTTTCTTAACACCGCAGGCTGTTATTGATTGCAATAAAGGAAAAGTTACTTTCAATGTCGATGACAAGGAGCATACCGTTTATTTTCCCAAGAGGATTGAGAAAGCATGTGGAGTTAATACAATTTCTAATGTGAGAACTATCAAAGTGGGAACTATTGATTGTCCTATATATGAGCCTAAAGAAGAATATCAAACTCTTGTGATTGGATCCATATCAATACAATACAAGGTAACATGATTGATTTGAGGTTTAATTCTTCTTATGCTATGTAAAATTTATTTGGTGGCAAGACTTGATCAACCTTGTTAACAAATTCATTTTATATGCATAGAGGAGCTAAACAACATCTCTTTCTTCCTCCACTTGTTCTACTTGCTGTAGCACTTTTATTTTGCAAAGTTCTTTAGTTAATTAGAGATTTCAAAAAATTTCCTGCCCAGTAATAATAATTTTGACACCCAGAAATGTGCATTTTTCAAAGTTTTCAAAAATTCACAAAAATTATACCATTGGTCCTATTTTTCGACGAGGCACCTGGGAGCACCTGGGGATGACCAGTGGGGCACCCCAGGGTGGCACCACATGCCGGTGCGGCCAGCAAGGGGGGCGCGCCACCCTGGCGTGTGGGCCCCTCCTTGCCCCACTTCATCATCTCTTCCTCCCACTCTCTTCTCTCTCCCGAAAAAACTCGCACCAGGTTCCTCTCACTCGCGTTTCTGCTCAAGATTTCTCGATCTCTTTGCTCAGCCTAGATTTCTGTCTGAAATTTGGCACATTTGCTCTCCGGTATGTGACTCCTCCGATTATCCAAGTAGAATTTTGTTTGGTGGAGTATATCTTGAATATTTTGCTGCTGTAGGTAACATGTTTAGTGAGCTTGCATGCTTGTTCTAAGTGGTAGAAACTAGTTTTGATGCATGATTAGTACTCTAGCAAGTTCCTATGGTAGTTTCCCTCAATTATATGTCACCAAATCAAATTTTATATTGTTTGTTGAAAAATTTCAGAAAATGGAAGGGAGTAGGCACCAACTCAACCAACAAGAATTGGAGGTGCAACAGGTCATGAGAGTTCACCGCGAAGAAGGAGTATACCCCGCTTACTACCCGTGCGTGGATTTTATGAGAAGTGCAGGAATCTTGCAAGATGTTCAAAGTCTAATCTCTCGTGCAGGGTTGGATGATTTTGTTGGTGGTGAACCATGCCAATATGCAAAACTGACTATGTCTGTAGTGCAGGATTTTGAATTCAATTGGTCGCGATCTAACCCCATGGTTCGGTACAAAATTTATAATAAAACTGTCAACTTGCCATTTAATGATTTTTGTGCAGCAATTAGAGTGCCGCAATGGGGATCATGCGAGAAGATAAGGGGATCGCCGCAAGAGTTCTTGGACCTCTTCAAGATGATTTGTCATGGAAGAAGCTTCTCAGAGGATGGTGGTAAAATCAGAGCATTCATTCCCAGTTACTTTGCTTATTTCATCACCAAGTGCGTTCTTGCTAGAAAGAATGGAAGTAAGTTATCTATCCAAGATTTAGCCTTTCTAGATGCTGCATTACAAGGTGATAGGACTTACAACTTGGGTGCTTTGATAGCCAATAGACTTGCTACTAACCGTGAGAAGGGAGGAATTTGTGGAGGTCTCATCGCCTCTCGCTTATTAGCTATGCATGGTGTAGAACCTCACCATCTTGATATTCAACTTCCCATAGAGAAACTTGACATAGTCTCCATGATTAAGCATGAATTTGTTTCTGATTCATCTAATTTGAGCAACCTGTCTTACAGAATAACATTTTACAAGAAATCTTGGAGAATAACTAAGAAAACTGAAAAATTAGTAGGATTGCCTGCACCTGCTCTGTTTAACCTTGATTCCAGGGAGGATTGGTCAGTCACGGAAGGTGCACTTAATGCATACATAGAGGGAGGAGGCCATCGTGCAAGAGGCAACACGGAGGAGGCCGAGGAACACCCTCGATTCGTCATCCGATGCAGCAAGTTCTTCGCATCAACAAGTTGGGCATGAGGAGCCTCCACGCTTTTCTTCTGCATCGGTACCTTATTATGACTACGATGTATGATCCACCGGCGTGGAACCCAGACCCTCGTTGATCTCCACTTAGGCCAAAAGCCTAAGCCTGGGGGGAGGTATACCGGCATCACTCATTCTTTGCATATTATGGTTGCTAGATACTTGTATATACTTGTTTAGTTTCTTTGAGTGGTTTTCTAATGAGAGGAAGATGATATTTGGGGAAGTGCTGCCTGAAAACAGATTCTGGACAGTTACTAAAAATTCGTGCAACAGCCAGAACGTTATTTTGAGCTGCCAATTTTTGTGCATGTTTCCAGGTTGTTATCTAACTTTCATTAGTTGAACACTTTTCGAGCTGAGCAGCGTAAGATGTTCTTAAAAATCGATTACTGTACTGCTATCAAGTTTTGGCAGATTTCTGCCATCTTGCTTTTCCGTGTTTCTTTTAGTTTTCATTTTCTTGTTCTTGCTTTGTTTCTTTCCTAAAACACAAAAAGACCAAAAATATTTCTGTTGTTTCTCTTCACCACTTGTTTATTTTAGTTTCTTTATTTTATCTTGTTTTATTTACTATCGTTGGTTTGCTATAAGAAAATCCAAAAAGATTTTGCTTTGTTTGCTTGTTTCCTTTTGTTCTTGCTTCCAAATTCGAAAACACCAAAAATATTTGCTGTTCTTCTTTGGTTTTGTAAAGTTCTATGAGTTCAATGGTCTTCGGTGGCTGGAGCGTGGTTTTCATTCCATATTATTCAAGCTACACAAGTGAAAAGGCAATAATGACGATATTCGACGATCTGATTGTGGTGAGAGGCTGGTATGAACTCTATTTGTTTCATTTTTGTACATATACTCATCCATGTGAGCATGCTTAGTTGGTTCATGTGAGGTATATGTCATTTAAGAAAGTCTAGTAGTTTATGTTCTCTCATGATTAGCTCCAATTTATTAATATGAGTAGCATATCATAAATATTTGCTTGCATTGCTTTATTCATAGATAGGTATGACATTGTGGTATCCTCCTCTGAATAATTCTCTTGAATCAACTTGGCACATGCTCACGCATGCATATGACTGAACAAAATGTCAATTAAGCCTCGATGATTTACTTTACCTCAGAGTTCTTGTATCACTTTTATGCCTCCGTTAATTTATTTTTGTCGCAAGCATGATTATGACAGTTACTGCTCTCTTGATTGTCGCTTCCCAGTGCTAGCCTTCACTTGTACTGAGCGGGAACGCTGCTCGTGCTTCCAAACACCTGAAAACCAAGTTATTCCAGAGTGTCCACCATAAATACCTATGCATGGCATTTCAAACCATTCCAAGTAAATTCTCATGTGCTACCTTTAAACCTTCAAAATGCTTCTCAATTTGTGTTAATGTTTCATAGCTCATGAGAAATATGTGGTGTTTATCTTTCAATCTTGTCATTTACTCTTGACGGACTTTCATAATGGACTAGTGGCACATCCGCTTATCCAATAATTTTGCAAAAAGAGCTGGCAACGGGGTTCCCAGCCCCAATTAATCAACTTTCATTAATAATTCTCTTCACATGTTTTGCCCTGATTTATCAGTAAGCAACTTAAAATTGCAAATAGACACTCCTCCATGGTATGTGATTGATGGAAGGCACCCGAGGATTCGGTTAGCCATGGCTTGTGTAAGCAAAGGTTGGGGGAGTGTCATCCATAATGAAACTAAAACGTGTGTAAACAAAAGAGAAGAGGGATGATTTACCTTGCTGGTAGAGATAACGTCCTTCATGGGAGCCGCTCTTGAAAGTCTGGTTGGCGAGGTAGTTAGAGTACCCACTATCATTCGTTGAGAACAACAAACACCTCTCAAAATAATTTTACTCCAGTTTTACAAATGAAAAGCTCTAGCACATGTTAATCCCTGCTTCCCTCTTAAGGGTCAATCTTTTACTTTTACATTGAGTCTCCATCCTTTCTTTGAGCACTTTCTTGAGAGCACAACTGTCATTCTTAGTATAATATGCTTGTCCCAAAATGTGATTAATTGTGGTATAACTTTGATGCTTTTATCTTTGATAATCTCTACTTCCAGTCTTTCCATGAACTCAAAGGTGCCCGGGCATTTATGTTTTGCTGTACAAATACGGGCAAGCGAGATACCACTTTATCATATCCTTCTATGAACATTGCAATCCTGCTGATAGACATGATTCATGATGCTCATTATTAATTTGTTGGTACCTTTTCCATGATTGACATAGCTATTAGATGATTTTATTTGCATGTATCTTATTATGAACTGCTTAAGTACTTGCCATATCATGAGAATATTTACATCATATGAACAAATGTGTTCGTGAAAGTTCTTTTATCGCACTCAGTTGTTAACTGAATTGCTTGAGGACAAGCAATAACTAAGCTTGGGGGAGTTGATACGTCCAAAACGTATCTACTTTCCCGAACACTTTTGCTATTGTTTTGCCTCTAATTTATGTATTTGGATGCAACTAACACGGACTAACGCTGTTTTCAGCAAGAACCGTCGTGTCTCAAGCTTTGTGCAGAAATCCAACTTTCTCTAAAACTCTAATTGCGTAAAGGTCCAATTTTTCCCAGAATATCGATTTGAGCTGCATGGCGTTGGGTCGAGGGCCCACACGTAGGCCGGCGCGGCCCGGGAGGGGGCGCGCGGCCTAGTGTGTGGTGGCCTCGGCTGGCCCCAACGCCCTCCTTCGGATTACTTATTGCCTTCGACCTAAAAACGCACGGGAGAAAGTGAAAATCGCCAGAAACCATCCAGTACGCCACCACCGTCGCGAAACTCCGTCTCGGGACCAGAAACTCCGTTCTGGCACTCCGCCGGGACGGGGAATTGGAGGAGATCATCGCCATCATCATCATCGACGCCTCTCCATCGACCAGCCATGTTTCCCCCATCCATGTGTGAGTAATTCCCCCGCAGGCTGGGTGGTAGGGATTGGATGAGATTGGTCATGTAATAGCATAAGATTGTTAGGGCATAGTGCCTAGTGTCCATTGGTACTTTTATGATATTGTTGCAACTTGTTATGCTTAATGCTTGTCACTAGGGCCCGAGTGCCATGATTTCAGATCTGAACATGTTATCGATTCATGATGATATTCATTGTTTTATGATCTTACCTGCAAGTTGTATACACGTATTGCTGTCCGGAACCCGAGGCCCCAAAGTGACAGAAATTGGGACAACCGAAGGGGATGGCAGTGATATGAGATCACATGTGTTCACGAGTGTTACTGCTTTGCTCGGTGCTCTATTAAAAGGAGTGTCTTAATTTCAGCAGAGAATCCCTAGAGGCCTTGCTGCCACCGGCTGGTAGGACAAAAGATGTTGTGCAAGTCTCTCATTGCGAGCACGTATGACTATATATGGAACACATGCCTATTGATTGATTAGTACTTGGATACCGTTTATTATTATCTGCAAATGCCCTGGTTTGATTGTTACATGAGTTTCTCTCATCCATGCAACGCCCATTCATCCATCCCTGTGCCTACAGTATTTTAATCCTGATGTTTACTATAATCACTATTGTTGTCTTTGTTACTCACGTCGATATTTCACTACCAACTCGCCATCAAACCGTTACTACCGATAAACTCTTGCGATCAAGTATGTTTCCAGTGCAGCTGAATTGACAACTCCGTCGTTAAGGCTTTCAAGTATTCTTTGTCTCCCCTTGTGTCGAATCAATAAATTGGTTTTACTTCCCTCGAAGACTGTTGAGATCCCCTATACTTATTATCAATGAGTACGTGAGATTTAATCAGGCATTACGACAAAGTACATAGACCGCTATCCAAATTTCATCTATGCCTAAAAAGTCCACCTTCAGTTATCATCCGAACCCCTTCGTATAAGTTGCAAACAATGCATAATTGCATTAAGTATGGTGCGTAATGTAATCAACACAAATATCCTTAGACAAAGCATCGATGTTTTATCCCTAGTGCAACGAGCACATCCACAACCTTAGAACTTTCTGTCACTGTCCCAGATTCAATGGAGGCATGAACCCACTATCGAGCATAAATACTCCCTCTTGGAGTCACAAGTATCAACTTGTCCAGAGCCTCTACTAGCAAAGGAGAGCATGCAAGAACATAAACAACATATATGATAGATTGATAATCAACTTGACATAGTATTCAATATTCATCGGATCCCAACAAACAAAACATGTAGGATTACAAATAGATGATCTTGATCATGATAGGCAGCTCACAAGATCTAACATGATAGCACAATGAGGAGAAGACAACCATCTAGCTACTGCTATGGACCCATAGTCCAGGGTGGACTACTCACATTGATCCGGAGGCATCATGGCGATGAAGAGACTCTCCGAGATGATCTCCCTCTCGCAGGTGCCGGAGGCGATCTCCCCGAATCCCGAGATGGGATTGGGCAGCGGCGTCTCCGGAAGGTTTCCGCATCGTGGCTCTCGGTCCCGGGGTATTCGACGAAGGCTTTAAGTAGGCGAAAGGGCGGAGTCGGAGGAGTCACGGGGGCCCCACACGCTAGGGCCGCCCCCCCCCTAGGCCGCGCCGCCCTAGTGTGGGCGCCCCGTGGCCCCACTTCGTATCTCCTCGGTCTTCTGGAAGCTTCGTGCAAAATAGGCCCCGGGCGTTGATTTCGTCCAATTCCGAGAATATTTCCTTCAGGATTTCTGAAACTAAAACACAGAAAACAAAAATGTTCTTTCGGCATCTCGTCAATAGGTTAGTGCCGGAAAATGCATAATAATGACATATAATGTGTATAAACATGTGAGTATCATCATAAAAGCAGCATGGAACATAAGAAATTATAGATACGTTTGGGACGTATCAAGCATCCCCCAGCTTAGTTCCTACTCGCCCTCGAGTAGGTAAACGATAACAAAGATAATTTCTCGAAGTGACATGCTATCATAATCTTGATCATACTATTGTAAAGCATATGAGATGAATGCAGCGATTCAAAGCAATGGTAAAGATAATGAGTAAACAAATGAATCATATAGAAAAGACTTTTCATGAATAATACTTTCAAGACAAGCATCAATAAGACTTGCATAAGAGTTACTCATAAAGCAATAAATTCAAAGTAAAGGCATTGAAGCAACACAAAAAGATATAAGTTTCAGCGGTTGCTTTCAACTTCAACATATTTATCTCATGGATAATTGTCAACACAAAGTAATATAACAAGTGCAATAAGTAAACATGTAAGAATCAATGCACACAGTTGACACAAGTGTTTGCTTCTGGATAGAAAGAATAGGTAAACTGACTCAACAATAAAGTAAAAGATTGGCCCTTCGCAGAGGGAAGCATGGATTACTATATTTGTGCTAGAGCTTTTCATTTTGAAAACAAGAAACAATTTTGTCAACGGTAGTAATAAAGCATATGTGTTATGTATAAGATATCCTATAAGTTGCAAGCCTCATGCATAGTATACCAATAGTGCTCGCACCTTGTCCTAATTAGCTTGGATTAACATGGATTATCATTGCATAGCATATGTTTCAACCAAGTGTCACAAAGGGGTACCTCTATGCCGCCTGAAAAGGTCTAAGGAGAAAGTTCCCGATTGGATTTCTCGCTTTTGATTATTCTCAACTTAGACATCCATAACGGGACAACATAGACAACAGATGGACTCCTCTTTAATGCATAAGCATTCAACAACAGATAATATTCTCATAAGAGATTATGGATTGATGTCCAAACTAACTTCACTATGAATCATGGTTTAGTTATGCTCAATGTTCTTTCTCTAACAATATGCATACTCAAACCATATGATCATGAAAATCGCCCTTACTTCAGAGACGAACATGCATGGCAACTCACATGATATTCAACCAAGGTAAAGAGTTGGATGGCGTCCTAAACATGGTTACTGGCCAACAAGTAACTTAAGAAACAAGATACATAGCTACATATTCTTCACCACAATAGTTTTTAAGGCTATTTTTCCATGAGCTATATATTGCAAAGACAAGGAATGAAGTTTTAAAGGTAGCACTCCGTAATTTACTTTGGAATGGCGGAGAAACACCATGTGGTAGGTAGGTATGGTGGACACAAATGGCATGGTTATTGGCTCAAGGATTTGGATGCACGAGGAAGAATTCCTCTCAATACAAGGCTAGCTAGCAAGGTTGTTTGAAGCAACTCAAGTATAAATGGTGCAGCAAGACCACATATGAACATATTGTAAGTATTATAAGACTTTATATCGTCTCCTTGTTGTTCAAACACCTTAACCCGTAAAATATCTAGACCTAGAATCATTCATGGAAACCAAATTTAACAAGCTTCTATGTAGTTCTCTTATTAATAGGTACAGCACATGATCCAAGAGCTTAAAACATGATCTATATGAGCACAACAATTGCCAAGTATCAAATTATTCAGACATTATACCATTTACCACATGCGGCATTTTCCGTTTCCAACCATATAACAATGAATGAAGTAGTTCAACTTTCGCAATGAACATTAAGAATAAAGCTAAGAACATATGTGTTCATACGAAACAGCGGAGCGTGTCTCTCTCCCAAACAAAGAATGCTAGGATCCGATTTTATTCAAACAAAAACAAAAACAAACAGACGCTCCAAGTAAAGCACATAAGATGTGACGGAATAAAATATAGTTTCACTAGAGTGTGACATGATAGGTTGTCTCGATGAAGAAGGGATGCCTTGGGCATCCCCAAGTTTAGATGCTTGAGTCTTCTTAAAATATGTAGGATGAACCACGGGGCATCCCCAAGCTTAAACTTTTCACTCTTCTTGATCATATTGTATCATCCTCCTCTCTTGACTTCTGAAAACTTCCTCCTGCTACACCAAACTCAAACAAACTCATTAGAAAGCAGCATACTGAAAATCATATACTCAGAGGTGACATAACCATTCTTAACACTTCTGGACATTGCACAAAGCTACTCAAAGTATGGAACAAAGAAATCCATCAAACATAGCAAAACATGCAATGCGAAATAAAAGGTAGAATCTGTCAAAACAACAGTCCGTAAAGACGAATTTTTAGAGGCACCAGACCTGTCAGATGAAAATGCCCAAATTGAATGAAAGCTGCGTATGCTGGTCCAGATCACGATTTAAATTGTATAGATGTTTATAAATTTCTACACAGCAGGCGTTCAATTTCGTGACAGCAAGAAATCTGTTCCTGCGCAGTAATCCAAATTAGCATCAACTTTACCATAAAGACTTTACTTGGCACAACAATGCAATAAAATAAAGATAAGGAGAGGTTGCTACAGTAGTAACAACTTCCAAGACCCAAATATAAAAAGTGCAGAAGTAAAATAATGGATTGTCTCCCATAAGCGCTTTTCTTTAACGCCTTCCAGCTAGGCGTAGAAAGTGTGTATCAAGTATTATCGAGAGATGAAGCATCAACATCATAGCTTGTTCTAATAATACCCCATCCGAGTGGTGCTAAGGGCTTTGTAAATTTTAGGCCTATAATAGTTTTTTGGCTTAGGCACTTTAGAGGCATACATGAACTTTTGCTCCTACCCACATAGGCTTTCTCCTTAAACTTAAGAGAAGAAAAAGTTGAACCCAAGGTTCCCATAGCTTCTTCAAGTTCACTAATCCTATGGGTTCGATTATCATGAGTAGCACAAGTTTCTAAAACAGCAATTCTTTCATTAATTCCACCTAGAGATTTATCAAGTTTATCAGTGCTATTAAGTAATATTCCCAATTTAGTCTCAATACTTGGAAGATCTTTCTCTATGGCCTCCAACTTTTTCATGACATCTTCAAGAGAGATTTCAATTTTAGCTTCATTAACAGGTGGTATTCCAACTAGACTCTCAATGATGCAACTAGCTTCTAAAGCAGGAGTGCCTAGGAAATTACCTCCCGCAAGAGTATCAAGAACATACCTATTCCAGCTAGAGATACCAACATAAAAGTTCCTAAGGAGGATAATAGTGGAGTGTTTCTTAATGCACCTATGATGAGCATCACTAATTCTGTACCAAGCATCTTTAAAACTTTCTCCCCCTTGTTGCTTAAACGAACGAACTTCAACTTTCGGATTACTCATTTTAAGTAGTAGTAAATAAAGCAAACTAAATAAAGTAAAACAAGTAACTAATTTTTTTGTGTTTTTAATATGGAGAACAAGACAGTAAATAAAGTAAAACTAGCAACTAATTTTTTTGTGTTTTTGATATAAGAGCAAACAAAGCAGTAAATAAAAAGTAAAGTAAAGCAAGACAAAACAAAGTAAAGAGATTGGATGTGAGACTCCTGGCAAATGTTGTCTTGATCCCCCGGCACTCCATGCGCCGTAAAAGTCTTGGCTAGAAGTTGACGTGGGAGACAGAAATCTTTGTGGTGTAACTTTTCTTCAAATTCCAAAGTAAAGAGATTGTGATGATGGGAGACTCCCCTTGCAGCGGAACCCTCCCAGGGCATTACAGTTAGAACAGTTAGCTGCTAAGGCGACCAAGGGAGTTATCGAAATCCTTTAGCACAAGTGAATCATCCCCGGCAACGACGCCAGAAAAAGTGCTTGATGGCGCGTGAGACACAGTCCGTTGAGGAAGGTGTGATGAGTACAACGACAAGGAAACCAGGTTATCGAACCGGTAGGAGTCCAAGGAACATGTGAATGACGGAGTGTAGTGCGCGCAACACCTCCGCGCCAACGTGGAACTGCACAACACAATAAAAGTACTTTGCCCAACGTAACAGTGAGGTTGTCAATCTCCCTGGTTTGCTGTAAACAAAGGATTAGATGTATAGTGTGGATGATGATGGTTGTTTAAAACGATAAAGAACAATTACGAAGATTGTATTTCAGATGTAAGAGTGGACGGGGTCCCCAGTTCACTAGTGGTGTCTCTCCCATAAGATAAATAGCATGTTGGGTGAACAAATTACAGTTGGGCAATTGACAAATAAAGAAGGCATAACAATGCACATACATATATCATGATGAGTACTAAGATTTAATCAGGGCATTACGACAAAGTACATAGACCGCTATCCGACATGCATCTATGCCTAAAAAGTCCACCTTCAGGTTATCATCCGAACCCCTTCCAGTATTAAGTTGCAAACAACAGACAATTGCATTAAGTATGGTTAGTAATGTAATCAACACAAATATCCTTAGACAAAGCATCGATGTTTTATCCCTAGTGGCAACAGCACATCCACAACCTTAGAACTTTTTGTCACTGTCCAGATTCAATGGAGGCATGAACCCACTATCGAGCATAAATACTCCCTCTTGGAGTCACAAGTATCAACTTGGCCAGAGCCTCTACTAGCATAGCGGAGAGCATGCAAGAACATAAACAACATATATGATAGATTGATAATCAACTTGACATAGTATTCAATATTCATCGGATCCCAACAAACAAAACATGTAGGATTACAAATAGATGATCTTGATCATGATAGGCAGCTCACAACATCTAACATGATAGCACAATTGAGAGAAGACAACCATCTAGCTACTGCTATGGACCCATAGTCCAGGGGTGGACTACTCACACATGATCCGGAGGCGATCATGGGATGAAGAGACCTCAGGAGATGATTCCCCTCTCCCGCGGGGTGCGGAGGCGATCTCCTGAATCCCCGAGATGGGATTGGTGGCGGCGTCTCCGGAAGGTTTTCCGTATCGTGGCTCTCGGTCATGGGTATTCGCGACGAAGGCTTTAAGTAGGCGAAAGGGCGGAGTCGGAGGAGTCACGGGGCCCCACACACTAGGCGCGCGGGCCCCCTCTGAGCCGCGCCGCCCTGGTGTGGCGGCGCCCCGTGGCCCCCGTTATCCCTTCGGTCTTGGAAGCTTCGTGGAACAATAGGCCCCCTAGGCGTTGATTTCGTCAATTAAGAATATTTCCTTACTAGGTTTAAAACCAAAAAAACATGAAGTGGCTCTTCGGCATCTCGTCAATAGGTTACGCGAAAAATGCATAATAATGACATATAATGTGTATAAAACATGTGAGTATCATCATAAAAGTAGCGTGGAACATAAGAAATTATAGATACGTTTGGGACGTATGAAGCTTCTTCATTTCTCTCCTTGAAACACCTGTCCTGTGTATCATACTCATCTACCCACGTGGCGGTGGAAATGCCTCGTTGGGTTGGTGAGGTTGAGCCTGCTGGACCTGATGCTGTGGTGGAGGTGGTGGTGGTGTTGGTGGTGGTAGCGGTTGCTTCCGACTGCTGGATGAGTTTGTGCATGTCAATGAACTGCCGACAGTCCCTGAGCGGTGGCTTGACATCGTTTGCCGTCCTTAGAATCGGTATACGAGTGCAAGTAACAAGGAGCGTTGATACTGCTCGGCGTAGGGCAGTTCGGGAGTCTCTGTTGCCGTGGTTTATAATTGCCGCGGGTTCCCCGAGTTGTTCCGATTACCGTCTGTCGATCGTCTCTTCTATCGTCATATCGATCGTCCTGCCGATCGGAGTACCCTGCGGCTACCAGGTTGTTGTCGTCATAGCTGCGGTTCTTCCTTTTCTTGTGACAATCCCTTTGACCACCCGAGTCGTGCTTCGGCTGTTCGTCGTCTTCGTCGTCACTGCGCTGTCGCGGCTTTCGCACGTTGTCCTCGCCATCAGCCCAGCTGTTGGCGATTTCCATTAACTTGGTTATGGTTTTTGGCTTTTTGCGTCCGAGTTCTTCTATGTAGCTTTCACGTCGGATGCCATCGCTGAAGGCGTCGATTTCTTTGTCGATAGATACATCTTCGGCAGCGTTTAGGAGTTTGGTGAATCTCCTGATGTACGAGCACATCGATTCCTTCTGCTTTTGCTGGCAATGCCGTAACTCTTCAATCCCGATGGGCCTTTTGTATGTTGCTTGGAAATTGGCATCTACTAGGTCGTCCCATGATTTGATGGAACCCTTTGGCAGACCCCTTAACCAGGCTCGCGCTGAATCCTTTAGGTAAAGTTGCAAGCACTGCATTGCTGCTATCTGGTTCCCTTTATGCAGAATCACAGTCTGCAGATAGTCGTCTATCCAGGACCTTGGCTCCTGCCCATCGTATTTGGCGGCGTCGTAGGGGTGGGTTTGAACTTTTGGGTGGCATCGCCTCACGGATTTTGTAGCTTAAACAATCGGCTCCCCTGAGCTCGCCGTCGTTCTCCTGACTCTCATCCGAAGAATCACTGTCATACTCCTCCCTAGCGGCGCGTCGCCTTGCTTTGTCGATCCTGCTCTGGGTGATTTCATCCGAGCATCTCTCGCATGATGCTTTGAGCCACTAACCTACAACGTGGTTTTTTTCCTTTCGCGGAACTAGATTGTCTCCCAATATTGCGAGACTTTCTAGGGCACCTCGGTGGGCTTGAGCCATGGAACCTTCAGGGCGCTGATTGATGAGGCATGCAGTGAGGTTGGCGGTCGCTCCTGCGACGGTTTTTGGCCGTGGCATGCCCGCGGTGTCCGTGGTCATAAAGGATTTGGTCAGATTTGATGTTATCTCTCTGGCGTCGTCTTCTGATAGCCTGGATAGTCTTGAACGATGCTTTTGCCTGCCCCTTGAGTACTTCGAGAGGTGCTTCCTTGCGAGCCTCTTCGTCGTTCACTTGCAGATAGGCGTCTCTCGAGGGTGGTTTGTTCCTTGAATAATCGTTCCCGGTTTTTCTCCAATATAGAGCGGTAAGAATTGAGGGTGCCAACCGTGGTTCCTGCCGGGAGCGATGTGTTGTTAAGCACGGCTGCCTTGGCTGCTGCCCACTCCTCCTCTGCGATGATGTGGTCACTGTTGTTGTTTCTTGCGCTATTCTCAAAACTAGCTCGCCTGCTGGAACTGGGGGTGCGATCCCCGTCCCACCTATTAGCAACATAAACTTGGTGATGCGCCGCTCCTCGGGTGACACCTTGAACGATGTTGTCGACACTGTACTCTCCTGATGATACTGGGCATTGCAGATGAATGGTGTGTCGCTCGATCCCAGCCCGTGCCTGGTGTCGCAGTTCAAGCAGTAGTACGAGGTTAACTCCGAAGATGCGGGATTGTCGGATTCAACCGACATGGATGACGCTGAACGGGGAGTCGAGGGCGCAGGTGAACTCGTCGAGCCTGTCAGACCAGCCGAAAGGTCGAGTGACGATGACGCGCTCGGACTCGTTGATCTGGAAGTGGGCGATTCCAGCAGCCGAAGGATTCCTTCTGAGTTGACGTTGTAGTGGACGCTCCCGAAGGTCATCTCCATGTTGCCATGCATACCGGAAAAGGTCGAGCGAGACGAGGCGCTGTGCGGAGTGAATTCGTAGGAGCCGAAGCGAATCGGGCTTCCCAGTTTTGGCGATGATGGTGTTGATGACGTTGCTGATGACATGGCGGGCTCTGCCGATGTCCGATCTTGTGCCGACAGGTTTCCCACAGACGGCGCCAATTGTCGAGGGTACTCCTCGGCAATGCCCTCGATTGGGGCTTAGGGTTGACGGAATCCTGCAAGCTGACACGAGACATCGGTTCACAGACAAGCGGGGAGAGCAATTTACCCAGGTTCGGGGCCCTCGATGAGGTAAAACCCTTACGTCATGCATGTCTGTTCTTGATTATGAAGATATTGGGTTAAAATGGGGTGCCGAATAGTTCGGCTGAGATCTCGTCGAGAGACTTAATGCTATGATGACCTAGCTCTAACCTTTTGGTGGCTAAGGCTGCTAAGATTAATTGTGTCCCTCGGCAGCCCCTCTCCTGGTCTTTATATAGGGGCCAGGTTTCAAGAGGTCTAACCGAGTACGACTAGGTTTACAGTAGTTTCAAATCTAATCTTCCCTTGTTCGGCTGCTTCCTTGCCTTTCCCGTCAAGGAATCTTCTGGTGCAACGTCCAGGTGGCCCGTCTTGCCTCCAAGCGCCTTCATGGGCCTCCAACTAGACAATACAGGATAGGGCAATGTCGGTTACTCGAAGGGTAATGCCCACGTCAGACGACGCGGTGAATTAATAGAGAGAAGCTGAACCGCCGCCCCGTTGGATGAAAAGAGGAAGTTTTCCCGACCCTACGCGTGTCCAAAAGGGTAAAACAGTCTCGTCAGCCTGAAATTACTGGACAGAGTTACTGCGCGCGTGCCGGAAATTACGGAGGACGTGTGTCCCCCACTTGCGCGACGTGTTGACGGTGCATTCTGGACCCACAACCCAGTGAGGTGACAGGAGTTGTGGCTTCAAAAGGAGGGAATCGTGGCTATCGTCGGCAATGACATCATTCAAGAAAAGGTTCGAGTGGTTTTATTAAAGATAGTGACAGTAAATTGCCGAGTGCTCCAGCAGAGAAACTTCGGAAGCCTATGATCAAATGCAAGCATCTGTTCATATGCTCGGGGGCTACTCTTATCAGAAGTATTGTTTATACTTATCAGAAGTATTGTTTATACTTCTGATAAGATGACAAATTAAGAGACAAGAATATATAGATGGTCAAAATAGCAAAACCTGAGCCTACGGCCACGTGCAAACACTTGACTGTAGCCTCGGGGGCTACTCCCATCGGGAGCGGTCGCGCACCCGATGAAATAAAGAAAGAAAGGGAGCAGCCAGTTTGACTTAAAAATATAGAGTGGATGGGTAATACAAGTTGAGCCTATACCCAAGTGCAAGCGCTCGCCTGTAGCCTCGGGGGCTACTCCCATCGGGAGCGCTGGTCGCGCACCCGATGAAACATGAGGAGGAGAAGGAAAAACAGGATGACAAGACAACATATAAGGCGAGAAATTATCGTCGTACATTTTCGAGTTACATATACCTCGTCATGTACTCCCATCGGGATATCAAGATATTATCATTAAACATCTCGAAGGAATTAGCAATTCCAGCAGCCGACAAAGGAACTCGACAATATATTCCCAGAGCGCGTCCGCCGCGCTGAAAATTTTGGATGCTGTAATATTTTACGAAGGTAAGTCCCCAGGATCCATCCTGAGTGGCGTAGCATCGCACCCGAATGCGCTCAACTACTTTATCCGTGTCAACAAACACGGAGAAAACTCCTAGCGGACGCGTTAGGTACTCGATAAAATTTAACTGGAATTTGGCTCATGGTAAGACCTTAAGCGACGCATGTCGAATTACGCCAGTATCTCAAGGTCGAGTCCGGGGACTTGACCTTGAAGTAGGTTTTTACGGGTTTGCCACAAGAGCGGTTAACAGGTACCTGATCCATCAGATGAACCAGCCCCATCTACCATTATCCTTGTGCAAGATATAAATACCTTGAGCAAAATGTTATAGAAATCCGGAGAATTTATGGATTGATTCTACGATGGAGATTTTACTCGACTCTACGATTCAAGCAAAATCTCGGGGGCTACTAACATAGGCATCCTGAATGGGCCTGCCGAATAAGCTACCCGGGGTTATTTGGAGGCCCATTACCCAAATATTATGAAGTCCGGAAGCCCAATAAAACCCTGATATGGAAGGAAGAGATAGACTAGGAATAGTCTTCTATCAATATGGGAAGGACTCAAATAGTCTCCCGGACTTTGTAACTTGTATGATACGAATGCCTCGGCTTCACCTCCTATATAAAGGGGAGCCGAGGGAGAAAGAGAGGATCGAATCGATTGTCAATATAACCCTAGTTTTTCATATTCGAGCACCTTTTTTGGCTGAACCTTCGAGATCTACTTGCCCTCTACTTTCTACGAAAACCCAAGTCTACAATCTGTAGGCATTGACAAGTTAATACCTTGTCAGTCGGAGGCAGCTGGAGCATGGCGGCGACCGTGGCGGCGATGCCATCGTCACGGGAATCGCCAGAGCATTAGGGTTAGGGTTAGGTCGAGTGAGGGAGAAGAGAGGCCGGTGGGCCGACCAAGTGTAATAACCCAGAACATAGGAACAACGAAGGGTAGATTTAGAAATGGGTTGTGCATTTCATCGCAAAACGGGGGGAATTTTCGCGCTTTATTGCAACTAAACCTAAGAGGGATCGAGGTTCTCTCTCATTTTGCACTTAGGGTTAGGCAATGTGAGTTAGGGAAATTTCGACATGATCTCTTTTGTATCTTGTTGATTTGGGGAATGAATTTATTTGACAAGTGATAACACATAAACAATAAGCAATAAGCAATATAAATAATGAATTCATAATTCAAACATAACTTATGAATTCAAATGACTTTGAATTTCAAATTGAATATCAAATACAATATTTAATTCACGATATGAATATTACATAAATCAAAAGCTCATAAACAAAAACTTGAGCTTTATTGATCATCAACACAGAATACATAGTCTTTACAATATTCTTGATACAAGAATTGATGTATAATAATAAACAGAAATGAAAAAGGAAAATTACAAGATTGTCCTAAACTAAAACCTAGACTAAATGCTTGAAGAATATCTTCTGGTCATATTCAACTTCAAAACCTGCAAAAAAAAATCACAAGTGCTAGCAAGGATATTAAGTGTTAGAAATTCAGTTTGGACAGACTGAAAACATCAAAGAAATTCAGTTTGGACAGTGAACACTGTCACTGCACACTTGTGCTTGTCCAAAACCTGGACAGCACAAGATATGATCAGGCAGACCAAAACTGAGCAGCCACAGTGGGCTCAAGTTTCATATCAGCATATGAGAGATGGTGCTGGGCAAGCCACATCAAGGCAATGCAAGAGCTGAGTCACAAAGCAAGCCAAGCCTGTGTGTCATGGCCAGAGTAGAAGTAGGGATCATATAAAAGGAACACAAACCCTAGAACCATGACAGTCGACCATATAGGATAATTCACCAGGTAAGGGTGAAGCTAGAGCAACACAAAGTTTATCCAGTTCTTGCTCAAGAACAGCACCAACACACACAAACCCTCAGCCATCAGAAATCATGGTGACCTAGGAGATCAACCAGGACTGGAGGTGAAGGGCTGTGCACAAACCACAAGTCTGCAACAACAAAATATTTCATTCTAGGAGCTGGAACAAGGTATACCAAGTTTCTGGAATAGATCCAATGGATCTAATCCATAAATCATGCATAACACAGCTATGGGTTTGAGCAGATGCTCAACAGGGTGAATCATCACTTGGTTTTCACCAAGGATCACTGCTAGTCTAAAAAGCCACCAAAATAGAAACCATCCAGATACAGATCTTGTGCACAGAAGCAAGATCTTATGCACAGATAGCACCAGTAGATGTATTGCAATAATTAGCAGCTAGTAAAGACTACACAGAAAATCCTAGGCACATAACCATCAGTAAAACCCTAGATTTCATCACAGGCAAGCATATTGGCATTCATATCTAGTATGATCCCCAAATATGCAAGCAAAGTTGAGTAGCCCACAAGATCCAACCAAACATGTGAGCAACCAATCAGTAGCAAGGCTACTGAGGTCACATCACACTTAGCACCATTTAAAGTAAAGCCAAATACAGAACATCATTATCCAGAGTTGGATTCAGATTCATTTGCTTGTTAAATAATCATGAACAGCAAATTCATATACAAGCAAGTAAATTAAATCATCACTGCATAAGCAGTTCATCATGAAGCAATTTATTCAAGCATGAATGTGTAACAAATTCATGCTATTCATTGACAGTAGCACACTGTGAGGCAACATAGCACAAGTCACTGCATCATAGCCACAAGATCAAGTCCAGTGAGCTAGGATAAGTAACAGCACATGAATACAGTAAGCATAGTGATGCTTGAGCATCAGCATCAACAAGGAAAATGATTCACTTAGCCACAGAATTAATCAGCAACCAATCACTGACATTTAATTGATCAAATGGATCAATTGAATCAAGTCAAGCCACACAGATAAATTAGCCAACAAGCAATGGTTGATCCAATGGATCATTGGCTTACACAGGAAGCACAGAAACACCTCACAGGCACCACTGGCATTCACAAGTGTCACTGATGCACAGTAGTACACCTAGACAAGCAAGTATAGATTGCCAGTAAGCATAGCAAGCTCATAAGCATGAACAACATGGCATAGCAAGCTTATAAGCAAGTACAGCATAGCATAGCAAGATCAAAGCATGATAGGAGCAATAGATAATCAACACATGGCATGTACAGAAGCACAGTAGCTTGGGAAGCGCACAGTCATGGAGAAGAGAGGGAGAAGGAGTAGGCCACTTACATGCGCCTGGTGGCAGAGGCTATGGCATGGCGAGGCATGCTCGCGCGGCCATAGCAGCTGCAAAGCCAGGGCAGGCGCCAAGCGTTACGCCGACGAGCACGAACACCACCAGCAGCACCACGAGCACGGCAGCACCAGGGGCCCAGGAACGCCAGCTCGACACGCATCGTCGGTCACAGGAGCGCAGTCGCAGGAGGGGTCGATCGACCGGGGGATCTGCCCTTTCCGATCTCGTGGATAGGAGAGGCGATTCACCAGGAGAGAAGAAATCGGACCAACCACGCGGACGGATCGATAGATCATCTCGGCTGGAAGAGGTAGGTGGCTAAGGAGGGGAACGGAGATGGCCGGAGCACGGCGGCGGCCATGGCGGCGACGCCATCGCCACGGGCGTCGCGAGAGGTTAGGGTTAGGGCAAGCGAGTGAGAGAGAGACGAGTGAGTGAGCGAGGTGGGCCACTTCGGCGCCACCGACCCGTTATGGGACATGCCTTAGTGGGCTGTCCCATGGGCCTTAGTTAGTGGGCTGGCCCAATAGGGGCCAGGGGTATTTTGTCTTTACAATTTAGAAAAAGGCCAGAATTTCAATTTTTAGTAAAATAAAATACAACTCTAAAAATCAATTAAAAATTGGATTAGTGAATGAAAAATTATTCTTAACCAGAATAAAATATGAAATAGAATTTAAGAAACAAATTCAAATTTATGAATTTGAGGAATTTAAAATAATAACTTGGAATTCCAAACTATTATTCCCTTGTATTTAAAAATCAAGGAAAAATCTCAAATAAGTTAAAATACCCATTTTCAAACATTTCCAAATGAAATTCTATTATTCCAAGTCATTTCTATTGAGAAAGGTATTTTTCAAAGAAAATACTCTATTCCCTATTTATTCCAAAAATATAGAGGTAACTCTATTATTTCAAATCATTTTTGGAATAAATAATGAATCACCAAGTAAAGTAGTTTTACTTTGAATTATTTTACTTTATGAGAATTAAAGTGGTTTACACATTAAAGCATTTGCAAGTTACTGCCAAAGGCATAAATCTTAAACTCAACCCTAAATTGCTATAACTTAGCGGGGTAAAGGGATTCAACATAAAATAATACATCCATGATTGCATTATTTGGATTTTATAACATTGTCCTTACCGGACAATGATGCTTCTTACAGAACCCGAGGTCCAGGTTCCATCAACTGCATTGAACTGCACTATCTCGCAGTCCACAGGCAAGTTCACCCTTGCTCATACCAACTTGAGTATTTTCTATTACTTTAATGCAAAGCTACATACTTATCATTCTTGCATCGCAAATAAAATGTTACTTTCCAACTATGAATATGACTATGTGGCTGGTAATGGAACCATGGTATGTGTTGATATGGTGGAGGTTCCATTGCATGGGTTATTAACCTAGGATTAACCACCAATGCCGTCCAGTGATTCTAGCGTCGTACATACCGCGTTAACCATGAGATCTATAATTGCTCTAGTGAAGCCAGCCGTATCTTTTCCATACTGCATAATTTGGTAGAGCTGCGGGGTGTTGGAGACACGCCAGTAGGTTGGGACGACCTTTTAAATCCCCATCCATTAGTGATGTTAGCTCTACGGTCTATGATGGATTGTCGGAGTACACCGTGAGTAAAGTCGTATTATCGGAAGAAGTCTCTGGGGGTGTAGGGTCGGACAAAAGGGTGGGTTTGCAGTCGCGGAGGAGGCGGTGTGGGCTTGGATCTTTATACTGGCCTCACACCAAAGGAAGTGTGAACGGGGGCAAGTCCATGCCAAAAAGGGTGGGATCTCTTGTGGGAAAAGTAGCACCTCTGCAGTGTATCAAATTGTGGTTGTCACTCCTTGTTCCGGGAAGTGCGAACGCGCCAGGAAAGGAACTCCATGAAGTTGCGGTCAACCTGTGAACTGGCGGGCATAGTTTTCATAATAAAAGCAACCTTTTGAAGAAATGATTGCGAAATGCATTGACCTGCGATTTCTGATCAATGGTCGTAGCTAGTGCATCAACACCTTTTACTCTTTTAGAACTTGTTGAGTACCTCTGTACTCACTTTCTTTCGACACCCTTGCTAGACTGTGATCCGGAAGTGGAGGCCATCAACGATGAAGCACCGGAAGGAAGCTACGAGCTGGTCTACGAGGAACCTGATCTTACCGGCGGAGTTGAAGGAGTAGACTATGGGATAGTCTACGGACCCGATGACACGGAGGTGGAAGAGTAGAGATAAACCCTAGCATCATAGAGCCGAGCAACGTAGAACTTACCTAAATAAGTTGTTGAGCTCTCTTTTATATATGGTTATAAGTTGTAATCGTACTTAAGTAATATCTTAGGGTGTTCTCATAGGACCTGTGAGAATACCAACTTGTTAGGCAATGTTTGTAATATATGGAGTGTTATGACCTGCAATGTTTCTTTGTACCACTCAGGGATATGGCAATTTGTGAAGAATTCCCTTCACCAAAGATCATATCAACGACTTGTATACTACAACATGCGGTGGTATCTGGGATCAGAGCAAATGTTGCGACCTTAGGTTAGAAAAACCTAGAATAGGGAAGAAACGTAGGAGTCAAGTAGAAATAGTAAAGGATTCTCTAGAAGTATGGTGATTATTCACATGAGAATAGCAAAACCATATATTTTAGTGCGATAATTCTTTATTATAGCTATTATGATGCATTATCACTACTAATATTCTGCTTTTGTATATAGCCATAATGGCGAACACTTTTCCGAAAAGGACTTTGAGGAAGGTTGAGGGATGGCTCGGTGATTATGATGGACCAATCACAGCTCTCCTGTGTGGGATGCTGAAGGAACTCCATTGTGACCCACGGATACCTGTTATCAAGTATACCTACTATGATGGGGAAATCCTAGCCAAGTGTAGAGTATCGGTCCAACTACCGACAAAACTGTTGATGAGTCGTATAATGCCATACGGAGAAGCCAAAACCATCACCACAGCCTATCACATGGGCCTATTCAAGGCAATCCTTGAGATAAGGCAGCACAAGTCAGTAAACTGCTATGTTCAGAGTTTTCTCATATACCTCATGTCGAGGAAGATGAGGATCCCACTCTGAATCATCTGGTGTTAGCACACAGAAGTCCTGAAGCTGCAGACAGCACATGGATAGCTGTAAGTCTTTACTGACCACGATGTACCTTTTACACATGAAGATGAGGGGTGAGATTGACCACATGGTAGCTGAGTTCATGGACCCTGATAAAGTCCAAACTCGGATGCGTGATCTGAGGCACAACCACAACACCACCTTTCTTTAGCCTACAGCTATGTAGATTTGAGTGACAAGTTGCCCAAAAACCACTCACACCCAACTTTGTTCCACACTATTATGTGTCAGCATCGTATGAATCGGATATGGGGGAGATGATTCCAGAAACCTAAGCGCTCGGAGTCACCAATCGAAATTCGGGCGGTTGGCGTTTGGGGAACTATGGGGATGAAGGAGAACCCATCACTTGTGATACGGAGGATGAAGGAGGCGTGGTTAACCAGAACGTTAACCAAAGCTTTGGGCAGGAAGAGAAAGGCACCAACTCCATTTCTTTAGATCTGGAGATGGGATTACCCAAAACATCCCAGTACGTCGTAGGTGAGAGTTCTGGAACCAAGAAAAAGAAGAAGAAGATGAGAGGTCAAGTGAGTAGGAATCCTCCATGGATGGCAGAAGTGTATCCTACTGGGGATACATATGAGTCATTATCCGGCTACTTTGGCATGACAGGATCTCTGTCTCGGCACTTCGTCAGATTCAGATTACATACTGGAAGGACCTTCGTTAGGACAGTGGGAAGACGAATCGTTATAGAATGGACCCCAGGGATGTACGCGGAGCGAGTTATGATGACGAGGCTAGAGCTCCCGGAAGAATAAAGTTGTATAGGTGGTATTGTAATAGAACGTATTTTAAATTTCCGTTGGCTTGGGCTTTAAGCCAAATAAGTGGTTTATATGTACCACATGTAATATAAGTGTGTATGTTATGTAATATACAAAGTATATGCATAATAAATGTTTGTTTTGGATTTGCTTCTTGATTTCATTGTGTGACTAGTTCTGGGCAATGAGTTGAGCTCAGAAAACATTTGCATGGTGTAATTATGAGTAATCGCTCTTTGTTACAGGACTAGGGGGACATGGCGTTAGTTGAAACTGAAGAGGCTCGAAGAGAGCGGGATGCGAGAGAAAAATAGGAGGCAGATGCAGCAGCTAGAGCGGAGAATGCACCAGCACCACACCCAATGCTACATCCAGATTTCCAACAGTATATGAGGGCAATGGAAGAGGATAGGAGGCGATACCAGGAAAATCAAAGCAAGAACATGCAAGACTTCTTTACCCAAGTCATCAACGATAGGGGTAATGAAGGCAAGGGAGTAACCCTATCAGACTTCCAAAATGCAAGACCACTACCGTTTACATCAGCTCCAGAACCAATGGACGCTGAAGATTGGCTCATGGATACGGAACGTAAGCTGAAGACCGTTGGTTGCAACGATGAGGAGAAGATTCGATATACTACGTATCTGTTGTCGGGACCAGCAGCGTCATGGTGGGAGAATCTTGTAGTAGTACACCCTCCAGATAAGGTGTTCACCTGGGAGGAGTTCAAGAAGAAGTTCCGGGATGCTCATGTTCCGGAGAGCGTGGTGGAGTTGAAGAAGAGGGAGTTTGACGAACTACGTCAGAACACTGCACCCATTATGCAGTATGTGCAGGATTTCAACAGGTTGTCTAGGTATGCACCTGAGGAGGTTGATACGTAGGGAAAGAGAAAGAAGCGGTTCATGAAAGGCATGAATCCATATATGAAGATGCAACTGAGGTTGGCACAGACTGCTGAATTCCAGGAACTGATTGACTCGGCAATCACTTTCGAGGATGATTGCAGGCAAGTCCAGGAGGATAGGAGGAAGAGGGCTCGTATCGAGCCAAGGAAGTACAATCAGTAAACCAACACCTGATCGGAGTTTCAAACCCCGATTTCGACCTACTACTAGTAGTCAATACAACCGAGGAGGTCAGAACCAGAACCCAATCAATCAGATCATCTGCAACAACTGTGGCCTAAGAGGTCATATGCAAAAGGATTGTTAGAAACCCAGAATCATCTGCTATGGTTGTGGGAAGGATGGACACATCAAGCCGGATTGTCCGAATAAGGCGTCTTGGAGCGGACAGAGCTCAACAACAACAACAACAACGTCTTATTTGATACTGGAGCAACCACATCATTTCTTGCATTGGAGTTTGTGGAAAAATTCGGGCTTAGATGTTCTAAGTTAGAAACCCCTATAACTGTTCTATCCGCGGGGGGAACGATCTTAGTAACCCATGTGAAAGAGGCACAAGTCATAACCATATGTGATTGTGTGTATTTCGCGGACCTATTCATCATTCCTATGAAGGACATATCCGTCATCCTAGGGATGGACTGGTTGACAGAGAATGGAGCGGTGATCAACTGTGGAGACAAAACAGTATCACTTCGCAACTCTATTGGAGGCCGAATAGTTTTCCAAGGAGACAAATACAGTGAGTTGGAGATAGGATTGGAACTTAATAGTTTGAAGGAAGTGAGGATTGAAGATATCCCTGTAGTGAATGAGTTTTCAGATGTATTTCCAAAGGAACTACCGGGCATGCCACCCGATAGAGAGATAGAATTCACTATCGACCTGATTCCAGGCACAGCACCAATAGCTCAACCACCATATAAGATGGGACCAAAGGAGTTAGTGGAACTAAAAGCTCAGATAGATGAGCTGGAACAGAAGGGATTCATTCAAGAAAGTGTGTCACCATGGGGTACACCAGTCATTTTTGTGGACAAAAGAGATGGTGGAAAGAGAATGTGTGGAGATTACAGGAATCTTAACAATGTAACTATCAAGAACAAGTATCCTTTACCTAGAATACAAGATCTTTTTATCAAGTTCAAGGAGCGGGAGTCTTCTCAAAGATAGATTTAAGGTCGGGATACCATCAAATCAAGATCAAGAAGGAGGATGTACCAAAAACAGCGTTTGTATCAAGGTATGGACACCATGAATACTTGGTTGTACCATTTGGACTAACAAATGCACCAGCAATTTTCATGAATTTGATGAACATGATATTCATGAAGTACTTGGACAAGTTTGTGATAGTGTTCATAGATGATATTCTAATCTATTCCAAAGATAAAGAAGAACATGCCAAGCATTTGAAGATAGTTCTGATTTTGAGAGAACATCAGCTATATGCAAAGTTCAGCAAATGCAAATTTTGGTTAGATAGTGTTGAATTCCTTGGACATGTCATAACCAAAGAAGGAATAGCGGTGAATCCAAGCAAGGTTCAGTCCGTATTGGAATGGAAGTCACCCAAAAATGCTAAGGAGATACGAGGATTTCTTGGTATGGCAGGTTATTATCGGAGATTCATAGAAGGATTTTCGAAGATTGCAGGACCAATGACCAAGTTACTCAAGAAAAATACTCCATTTGTGTGGAGTGTGAAGCCAGCTTCCAAACACTCAAAGATAAGTTAACCACAGCACCAGTGTTAGCAGTTCCTGAACCTGGAAAGGATTACACGGTGTATTGTGATGCTTCCAAGAATGGACTTGGATGTGTTCTTATGCAAGATCGGAAAGTAATAGCCTATGGATCAAGACAGTTGAAACCACGTGAACACAACTACCCAGTACATGATCTAGAGTTAGCGGCAGTTGTGTATGCGTTAAAGAGTTGGAGACAATTTCTATATGGATCCAAGTGTGAGTTATACACCGATCATAAAAGTTTGAAATATTTCTTCACTCAGAAGGAATTAAACATGAGACAGAAGAGATGGTTAGAGTTGATTAAGGATTATGACCTTACAATCAACTATACACCAGGCAAGGCTAATGTAGTAGCAGATGCCTTAAGCAGGAAGAGTACGGAGAATCAACCTACGGAATGGGAGATTCCAAAGGAACTTCGGAAAGAGCTAGAGGATGCTCAGATTTTGTTTATTCAAGGTGATGTTAAGGGAAGTGTAGCAACTATGAGGATTATGGATGTGATGTATTCAGACTTGAAGTATGAGATTATTCGGAAACAAGCAGATGATTTGTTCATCCAAGAAGAAATCAAAAGGATTGGAGAGGGAAGACCGTCAGAATTCAATCTAGGGGAGTTTGATTCACTATACTTCCAGAAAAGAATATGTGTACCGGATGATCCAGTAGTGAAGTTAATCATATTAAAAGAAGCACATGAAATCCCTTATTCAATACATCCGGGAAGTACTAAGATGTATATGGATTTGAAGGAGATGTTCTGGTGGAACAACAAGAAAAGAGAGATAGCACAATATGTCTCTGAATGCCATACATGTCAGCGAGTAAAGGCAGAACATCAAAGTCCTGCTGGATTACTCAAACCACTAGAGATACCGGAGTGGAAATGGGATGAAATCGGAATGGATTTTGTCACTGGTCTACCAATGACTAGTAAGAGGAAGGATATGATATGGGTAATAGTGGAAAGACTTACCAAGAGTGCTCATTTCATAGCAGTAAATACAAAGGATACTGCGGAGAAGCTTGTGGATACATATGTGAAGGAGATTGTTAGCAAGCATGGAGTACCAAAGAAGATAGTCTCAGATAGAGGTTCCATTTTTACATCAGCGTTTTGGAAACAACTCCAAGAATCTTTGGGAACCAAGTTGGATTTCAGTACGGCATATCATCCACAAACCGGAGGAAAAAATGAAAGAACTAATCAGATACTTGAAGACAAGCTTAGAGCTTGTGCTCAAAACTTTGCAGGCTCATGGGAGGACCATTTACCTTTGGCGGAATTCTCATATAACAATAGTTATCAGAGTAGCATCCAGATGGCACCGTACGAAGCATTGTACGGAAGGAAATGTAGATCACCAATTTGTTGGTTTGAAACCGGAGAGAACAAGGAGTTTACACCGGACTACATCAAGGAGAGACAAGGAGTCATCAAGGTGATCCGGGATAGACTCAAAATAGCTCAAAGTCGTAAAAAGAGTTATGCCGACCAAAGAAGAAGAGCTTGGGAACCGAAAGTAGGAGACATGGTATATTTAAAGGTTAGCCCAATGAAAGGACTCAAGAGGTTCGGAGTGAAAGGAAAGTTAAGTCCTCGATATATAGGACCATTCAAGATACTCAGCCAGAACCGAGGAACAACTTTTGAGTTGGAATTACCGGCGCAACTAAGTCAAGTTCACAATGTATTTCATGTATCACAACTCAGAAAGTGTTTGAAGGCACCGGATGATCCTATCACATATGAAGAAATAGAATTGCAATCTGATCTAACTTATGTAGAAAGACTTGAAAAGATCTTAGAAGTACAATGGAAGAAGTTCAGAAACAGAGCAATCAAATACTGCAAAGTTCAATGGCAACATCATCCTGGGCGAGAAGCAACTTGGGAGACAGAAGAAGAACTCAGGAAGTCCTACCCCGAGATGTTCAGGTATCAATCTTAACTTCGGGACGAAGTTTCTGTTAAGGGGGAGAGGCTGTAATAACATAGGAACAACGAAGGGTAGATTTAGAAATGGGTTGTGCATTTCATCGCAAAACGGGGGATTTTCGCGCTTTATTGCAACTAAACCTAAGAGGGATCGAGGTTCTCTCATTTTGCACTTAGGGTTAGGCAATGTGAGTTAGGGAAATTTCGACATGATCTCTTTTGTATCTTGTTGATTTGGGGAATGAATTTATTTGACAAGTGATAACACATAAACAATAAGCAATAAGCAATATAAATAATGAATTCATAATTCAAACATAACTTATGAATTCAAATGACTTTGAATTTCAAATTGAATATCAAATACAATATTTAATTCAGGATATGAATATTACATAAATCAAAAGCTCATAAACAAAAACTTGAGCTTTATTGATCATCAACACAGAATACATAGTCTTTACAATATTCTTGATACAAGAATTGATGTATAATAATAAACAGAAATGAAAAAGGAAAATTACAAGATTGTCCTAAACTAAAACCTAGACTAAATGCTTGAAGAATATCTTCTGGTCATATTCAACTTCAAAACCTGCAAAACAAAATCACAAGTGCTAGCAAGGATATTAAGTGTTAGAAATTCAGTTTGGACAGAGTGAAAACATCACAGAAATTCAGTTTGGACAGTGAACACTATCTGTTTGCACATGTGCTTGTCCAAAACACAGACAACACAAGATAGGATCAGGCAGACAAAGCGATCAGCCACGGTGGGCTCAAGTTTCAGCATATGAGAGATGGTGCTGGGCAAGCCACAGCAAGGCAATGCAAGAGCTGAGTCACAAAGCAAGCCAAGCCTGTGTGTCATGGCTAGAGTAGAAGTAGGGATCATATAAAAGGAACACAAACCTTAGAACCCTGACAGTCGACCATATAGGATAATTCACCAGGTAAGGGTGAAGCTAGAGCAACACAAAGTTTATCCAGTTCTTGCTCAAGAACAGCACCAACACACACAAACCCTCAGCCATCAGAAATCATGGTGACCTAGGAGATCAACCAGGACTGGAGGTGAAGGGCTGTGCACAAACCACAAGTTTGCAACAACAAAATATTTCATTCTAGGAGCTGGAACAAGGTATACCAAGTTCCTGGAATAGATCCAATGGATCTAATCCATAAATCATGCATAACACAGTCATGGGTTTGAGCAGATGCTCAATAGGGTGAACCATCACTTGGTTTTCACCAAGGATCACTGCTAGTCTAAAAAGCCACCAAAATAGAAACCATCCAGATACAGATCTTGTGCACAGAAGCAAGATCTTATGCACAAATAGCACCAGTAGATGTATTACAATAATTAGCAGCTAGTAAAGACTACACAGAAAATCCTAGGCACATAACCATCAGTAAAACCCTAGATTTCATCACAGGCAAGCATATTGGCATGCATATCTAGTATGATCCCCAAATATGCAAGCAAAGTTGAGTAGCCCACAAGATCCAACCAAACATGTGAGCAACCAATCAGTAGCAAGGCTACTGAGGTCACATCACACTTAGCACCATTTAAAGTAAAGCCAAATACAGAACATCATTATCCAGAGTGGATTCAGATTCATTTGCTTGTTAAATAATCATGAACAGCAAATTCATATACAAGCAAGTAAATTAAATCATCACTGCATAAGCAGTTCATCATGAAGCAATTTATTCAAGCATGAATATGTAACAAATTCATGCTATTCATTGACAGTAGCACACTGTGAGGCAACATAGCACAAGTCACTACATCATAGTGTTATCACCAGAATTTGACCGGATCAGATGTGGGCCGCGATTGAAGATGGACTTGAAGAATATACATGGAAGAAGTACATGAATCGGCCTTCTATACCAAGTTGGGCTAAATTTCCCGTGTATCTGTAACATATTAGATCGCATCTTAGTTTAGAAGTTAGAGTTTTACCCGTGCACGGTTTGGTGCACACCTAAATTAGAAAGTCCCCTGGACTATAAATATGTATCTAGGGTTTATGGAATAAACAACCAACGTTCACCACAACAAATCTCGGCGCATCGCCAACTCCCCCGTCTCGAGGGTTTCTTCCGGGTAAGCACCATGCTGCCTAGATTGCATCTTGCGATCTAGGCGGCGCATTCTCGTCCCCCATGCGTTGCTCGTACTGAAGCCTTTTTGATGGCGAGCAACGTAGTTATCATAGGTGTTTTAGGGTTAGCATTGTTCTTCGTATCATATGCTATCGTAGTGCAACCCTTAGGCATCTGGCCGCCCTTACGCTGTCACGGGTGTAAGGGGCGGCACCCGCTGATCATCGTTTAGTAGATCCGTCCGATTACGGTGCTCCTTGTTCTTCAAGGATTAGTTTAATATCTGCAATAGTTAGGCCTTACAAAGGGTTGGAGGATCCAGCGGCGCGTAGGGTGTCGTTTGCTAGTCCTGGACAGGATGTTCCGAGGATCAACCTCGTGGTGGTTTTAGGCCTTGTCTAGGACCGGCTCACGATCACCGTGCGTGGCCCGGCCAATCGTGAGTAGGATGATCCGATTATGCGGTGAAAACCCTAAATCGTCGTAGATTGCTTTAGCTTTATCTTGATCAAGCGGGACCACCATATATTCATACACCTTGTATGAATCATGGGTGGATCGGCTCTTTGAGCCGATTCACGAAGGATAACGAGAGCCGATCGAGGCTCGTATTTAACGTTTACGTGTATGCCATAGGAAACTAAGCGAGGCATCATCCAACACCTTCCTGACCAGGTATAGGTCAGGTGGCACGCCCACGCAACCGCCATCGGACGTGTGCGCGAAGGCTGCGGGCGTCGCTCGGAGGACCAGCCGCAGCCCTAGGAGATTTCCGGCTCTACGGTGTTGCCCGATCGCTGCCCGCCGGTGGGTTTCCGACCGCAACACATTGGCACGCCCGGTGGGACAATCTTCGACATCCACCGCATGCCATCTACATCGAGGATGGCGGAAGCACTCCGGTCAAGTACGAGGATCGGCGCGAGCTCAAGAGGAACCATGACGAGATCAAGGCGGTCCTCGAAGCCGACCTCATCGGCTCTTTCCACAGAACCCGCTCCCATGGCATCGGTGGAAGGGGTTCTCACTGAGCGCTCGATGGAGTGGACCTGTCCGCCCCGTGGAAGAAGCACCAGTCGCTGCGTCGGAGATCAACTTCATGGTGGCTCATTCGCTGCACCGCCATTCTGAGAGCCTGGTGAACACGTTGGAGCGTGTCGCTCTTCGCGTGATCCAGGAAATCATGAGCCATCAGTACTCTCCATCAGGACCGACTCTGGGGACTTACCAAGGGGAGATGCCACTCCAGTCCCCTCCGCCGCTGCCGTTCGCGTTGGCAGCGCCAGAAGTGCCGAACTCATCGGCATCCGCCGTTAACATGGCGAGGCTCACTCACCCTGGAGGGTGCCAGCCAAGATTCTCGTTCGACATCAACATGATAGGGCTCGGGTACCACCCTGGTGAGGATAGAGACGAGGGCAGCTGCTCTCACAACAAAGACAAGGAGGAAGATGTTCCACGCGATCGGCCCCGACACCTCCGAAAAATCTTGGTTACAATCAAAATGAAGGCCGATTCCAGCGACCGGCCCGCATTATCCGTGCCACACGCTCTCCCTGTGTTGGGTGTCGACCTCGCAGGGGACGGGAAGCTGGGATATGGGTTTACATCGGCTGATGAGCTAGAGGAAGTCGACATCGGTCCTGGGGATAAGCCGCGACCAACTTTTATCAGCAAGAGGTTAGATCCACATCTCAGGGGTCAGATGATAGCTCGCTAAAAGAGTACCCAGGTTGCTTTGCATAGGATTACACGGAGATGGGTTGGATAGGAGCATCATTGAACATCGGCTTCCCCTTAAGAAAGGGTTTCGGCCGTTTCAACAACGAGTACGTCAGATGAAGGCCGAGATTCTGGAGGAGGTCAAGAAAGAGATCGAGAAGATGTTGGCCGTCGGGTTCATCAGGCCATGCAGGTATGTTGAATGGATCTCCTGTATCGTTCCTATGGAGAAGAAGGACGGCCGATGGCGTGTGGCCATAGATTTCCGAGACCTCAACAGAGCCACTCCAAAAGATGAATACCCGATGCCTGTGGCAGAAACATTGATCAATGCAGCTGCTGGCCATAAGGTGTTAAGCTTCATGGATGGCAACGCCGGCTATAACCAAATTTTTCATGGCTCCGGAAGATATACACAAGACCGCATTCAGAGTGCCAGGATCGTGGGCTTGTTTGAATATGTAGTCATGACCTTCGGGTTGAAGAATGCGGTGCAACGTACCAAAGGGCCATGAATTATATATTTCACGATCCGATCGGCAAGTTGGTGGAAATCTACATCGATGACGTGGTAGTCAAGTCTGTCTCCATGGAGGGACACTTAGATGATTTACGGCGCGTCCTAGACCGAACTCGGAAGTTCGGACTGAGAATGAATCCGAACAAGTGTGCCTTTGGTGTGATGGCCAGTCAGTTCCTAGGTTTTCTGGTTCATGAACGGGGAATTGAGATCGGCCTGAAAAGTCAGGAGGCAGTGCGTACCATGCAACCACCCACCACGAAGAAAGAGCTCCAACGCCTTATCGGCAAAATCAACTTCGTCCGACGATTCATCTCTAACCTGTCAGGGCGAATCGAGCCGTTCATGGCGCTGGTGAAGATTAAATCTGATGACGAGTTTCACTGGGGGGCAGAACAGCAGCAGACCTTTGATGAAATTAAGCGGTATCTGACAACACCGCCTGTGCTGGTTCCGCCCCAACAAGACAGGCCGTTCTATATCTACTTGTCAGTAGCCGACACGTCTATCGCTTCAGTAGTAGTGCAACTCTATGAGGGTGTTGAAAGGGTCGTCTTCTACCTCAGCAGAAGGATGTTGGACGCGGAGACACGGTATCCTGAAGTCGAGAAGCTTTGCCTCTGCCTGTTCTTCACATGCACCAAGCTTCATCACATCCTTTTGACGGCAGAGATCATCGTCATCTGCAAGTCGGACGTTTTCAAGCACATGCTGTCGGCCCCTGTTTTGAAAGGCCGGCTTGGTAAGTGGATGTTCGCTTTGACGGAGTTCGATCTTCGGTATCAGCCTGCGAAAGCAGTCAAGGGACAAGCGTTGGCCGATCTTATAGCCGAACGGATTAATACTAATATAGCGGCACTATCTGTACGTGCGTGGGCTATGTTCTTCAATGGATCGGCTTGTGACGATGGTTGTGGCATCGGCATTCTGCTCGTATCGCCCCGGGGGGCAACATATTCTTTCGCCATCAGGCTATCTGCACCTTGCACCAACAACGTCGGCGAGTATGAGCGGTGCGCAGGGGAATGGAGTTGCTTTTAGAAGCCGGGGCAGAAGCGTGGAGCTTTTTGGAGACTCGAAGTTGGTGATCTCTCAACTCACAGACGAATACAAGTGCGAGAGTGAGTCACTTTTCCTATATTGGGTAGAGTGTCGTGAGTTGATGACACATTTTCGGTACATAAATTTCAATTGGATCCCAAGGTCTCAGAATACCGACGCCAATGATCTCGCACAGATGGCATCAGGATACAGGACATGCAGACGGGTCGAGGTTCAGGTGCGGTTCTGGAACGGGATGATTGGAGAACCGATATCTTCAATTATTTGAAGGATTCGGCTCGGCACCAAAAGGATAAGATACAGGCCATGAAATATGTCCTCATAGGAGATGACATGTTCTACAGGACGTTGGAAGGGTTACTACTCAAATGCCTAGGACCAACTGAGTCTAATCGGCTCTTGCATGAGGTACATGAAGGCGCCTGTGGAACTCACCAATCGGCCCATAAGATGAAGTGGTTAATCAGGCGATCAGGGTTTTATTGGCCTACCATGATGGAAGACTGCTTCAACTACTACAAGGGATGCCAAGCGTGTCAGATGTTCGGGAAGATCCAGATGGTACCCGCATCAGCGATGAATCCTATCATCAAACCTTGGCCATTTCGGGGTTGGGGCATGGATATGATTGGCAAGATACACCCTCCGTCAAGCAAGAACCACGAGTGGATTCTAGCCATTACAGATTATTTCACCAAATGGGTGGAGGCCGTTCCCATGAAGAAAGTAAAATCGGAAGATGTTATCCATTTTCTCAAAGAACATGTCATTCATAGGTTCGGGATTCCCCAAACCATCACGACCGATGGAGGTTCGGTCTTTGTCTCTAAAGAATTCAGAAAGTTCTGTGACGACATGGGGATTAAGCTAATCCGATCATCTCCATATTACGCCCAAGCCAACGGGCAAGCCGAAGCATCCAATCAAAGCCTGATCAAGCTGATTAAAAGGAAGATTGAGGAGAACCCCAGGGTATGGCATGAGACGTTGTCAGAAGCTTTGTGGGCCTATCGCATGTCATGCCATGGAGCTATAAAGACTTCGCCGTACCAGCTTGTCTATGGACAGGAGGCTGTATTACCGTGGGAAATTACGGCCGGATCGAGACGTGTCATGTTTCAGAATGACCTGACACCTGAAGAATATGCAACCCTGATGAGTGACATTGTTGAGGATGCAACGGAACTTAGACTTTGGTCGTTAGAGAAGATTAAAGAAAACAAAGCCAGGGTAGCTCGGGCATACAATAAAAAGGTGAGACCAAAGGAGTTTCAGGTTGGCGATCTAGTATGGGAAGCCGTGTTGCCACTAGGAACCAGGGATAAAGCATACGGCAAATGGTCTCCTAATTGGCACGGTCCTTACAAAGTCATCCAGGTTCTGAAGGGCAATGCCTATATGCTTGAACAGTTGGATGGTGTGAAGTTCCCAGTGGCCGTCAACGGCCAACATCTCAAGAAGTATTTCCCAAGCATGTGGGAGGATGGGCAGTAAGATATGGAGGCCGATTTTTAGATCGGCCAGTAAAAAAATCACAACCGATGTACAAACATCGACTTGAGAAAACATGTGGAGACAACAGTATGCTAACAGCCGATGCACGGGCATCGACTTCAGAATAATAAAAGCCGATGCATGCTCATCGACTCTATCGGAACAAGCTCAATTCAGATCATAATATTTGGGATAAGTCTCCTAGTGGTTTGTTGAGAGTTCAATCTGCACGTTTATGATGGTTTGGACGGGGCTAGACCTGCTGGACCGTGCGGATAGGCAACGGTTTTTGCCTTGAATTGCTTTGGTAGTGCAAGCCGATGCTTTGTCATCGGCTCTTTGTACAACGATTTCGTTCGACGATCGGCAAAGTTGACAAGAAAGCAAGACTCACTGGGGAAAGAGCCGATTGCTCGGGGAGGAAAGAGCAAAAGTCGACTACTACTACTACTCCCTAATCTAAGGGTCGTTGCTGCCCTCGTCTTCCTCATCATCGTCATCACTGTTGTTGTCCCACCAGGCACGGAGGCGCTTCGCCGGTGGATAACCTTCGAGGGAGTCATCATCGTCATCCTTCGCCTCTTCCTCGAAATCATCGCTCTCCGCCTCTTCCTCCCCGTCGACGAGGAATTGAAGGGCGACCTCTCCGTCAGTCGAGGATGTCGTGCGCCGCCAACGGGCCCTACTCTGGCGTCGGCTCACGGAATGGGGATGATACATTGGAGAGGTTTGAGGAGGCAGAAGAGGAGGAGGAGGAAGAAGGCATGGCTACGAAGGAATGGGGGTTTTGCCGATGGCTAGTATGGAGCAGGAGGGTGAAGGGGCGAATTGCTCGACACGGATAAATAATGGGTATTGAAGAGAGTTAATGCTGACGGCTTCCGAGGGAATGGTGCCAAGGAATTGTCGAATCGTGTATAGAAGGCAAGGCATCATGATGAAGGATACTGCGGCGGTTCTGCTCTGCCACAACATGACCCGACGAAGGAAAAGCATAATGATTTTGGAAATGTCATTTCCAAAACCAGGGGAGCATGTGTTATCACCGAATTTGACCGGATCGGATGTGGGCCGCGATTGAAGATGGACTTGAAAGAATATACATGGAAGAAGTACATGAATCGGCCTTCTATACCAAGTTGGGCTAAATTTCACGTGTATCTGTAACATATTAGATCGCATCTTAGTTTAGAAGTTAGAGTTTTACCCGTGCACGGTTTGGTGCACGCCTAAATTAGAAAGTCCCCTGGACTATAAATATGTATCTAGGGTTTATGGAATAAACAACCAACGTTCACCACAACCAATCTCGGCGCATCGCCAACTCCCCGTCTCGAGGGTTTCTTAGGGTAAGCACCATGCTGCCTAGATCGCATCTTGCGATCTGGGCAGCCTGTTACTCGTCCCCATCGTTGCTCGTGCTGAAGCCTTTTTGATGGCGAGCAACGTAGTTATCATAGGTGTTTTAGGGTTAGCATTGTTCTTCGTATCATATGCTATCGTCGTGCAACCCTTAGGCATCTAGCCGCCCTTACCCCTATCACGGGTGGACGGCGCCCCGCTTGATCATCGTTTAGTAGATCCGGTCCGTTACGATTGCTCCTTGTTCTTCAAGGATTAGTATAATATCGCAATAGTTAGGCCTTACAAGGTTGGAAGATCCAGCGGCACGTAGGGTGTCGTTTGCTAGTCCTAGACAGGATGTTCCGGGGATCAACCTCGTGTTGGTTTTTAGGCCTTGTCTAGGACGGCTCACGATCACCGTGCGTGGCCGCGGAGCCCAATCGTGAGTAGGATGATCCGATTATGCGGTGAAAACCTAAATCGTCGTAGATCGCTTTAGCTTTATCTTGATCAAGCAGGACCACCATATATTCGTACACCTTGTATGAATCATGGGTGGATCGGCTCTTTGAGCCGATTCACGGGATAACTGAGAGCCGATCGAGGCTCGTATTTAACGTTTACGTGTATGCCATGCGAAACTAAGCGAGCATCATCCAACACCTTCTGACCAGGTATAGGTCAGGTGGCATGCATCAGCATCGGACGTGTGCGCAGAAGGCTTTGCGGGCCGTCGCTCGGAGGGACCGGGCCAGCCGCCCCTGGGAGATTCCGGCTCTACGGTGTTGCCGATCATTGCCCGCCGGTGGGTTTCGACCGCAACACATAGCCTTTGGATCAAGTCCGGTGAGCTAGGATACATAAGCACATGAATCAGTAAGCATAGTGATGCTTGAGCATCGCATCAACAAAGGAAATGATTCACTTAGCCACAAAATTAATCAGCAAGCAATCACTGACATTTAATTGATCAAATGGATCAATTGAATCAAGTCAAGCCACACAGATAAATTAGCCAACAAGCAATGGTTGATCAATGGATCATTGGCTTACCACAGGAAGCACAGAAACACCTCACGGGCACCCTTTGGCATTCACAAGTGTCACTGATGCACAATAGTACACCTAGACAAGCAAGTATAGATTGCCAGTAAGCATAGCAAGCTCATAAGCATGAACAGCATGGCATAGCAAGCTTATAAGCAAGTACATCATAGCATAGCAAGATCAAAGCATGATAGGAGCAATAGATAATCAACACATGGCATGTACAGCAGGCAAGGCAACACTGGCCAGTACCGACGGTGACTTGGCCATAGCTTGCAGGAAATGGAAGCACAGGTAGCTTAGGCAGCAATTGCAAAGCTCTGTGTGATCACAGGATCACCAGAGAGCAGAAGAACAGGAGGAAGAAGAAGCACAGTAGCTTGGGAAGCGCACAGTCATGGAGAAGAGAGGGAGAAGGAGTAGGCCACTTACATGCGCCTGGTGGCAGAGGCTATGGCATGGCGAGGCAGTGCTCGCGCGTCCATACGCTGCAAACCACGGTAGCGCCGGCATTACGCCGGCGAGCACGAACACCACACAGCACGGCACGGAGGCACGGCGCGAGTACGCAAGCAGCACCTCACCAGGTCGAGTCTCAAGGCGGCGATGGCGTGTGCTCGGACGTTCGTTGGGAACCCCAAAGAGGAAGGTATGATGCGCACGTGAAGGTTTTCCCTCAGAAAGAAACCAAGGTTTATCGAACCGGGGAGGAGCCAAGAAGCACGTTGAAGGTTGATGACGGCGGGATGTAGTGCGGCGCAACACGAGTTCAGGCGCCAACGTGGAACCTGCACAACACAACCAAAGTACTTTGCCCCAACGAAACAGTGAGGTTGTCAATCACCGGCTTGCTGTAATAAGGATTAGATGTATAGTGTGGATGATGATTGTTTGCGAAAACAGTAGAACAAGTATTACAAGTAGATTGTATTTCATATGTAAAGAATGGACCGGGGTCCACAGTTCACTAGAGGTGTCTCTCCCATAAGATAGCATGTTGGGTGAACAAATTACAGTCGGGAAATTGACAAATAGAAAGGGCATACCAATGCACATACATGACATGATGAATATTGTGAGATTTAATTGGGCATTACGACAAAGTACATAGACCGCTATCCAGCATGCATCTATGCCTAAAAAGTCCACCTTCAGGTTATCATCCGAACCCCTTCCAGTATTAAGTTGCAAAACAACACACAATTGCATTAAGTATGGTGTGTAATGTAATCAATGACTACATCCTCGGACATAGCATCAATGTTTTATCCCTAGTGGCAAGACATCCATAACCTTAGAGGTTTCTGTCACTCCCAGTTACGGAGACATGAACCCACTATCGAGCATAAATACTCCCTCTTGGAGTTAAGAGCAAAACTTGGCTAGAGCCTCTACTAATAACGGAGAGCATGCAAGATCATAAACAACACATAGGTAATAGATTGATAATCAACATAACATAGTATTCTCTATCCATCGGATCCCGACAAACACAACATATATAATTACGGATAGATGATCTTGATCATGTTGGGCAGCTCACAAGATCCGACAATGAAGCACATGAGGAGAAGACAACCATCTAGCTACTGCTATGGACCCATAGTCCGGGGGTGAACTACTCACTCATCACTCGAGGAGCGACCATGGCGGTAGAGTCCTCGGAGATGAATCCCCTCTCAGGCACGGTGCGGGAGGATCTCCCGAATCCCCCGAGATAGGATTGGCGGCGGCGTCTCTGTAGGTTTTCCGTATCGTGGCTCTCGCTCTGGGGTTTCGCGACGAAGGCTATTTGTAGGCGGAAGGGCAGGTAAAGGGCGTCGCGAGGGCCCACCACGGGACCCGGCGCGGCGGGGCACAGGCCGCGCCGCCGGGTGTGTCGCCACCTCGTGGCCCCACTTCGACTCTCCCTCGGTCTTCTGGAAGCTTTATGGCAAAGTAGGACCCTGGCATTGATTTCGTCCAATTCCGAGAATATTTCCTTTGTAGGATTTCTGAAACCAAAAACAGCAGAAAACAGCAACTGGCTCTTCGGCATCTCGTTAATAGGTTAGTGCCGAAAAATGCATAAATACGACATATAATGTGGCATGGAACATAAGAAATTATCGATACGTCGGAGACGTATCAGCATCCCCAAGCTTAGTTCCTGCTCGTCCGGAGCAGGTAAACGATAACAAAGATAATTTCTGGAGTGACATGCCATCATAACCTTGATCATACTATTGTAAACATATGTAATGAATGCAGCGATCAAAACAATGGTAATGACATGAGTAAACAACTGAATCATAAAGACTTTTCATGAATAGCACTTAAAGACAAGCATCAATAAGTCTTGCATAAGAGTTAACTCATAAAGCAATAAATCAAAGTAAAGGTATTGAAGCAACACAAAGGAAGATTAAGTTTGAGCGGTTGCTTTCAACTTGTAACATGTGTATCTCATGGATAATTGTCAACATAGAGTAATATAATAAGTGCAATATGCAAGTATGTAGGAATCAATGCATAGTTCACACAAGTGTTTGCTTCTTGAGGTGGAGAGAAATAGGTGAACTGACTCAACATAAAAGTAAAAGAAAGGTCCTTCGCAGAGGAAAAGCATCGATTGTTGTATTTGTGCTAGAGCTTTTATTTTGAAAACAAGAAACAATTTTGTCAACGGTAGTAATAAAGCATATGTATCATGTAAATTATATCTCACAAGTTGCAAGCCTCGTGCATAGTATACTAATAGTGCCCGCACCTTGTCCTAATTAGCTTGGACTACCGGATCATCGCAATACACATGTTTTAACCAAGTGTCACAAAGGGGTACCTCCATGCCGCCTGTACAAAGGTCTAAGGAGAAAGCTCACATTTTGGATTTCTCGCTTTTGATTATTCTCAACTTAGACATCCATACGGGACAACATGGACAACCAGATAATGGACTCCTCTTTAATGCATAAGCATGTAGCAACAATTAGTGTTCTCATATGAGATTGAGGATATATGTCCAAAACTGAAACTTCCACCATGATTCATGGCTTTAGTTAGCGGCCCAATGTTCTTCTCTAACAATATGCATGCTCTAACCATTAAAGTGGTAGATCTCTCTTACTTCGGACAAGACGGACATGCATAGCAACTCACATGATATCCAACAAAGAGTAGTTGATGGCGTCCCTATAAACATGGTTATCGCACAACAAGCAACTTAATAAGAGATAAAATGCATAAGTACATATTCAATACCACAATAGTTTTTAAGCTATTTTTCCCATGAGCTATATATTGCAAAGGTAAAGAATGGGAATTTTAAAGGTAGCACTCAAGCAATTTACTTTGGAATGGCGGAGAAATACCATGTAGTAGGTAGGTATGGTGGACACAAATGGCATAGTGGTTGGCTCAAGGATTTGGATGCATGAGAAGTATTCCCTCTCGATACAAAGGTTTAGGCTAGCAAGGTTATTTGAAACAAACACAAGGATGAACCGGTGCAGCAAAACTCACATAAAAGACATATTGTAAACATTATAAGACTCTACAGCGTCTTCCTTGTTGTTCAAAACTCAATACTAGAAATTATCTAGACTTTAGAGAGACCAAATATGCAAACCAAATTTAGCAAGCTCTAGGTGTTTCTTCATTAATGGGTGCAAAGTATATGATACAAGAGCTTAAACATGAGCACAACAATTGCCAAGTATCAAATTATTCAAGACATTTTAGAATTACTACACGTAGCATTTCCCGATTCCAACCATATAACAATTTAACGAAGAAGATTCAACCTTCGCCATGAATACTATGAGTAAAGCCTAAGGACATATTTGTCCATATGCAGGGCGTGTCTCTCTCCCACACAATGAATGCTAGGATCCATTTTATTCAAACAAAACAAAAACAAAAACAAACCAGCGCTCCAAGCAAAGTACATAAGATGTGACGGAATAAAAATAGTTTCAGGGGGGATGATAATATTGTCGATGAAGAAGGGATGCCTTCAAGCTTAGACGCTTGAGTCTTCTTAGAATATGCAGGGGTGAACCAGGGCATCCCAAGCTTAGAGCTTTCACTCTCCTTGATCATATTGCATCATTCTCCTCTCTTGATCCTTGAAAACTTCCTCCACACCAAACTCGAAACAACTCATTAGAGGTTAGTGCACAATAAAAATTAACATGTTCAGAGGTGACACAATCATTCTTAACACTTCTGGACATTTCATAAAACTACTGGACATTAATGGAACAAAGAAATTCATCCATCATAGCAAAAGAGGCAATGCGAAATAAAAGGCAGAATCTGTCAAAACAGAACAGTCCGTAAAGATGGATTTTATTGAGGCACCAGACTTGCTCAAATGAAAATTCCCAAATTGAATGAAAGTTGCGTACATATCTGGGGATCACGCACGTAAATTGGCATATTTTTCTGAGCTACCTACAGAGAGGCAGGTCGAAATTCGTGACAGCAAAGAAATCTGTTACTGCATAGTAATCCAAATCTAGTATGAACCTTACTATCAAAGACTTTACTTGGCACAACAAAGCACAAAACTAAGATAAGGAGAGGTTGCTACAGTAGTAAACAACTTCCAAGACTCAAATATAAAACAAAAATACTGTAGTAAAAACATGGGTTGTCTCCCATTAGCGCTTTTCTTTAACGCCTTTCAGCTAGGCGCAGAAAGTGTATATCAAGTGTTATCAAGAGGTAGAGCATCGACATTACCTTGGGATTTACCCTTACCTTTCTTGTTCTTTTTCTTACTCTTTGGTTTAGGGAATATATGTCTACCCCCGGGTGTAGAGGTGAATTTTAGGGTGCCTTCTCCCATATCTATGATTGCTCCCAATAGTTTCAGCGAGGATCTTCCAAGTGTGATTCGTCCTGTTCCGCACATTCAATAACAAGATAATCAATGGATATTGTTCTCCCAAGAATGGTTGTATGCACACCCGCAGATATTCCTTTAGGGATTATAACAGAGTTATCAATAAGAGTTATTCCTTCTCCCCTTCAACAAATCCCCAAAGTTTCAAAGATTTATGAATACTCTTAGGCATTAGGCAAAATTCAGTCATAATATCACAATTAGCATGAAGAGTTTGGTCACCTATAACAATTTTAATGGTAGGATCCCATAATGAAGGTTCGAGTTCACTAAAACTTGATCAAGACGGTTACGAACATATCCATAATTTTCATTCAAGCGAGATGCACTTGTCTCAAGAGTGTTTAATCTATTATAAATGCTAATAAGGGCTGAATCAAAGTTATTAGCTGAATTATATGATGCAACCAACTTCTTTATGGCATTAAAAGCTTGATCCCCCGTTGCAATGAAGAAATCTCCTCCCACTATAGCATCCAAGGCATATCTATAGCGAATCATAAGACCAAAATAAAAAACTAAGGAGCAAACTTAGAGTCATTTGAGGTTCATTTTACGATAAGAAGAAAATTCTGGACCAAGCATCTTTAAAACTCTCCTCATCCTTGTTTAAAAGTGAAGACTAATTCCTCCAGAAGTAACAAGTGCAGAACTAGACATGGTAACAAAAGTAAAATGCAAGTAACTAATTTTTTTGTGTTTTGATATAGGGAACAAGACAATAAATAAAGTAAAGCTAGCAACTAATTTTTTTGTGTTTTGATATAAGTGCAGCAAACAAAGTAGTAAATAAAGTAAAGCAAGACAAAAACAAAGTAAAGAGATTGGATTGTGGAGACTCCTTGCGGCGTGTCTTGATCTCCCGGCAACGGGGTGCCAGAAAAAGAGCTTGATGGCTTAACTCACACGTTCATGGGGAACCCCAAGAGGAAGGTATGATGCGCACGCGAAAGTTTTCCCTCGAGAAAGAAACCAAGGTTTATCAACCAGGAGGAGCCAAGAAACACGTTGAAGGTTGATGGCGGCGGGATGTAGTGCGGCGCAACACCACCAGAGGCGAAACGTGGAATTTGCACAACACAACCAAAGTACTTTGCTCCAACGAAAGCGCGAGGTTGTCAATCTCACCGACATGCAGTAAGGATTATATATAGTGTGGATGATGATTGTTTTTGAAAACAGTAGAACAAGTATTGCGGTAGATTGTATTTCAGATGTAAAGAATGGACCGTCCACAGTTCACTAAGAGGTGTCTACCACAAGATAGCATGTTGGGTGAACAAATTACGGTCGGGCAATTGACAAATAGAAAGGGCATAACAATGCACATACATGACATGATGAATATTGTGAGATTTAATTGGGCATTACGACAAAGTACATAGACCGCTATCCGTGCATCTATGCCTAAAAAGTCCACCTTCGGTTATCATCCGAACCCCTTCCAGTATTAAGTTGCAAAACAACAGACAATTGCATTAAGTATGGTGCGTAATGTAATCAATAACTACATCCTCGGACATAGCATCAATGTTTTATCCCTAGTGGCAGCCATCCATAACCTTAGAGGTTCTCATCACTCCCAGTTCACGGAGACATGAACCACTATCGAGCATAAATACTCCTCTTGGAGTTAAAGTAACTTGAGTTTCTACAATATGAGAGCATGCAAGATCATAAACAACACATAGGTAATAGATTGATAATCAACATAACATAGTACTCTCTATCCATCGGATCCACAAACACAACATATAGAATTACAGATAGATGATCTTGATCATGTTAGGCAGCTCACAAGATCCGACAATGAAGCACATGAGGAGAAGACAACCATAACTACTGCTATGGACCCATAGTCCGGGGTGAACTACTCACTCATCACTCCGGAGCGACCATGGCGGTGAAGAGTCCTCGGGAGATGAATCCCCCTCCGGCGGTGCGGGGCGATCTCCTGAATCCCCCGAGATGGGATTGGCGGTGGCGGCGTCTGTCGTGGGTTTTCCGTATCGTGGCTCGGTGCTGGGGTTTGCGGCAGCTATTTGTAGGCGGAAGGGCAGGTAAGGGCGTCGCGAGGGGCCCACACGACTGGGCGGCGCGGCCGGGCCTGGGCGGCGCCGCCAGTGTGTCGCCACCTCGTGGCCTTGACTCTCCTCGGTCTTGGAAGCTTCGTGGCAAAATAGGACCCTGGGCGTTGATTTCGTCCAATTCCGAGAATATTTCCTTTGTACGATTTCTGAAACCAAAAACAGCAGAAAAGCAATGACGCTCTTCGGCATCTCGTTAATAGGTTAGTGCCGGAAAATGCATAAATACGACATATAATGTGTATAAAACATGTAGATATCATCAATAATGTGGCATGGAACATAAGAAATTATCGATACGTCGGAGACATATCAGGCGCGCACGTCGACGGTGAGGACGAGATTTCGCCGGAGACCACCAAATCGCCCAAGGCGATTCTCCAGTGGATCCAGAGAGGAGGCGATTCGCCGGGAGAGGAAGAAATCGTAGAAACCACGCAGACAGATCGATAGATCGTCTCGCGGCGGCCAAGATCCGGTAGGTGGCTAAGGCAGGAGAGCGCGGAGATGGCCGGAGCACGGCGGTGGCCATGGCGGCGCCGCCGCGCGGGCGTCGCCCGAGGCTCGGGTTGAGCAGGTGAGACGAGGCACGAATCGTTATGCCCGTATGGACATCCCGATGGGGTGTGTTAGTGGCCAGTGAGCAGCTTGGTTAGTTATCTTGGTCATTTACAATTTAGAAAAGCCCAGAATCTTCACCAGTTTTTATTAAATAAAATACAACTCTAAAAATCCATTAAAAATGTGCATTAGTGAATGAAAAATTATTCTTACATTGAATAAAAATATGAAATAGAATTTAAAAACAAATTCAAATTTATGTGAGGAATTTAAAATAATAACTTGGAATTCCAAACTATTATTCCCTTGTATTTAAAAATCAAGGAAAAATCTCAAATAAGTTCAAATACTTATTTTCAAACATTTCAAAATGAAATTCTATTATTTAGTCATTTCTATTGAGAAGGTATTTTTCAAAGAAAGTACCCTATTTATTCCAAAATATAGAGGTAACTCTATTATTTCAAATTTTTTGGAATAAATAATGAATCACCAAGTAAAGTAGTTTTACTTTGAATTATTTTACTTTATGAGAATTAAAGTGGTTTACACATTAAAGCATTTGCAAGTTACTGCCAAAGGCATAAATCTTAAACTCAACCCTAAATTGCTATAACTCAGCGGGGTAAAGGGATTCAACATAAAATAATACATCCATGATTGCATTATTTGGATTTTATAACATTGTCCTTACACAATGATGCTTCTTACAGAACCCGAGGTCCAGGTTCCATCAACTGCATTGAACTGCACTATCTCGTAGTCCACAGGCAAGTTCACCCTTGCTCACCAACTTGAGTATTTTCTATTACTTTAATGCAAAGCTATATACTTATCATTCTTGCATCGCAAATAAAATGTTACTTTCCAACTATGAATATGACTATGTGGCTGGTAATGGAACCATGGTATGTGTTGATATGGTGGAGGTTCCATTGCATGGGTTATTAACCTAGGATTAACCACCAATGTCGTCCAGTGATTCTAGCGCCGTACATACCGCGTTAACCATGAGATCTATAATGGCTCTAGTGAAGCCAGCCGTATCTTTTCCCTTCTGCACGCCAACGGACTGGTAGAGCTGCGGGGTGTTGGAGACACTACCGTAGGTTGTGATAGCCTTTTAAATCCCCATCCATTAGTGATGTTAGCTCTACGGTCTATGATGGATTGTCAGGAGTGCACCGTGAGTAAAGCCGTATATCCGGAAGAGAGTCTCCAGGGGTGTAGGGTCGGACAAAGGGTGGGTTTGCGGTCGCGGAGAAGGCGGTGTGGGCTTGGATCTTTATACCTGGCCTCACACCAAAGGAAGTGTGAACGGGGCAAGTCCTGCGGATGGCAAAAAGGTGGGATCTCTTGTGGAAAAGCCCTTGCACCTCTGCGAGTGTATCAAATTGTGGGCATCACTCCTTGTTGGGAAGGAGCTGCGACAACACGAAAGGAACTCCATGATTCTGGTCAACCTGTGAGGCGACGGGCATAGTTTTCATAATAAAAGCAACCTTTTGAAGAAATGATTTCAAAACATGCATTGACTGCGATTTCCTGATCAATGGTCGTAGCTAGTGCATCAAACACCTTTTACTCTTTTAGAACTTTGCTGGTACCTCTGTACTCACTTTCTTTCGACGCCCTTGCTAGACTGTGATCGGAAGTGGAGGCCATCAACGATGAAGCACCGGAAGGAAGCTACGAGCTGGTCTACAAGGACCGATCTACTGGCGGAGTTGAAGGAGTAGACTATAGGATAGTCTACGGACCGATGACACGGAGGTGGAAGAGTAGAGATAAACCCTAGCATCATAGAGCCGAGCAACGTAGAACTTACCTAAATAACTTGTTGAGCTCTCTTTTATATATGGTTATAAGTTGTAATCGTACTTAAGTAATATCTTAGGGTGTTCTCATAGGACCTGTGAGAATACCAATTTGTTAAGACAATGTTTGTAATAATATATGGAGTGTTATGACCTGCAATGTTTCTGTTGTACCACTCTGAGGGATATGGCAATTTATGAAGAAGTCCCTTCACAAAGATCATATCAACGACTTGTATACTACAAAATGCAGTGGTATGCTGGGTCACCGCACCAAGCTAGGCTGGTCCGAACCGTGGGTTGACCTAGCAGATGGGCCCAGGGGTATTTCTATCTTTTCACAAATTCAATTAAACCTTCCACTTTAAAAAATCCAAATGAATTATGAACAACTCCAAAAATTCAAGAAAATTGGAATATTACATTAAAAATATTCCTTAACCTAAATAAAATAAGAAATGAAAGAAACAATATAATTTCAAATTTTGGAAATTTTGAAAGTAAATTCCAAAATTGGAATTTAGGATTCGAATTTTTCCTTTGATATAAAAATCAAGGAAAATTGCAAATGATTTTAAATATTTGTTAATCAAAATATTTTCAAAAGAAAATTCTATTATTCCAAATATTTTATTTTGAAGCAACTGTTTTCCAAAGGAAAATTCTAATATTCCAAATCCTTTCTTTTCAGATAAATATTTTTATAAAGGAAAATTCTATCGTTTCAAGTCCTTTCATTTGAAGTAAATATTTTCCAAAGGAAAATTCTATTATTAGTAAATCTTTTCCTTTTTAAGGAAAACCATATCAAAATAACATTAAGAGATTATAAATTACTGCTTAAGGCGTAAATAATCAAATAAAGATTTAATCGCACAAATCTTAAAAAGTACTTCGGGGAAAGGGATTCAACCAAACATAAATCACTCATGCATATATCATTTGGATTTTATGACATTCTCCTAATCGGAAATGATGCTTCTTTTCAGAACCTGAGGTCTAGGTTCCATCCAAACCTTCGAACTGCATTATCTCGAAGTCTTCAGGCAAGTTCACTCTTGCTCATGTCATATTGATCATTTTATATCAATTTACTCGCAAATCAATTTACTTATCACTCATGTATTGAAAATAAAATGTTACTTTTCCAATTATGAATATGAGTATGTGGTGGGCGATGGAACCATGGTATGCGTTGATGGTGGAGGTTCCATTGCATGGGTTCTACTCATCTAGGACTAATCACCAATGTCGTCTAGTGATTCTAGCGCCTTACATATCGTGTTAGCCATGAGATCTATAATGGCTCTGGGGAAGTCAGTTGTATCTTTTTCCTCTCGCATATCAACGGGTCAGTAATAAGGGTTGCCTGGATCGGTCTATCTATTTGGTAAAGGTGAGGACTTTGGTCCAGAACAGTCTACTAATAGATATAGGAGAGGGCAGACCTTTTAAAGGCCTATGAGGGATTGTAAGGCTTGCCTGGGTTGGTCTATCTATAGTGTACAGGACAGGGCATGTAAATTGTTCGGAACGGTCTTCCTTAATGGTAAAGGGGAGAACAAATACCTGGGTCGGTCTACCTATAGATATAGGACATGAAAGACTTACAAAAGGGTGGGTATGCGTGGTCGCAGAGAAGGCAGTGATTGGCTTTGTTCTTATACCGGGCCTCACACCAAGGAAGTGTGGACGAGAAAGTACGCACGTTGGCAACAAGGATAATTTCTCTTATGGGAAAAGTAACGCACATCTGCAGATTTTATCAAATTGTGGCTTGTCACTCCCAGTTTCGGGAAGGGAACTACGAACGCGGCAGGAAAGGAACTCTGTGAAGTTCTGGTCCACCTGTGAAGACTGGCGGACATAGTTTTCAGAATAAAATAAATCTTTTTAAGAAATGTTTGCGAAACAAGCATTGACCTCAGATTTTCTGGTCAATGGTCGTAGCTAGTGCATCAAACACCTTTTTCTCTTTTGAACTTGCTAAGTACCTCTGTACTCACTTTCGGACCTTAGCTGTGATCATGAAGAGGAGGCCTGCACCGAAGCACCAGAAGGGGACTATGAGAGGGCAGACTTGTTAAAGACCTATGAGGGATTGTAAGGGTTGTCTGGGTTGGTCTATCTATAGTGTACAGGACACGGCATGTAAATTGTTCGGAATGGTCTACCTTAATGGTAAAGGAGAGAACAAATGTCTGGGTCAGTCTACCTATAGATACAGGACATGACAGACTTACAAAAGGGTGGGTATGCAGGGTCGCGGAGAAGGCAGTGATTAGCTTGGTTCTTATACTAGGCCTCACACCAAGGAAGTGTGGATGGGAAAGTACGCCCAGTTGGCAATAATGATAAGTTCTCTTATGGGAAAAGTAACGCACCTCTGCGAGTGTGTATCTTGTTCCGGGAAGGAACTACGAACGCTAGGAAAGGAACTCCGTGAAGTTCTGGTCAACCTGTGAAGACTGGCGGGCATAGTTTTCAGAATAAAATAAACCTTTTTAAGAAATATTTGCGAAACATGCATAGACCTGAGATTTTCTGATCAATGGTCGTAGGTAGTGCATCAAACACTTTTTCTCTTTTGAACTTGCTGAGTGCCTCTGTACCTACTTTCTTTCGACACCCTTGATAGACTGTGATCATGAAGAGGAGGCCTGCACCGGAGCACCAGAAGGGGACTATGAGTTGGTAAGAGCCAGACCTTACAGTAGGAGTTGAAGGCGTAGACTATGGGATAGTCTATGGAGCCGATGACACAAAGGCGGAAGAGTAGAGTCTTACCTTAGACATCTCGGAGCCGAGCAGCGTAGTAACTTACCTAAATAAGTTGCTGAGCTCGTCATGTCTACTTAGTTTAAGTTGTAACTTACCTAAATAAGTTGTACTCGCGGACCTATGAGAATATCAACTTTTTTAAGACCATGCTTGTTATATAATCTGGAGTGTTATGACCTGCAATATTTCTGTTGTACCAGTCTGAGGGATGTGATATTTGTGAAGAAACCCCTTCATGAATGCCATATCAAGTACTTGTATACTACAACATGCAGTGGTATGCTAACTCACCGCAAGATAGGCCTTGGCCAAGGTTTCACCTGCAGTTGTATAATAGAAAAATGGGATACAAAGGTGTGCAAACTATTGTGGGGCGATGCATCATAATAACACCATAACCTTTACCAAAATTTTGCCCTTGATTTACTTCTTAAAGTGTTATTTTCTGCACAAAATCTAAGGGTGTAAACGGATCGGATCGGATCGGATTTTACTCTTACCATATCATTTACAACTTTTTTCTCGCATTCGAATCAGCGCGGATATTGTCCCGTTGTGGATTCGAATCGGAAACAAGAGGACTCCAACCTAAAAAATAAAATTCTAATAAATACTCTCATAGGAAGATAGTTATAGTTCTAGCAAAACTTGAGAAGGGGTTTAAAGGCTAAGCCTTGTAGGATTCAATCTGCGCGAAAGTAGAGACATAATTTTGGCTAAACCCAAGCATTAACAATATGACATGAATATAAACTAAGTAGTTGAACTATGAGTCTGCCGGTTGTAGACAATTAGAGCTAGACTTGCTTGCTAAATGATCTTGGTAACTCAATAGTTACTAACTCTGTAAAATTGGCCATAGATTTTGACTTGGATAATCCTAATTATTTTATAGACAATTCATATCCGCATTCTATTTGCTATACCATGTCCTATACCGTATTCGGGGCATCAATCCGAAATCGGATGTCCTTATCCGTTGGATATGATAAAATTGGACATGGATATCTTAACATGGATTCAGAGCTGAATTTGGTACAAAAATTATCCTATCCGCTTACACCCCTAACAAAATTAAATAACAAGGAGATTGCACATCTATGCAATGATTAGTGATTAGTGATAGGCTTAAGAGAGATATTTTCATTATGAAGGTGAAAGATATTCGGTTTAAATGGAAATAAAGGTGAGTGTTTTTTCCACCCATCACTAGCGTAGAGGTGAAGTGCTACAAAAGCATGCCGGTGTTGCTGCTAGGTTAGGATGACATGTTGCTGCCAATGATGAGGGTTGATGCTACGAAAGCAGCTGGTATTGCTACCATCGGTGGGTGGGGTGTTAGCATAGGTCAGCGGCGGTGCTACCATCGGTCGACTCCGGTGCTACAAGGACCAAGCAATGGTGCTAACAACGGAGTGACGATGCTGGCAGCGGTGATGTCGACGAGGTGTTCGGCGCGGTATTGCCAGACTTTTTAAATGTCTGACGGGCCTTTTCTTTTCTTTTGCTAGGGTCGAAAGTTTTTTTTACAGCAACAGGAATCTCACATCCCCTGATCCGTTGATCAGCTCAACAAAACCCTGGCAGAAGCAGGTTCAAACGACTTTACAAACCACGCACGAGCATGCATGTCTTTGCTAGAGAGGAAACAGAAAAAGCAGCAGTAACCATGGATCAACTGCAGCTACAAACAAGGACTATGCAAAAACAAATGTGGGTATATAATTTATTTTTTGAAGAAGCAATTGCGGGATTGGATGGGCCTGTGACAGCGTTAGCCTCTCATTAAGGATATAATAAACCAATGTAGGAGTAGTGACATTGAAAGGAGGAGGACGATACAAGAGGTAGGCGAGACAGCGGACAAGTCTACGGAATGACAGCGTACATGGAGCCAGTATAAAACGGGGAGCAGCAGAATACGGAGTAGTTAAGACCCAATGGACGTGCAGTTGTGCGCACAACAACAAGTACGGCCGCATGCGTTCTGGAAAACATGGAGTAAAACGTTTGGTACGACCACATGGCGGGGTGCTTTGCTGTTCGCAAGCCTTAAGTCTAGGCAGGCCGTAGCAACTAGCTCTAGGCACTCCTCCGTGCAAGTGCAAGCCAGCAACCGCCCGGTGGATACAGCAAAAAAATTACGAAGCTCGCCTCCGGATACCACCGAACTACCAACAAGATGATCCAAATCTAATTATGGCTTTATTTAAGTTGAATCTTCCGGACCAGGCATTTTCTTCATAAATTAAGGCCGTCCTCGAGTACAAGAACTTTTTGTTGTTTGTTCATGTTAGAGTATATATCTGTATATTGTAGTTTCCCCATATGTTAGGGGGCTTCCTGCATATTTGCACCTGTACATGTACTATATATTGTTGATAATACAACAAGCATATTGACCTAACATGGTATCAGAGCAAAAATTGGTCCTCCTCCTCTTCTAGTCCGTACGGCCGTACTTGCAGCTTGTTCCGGCCGTCTCGGTGTATCTCTGGCCATCGCCGGCTGCTCCCCGGCCGCCCGTCGCGTGGGCGTCCTCGTCCCTGGCCAAATCGGCCCGATCGGCGCCGCCCTGTCTCCCCGTTGGCCTCAGGGGTGCTCCATCCGTCCTCGTCACTGATCGGCCGTCGGCCTCCTGCTCTCCGTACCGTCGCGCCGCTGCCTCTGCGATCGGTGGCTCTCCCCGATCAGTGGTCATTGCTCTCTTGGCTGGCTGCTAGCTGCGTGCTGATCGGCGCGCCGGCCGTCCCTAGCTGGCTGCGCGCCGTCCGTCCCTGGCTGGCTGCGTGCTGCGTGCTGTTAGATCTCGCGTGGTACAGTTGACTTCCAGCTATTAAAAAAAAAAAAAGAGAAAAAAAATCAAAAAAAAGCAAAAAAAAAAAAAAAATCGTCGTCTGTTGTTACCCGATGTCTTCTTCCGCTGATCCCGTCTTATCTCTGGGCCCACCTTCGGTTCTTGGTATTTGTCCGCCGCCTCCGTGCATGGCGCTAGCTATTCTTCGTCGTCGTTCTGCGCTCTTCACGCGGCTCGCATGCCCACCGACTCCGTTCGTCGGCTCGCTTGCTATACCGACTTTGCGGCTTCTTCGCTCGCCGTCGCACCGATTTTGTCTCCTCGGCTGCCGTCTACATCGACTTTTGCGGCCTCTTCACGCGGCTGCGCGCCACCGACTTCGTCTATGTCGGGCTGCCGCTCTACATCGACACTGCGGCCTCTTCCGCGGCTGCGGCCGCGCTCGCCGACCGTCTATGTCGGCCTGCTCTACATCGACTTTCGCGGCCTCTTCACGCGGCTCTACCCGCGCTTCGCCGACTTCGTCTATGTCGGCATGCCGCTCTACATCGACTTTCGCGGCCCCTTCACGTGGTTATGACCGCGCTTTACCGACTCTTTCTTCTTCGGCGTGTTGCTCTCCGTCGCCCCCTTTGGTGGCCTCTGTGCGTGTGGGTGATAACTCCTTGTCGGCACCTGATTGTACGTCGACCTCTCCAGTCGCGCCCATCTCTGCGCATGAGATAGCGCAGCTTCACCGCCTGCTTGATGCAGTTACGTCAGCAACCTCGCAGTCGAGTCTCCGCCCTCGTCCTCATTGCACCTACAAGGTTGGCCACACTTCCTCCTGCTGGACGCGGGATCCCAGGTTTACGTCGGCGGTTCCGGATGCGCCGCAGCTGGCTCTTCAGGATCTTCGCAGTTGCACTCTCGATCAGACATTCTCGTGGGTCTTCGTGGTGCGCTCGCTACTCCAGACTCTTCCTCGCCTTGTCAGGTTCTGTGCCTGGTTCTCACTGCGTGACCACCACTACAATCGAGTACGTCCCCGTGGTATCCGGATTGGAGCTTCCTTTCATATGACTTCTGAGTCTTCTATCCTATCTGCTCTTCGGTCTCTTATTTCTCTCGTGTTGTCACACCTGATGGTACCTCCATTCCTGTTTCAGTGGGCACCTTTCTACTCCCTCTTTTTTGTTCCCGATGTTTCTCATGTTCCTCGCCTTCGGATGAACCTTTTCTCGCTAGACTCCATGGGTCTGGTTGTCGCGTCATTCTTGACGCCGAGTCTTGTGCGGTTCGGGATCGTCGCACACGAACTTTGGAGCGGCCCTCGTAGCCGCGCCTCCGGGCTTTGGGCTTTAGTTTGCTTCGTGTTCCTTCCGCTGCCACTTCATCTGGCCGCTCCTCCGGTTGTTGCCTCCGTCACCGCTCTTTTCAGCAGTGGCATCATCGTCTTGGTCACCTTTTGTGACTCTCTTTGTCGTCTTTGGTTCATAGTGGCCTTACGGGGTCTCCTGGAGATGGGTCGTTACTGCTGTCGGGGTTGTAGGTTGGGCAAAGATTCAGCTTCCATATCCTACTAGTGTGTCTGTCTCTCGGCGACCGTTCGATTTAGTCCATTCGGATGTTTGGGGTCCTCCCTTCGCGAAAGGGGGCCATCGATACTATATCTTATTCATTGATGATTTTCACGGTACACCTGATTGTTTTTATGCGCTCTCGCAGTGAGGTGCTCTCTATTTATCGGCGTTTTGCGGCCATGGTCCGCACTCGTATTCCTCACCCATTCGCGTGTTCCGTGCTGATTCTGCTGGTGAGTATATCTCTCAACACCTTCGTGGTGTCCTTGCCGAGGAGGGCACCTCGCTCGATTTCTTGTCCCGCGCGCTGCTCAAAATGGCGTCGCCGAGCGTAAGCATCGTCATCTTCTTGAGACCACCCGTGCTATGATGATTGCCTCTTCTCTTCCGCCACATTTCTGGGCTGAGGCTATCGCTACATCGGCCCACCTTATTAACATTCAGCCTTCCGCTGCTCTACAGTGGCATTCCTCTCGAGCGTCTCTCTGGTGTTTCTCCAGACTACTCGACTCTCCGTTCATTTGGTTGCGTATGCTATGTCCTTCTGCCTCCTCGCGAACGCATGGCGGACGGCTCGGTCTGTTGAGTGTGTTTTTCTCGGATACGGTGATGAGCATAAGGGCTATCGCTTGTTGGGACCCCGTTGGTCGTCGATGCGCATCTCTCGTGACGTCACATTTGATGAGACGCGTCCCTTCTATCCTCGTTCTTGCCCGGTGGATGATATCTCTTTTCTTCTTTTTCCGGATGCACCTCCTGCTGTCCCTCCTCCCCCTCCTCCTTCTGATGCGCCCCCTTCGACGCCATCCTCTCGTTCGTCTAGTCCACCTAGTACCTCGTTCTCCAAGCTCCTCCTTCCTTCCTCGTCCCTTCTTCTCTTCCTTCGATGACTTGTCTTCTGCAGATGACCTTCCCTCTTCTCGCCCTGTTCGTCAGCGTCGTACTCCATTCGTTACTCTCCTAGTCGTATGGTCTCTCTGTCATTTCCGAGCCGATCTTATCGGGATGCCGAGCGTCATCCCGAATGGCAGCTTGCCATGGGCCGGGAGATCGGCTGCGCTTGAGCGCAGCACTTGGGATCTTGTTTCTCCTTCCGGTGTTCGTCCCATCACGTGTAAGTGGGTCTATAAAATTAAGACTCGCTACGATGGATCTCTTGAGCGCTATAAAGCGCGTCTTGTGGCTCGTGGTTTTCAGCAGGAGCACGGCCGTGACTATGATGAGACTTTTGCCCCTGTGGCTCATATGACTACTGTGCGTACCCTTCTTTGTTGTTGCTTCTGTTCGCCGCTGGTGTCTCCCACTTGATGTTCAGAATGCTTTTCTTAATGGCGAGTTGAGTGAGGAGGTTTACATGCGGCCTCCTCACTGGGTATTCCGTTCCCGATGGAATGGTTTGTCGTCTTCGACGTTCTCTCTATGGTCTCAAACAGGCCCCTCGTGCCTGGTTTGAGCGCTTTGCCTCTGTGGTGACTGCTGCTGGTTTCTCTCCTAGTCTTCATGATCCAGCACTTTTCGTTCACACTTCTCCTCGTGGACGCACCCTTCTCCTTCTCTATGTTGATGATATGATCATTACCTGGTGATGATCCTGAGTATATTGCCTTTGTAAAGGCTCGTCTTCGTGATCAGTTTCTCATGACTGATCTTGGTCCTCTTCGCTATTTTCTTGGGATTGAGGTTTCCTCCACTCCGATGGCTTTTCTATCTCTCGGAAGTACATTCATGATCTTCTTGCTCGTGTTGCTCTTGGGGATGAGCGCACGGTTGATACTCCTATGGAGCTTAATGTTAGCTTCGTCCTACTGATGGTGATCCTCTTCCCGATCCCACACGTTATCGTCATCTTGTTGGGAGTCTTGTTTATCTTCTGTCACTCGTCCCGATATTTCTTATCCTGTTCATATTATGAGTCAGTTTGTCTCAGCTCCTACCACTGTTCACTACAGCCATCTCCTCCGTGTTCTTCGTTACCTTCGTGGCACGATCACTCGTCGCCTTTTCTTTCCTCGTTCTAGCTCTCTCCAGCTCTGCTACTCGGATGCTACGTGGGCGAGTGATCCTACGGATCGTCGTTCACTTTCTCGTGTGTTTCTTGGTGGTTCGCTTGTTGCTTGGAAGACAAAGAAACAGGTAGCGGTTTCTCGTTCGAGTGTTGAGGTGAGTGAGCTGCGGGCTATGGCTTTGTTGATTCTTTGAGGTGACCGGTTACGGTGGTTGCTTACGGATTTTGGGGTCTGTTACGACACCCACTCCACTTTGATCCAGTCAAGTGCTATCGTATTGCACGTGATCCGGTCAAGCATGAGCTGACCAAGCATATTGGTGTTGATGCTTTTTATACACGTGCTCGGTGCGGGATGAGGTTGTTGCGGTTATTATGTGCCTTGATTTGCGGTTGGCGGATTTCTTTACAAAGGCACAAACTCGGCGCAACATGACTTTTTACTCTCCAAACTCGTGTTGTGGATCCCCATGAGTTTGCGGGGGGGTTAGAGTATATATCAGCTATATTGTAGTTTCCCATATGTTAGGGGGCTACCTTTGCACTGTACATGTACTATATATTGTGGCCTTTGGCCCCCTGATAATACAACAAGCATATTGACCTAACAGTTCATATATTTGTTTATCGCTACTCACAAGTTTTCACCAAGTATCTCATGTAAGAGGATTTGTATTCTGTCCAGATCTTCTAATTTTCGCAAAAAATGCTACTCCCTCTGATCTGAAAAATATGTCGAGAGTCTAATACAAATTCGTTTTACATTTAAGCCCTTACAAATCCAGAGAAAATCACATTCATGACTTGCACTGGTAGAAAAATGGCCTTTAGTCGCGGTTCGCAAAGTCAGCCAAATCACGAATTACACCCGACTAGTCGCTTGCCTCCCTTTAGTCGCGGTTGCACGAACTGACTAAAGGCCCGTCCACGTGGGCGGCTACCGTCGCGGCGAAGGACCTCTAGTCATGGTTGGTGTCAACCGGGACTAAAGGCTATTTCGTTAATTTTTTTAATTCATTTGGATTTCTAATTTTTTCACTCCGTTTTTTTTCTTTTTTTTCAGCCTTTAGTCGCTGATTCTTCACAGACGCGACTAAGGCTCCGTCACGTGGCGGCTATCGTGCTTGCGAAGGACCTTTAGTCGCGGTTGGTGTCCCCAACCGGGACTAAGGCTATTTCGTTAATTTTTTTAATTCATTTGGATTTCTAATTTTTTTTCCGTTTTTTTTCTTTTTTCAGAATTTCTCTCATTTCAGTTATTTGCATAGCTTAGTCTCTATCTCTAACTACACTTATCTCTAGTCAAATTACTTACTCGTGGTCAAACTTCGCCAGTACCCATCCTCCCACTACTCCACCTCTAGCACGCTTAACTTCGAGTTCCATTCCGTCCCGCATCCAAGTGCTTCGCGCGCATGTATGTGATAGTAGTATCATATCAATCCTATTAACATGTTGATCGATGTCACATTTCTTTATTGTTTGAATTTCAAATAACTCTTTTAATAAACAAAAGTAATGATGTAATAATAATATTGAATAAATAAATAAACATTAACTTTTTAATTTGTATTATTTTTAATTTTATTAATTAATTAAATATTTTTTTTTGCCAAACCTAAAATCTAAAAATTGGGTAAAATGATAGTAATCTTTATGCAGAATGAAATTATTAATTTTAGGTTTAAAAAATTAAAAAAATATAAAATCCATAATTTACAGAAAAAACTAAAATCTTCCTGCTTTCGTATTTCCATTTGGAATTTTGAGAATTTAAAAATTGGCTGGGTAAACCCGGTGAATTCGGATGTAACTTTTTCCCGGGATTTTTTGATATATTATACGTTTTTTTCGACGTCGTATGCAAAAGTTATTGCGGTTTTACCATTTTTAAAACTTTTTTTGCAAAAAAGTGATTAATTTCTTAATTTCTCCGAATAGTAGGTTGCATAACATACAAGAATCTGAAAACAATTTTTTTTTGAATTTTCTATCATTTTTTGTATTTTACAAACCAAAAAGGCGATCCACCTGTGCGGGTGCGTGGGAGTAAAAAATCCGGAAACCTTTAGTCGCGGTTGGGGACACCAACCGCGATAAAGGGTACCTTTTAGTCGCGGTTGGTGTCCCCAGAGCATTTCCGCCACGCCTCCCCGCGACTTAAGGGGTGCCCTTTGTCGCGGATGGAATTAGTCGGGTCGGAGTCTGACTATGATCATTTAGAATATTTCAGTAAGAAAACTCTTCTACTAGTGTTGCTATATCTGGTCCCGTGAAGACGTTGAGTCAAACCAAATCACGCGAGGCTACACAATGAAGTAAACTCATGTGAGTTCAGCTGCAACAAATCATGAGGACTTTCGTGCAAAATGTACAGTTCGACTGTTTTTCAGATCAGAGGGAGTACTTTTTTTTTTAGGAACGGCCATTGGAATGACGTCCTAAAACGGAAGAAAACTTTAAGGGACTAATTTAGTGGATATGCCAACTAAATATACTAGATGATACCCCGCGCGTTGCCGCGGACATGTTGGTTACATATATTTTTTAAATAATCGCTACATCGTATTAAAAAAAACATATCGATTAATAGAAGATATGAGATAAACAACTTGTTCTATAAGTGCATACAAAAGAATGAAATACTCCATACGAACTCAGTAAAGGAAATTAAAAGTTATTGTTCATTATATATTATATATGCACTATACAAATATCGTTACAATTCACAATTTCTGCTACCAAAAAGTCGTCCTGATTTGCAATTTCTGGAAAAGGGGGTTAATTCTTAGCAAAAGGACAAAAGGGAGCGTGGACAGTTTTTTAAGGACACCACCTACATTATTTTTTGTGCAACGCCTTTGTTTAGACGGAAAGCTCATGAAGAGACCGGCTTAAAGTAATGAAGCCACCGCGACAGAAAGTCTTGCAACACATTTCATGTCTTTGGTCTTCAAAATGTTCAACTGGCTTTTAGGAAGAAGCGTCATTAATAATTATTTTTGGGACTAATGAGTTCAAGATATCATACAAAAGCATGGTTTTCATGGTAAAGTAGAGAGATATATATCAAACACTTAGTTGCACTACATATGCCTGCTTCGTAGTTGAGGATTGTAGGCATTCTCTGTTTTTTTGGCCGAAAGATATACAACTAATCTTTCACTTTGTAGGATATTAAAGATTTATGATAATTACATGCTTCCACAATAAACTACACTCAAAAAATTCATCAAGGAGATGGAATAAATAAATATTAAGTTTTTTTAATTCTATCAATTAGCCCAAATAACATATCACTATGCATGGTTGTTGCCTGCATCTTTTTATTTTGTTTGGCATCCACAAATTACGGCTCATGCTTGGCGTCGATTCGAAGTTTAATAATTCTATCTACTCTGAACAACCCAATTGCTCCATCAAAGGTTTCTTGAGAAAATCTGAAATGCTCAGATACATGTATCTGTTCTTAATTTCTAGCCTGGTCAGTGACACTAATCACAATTCACAACACATGTCTTAAAATGAGAACTATCAGCCGCTATCTAGTCCCAAGTACCTACAGATGTTGAAATCCAATGCACCATTACTTGAGATCCCAATATCATCTAGAGCTTCTTATGCAAACCGAATTCTGCAGGTAAAGATCATACCTAAACTCTTCGATCAGGAAAAAGAACTTCAAACAGGAGAGAGTGAGAGAAAACGTACAAAATCTTACTGGACAATTCGAGTAATAATGTAAACATCAACGAACTACCGAACAATTATCAATTCATGACTTATCTGAAGACCAACTCTAAAGAAACAATAGTTGGAAGATTAAAGAGCCTCAAGCCATGGCGGGTGGAATCTGAGGAAAGTCAGATCAAAATAAGCAGAAGGTTGAGAAGAGGCTAGGAGTCGCCATGTGATAATCTGAAAGATGGGGCCCTGTTGTTTATGTGGACGATGTTGCGAATGGATCGATTCGTACCAAAACGAATGTATTTAAAAGGTCTGCAGCCCCATGCATCCATTAGTTCCTTCCCCGTAATTACTTCCATCCGTTTCTTGTTCAATTATGATGGAGGAGATCGTGGAGGAGGCGACGCAGTAGAATTTTGAGAGTAATCAGATCGATTCGTACCAGAACGTATGTATTTAAAAGGTCTGCAGCCCCATCCATCCATTAGTCCCTTCCCCGTAATTACTTACATCCGTTTCTTGTTCAATTATGTGTGAGGAGATCGTGGAGGTCTGGAGGAGGCGAAGCAGTAGAACTTTGAGAGTCTCCACCAGGCTGTTTCTTTCAGCATCAAAATGGATTATTCTTACCAAAATAAATAAATTGTTAAAATGGAAATGATGAGATGGCACGTTTGCTGAGGTGACGTTACTTGGTGTTGAAAAGTAGAGATAATAATGCTATAAACATAATTTCTTTATGATGCGGTGGATGACATGGTGAATGATGATGTAAGGCTTGCATGACTTGGCAAGTTAGGATTGGTCAAGGATGTTTGATGAGGTGGATAGGCTGCATGTGAAGAGAAATGGGATCATCTATTAAGAATAGAAAGATTACGATGGGATCTCAATTCTGGCAAGACCAGATGGCCCGCAGATGGTGGTGATATATGGTCTAACGGACGGCCTAGTTGCTAGAAACCCAAGATGGATGAGTCTAACCCAGAGAGGAGTAGTCGGGTCTAGCCCACAGTAGATATCGGTTGGATCATTGACTACACGACATGATAACTTAGCTTAGCTTAGAAATAGTTGTATCCGGTTAAATCTCTATCATTGTAACCCTAAATTCGAATGTCTTTATATGCAGATCCTAAGAGCCCTTAAGGTAGAACTAATCCTCTCGTTTTTACCATTTTAGTGAATTATAGTAGCACGTAGTATTTCCCGCTCGGTAACTCGTGCCTCATCGTTCCGGTAGCTCTCTCTGTCTTACACCTATCTCTCTATCCACACGTCGTGAGATACCTTCTATGGCATACTAGTTATTATCGCAATGACAACTAGGGCGACGTCTCCCAGATCATGCGTGTGCGCGAAGGCGCGCTGATCAATATCTTCCTTCACCATCTTCGCCGCGCCCAGGCCTGCATAGCTGTGTACTGGAAAACGCGTCTGTTACGCTCCTTCCGAGCACCCCAAATCGAGTAGAAGATCGCACCACTAGCCGCCCTTCGCCTTTCCTTTAGGATGGCCGAGGTCGTAATGTCCGAAAACCCCTCAATCCATGCGAAGACCTGCTCGCGCACTTCCATGGAGAAGTGGCACTCCGCAGTCAGGTGTTGCGTCGTCTCTGGATGAATTCTGAAAAGCTTGAAAGATAACAACGTTGACGCAGCTTGTGCTATCGTGGAGTGTGATTTCTCAGCGAAAGACGTGGTAAACAGGAGCTGGCAAGCATAGCTGAACACGTCCTATGAACAGTCACCCTCGCTCGTTGAAGAAAAACTGAACCTCCTCTGGCCTACTTCGAATGCAGAGGAGTTTTCACATTCATTTCGGGAGAGGCACCTGTATCGGTATTAGGCTCGCACCGGTGCGTCTTAAACGGCGCCGGCTAGTTTTCGAGCCCAATAAAATCGCCGGTATCCCCGTGCCGGCCCCTTCACCAAGGGCGAGAATCGGGCGAGCCGGCGTCTCGCGGAATGACGGTTTTCGCCCTCGTACCGGCCGCGACGCGGGAAGGTTGGTCGTCGGCGTTTAATGGTCTCCCGTGCGGAAACCGATGCGGCCACGAGAGCAGCGACTGGCCACGCGGCGTCCAGTCGCCTACGCCGCCGTAAATGCGGGTAGTTGCCACCGCTATATAGTACGTACGTCGTTCACCACCGCGGTGCTATCCTGTCATCTCCACCACCGCCGCCGCTCCATTCTCTCCTCTACACCTCAAAATGTCGCGCCGTCTGAAGACCACCTACTCGATGCTTGGCCTCAACGGCCGCACGCTGCCTCCACCACCACCGCAGCCGCACCCCGATGCGGAGTACAACTTCGACGAGGACGAGGACCCACGGTTCACGGCGTGGCACGAGGCCTATGTCGCAGACGCGGAAGCAGAGGCGGCGGAGGAGGCGGCGTAGTGGGCGAGCCGCCGCAGGCCCCCGTCCACCCGGAGTAGGCGGCGATCCTCGCGTCGCTGAACTGGCAACGCTACCAGCGGTTGAAGGAGGAGTAGCGCGATTTCGTCAATGACGCGAACCTCGAGCACGTCCTTGAGATCTCGCTCCAGCGAGCGGCCACGGAGGAGGCGGGACGCCTCCTCATGCAGGAGGAGCGACAGAAGCTCGCAGAGCTCAACGCTCATCGCCACTACGAGGCGTTCGCCCGCGAGCAGGCGAGGCGCGCCAAGATCGAAACATCTCGGGAAAGGTTGGAAGCGCGGGGACAGCGCCGCCGGCAAGCTCCTGCGACGCCGGACGGCATGCTCCACCGCCAGATGCACGAAGCAAGGGATGAGAAGCGGGCACGAACGCAGGCGGCAAAGGCAAAGAACGACGACGAGACAGGGCCGTCGAGCGCCCCAACCGACGGCTAGTAAGGATTAAGTTTAAGTTTTAGTTATTTTTAAATTCGAGTTACTTTTGTATAAATTTCGTATGGATTTCGGTTTTTAAATATCATTTTAAATTTTAAAACCTATCGTGGCTGGCGTATGGGAACGCCAGTGTGGGAGCAGGATCCCTAAATAGAGGATGCTGTGTCGGCCTCCTACCTATTTAGGAGCTGCCGGTGAAGATGCTCTAACCTCCATTTCGATGGCGGGTCCTCTGCAGGTGGACTGGAAGTGTCTAGTGGAGGCTAGCCAGACATGTAAGCACGTCTTGTCACATCAAACGCGACTAATAAGTAGTAACAGAGGTCTTACGATTTATATCCACTTCATGAATCAGCATCGGCTGCGTGCCAACTAAAATGGGCTGCCGATGTATGCAGAACGGGTCGTGTCTTACTACCTAGCGGCCGTCTGGGACGAATAAGATCAACATATGATGCGAGTCTGCAGTGTCGATCGTTCGTCTGACCGCACTTATCAGGGAGGGACGGTTTGGCGGGAGGCCGACGGTGTACCGTGTACATTGGCGATCTGACGACAGGACAGCAACTTATTACTCGGCCATTACTCATAGTCATCACCATAATAGTGCAGCTCCAGTAGGCATTTTCTTGCTCTTTTTTATCAACCTCAGCTAACCTACTTAATTGTATTTGCAGGAAGAACATTCGTGTTCGTGGCGCTGGCAGGTGAACCGTCTTGTACCAGTTACTACACTTGGTTGTTGCTTTAGCCTTTTTATGGGAAAAAAATGTACTGTTGACACGTTGCATTCATCGTAATGAAAGGCATGCCGTCTCAAATAAGAAGTTTGTTTTGATTTAGGCGGTCGTATCCTTTGATCGACATCGACATTAATTAAGGTCAGGGCCATGGGTTGCTTCACTGTGATGGTTGCCTTGCCTGGCTGTGGCTGGACGATTGAAGTACAGACGGTACTACCGGTTAGGGACTTGTTGTAGTAGCCATGTCACCGGTACAATGCCTCTTGTCTTGTGCTACGACCGCAATTCATCGACACGGCTCAAGTATCTGGAGAAAGCAAGAACCGAAGAAGATCGTAGTATTTAAAGTGCACATCCATGTGATGGTGAGTATATTGGGGTTTCAGAAGAAATGTCATTGGTCTATGGAATCTCTGAAGTATTCCCTCTGGTCATGTTTAATTGACCCTAGTTCTGTACGCGCGTAAGGTATCGTGTACCTAGCTTCGCGTCGATTTTTTCAGATCAGAGGTAGTAAAATGATAGCATGGGCAAGATATAGTATATCCTTCATTTATGAAAGGATGTCTTAACGTTGTTAAAATATGCATGTATCTAGACACATTTTAGTGTGTAGATACATGTAAATTTAGATGAGAAATCTTTTTGTCGACGGAGGCGTATTTTCTTTCGGTTTCCGGTATACTTCATCCAAATCTCAAAAACTCCATACTAGTATTATCTTAACCGTTTCTCTCTCCAAATATGCTTTTGTCTCATTTTATAAATAAAATTTAAACAACCGAACCTATATAAGTTGATGATAATACCCTCATCCAAGAAGCTAGGTTAAAATTGAAGAGGGTAGCGGAGCTATCGACTTAAAGTCGAGCTAGAAAATCGGAGAAGCCAAACCTAACACAACGCAATCTAGACTACTGAGCATGACCAGAGCTATGCCTCCTAATTAAAGAAACTATCGGACACTGCTGCCCTGGACACATCAAGTTATGATTAGAGAGGGCTGCTTGCCCTCTTGCTCCTGACTGTGGAGCCAATCATGCTAGCCGACCACAATGACAGAGCGAGAACAATTGTGAAATGTGTACGAGATAGGAGGCCACTGAGTGCCAATGTGAATCATTCTAGGAACAAGGGCAAGCTCCAAGGAACCGACATGTTGTGACCAACAGGAATCTACTCCACGATGACACCACCAAGAGGGTGACCGATAAGATCGAACTAGGGTTTTCACCTGTAGACACCGAGAGGTGCTCACAACGATGCCCCCAAAACACGTGCCTTCATCCCAGTACCAGGATGCAAAACGGGTGTAAGTTGGATCGACTTCTTAGTATCCGGGGCTAAGAAGATTCAATCTCGGGCCTCATTGATTCAAGCGATTTTTCATAGTAACTTACAACGATTCAAATCTTAATTTTGGCAATCCAAGCGTTATTGGTAAGCACATGCTTGACTTTCCATTTCTTCCTTGTGGATGTCTCATATATGAGCGGGGCAATATCTTTGGGCTTTTTACCGTTGAGCCACTGGGAATCCCAAAAAGGAGCGATTTCCCCATTGCCAGTGGAGATAGTGGTGGATGCGTAGAATAGGCCCATATTTACCTCATCACAAGGGGTACCCATACCCACGCAAAGCTTACTCAGGTAACGCCATTCAAACCAAGGCCATCTCAACCGAAGAGCCCTCGCAAGTTTCTCAAGATGTAGGATGCCCAAACCACCAAGCTTCTTGGGTCTACAAACCTCTTCCCAATTCAATTTACACTTACCCCCGCTGACCTCCTTGGTGTCGGCCCAAAGAAAAGCACGCTCGATTTTGTTCATGGAAGCGATGCACCATGGCGTGATTTTGAGCGGGGTTAGATGGAAAATTGCTTGGACGCGAGGATGGATTTGACAATGGCCCCTCTCCCGGATACATTGATATTTTTCCCATCCCAAGTAACAAGATTGCCAGCCATCTTGTTTTTTAAAGGTTGAAAATCGATCCTCTTAAGCTTCCAAACCGATAGGGGCAGCGTCAAATACTTGATTGGGAAGGAAGCGCAGATCAGCGGAACCCCATCAAGCACCTCGTCAATATCAATATCATGAAATCTAATGGGAATGATCATGCTGTTTTGGAACTTGGTGAGGAGACCGGTAGCCTCTCCGAACAAGGCGACACATTGAATGGGGAGTACAAGACAACCTCCGCTTACAAGGCGAAATTCTTGGGAGCCACATTAACAAATACTCTATGAACAAGATGGTGTGGAAGGTTTGGGCCCCTCCAAAGGTCAAGTTATTCTCTTGGTTAGCCATCCGCAATAGAATTTGGACGGCGGGTGGTCTTGAGAAAAGGGGTTGGGACAATTGTGGACTTTGCCCGCTTTGCAAGCAAACTCAAGAAACGGCGGCACATCTCTTCTCTCGATGCCGATATACAAAGATGATTTGGGATAGGTTAAGAGTTGGAGAGTTGGCCTGGGACAAGCAAAATGTGCCCCCAAATCGACGGAATCGCAACAATGCGCCCCGAACGCACACAGATTAGGCTCAATCTCCAAGCGGCGACCGTGCACACTCCCATCACAGATCCACGACACACACCACACACCAGCTAAATATCCACACAATAATTTAGAGAAGAAAGTAGGGGAAACGAACCAGCTTAGAGAATCAGACGCGACGGGGAAGACCCGTGGCTACAGCGACGTTGCCGAAGAACCACGCGCACCACCACAAACTCACGAACGAAGAGGAGAAGCAGAGCATGGCTAAGCGAGGAGAGCTGCCGCCCCAGGCAAGAAACAACCAAAGAAGGAGCACGCCGCGGTCAAAGAAACCACGAACCGACTCGCAGCCGCTTTGCTTGGCCGACACGTCCAACAAATCCGAGCAGAGGCACAGCATCGAAATGACACCCACGGGCTAGCCCAAATCACGGCCCACAATCAAACATAGAAAACAAAAATGCAAACATCTCTCTAGGTGGGGCCCATGACAGTGATGGGCAGATCCCTCGGAATTGCTTCCAATACTGCTCTTAGAGGATTCCCTCCGTCCGCACTCATGAGTGGGTGGGCAAGTGATGCCTCCCTTCGGGAGTGTGGAAGATGATGTTATGCAGTGCAACGTAGAAACGAAAAGGCATGTCTTCCATAATCATGCTTGTCATTTGGACCATATGGAAGGAGCCTAATGCAAGAATTTTCAACAATAAGTTCACGCCCCCAACCTTCTTGCTTAAAATCATTAAGGATGAGGCTAAGCTTTGGATCGTCACGGGTGCGAATCATTTGAGTTTTGTAATAAAGAGAGAGTAATGGCTTAGGAACTTCTTTTTATTTTTATTTTGTCTTGTCAAGACTCTCCTACTTATTTAATGAATGGAGGTAAATCTTTTACCCCTTTTAAAAGAAATTCAAATCAACCTACGATGGTGATTTGTAGGGTTCAAATCGCCTGCACTACAGTTTATGTGAAATCCTAGAGAAGAGAAACTGGTGTTCTATAATAATTCCTTCCCACGTGACCGAGGTGTCGGTGATGCCGGCCCACGGTCCGCAGCGAGAACATACGTAGAGCTGGAATGATAGAAGTTCGGCCTTTCGGATCTGAAAGCCGGGTATGCATACGTTTCAGAATGTTGCATGTAACCGTGCGCCGGCACCAGTCAATACTCTGCCCTGCTGTCTAATTTTGATCAAATCCGAGCCTGGTGTGCGTGGCGCGCCGTGTCGATCGATCGTGGAAGCCCCGTGCGCGCGTACTTGTTATGGCCCGGCCGGTTGCAAACCGCCGGCTAGGATGAGACGAGAAAGTACGAGACGATCCCGGCGAAGCGGCCGGCCGTCGGCGGCGACAGCGAACGTCCGAAGGCGGGGGCCAGCGTCGACCTCGCTCGGAAGCTCTGGACTGGACTCTGCGTAATGGGGACGGCAGGAGTACTTTGGTGTATCGTTGTCCGCGACCTTTTGCGTGCCGCGTGTGCAACGCGGTGGTCGCCGGAATTAATCAGCTAGCCCGAGGCACGCCTAGCAAACCCGACGACAGTAACCGATGCGACGAAGTGGCAGCCGATCCATTGCCAGCGCACGATTAGGACCGAACGGAGTAGTCTCGTCGCCGTCGGTAGGCGTGGCGATTAGCGTCGATGAACTCCCCGTTAGGCCATCTCCAGCGGGGTCTGTTTGCGTCGTTTTAAATGGTTGATGAAATCGATCCCGCGTCCGTTTACGTCGGGATCCCTCCAGCGGCACGACACATAAATTTTTTTTCCATTCATGAAAGTCATAATTTACATTAATAAAAAACATAGAAAGACATTAAAAATACTATAAAGGCGTAGTAAAACTAGGTACTGTCTACTGGTCATCGTCGTTGATGAGGTCGATGAACTCTGGCGTCGGTCATGGAAGTTGGTACGCCGGCAGTGGAGGAGGTAGGGCAGGCTGTGGCAACTGCGGCCAGGCCGTTGCCTGCGCAGGAGACTGTGGTGAAGGTGGCCACGGATCCCAGGCCGGAGCGGCAGCCGGCGCGCCGTTGTTGGAACGCGTCGGCGTGGCCGGAGGAGTCGCCGGCCTCCCCTACGTGAGCGCGGACTCGCTGAGCTAGATTGCGGGCCCATCTCACAAAGCGAGCTCATAGAGCTCGTCGAGCTCGCTATTGCCAGTGCCATTGCAATAGCCTCCTCCTCGGTAATATCCGGCGCTGGATCTCCGGATCCCAGCCCGCCCGCCGTCGTCGTGGTCATAGTCTGCGCACTCCGCGTGCTCGTCCTCGTTCGTGTCCTCCTGGTCGTTCTCCTCTTCTTCCGCGGAGATCTCGCGGTCGAAGTACTCGACTTCGACGAGGTAGCCAGTGCAGCGGCGCGCGTCGAATTCCCACGTCCCGAACGAGATCCAGTTGTAGGAGTTGAGCGCGTACGCCGGATCTTCTCGGAAATCCGGCGGCAAGATCGCTCGGCGGCGGCACACCTCGTCCCGGCTCTCTCGGCCCTCGCGCGGCACGGGTTGGGGGGGGGACCGACACGCGCCTGGAGTTGAGGTACCAGCCCCCTCGAGGCAGGTTTGCATCCGGCCATGGCACCGGCCGGTTTTCCTCTGAAAGACGGCATGCGAGCTCGATGCGGACGTACCGCCCGACCCATGGCTTCTTGCTGGACCGCGAGCCGCTAGCCTCATGGTCGTTCTTGGTCTTGCGGGCCAACATTTCTTCCCCATGGCGTCGGTCGGGTGGATAAGGTGGGCTCTGGTAATGGTGTGGTCGAGGAAATGGACGCCGGTAGCGTTCCTTTAAGAGGCTCGGACGCCACCTCGCCTTCAATGTCCTGCCACTGCGACGGCGCCCAGCAGCGCACGCTCGCGAAAGCCGAGGCGCACCGTTAACGCAGCCCTATAATAGCTACATCGCGCCGCCCGTAAGTAATACCGCGGAAGATGAAGTATTTGTTCCCCTACCAGACGGGCCCGTGCGAGGACCGGACGAACAACCGCTGCGTTCGCACGTTCGCAGAGACGCGCATCGCCGCGGACGGTCACTATACGTCTCCCCGCGAACGGACGCAAACGATGCGCTGAGCGTCCATTTTGATCGCCCTGTTGGAGATACACTTTACACCTGATAAGGTAGTGCGTCATCAGGGAATGGACAGTTTTTTTTTAGATGGGGAATGGACAGTTAACTTGCTTTAATCCGTACCATGTATGGGGCTCGAGCTGTTCTTTTAGGAACTCGATTTTTTAAGGATCACCCACGGGATCGAGATAGGCTCTTCAAAAACTTGCTTTCATCACTAGCTAAGCTTGGATCAGGGACTTTATAATTAATTTCGAAGAATTAACAAGCCTAGCCAGGTCTATAAGGAATGGCAATTTGGCATAAAATGCACACAGAGATAATGACCTTTTTTTTCGAAATAAAGAACTGGATTTCTGAAATAGGGATGGATCTGGAATTGGTTGATATGGCCCATTATGCTTTACATCGGCCCACAAGGAAATAGCTGGAAGGCTTAGAATGTGAGCCTTATATTAATCTACCAATATGGGCTTTATTCCAGACGGGCTTGCATCCTGTTTCTGCAGCATTTTTTTATGAACTTTACCACAAATTTTAAGTTTTTATGGAAGGAAAAAAGAAGGGGGAATTCTACGGGTCACAAAGAACTTCCACATAAAGTCCAGCCACTGCACCGGTTCTTTTGTCAGCGGCGGCTGTTCTGGCCTTAGGGGACATGATATGGAACCCTTAACTACATCTAATATTTATGGCATATTTGCTTAGTGATGATGTTCCGATGGTGGATTTTTCATCAACTAAAATGAAAGCCCCTGAAATTGTGCCCACTATGGTGTGACTGTCATGACCGATGCGGTTGACATCGACGAATCTATGTATTTTGGTACGGCAGATTGTCAGTTCTAGATCCGACGTTTTGTCTCCGAAATGTCGGCATGCATGATGGTTGTGTCCATTTTGGTAATGGCAAGTTGGATTTTTGCAAGTGGTTTTATATTTCTTTCGTTCGTACTCACGATATTCTTCCCTGATAATACAAGGATCAAACTGCAGTTCCCAACATGGTGTACTGGTGTGTTCCCGCCCAAAACGATCTACATGGTGTACTGTTGTACATTGGTTGTTGCTTCAATATAACACCGTACTCATGCAGTGTGCTTGTATACTTCTTGTACTTTGTGCTGTGAAGTTTATGGGAGAAGTATTCTTATACTTCGTGATGTGTATTTTAGGAAATTAAAATAAAACTTTAACATATCAGAAGACAACAAATAAACTTCCTCCCTGCAGGATGCTCCAAGTAGAGACGTGTCGGTATGCAAGTGTCGCACGCCACACTTGTACTATAAGAAAAGTTTACCAAGGTGATGGGATCTACAATCGACAATTTTTCAGCTAAAACTTTGAAAGTCGGTTATATTAAGGGTTTGACAACTTCTACGGGTTTTTTTTAGAGTTGGTCTAAGCAAGGTGGTGCATCTAGCTAGCCACACGTGTTTGGAAATGGTAGCGGAAGGGGATTGTCACACCAAAAAAAAAAGGCTTTTATTTAAGAGAAATACCAAGTTCTTGAAGGAGTGGTATGACCCAAACCAACTGAGCAGTGACATTGACAATGGCCTTATATTCTTCTTCAGCATTGGAGCTGGAGATAGTGCCTTGTTTTCTGGCACTCCAAAAAGCCAAATTTGGATTAACAAATATAGCAAAGCCTCATGTGAAGCGTCTATCATCAACATAGACCGCATATTTTTGACGGTAGGCTCAAGACGAGCCTGGCTTTAAATTAATGAAGCCACACAATGGTAGAGACAAAGTTGAACAACAACCAACATGGGTACATGCCTCACGCACACACATAATAGAGTCTGCACGACAATACAAAAACAATAGACAACGTGCATACAAACGTGCCCCAACACGTCGACCAACACGGAGACCCACACCAGCAGTGACATTGAGCATCAGTCTTTCGGGCTAGATCTCACAGTGGCATGCAGTGCACGGATCCGGTGTATCGCCTGCTCGAGTGCCTCCCGGTCCTGTCTCCTAGCCATAGGCTTCCACACCTGTAGCTATATAGACAATTTGTATACTCCATTAGCAGACTTCGATGGGAAAGAACCCTCTAGCATGAATTTGTTCCTCATGTTCCAAACCGCCCAAAGGAGGGCAGCACAATAGGTCCATAGGACCCGCTTGGTTTGGCCGACGCAACGATTTAGAAATCTAAAGACATCATCAAAACACGAGGGGTTCCAGGAGCATCCCAACAATTCCCTAACTATGCTCCACATGAATCTAGCCAACGGACAGGTGAAGAAAATATGGTTCGTGTCCTCCCAATCATGTCTACAGCGGAGGTTGTCATTGGACGGAAGACGCTTCCGAGCCAATTTCCAAAGAAACACGCTAATCTTTAAAGGGGCACAAATCTTCCAGATATCTCCATAGTGCTTTTGTGGGGTTCCCACACAGCTTTGCGTAGAGCGAGCGCAATGTGAACCTCCCCGAAGATTCTAATGCTCCGGAAATGCAGTTCAGCGAGTCGGATAATCGGAGGTCATCAATCTCCCGCCTAAGAGTTATCCAAGCGAACTACTCATTCAGACCCAAAGCCTGCAGAGGGCAATGCACCACAACCCATTGGCCCAAGCCCTCGCAATGGAGACATCCGGCTCCCTCGCCAGAGAAAACAACGAAGGGAAGCGATCACACAGAGGACCCTTCCCCAGCCACCAATCCTTCCACAGTCTCGTGGATTAGCCGTTATGAACGCTATGTTTTGCCCCCAAGCTAAACACCGCTTTAACCTTCTAGACCGAGTTCCAGAATTGGGAGCCCGACCAGTGGGAGTCAACCAAGAGGTCCGAATGACGCATGTATTTGCCTCTCAGGATATCGGCACACAAGCCTTGTTCCCCGGCGTACAGCTTCCAAATCCATTTGACCATCAAGAAGATGGTCATGATCCTGGTGTCAATGATTCCAAGTCGCCCAAGGTCTTTGGCTTACACACCGCGTCCTAACGCACCCAGTGATATTTTCGTCTCGAGCCATGTGCCTTCCAGAAAAATCAGGCCCGATGCTTATCAAACGTTTTGTGCACCCCTTTACCCAGGAGGCAGACACCCATGGCGTGCAGAGGAAGGTTGGAAAGGCAGGCATTAATAAGCGTCAACCTCGCAGCAGAGGTCATCAACTTGCCGATCAAAGGATCAGCCCGCTTCCTCACCATAGCCCCAAGCGGATCCCAATCACTAGAAAGGAGCGCCTTATCACTGATGGGTAGCCTAGATACATGAAAGGGAAGGAGCCCCGCTTGCAGTTCAGCATGTTTGCAATTCTCTGCTCTTCTTCCGGTGAGGTCACCAAAACTATCACCTCACTCTTATGAAAGTTAATGCAAAGACCTGACATGTTCTTAAAACATAGGAGCAAAAACTTGAGATTGGCAATAGCCAAATCCCCCGGTTGAATGATTAATAACTGCAAGAACACATATCAAGTGTAGCTAGTTTTGAAGTAAGAGTATCAAACCACGAGAAGCTACAGCTTAGGGTCTTAATGCCCATTGTTACTATTATCTAGTGGGTACTTGTAAGTTATTCTCCTTTCAAGATAAAGTATATAAAAGAGTTTTTTTATGTTGATAGCTAAAGTAAATAAAAACAAAGAAATAAACTAATGTAAACTAAAACAAGAGAGTATTAAGAGCGTTTTTCTGATATGGTAGAGGGGTTCTCTAGGAGTGTAGGTTCCACCTCTAGTATTTCTATTACTATGGTTAGAATGAACTATATCTTTGCCAAGCTATGTGTGAGGAGAGCTCCGTAATAAGATGCGACAAGAAAGCCATCGGTCAGCGCATCTCTAAATAACCGATGAGTGCATGTTTTGCATTACTGTTTTATCAAGTTATCATCAAGTAGTGGTAGAATTTTTATATTTCACCGCGCTACCGCACCCTTTTATGCTTGTCTACACAGGATCTTAAATAATAAGTCAATAATGAAATATTAATGACAATTGTCATTTTCTGGCATTTTGACGTGATGGAAATCATTTTTTGCACTTAATAATGCGCTTGAGTGAAAGGACAATGCGAGGACATCTTCTAGGAGCTTCAACAGGCATCGGTACGGGAAAGGCCCGCCCGTACCACCCTCCAGGAGCACCGTCTCGTCAAATACTTTCACCTCCCGCAGACGGATCAGAGATCAGAGACACACAACTCCGCGAAACTGAGAAACACCGCCCCAGATCAGATCTCAAGAGGGAACTTCGGAAAAGACAAGATCCAGGTTGCTACGTGGATCCTTGGAGGACAAGGAATCATCCCCTTCACCATCATCATCAACCGCTGCACCTCCATGATCATCATCCTCCAACCATAGTTGTAATCTTGATTGCTATTGTGGATTTGTATTCGAATTCGTTCCATTCCTTTAATTCATTCCACAAGATTATGATGATGTTCTTGATTGTCTCCATGTGTGAGTAGTCTTAATAGTTCTCGGGGAGATGGAGAAACACTAGCATGAATATGAGATAAATCTAAGATGATCTATGGTTTTAAGTATTAATATGTGTTAGTTTTCTCTCTTGTTATTACATGTTGTGCACCATGTAATATTGCCTATTGGACTTGAGAGGGAACTACTCTTTGAAGTGTGGTAAAGTGAAAGGCGGGAAGTGACATTCCCGTATCGGTGCTTTGACACATGAATAAGGGGGATAAGAGGGATTCACAAATCTCATATCGATGACCATGAGGTACACCCCTTAATAGCGCTAGTCCATATGTGGGTGCAGAAGGCTAGATGATGTGGTTATTTAGAGATGCGATGAATGATGGCTATCTGGGCGCATCTTATTACGGAGCACTCCCACACACAACATGCTTGAAAGCATAATTTATGCTAATTAACATGAGTCCTAGTGCTAGAGGTGGATCCAATAATTCCTAAGAACACTTTGTCTTATTAAGTTTCAACCTTTTTTTATACAATGTTTTACTGCTTTATTTACTTTTCCTGCAACCCTTTACAGCACCCCTTTAATTATTTTGAGATTAAAAAATAATTATTAAGTAATCTTTATTAGAAAGTACCAAGGGGCATTAAGACCCTAACCAGTAGCTCCTCATGGTTCGATACTCTTATTTCAAAACTAGCTACAACTGATATGTGTTCTTATAGTTATCAAGCTATTTTCTGGTGCCGTTGCCGAGGAGCTCAATGTTTTTGGTCTTTGTTCTTAGTTGCTTATCTATTATTGTTTTTTACTAAAGTTGTTTGATAGTTTCAGGTAGTACCATGGCTGCTCTCGGGTTTATGAATAAGCTTGACGCAACTGAATATCTCGGAAGATTTAACCGAGGGTTCGTTAATTAAGGAATTTCCCAATTCGAGTGACATTGAATATTCTATTCATCCATGCTTTATTGCTATTATGAAGAATAGTTTTTTAGGAGATGATCCCGATGAGGATCCTTATAGTCATTTGCATTCTTTTACTGAGTTATGTTGGACAATTAAATTGAGAAACTATACTGATGATGAACTTAAGCTTAAATTGTTTAGTCAATATCTAACCAACACTGCATTATCTTGGTATAGAACTTGCCCTGCAGAAAAGATTGATACTTGGGAGAATCTTAAGAAGGAATTTATTTCGGCTCTATCCCAAAGTTAAATCCGTGGAAGCAAGAAGGGATATAACCAATTTCAAGAATCTCCGCGGTGAAAGCTTAATGAGAGCCTATCTCAGGTTCAAAGGTACTGTTCAAAAATGTCCCCATCATGATTTACCACCTTGGTATGTTTTACATGTCTTTTATGGAGGACTAGAACAAGATAATAAAAGAGAATTAGATTTGTTATCCGGTGGATTTTTTACGGAACTCACAACCGAGCAAGCTTGGATACGTCTAGATAAAGTTCATAGAAATAGAGTATCATGGGGCTTTAATCTTGGAAGTGAGGGAGAAATAAAAATCGAATATGACTATCTAAATTCTTATAAAAACATCGGGAAACTAAAAGAAACATCTAATGAGCTTAATCTTGATGATGTTATGGTATTAGATGTTCTTCAAACTTTTACAGAATTCATTGAAGTACCCAAGAAAGAATGGGTCCATTACACTCCGCCACCTCAAGTTGTTGAAGCAACGCAAGTTGAAGCCGAATGACCCAAAGTGGTACCTATTTCAATGACGTATTACAACGGGCCGCTATCTTTCCCAATGACAGCGGCAAGGAACATCCGAGCTTAACTTCTTACTGAACAAAAGGAAGAGGAAGAAAGAAAGGTAAGAGCACAAGAGTTAAAAACTAGTAATGAGGAACTTACTCATGAAGCTATACAAATGGAGAGAGTGAGGTAACAAAGGAAGGTATTTTAGCTATGTTTGCACACTGCAACGTAGTTGAGCTCGATTCTGAAGCCTCACAGTTTGTAGAAGGTATGGTCAAAGCAAAACGTGTGGGCAAACCTGTTTTACCTTGCACTTTTGGTGGATCCTCTTACTATGAACTCTGTGATTTTACTTCGGTATCCAAGATGAACTTGAGCATTCACAATTAGAAGACACAAATATGACAACAATGCTTGTTGATAAGACTCTTAGAGTTCCATTGTAAGTAATAAAAGATGTACCCATTACAATAGGACCCTACATTTATCCCATTGATTTTGCTGTCATTGATATGCCAATTGATTCTCATTGTCCAATCATTTTTTGAAGGACTTTCTTAAACACTGCATAAGCTAATATTGATTGCAGGAAAGAAACTATCTCTCTTAAGTTTGGGGAGGAAGTGACTGATGACCCACAAGTATAGGGGATCGCAACAGTCTTCGAGGGAAGTATTACCCAATTTATTGATTCGACACAAGGGGAGACAAAGAACACTTGAAAGCCTTAACAACGGAGTTGTCAATTCAGCTGCACCTGGAAACAGACTTGCTCGCAAGAGTTTATCGATAATGAGTTTATAGCGATTGATAGTGAAATAACACGCGAGTAACGGAAACAACGGTAGTGATTTTAGTAAACAGCGGGATTAAAATACTGTAGGCACACGGATGACGGGCGTTGCATGGATGAGAGAAACTCATGTAACAATCATGCAGGGCATTTGCAGATAATAAAACGGTGTCCAAGTACTAATCAATCAATAGGCATGTGTTCCAATTATAGTCGTACGTGCTCGCAATGAGAAACTTGCACAACATCTTTTGTCCTACCAGCCGGTGGCAGCCGGGCCTCAAGGGAAACTCTTGGATATTAAGGTACTCCTTTTAATAGAGTACCGGAGCAAAGCATTAACACTCCGTGAACACATGTGATCCTCACATCACTACCATTCCCTCCGGTTGTCCCGATTTACACTTCGGGGCCATTGGTTCCGGACAGCGACATGTGTATACAACTTGCAAGTAAGACCATAAACAATGAATATCATGATGAAATAATAACATGTTCAGATCTGAGATCATGGCACTCGGGCCCTAGTGACAAGCATTAAGCATAACAAGTTGCAACAATATCATAAAAGTACCATCTACGGACACTAGGCACTATGCCCTAACAATCTTATGCTATTACATGACCAATCTCATCCAATCCCTACCATCCCCTTCGGCCTACAGCGGGGAATTACTCACACATGGATGGGGGAAACATGGCTGGTCGATGGAGAGGCGTCGGCGGTGATGATGGCGATGATCTCCTCCAATTCCCCGTCCCGGCGGAGTGCCACGGAGACTTCTGGCTCCCGAGACGGAGTTTCGCGATGTGGCGGCGTTCTGGAGGGTTGGCGACTTCGACTTCTCCCCGTGCGTTTTAGGTCGAGGCGAATAAGTAGTCCGAAGGGGGCATCGGAGGCCGGCCGAGGGGCCACACCATAGGGCCGCGCGGGCCCCCCTAGGCCTCCGCCCTATGGTGTGGGGCCTTGGGCCTCCACCTGATTTGTCCTTCGGCTCCGTCATTATTCTGGGAAAATAGGGCCTTTCGTCAAAATCCCGAGGTTTTTCCTGAAAGTTGGATTTCTGCACAAAAACGAGACACCGAACAGTTCTGAAAACAGCGTTAGTCCGCGTTAGTTGCATCCAAAATACACAAATTAGAGGCAAAACAATAGCAAAAGTGTTCGGGAAAGTAGATACGTTTTGGACGTATCAACTCCCCCAAGCTTAGCTTATTGCTTGTCCTCAAGCAATTCAGTTAACAACTGAGCGATAAAAGAACTTTCACGAACACATTTGCTCATATGATGTATATATTCTCATGATATGGCTAATACTTAAGCAGTTCATAATAAGGTACATGTAAATAAGATCATCTAACAGCTATGTCAATCATGAAGAGGTACCAACAATTAATAATAAGCATCATGAATCATGTATATAAGCAGGATTGCAATGTTCATAAGAGAGTATGATAAAGTGGTATCTCGCTTGCCTGTATTTGATCGGCAAAACATAAATGCCCGGGCACCTCTGGAGTTCATACAAAGACTAGAAGTAGTGATTGTCAAAGACAAAAGCATCAAAGTTATACCACAATCAATCATATTTTGAGACAAGCATATTATACTAAGAATGACAGTTGTGCTCTCAAGAAAGTGCTCAAAGAAAGGATGGAGACACAACATAAAAGTAAAGATTGACCCTTCGCAGAGGGAAGCAGGGATTAACATGCGCTAGAGCTTTTCATTTGTAAAGCAGGAGTAAAATTATTTTGAGAGGTGTTTGTTGTTGTCAACGAATGGTAATGGGTACACCAACTACCTCGCCAACCGGACTTTCAAGAGCGGCTCCCATGAATTATTTGCATTTTTATTGGCACTCCTTCCAACCTTTCTTACACAAACCATGGCTAACCGAATCCTCGGGTGTGCCAACAATCACATACCATGAAGGAGTGCCTCTTTAGTTTAATTTTATTATGATGATGACACTCCCCCAACCTTTGCTTACACAAGCCATGGCTAACCGAATCCTTCGGGTGCCGTCCAACAATCACAAACCATGGAGGAGTGTCTATTTAAGTTAATTAATTCGGGACTGGGAATCCCATTGCCAGCTCTTTTTGCAAAGTTATTGGATAAGCGGATGTGCCACTATTCCATATGAGAATCCGTCAAAAGTAAATGACAAGGTTGAAAGCTAAGCACCACATACTTCCTCATGAGCTATGAAACATTAACACAAATTAAGAAGCATTTTGAAGATTTTAAAGGTAGCGCATGAGAATTTACTTTGGAATGGTTTGAAATGCCATGCATAGGTATTTATGGTGGACACTCTGGAATAACTTGGTTTTCATGTGTTTGGAGGCACGAGCAGCGTTCCCGCTCAGTACAAGTGAAGGCTAGCAAAAGACTAGGGAGCGACAAATCAAGAGAGCAATAACTGTCATAATCATGCTTGCGGCAAAATAAATTAACGAGGCATAAAAGTGATACAAGAACTCTGAAGCAATGTAAATCATTGAGGCTTAATTGACTCTTGTTCAGTCATATGCATGCATGAGCATGTGCCAAGTCGATATAAATGAATTATTCAGAGGAGGATACCACAATGCCATACTTACTTATGAATAAAACAATGCAAGCAAACATCCATGACATGCTACTCATATTAATAAATTGGAGCTAAACATGAGAGATCATGAACTACTAGACTTTCTTAAATGACATATACCTCACATGAACCAACTAAGCATGCTCACATGGATGAGTATATGTACAAAAATGAAAACAAATAGAGTTCATACCAGCCTCTCACCACAATCAGATTGTCGTAGATCGTCATTATTGCATTTTCACTTGTGTAGCTTGGATAATATGAAATGAAAACCATGCTCCAGCCACCAAGGACCATTGAACTCATGATGAACTTTACAAACCAAATAAGAACAGCAAATATTTTTGGTGTTTTCGAATTTGAGAACGAGAACAAAAGGAAACAAACAAAGCAAAATCTTTTTGGGTTTTCTTATAGCAAACTAGCAATAGCAAATAAAGCGAAACAAATGCAAGAAACCAAGATAAACAAATGATGAAGAGAAACAACATAAATATTTTTGGTCTTTTTGTGTTTTGGGAAAGAAACAAAGCAAGAACAAGAAATAGCAAACTAAAAGAAACGAAAAGCGAAATGGCAGAAATCTGCCAAAACCTGACAGCAGTACAGAAATCGATTTTAACAAAAATCTTACGTTGCTCAGTTCGAAAAGTGTTCAACTAATGAAAGTTAGATAACAACCTGGGGAACCTGCACAAATATTGGCAACTCAAAATAACGTTCTGGCTGTGCGCACGAATTTTACGGTAACAGCCCAGAATCTGTTTTCAGGCAGCACTTCCCCAAATATCATCTTCCTCTCATTAGAAAACCACTCAAACAAACTAAGCAAGTATGTGCAAGTATCCAGCAACCATAATATGCAAAGAATGAGTGATGCCGGTATACCTCCCCCCAAGCTTAGGATTTTGGCCTAAGTGGAGTTCAACCCCAGCGAGGGTCTGGGTTCCACGACGGTGGATCATACATGGAGTAGTCATAATAAGGTACCGATGCAGAAGAAAAGCGTGGAGGCTCCTCATGCCCAATGTATTGATGCGAAGATCTTGCTGCATCGGATGTCGAATCGAGGTGTTCCTCGACCTCCTCCGTGTTTCCTCTTGTACGATGGCTTCCTCCCTCTATGTATGCATTAACTGCACTTTCCGTGACTGACCAATCCTCCCTGGAATCAAGGTTAAACAGAGAAGGTGCAGGCAATCCTACTAATTTTTCAACTTTCTTAGTCCTTGTCCAAGATTTCTTGTAAAATGTTATTCTATAATACAGGTTCCCTAAATTAGACGAATTAGAAAGAAATTCATGCTTAATCATGGAAGCTATGTCAAGTTTCTCCATGGGGAGCGGAATATCAAGATGGTGAGGTCCTACATTATGCATAGCTAATAAGCGAGAGGCGATGAGACCCCCACAAATTCCTCCCCTCTCACGGTTAGTGGCAAGTCTGTTGGCTATCAAAGTTCCCAAGTTATAAGTCCTATTACCTTGTAATGCAGCAGCTAGAAGGGCTAGATCCGGGATAGTTACCTTACCTCCATTCTTTCTCGCTAGAACGCACTTGGTAATGAAATAAGCAAAGTAACGAATAGCTGGGGAGTGAATGCTACTGATTTTACCATCATCCTCTGAGAAACTTCTTCCATGACAAATCATCTTGAAGAGGTCCAAGAACTCTTGCGGCGATCCCTTTATCTTCTCGCATGATCCCCATTGCGGCACTCTGATTGCTGCACAAAAATCACTGAATGGCAAGTTGACATTTTATTATAAATTTTGTACTGAACCATGGGGTTAGATCGTGACCAACTGAATTTAAAATCTTGCACTACTGACATAGTCAGTTTCACATATTGGCATGGTTCCCCATCAACAAAATCATCCAATCCTGCACGAGAGATTAAATTTTGGACGTCCTGCAAGATCCCTGCACTTCTCATGAAATCCGCACACGGATAGTAAGTGGGATATACTCCTTCTTCTCGGTGAACTCTCATGACCTGTGGCACCTCCAACTCATGTTGGTTGAGTTGGTGCCTACCTCCTTCCATTTTCTGAAATTTTCAACAAACAATATAAAACTTGATTTGGTGACATATAATTGAAGGAAACTACCATAGGAACTTGCTAGAGTACTAATCATGCATCAAAACTAGTTTCTACCACTTAAAACAAGCATGCAAGCTCACTAAACATGTTACCAGCAGCAAAATATTCAAGATATACTCAACCAAACAAAATTCTACTTGGATAGGCGGAGGAGTCACATACCGGAGAGCAAATATGCCAAATTTCGGGCAGAAATCTGGGCTGAGCAAAGAGATCGAAAAATCCTGAGCTCTTGAGCAAAAACGCGAGTGAGAGAAAGTTGGTTCGAGTTTTTTCGGGAGAGAGAAGATCTGGGAGGAAGAGATGAATAAGTGGGGCAAGGAGGGGCCCACACCACAGGGTGGCGCGCCCCCCTCCTTGGCCGCGCCGGCCTGTGGTGTGGCACCCTGTGGTGCCCCACAGGCCATCCTCTGGTGCTCCCAAGTGCCTCGTCGAAAAATAGGACCAACGGTGTAATTTTCGCGAATTTTTGAAAATTTTGAAAATTGCATTTTTTCTATTAATTATTACTGGCCAGGAATTTTTTTGAAATCTCAAATCAACCAAGAAACTTTGCAAATTAAAAATGCTACAGCAACTAAAGCAAGAGGAGGAAGAAAGAGATGTTGTTTACCTCCTATATGCATATAAAAGGTATTTGTTAACAAGGTTGATCAAGTCTTGCCACCAAATAAATTTTACATAGCATATGAAGAAATAAACCTCAAATCAATCATGTTACCTTGAATTGTATTGATATGGATCCAATCACAAGAGTTTGATATTCTTCTTTAGGCTCATATATAGGACAATCAATAGTTCCCACTTTGATAGTTCTCACATTAGAAATAGTATTAACTCCGCACGCTTTTCAATCCTCTTGGGGAAATAGACGGTGTGTTCCTTATCATCTACATTTAAAGTAACCTTTCCTTTATTGCAATCAATAACAGCCCCTGCGGTGTTAAGAAAAGGTCTCCCAAGAATAATAGACATATTATCATCTTCGGGCATTTCCAACACAACAAAATCAGTTAATATCAAGCAGTTATTAGTAACTTGAACAGGAACATCCTCACATATACCAACAGGAATAGCAGTAGATTTATCAACCATTTGCAAAGATATATCAGTAGGTATCAACTTATCTAAGTAAAGTCTCTTATAAAGAGAAAAAGGCATAACACTAACACCGGCTCCCAAGTCACATAGAGCAGTTTTAACATAATTATTCTTAATAGAACAAGGAATAGTAGGTATACCTGGGTCGCCCAACTTCTTTGGAACTTTGCCATTGAAAGAGTAATTAGCAAGCATAGTGGAAATTTCCTCATTGGGGATTTTCCTTTTGTTAGTAACAATATCTTTCATATACTTTGAATAAGGAGGCAATTTAATAGCATCGGTCAAAGGGATTTGCAAAAATAAAGGTTTCATCCAATCACAAAATTTATTATAGTGTTCTTCTTCCTTTGATTTTAGTTTCTTAGCAGGAAAAGGCATTTGCTTTTGCACCAAGGTTCTCTTTCATTACCATGTTTCTCAGCAATAAAATCTTCTTTAGTATACTTTTTATTTTTAGCATGCTTTTCAGGTTCTTCTTCAACCTCTTCTTTATCAGAAGTATCATTCTTATCATTATCTTTATCATGTTCATTACCACTTTCGGTTCAGCATCGAAATAGAAATACTATTAGGATCATTAGCAGGTTCAGAGGATTCTACAACATTCTTATGTTTCTTCTTCTTTTCTTAGATGGAGCACTAGTTTTAGTTTGTTGAGAATCTTGTTCAATTCTTTTGGGATGCCCTTCAGGATATAGAGGATCCTGGGTGGAGACACTCCCTCTAGTTGTTACTTCATAAGCATGTTTTTCTTTAGCATTATTTCCTAACAAGTCATTTTGCACTTTAGTGAGTTGATCAATTTGAGTTTGAACCATATGAAAATGTTTAACAAGCATCTTAACATCATTGGAGGTTCTCTCCACAATATCATGCAATTGACTAATAGCTTGAGAATTTTCCATTAGATGATTCTCTACTCTCATATTAAAATTTTCTTGCTTAACAATATAATTATCAAACTCATCTAAGCATTGTGCAGGAGGTTTTGAATACGGAATATCTTCCCTAGTAAAGCGCTGAAGGGAATTTACCTCAATCATGGATGAAGGGGGAATTATCTCACATATATCTTCTATGGGAGGTAGATTCTTCACATCTTCAGATTTAATACCTTTCTCCTTGAGAGACTTCTTGGCTTCCCTCATATCGTCATCATTCAATTTAATTAAACCCCTCTTCTTTACTATCGGCATTGGAGTTGGTTCAGGCGTAGTCCAATCATCATAATTCCGGCCTATTTTAGCCAATAATTCTTCAGCGTCGTCTGGAGTTCTTTTCCTGAAAACACAACCAGCACAACTATCCAGGTATGCCCTAGACTCAATGGTTAGTCCACTATAAAATATATCAAGTAGATCATGCTTTTCTAAATCATGTCCAGGCCGAGCTCTAATAAGAGAGCAAAATCTCGCCCAAGCCTTAGGCAATTTCTCTTCATCTCCACGATCAAAATTATAAACTCTCGCAAAGCGACATGTTGAGCACTAGCGAGGAAAGTATTTCGGAAGAAAACACAAGCAATTCTTTTGGACTTTTAATAGAGCTAGGTGGCAAACTATTATACCAAGTTTTAGCGTCATCCTTTAATGAGAATGGAAAGATTTTAGCAACAAAGTAAGTACGCTTCTTAACATCATCAGAAAACAAGCTACTCAAAGTAGATAACTCAGTCATGTGTTCAACAGCACTTTCTTTTTCAGTACCACAAAAAGGTGTTTTCTCAACAATAGCTATATTAGATAGATCAAGAGAAAAATCATAATTTTTATCCCTAATGTTTATAGGAGATGTGGCAAATTTAGGATCAGGAGACAGTTTATATCTAACAGCATGTTCTGCAAGCAACTTTTTAATTTTTCTTGCATCGGTAGTAGCATTGCATTTTTCAATAAAATCATCATCAAGTTCCACATAATCTTCATCAAGATCATCACTAGAGTATTCAAGTTCGGGTGAATTAACAGGTGTAGTAACATCAGGAGTTTCAGCATTTTCAATTTGTCTAGACCTAGCAATTGTAGCATCTAGAAAAGTTCCCAATGAACCACTATCATCAAGCACAGCAGAAGCATCATCAATATTATAAGAGTTATTTTCAGATTCAGCAAGTACCAGCATTTGAAGCTTGTGGTGGTGAAACAAGTTTATCAATCACAGATGGTGAATCAAGCAGCAGAGGTACTCAGAGTTGTACCTTTTCTTGTAGTGGATGGTAATATGGCGACCTTAGTATCACGAGTTTTACCCATGATGGAGAATTTGCAGCGAACAATATCAATCCAAGTGAACTTCCAAATAAAGCTATGCTCCCCGGCAACGGCGCGGAAAATAGTCTTGATGACCCACAAGTATAGGGGATCGCAACAGTCTTCGAGGGAAGTATTACCCAATTTATTGATTCGACACAAGGGACAAAAGAACACTTGAAAGCCTTATGGAGTTGTCAATTCAGCTGCACTGGAACAGACTTGCTCGCAAGAGTTTATCGATAATTGATTTTATGTAGCGATGGTGAAATAACAACGACGTAACGGAAACAGCGGTAGTGATTTTAGTAAACAGCGGATTAAAATACGTAGGCACGGAGACGGATGACGGGCGTTGCATGGATGAGAGAAACTCATGTAACAATCATAGCAGGGCATTTGCAGATAATAATAAAACGGTGTCCAAGTACTAATCAATCAATAGGCATGTGTTCCAATTATAGTCGTACGTGCTCGCAATGAGAAACTTGCACAACATCTTTTGTCCTACCAGCCGGTGGCAGCCGGCCTCAAGGGAAACTACTGGATATTAAGGTACTCCTTTTAATAGAGTACCGGAGCAAATCATTAACACTCCGTGAACACATGTGATCCTCACATCGCTACCATTCCCTCCGGTTGTCCCGATTTCTGTCACTTCGGGGCCATTGGTTCCGGACAGCGACATGTGTATACAACTTGCAGGTAAGACCATAAACAATGAATATCATGATGAAATAATAACATGTTCAGATCTGAGATCATGGCACTCGGGCCCTAGTGACAAGCATTAAGCATAACAAGTTGCAAAAATATCATAAAAGTACCATCTACGGACACTAGGCACTATGCCCTAACAATCTTATGCTATTACATGACCAATCTCATCCAATCCCTACCATGCCCTTCGGCCTACGGCGGGGGAATTACTCACACATGGATGGGGGAAACATGGCTGGTCGATGGAGAGGCCTTGGCGGTGATGATGGCGATGATCTCCTCCACTTCCCGGCGTGAACGGAGACTTCTGGCTCCCGAGACGGAGTTTCGCGATGTGGCGGCGTTCTGGAGGTTTCTGGCGACTTCGACTTCTCCCCGTGCGTTTTTAGGTCGAGGCGAATAAGTAGTCCGAAGGGGCGTCGGAGGCCGGCCGAGGGGGCCACACCATAGGGCCGCGCGGGCCCTGGGCCGCGCCGCCCTATGGTGTGGGGCCCTCGGGCCTCCACTTTTGTCCTTCCGGCTCCGTCATTATTCTGGGAAAATAGGGCCTTTCGTCAAAATCCCGAGGTTTTTCTGAAAGTTGGATTTCTGCACAAAAACGAGACACCAGAATAGTACTGCGAAAACAGCGTTAGTCCGCGTTAGTTGCATCCAAAATACACAAATTAGAGGCAAAACAATAGCAAAAGTGTTCGGGAAAGTAGATACGTTTTGGACGTATCAGTGACGAGTTTCCATTTCTCGAAGTTCACTCATAAACCAATTGTTGAAGAAGAAGACTTCGAGGAGGAAGTTGATCTTGCTACTCTTTCCACAATACTTTATAATACTCCTGAAGATGATTTAGAGGCAAGTTTACTTGAAAATGATGATAATATTATAGGATCAAGTCAAAATGATATTGAGGAATATTTGGAATCTCTCCCTATAACTGATAACTCAATTAAGGAAAAAAATGAAAAGCCTGAAAGAAAGGGAGATGAAGATTTACCACCTCCAGAACTGACACATCTTTCTCCAGATTTAAAATAGAAGTTTTAGATGCAACAAATATTCAGTTATTGTAAGTACTAACCTTTCAGAAACGGAGGAAGAACAATTAATGATGGTACTTAAAATGCATCGTAAGGCCTCTGGGTATTCTTTCGATGACTTGAAAGGGATCAGTCCCTCAATAGCGACTCATTGAATATTCATGGAGGATGGAGCCCAACCAGTTGCAGATTTTCAGAGGAAACTCAAGCCTAAAATGAAGGAAGTGGTAAGAAAGGAAATCATCCGCCTTCTCGATGCAGGTATCATCTATCATGTCAAAGAGAGTGACTGAGTGAGTCCTATTCATTGTGTTTCTAAGAAAGGAGGATTTATCGCAGTACCAAATAAACATAATGAAATGGTTCCAACCAGAACTGTAGTAGGACATAGGATGTGATTGATTTTAGAAAATTGAATAAGGAAACTAGAAAATATCATTACCCATTGCCTTTTATAGATCAAACTCTGGAAAGACTTGCTAAGCATTCGCATTTTTGTTATCTTGATGGATATTTTGGGTTCTCTCAAATAGTTGTTCATCCGGAAGATCAAGTAAAAACAACTTTTAGGTGTCCTTTTGAATTATATGCTTACCGAAGAATGCCTTTTAGATTATGTAATGCTCTTGCTAATTTTCAAAGATGCATGAAAGCTATATTTGCCAATTATATTGAGCATATAATGGAAGTGTTCATGGACGATTTCTCCGTCTATGAAACTTCATTTAACCTTTGCTTGCGTAATTTGCATAAAGTGTTGCAGAGATGCGAAGATACTAATCTAATTGGGAGAAGTGCTACTTTATGGTTCAAGAAGGAATAGTACTTGGGCACAAGATCTCGGGAAGAGGCATAGAGGTTGAGAAGTCAAAGGCCGATCCACATTGGACGCACCCTCCACTAGTTGGAGTGGGGGGATGCCGACGGGTGCCACTCAAACTTTAACGGTATAAACAATGAGATGGGATGAAACAAATACATAAATAATTAGATGAACTTGAACGTGTGCATTGATATACATCTAATTATTCCAATAACGTCGTTAATGTGTTACCCTGTATTGTGGTGATTGACACGTGCTTGGCTATACTTTCCATTACCAATGGTGATTTTGTGATATTATTTTGCTAGCTAACGGGAGCTGACATGTGTGGGAGTTACTTGTGTGACTTTTGGGAGATGCCATGGATGCTGCTATGTGTGATGAAGTTTTATTTATATAGGAGTGAGTTACTGGTTTTGGGTATTGAATGACTTACAATTCTTAGTTCAGGCTAATATCATTTGTAGTATGCTATCAGCAAGAAAATAGATTTTGATAGTAAACCTTGTAGATGTGCTAACGGAGTGACCATAATAGTCATGTTTATTTGCTAGGGCATCTCCAGCGGCGCGACGCATATTAATGTCCGCGAGCGTCCGTTTGCGTCGCGCTGCGGACGCTAAAATGACCGTTTTTGTCCGCGCGTCCGTTTGCGTCTGGGGTCTGCTCCAGCGGGGCGACGCATTTTTTTTCCCTTTTCTCAATTAAACATAGTTTCAAAATATTACATTACATTTTGAAACATGATTTTACACAAACTAACACATAGTTAGGAACATGGTTTACACAAACTAACACATAGTTTGAACCATGGTCGACACAAATATAAAAAATTTAAAAATAGAAGCCACGGGGGCGCCCAGGGCCGCGGCCTCGACCGCCTCGCCGGCCACCAGGACCGGCCATGGACTTCCTCGCGGGCTTGGCTGCATCGCAGGAACACCTAGGCGGCGCTACGCTCGAGCTTTGTGGCGGCTAGGGTTTCTTTGGAGGTCTGGATGCGGAAGAAGAAGGCGTGCCCCCTTTATATAGGCCGGCGGCATGCGATGGCCGCGGGACGCGTGGCGTCGCCATTAACGTGGTTGGCGGAGGTGGGCGGCCGCTCGGCAGCCGAGGCATCGTCGCCATTAACGTGGTGCAGAATGCCGAAGCGACGCAGCTTTGCATGCGGCGCGTTTGAGAAGACGCATCGACGCAGGTCGCTGCCAGGCGGGCCAGCCGAAACGTCCGCCAGACACGAGCGGACGTTTCTGGACGTCCGCCGAGACGCAAACCTGGCGCATATTTGGGCCAGGTTTGCGTCTCCGCGGACGGCCCGACGATTTCGAGAAAACCTTGTAGATGTGCTAACGGAGTGACTGCTTCCGTTTATTTGTTAGAACCAGTGTTCCATGTGTTATAGCTAAGCGTCTAGCTCGTGCTAGTGATTCCTTTTCAAGTACAACCTAGTTGTGTAGGAATTAAACAAAATCTACAATTGATATGTTCCATAACTTGAGATGAGATGTTGCACTGCTTCTTTATCATTCCGCTGTGCTTGTTGAGCTGGTGAGCTCACCCTTGTTGTCACCAAACTTTTCAGGTGTTCGATGGAGTTGGCATGCATGGGCTTAGGGATTTGACATCGTCGGCGAGGCTATTAGCGTGAGCAGCTGTGCTGCCGAAGCGGCCGGTCTGCCGGTGAGGCTGCCAGCGTGGGCAGCGGTACTGCCGGCGCTGCCTCAGTGCTACCGGCATGGGAGGCTCTTGCACAGTGCTATAGAGCTACGTTTCCGGTTCGTGAGGTGTTTTTTCCTTTTTCTTTCCCAGACGGCGCGTTGGAGCATTGACCCACTTGTACGGTCGGATCAGTGCCATCGGACGGTTGTGCACTCGGGGGATCGAGGGATTTGATCGCCCGGGGATGCTGAGCACTATCCCAACAAATAACTTTATCTAGTTGTCTGTCTAGCCTACTGCAACATTTTGTAGGAAGTGGATATCAGATTTGTTACGGTTTGGAGATGGCTAGAGGTAGATATAAGTTTCTAAATGATGTAATAGTTGTCATAAGATTACATCTATCTAGAAAGTAAAAAAATAAAAGAGCAATTATATTTATGCAGAAAGATCTACTATAAAATGATATACTGTCCTTGGTCATTATTTCTAGACAAAAAAAAGATCTGTGGCAAGGGGACCCTTTGTCTCCAATGCTTTTTAATATTGTAGTTGATGAAAGAACATCTCTCACATATTATATTTTGGTGTGTTTGATGTCAATATATGAGATACACTAATGTTTGATGAAGTGGTGCAGAGATTACATGCATACATGTTTGTGAGTGTCTAGTGTGGAAACACAAGTCAAAAGGAAGCTGTCAAGGATATACCACGCCGGATAATCCGGGCCGGATATTGCAAATATCCGGCCCCCATTTTTTGGCTAAGGACTCAAGGCTTTTCGGCTCAGTACTCCCCTGGCATGAGGCCGGATTTTTCACCGGACTTTTGACCGGAATTTCCCCAGGCCGGACATTTTGGGCCGGATAATCCAGGCCGGATATTTGCAAAATATCCGGCCCCCAAGATTTGGCTAAGGACCAGAGGCGACGCAGCTCAGTACTCCCCCTGGCATGAGGTCGGATTTTTCACCCGACATTTGACCGGAATTTCCATTAGGCCGGATTTTTTTTGGGGGGGGGGGCAGATTATCCGGCCCAAACTTAGGCCGGATTATCCGGCCCTCGAAAGCTCCCAACGGCTGGATTTTGAGTGGGGGTATTTATACCCCCCTTCTTCTTCCTTCCAACCTGCTCAATCATTGAAGAAATTCTGCCAAGTCTCACCAACATTAGAGCCAACTCAAGAACTCAAGATTTGCAAGATCTCCTCCCTCGCCCAACCAAAGCTCTTGATCTTTGGAGATTCGAAGGAGAAGACACCGATCTACATCCTCACTGAAGCGATTTACATTTCACCTGTGGTGACCCTGCATACCACTGCATGTTGTAGTATGCCAGTCGTTGATATAACATTCATGAAGTACCATTCCGCAAATATTACATCCCTCAGAGTAGTACAACAGAACATAGCAGGGTCCATAACTCATTCACTTATTATTACAAGCATCAAACATATATTGTCTTGGAGCTCCTCTTGGGTCCTAAGAGGAATACTCCTGGGTTCGAGGCGAACCCACCTTAACTTACAATATAGAAGTTTCACTAGGTTATACATTTATTACCACGAGCAGCTAAATACTAAGAGTTCCCACTGCTCGGCTACAACTACTACTTGGTGCTTCTAGGCTTGATCTCCACCGGAAGCCTCCCCGGTTCCGTAGACTATGAGATAGTCTACGCCTTCAATACCTCCCGAGAGGTCTGGTTCTTCATAGCCGATGATCTCGGCTCCTTCAGGGTTGTCGTAGTCCTCCTCCAGACGATTCAGACAATCTAAGCAAGGGATTTAAGAGTGGGATGAGTACGAGCGTACTCAACAAGTTCATTATAGATAAGAGGTGTTTAATGCACTAGCTACGATATTAGACCAGAAAGTCTAATACCAATGCAGGTTTTGATAAACTTTTCTTCAAGAGATTGCTTTTATTTCAAAGAGCTATGTCCGTCAGCCTTCACCGGTTTACTAGAACTTCATGGAGTTCCTTTCCGGCCGCGTTCGTAGTTCCATAACCCGGAACAGGGAGTGACAGGTCACAATCTTTACACTCTGCAGAGGTGTGTTGCTTTACCCATAAGAGATCTTAACCTTGGTGCCAACCGGGCAGCTTTCCGTCCACACTTCCTTCGGTGTGAGGCCCGGTATAAGGTCTAGCCAATCATGTTCCTCCGCTACCTCGAACACCCACCCGTTGTTGCATGCCCCGACCCTGGGTACACGCCGGTCCCATTATTCCCATAGATTTCAGGGTGGACCCCGACCACGGACGACAGTTTGGGCTCTACCATACACTCCTACGCCGGTAGCTGCAACCCATCATAGACCGCATTACCGTGGGGAATTAGAATGGGATCCCCACCCTCCGGTTGTTCCGCAAGACACAACTGCTACGGTAAGCATTGCATTACCGTGGGGAATTAGAATGGGATCCCCACCCTCCGGTTGTTCCGCCAGATACAACTGCTACGGTAAGCGCATCCGTTGATGAACGAGAGGTGGAAACACTTTTGACTACTCCGTCCCACTCCGGATCTTATGGTTAACACGGGTATTACGGCACAAGAATCACTGGCGACATTTGTTGTTTAATCCTAGATGGATATAAACCCTTGCAATGGAACCTCCACCATATCAACACAATCCATGGTTCCATTGCCCACCACATAGTCATATTCATAGTTATGAAAGTAGTGGTTTTGGTTTTTATGCAATAGTGATAACCATAGTACTTTGCAAGTAATTTGATAGAAATACTCAAATGACATGAGCAAGTGATGAACTTGCCTGAACACTGCAAAGTTATGCAGTTGGAAGGTGTGGACTGACCCTTGTCCTCTGTTTCTGAAAAATAGCATCATTGTCCGATAAGGGCAATGGTTAAAGAAGCAATTATGCATGATTCCTGTTTTAGGGTTTGTTCCCCCCTTCCGATGACATTATTATTTTATGTAAGAGGTTGATACTAAGATTGATTTGGAGATACTCTGTTTAAAGTAAATTACAACCTTGAAATGTTGTCAAGGTGTTTTTAAAGTCCAATTGCATTAATGGACTTATTTTCTTTATTGAAAATAATATGTGTGATTTAAATCATTATTTAAATCATCAAATTAAGATTTATTCTTAATTTTCTTCAAAATTTCTCTTTGATATTTTATTTAAATAGAGAATTTTATGCTGATTAGTTTTCATATTTTTAATTATTTTTTAGAGCAGTTAAGCATTTACTATTGATTTTCAAAGTTTCTGGTTTTAATGGATTTATGAAAAGACCAAATTGCCCTTGGGCCCCACCTGTCAGGTGGCCCAACGGGTTAGGTTGGCCGACCCACCTGGTCCGGCCCAACCCACTCACTCTCTCCCTCTCCCTCTCGCGCGCGACCGAACCCTAACCCTAACGAGCTCTGGCGACTCTCGTCGCCGCCGTCTTCTCCGATTTGTTCCGGCCAGCTCCGGTCGTCGCCGCCGGCGAGATCAGGTGGATCTGATCCGCCGCTCGACGGCGAACACGGTGGTCCGTGCCGATTCGGTCTTCGTCCTCATCATCACGCGTCCTCATCTCGCCTACGACCCTGGCCGTGGCGATTCATGGCGCTTCGTCGCCCGCTGTCGATCCAGGCGTCGTGGCGGTGCTGGAGCGCCCCCCTGCTCGGCGACACCAGGCCAGGCACGGCTTGGCGCTGCCGTGGTGGCCTGTGCCGCCATGGCACGCCGGTGCTCTGCTCCAGGTACACGCCCTATTGCTCTCCTCCTCTCTCTCTGTCTTGCCTGCTCTTCATCTTCATCCTCTAGCTTTGGCCGTGGCTGCTCCACCTCATGGAGGTGACTGCCATGCTGGTGCTCTGCTGCACCAATCGAACTAGACATGCTGCTGTGCTACTGCTGCCGCCATGGCCTAGCTCGAGTTCATGTGCTTGTACTGATGCTCATGCTCATGCTAGCTTTACTCCTGTGCTGTGCTTGCTTGCACAAGGCCTGTGCTATTGATGTGTGATGTTCTGCCATATCTCTGTGCAGGAATTCCTAATCTAATTGGTTGCTATGCCTTCCTTTCTTGCTTAATTCCCTCTCTGTGACTCTGCTCTTGTTACTAAGCTTGCCAGATATCAAGTGTATTCCTATAGGCTTGCTCATGAGCATCTTGTAATGCTCAGGGACTGCTTAATGGCTACTGTCATGCTACAATTAAATCAATTTGATTGCTTAATGGCTCTGGTTGTGGTGATGGTTTAATTATATGTGTGTGCTATCCATGTCTAGCTTGATCCAGTGGTACATCATGTATTTGATGTGCTTCTGGGTACAATTACAGTTCATCCATTTGTTTATCTGTGAAGCAATAGTTGATTAACTGTGGCCATTTAATTATCTGGTCCATGCTCTGTTGCTCAGTGATGCTCTAACATGCACTGGCATGCTATAGCAGACTCTGATGATCATATGATCATCAGCTGCTAATAAAAGGTGTGGTTCTCCATCTGGTACCTTACCAATGCTTAATTTGAGCTGTGTGTGATTACCAACTAGTGCTGGTGTGTGTAGTGGTTGGCTCAAGCAATTGCTGTTGCTTGCACTGATCCCTTGGATCATGTGTAAGTGTTCAAGTTATTGGTGATTTGGGAACTTCATTTATCTGTATAGCTTGTCCTTGTTTATTAGATAAATGAGATGAACTGCTTGCAGTGATGATTCTTGTAATTAGCTTGATTGAGCTAGAGGGATGCCAACAGTGGTTGGGGACCCTAGCTCTTCTTTGAACCCAATATGGGTGATGATATTTGTGCTTGGCTTGGTGGTTTGGCTGTTGTAGTGGTTGAGGTGACCCTGGCAGTAATCATATGCTGCCCTAGGGTAGCTCCCCTCTTGTTGGTTTGCTGTGGCTCACTAAATGCTTTCTGGGTGATCCATTTATTGGATTGCCAGTAGCCCTTGATGTTGAAATCAAATAGACAAGGATTTGTCTATGTCTGATGGCCTGACTAGCTGTAGGTGCTAAGTGTGTAGCTAGGCTAGCTTGTGCTTTCATCTCTTGCTGGATTTCTTCAGTTATGCATTGATTTTCATAGCTGTTGTTCCCATTAGATGATTTACTAGTGGCCTTACTACCCTTGCTTGCACCATATGGCTTAGTAGCCAGATGATGACACAAATTGGGTATCACACCCTTTTGCTTGTGTGTGATTGGTGCATATGCTTATATATGAACAAAACCATCTGGTTTGTTCATGATGATTTGTATACCTCACTCCAGCTCCTAGAATTTGATGTTGGTGTAGAGGTTTTGCTTCTGGTGGTTTGTTTGGCTTGCCCTGCTCCTCCCTGTGGCTTGATGCTTCTTGGTTATTTGCTGTGGTGGTGAAGATGTGTTGAACAACAGTGGCTGTTCAAGCTGTTCTTGTGTTCTTGTGACTTACCCTGTGAGGCTGCTGTCGATGCAATGGTTAGGGTTTGCTTCAGGAAACCCTTTATACTTGCCCTCTCCCTTTCCTTCATGGTCGACAACCTTGCTGTACTACTCCCCTGGTCACTGTGTGTGTGGAGAGCATGCAGCAACTCTGGTGTGCTGTTGAGCATGCACACCAGCATTGTGTGCTGCCTGCTGTGTGTGTATGCAAATCCAGCTTGGGACTTGTGCTGTGGAGAGATCAGCTTCGGCAGTGTTGATCATATCTGCTCAATTTCCTTTCTTTCTAACCTGCCACTTGGCATACACTTGTTTTCTTTTCTTTGTGTTTGTGTGCAGGGAACAATGTGCTGATCAAGATGAAGATCAAGATCTTCTTGAGCAAGTATTACTTGATAATCAACAATGTAGTTTAGGATATTTAAATGACTTGTAATTTTCCTTTTTCTGTTTCTATTTATTCAATTCTTGTAATGTGTTGTAATTCCATAATTCAATTCTGAATATTGTAAAGACAATGTATTATGTGTGTGATTATCAATAAAGCTCAAGTTTTTCTTAATGAGCTTTATGTAATTGTTGTATTACTTATATTCTTGCTTAATGATAATTGTTTGTTAATTTTTCTCAAATTTGAATTATGTGATAACCATTTGATGTTTGAATTTGAAATTCAAATTCAAATTTGGTTTGAATTCATTCAAACAACTTAACTTGTAATTAAATCATGCAACTTATGATTTCAATGCCATTTCACTTCTCTCTTCTTAAAACCCTAATTTAGACAAGTAGGAACAAGTTCATCGCACTCTCGAAACCCTAACCCTGTAAGGTGTCGAGAGAGAAACCTGTCCCCCTTTGATGCAGTTTTGTTTTAAAAGCGCGAAATTTCCCCGTAATTTACAATGCAATGCACATCCCTTTCTAAAAACTACCCCTCGATCGTCTCTAAACCTGGGACATTACATCACCCTCATATGCTTGAGGGCCCTCTTGCTAGTGTTCCTCTTTGGATCCCTAGTTGATTGTTGTTGATGTATTTTTGTTGATTGTTGTGTTGTTACAGATTTGGGAGCCTCCAATTTGGTTGTGGATGTGTGCCCCAAGAACCTTGTAAAGGCCCGGTTTCCGCCTCGAGGAAATTCCTTAGTGGAAGTGGGCTAGGCCTTCGTGGCGTTGCTCACAGGAGATCTGAGTGAAGCCTTCGTGGCTGTTGGTTTGGCTTTCGTAGCAACCACACTCCTCCAAACGTAGACGTACCTTCTTGCAAAGGAAGGGAACTACGGGAATCATCTCCTTGTCATCGCGTGCTCCACTCTCGGTTACCTCTATCCTCTCCTATCTCCTATATTGCGTAGCTATATTTTGCTTAGTTGGTAACCTTGTCATATAGGTAAATTCACTTAGTTGCATATCTAGAGAATTTACCTTTGTGTCAAGCCTAAATTGAAAAAGAACTAAAAATTGGTTAGCACCTATTCACCCCCCTCTAGGTGCGGCATACGATCCTTTCAATTGGTATCAGAGCCTCGGATCTTATTTCGGGCTTAACCGCCTAAGAGTATGCCGGACGACGAGCCTACGGAAGGGGTCGCTAAGATGGTCTCCATGGATGATCTCAAGTCATTGGAAACATCCTTGAGGTCCTCCATGGAAGCTCAAATGGAAAGCATGAGAAAAATGATTTCCGAGCTTTTGACTCCGGTCCCTCCCATGGCTCCCGCCATAGAGGTAAAGGACACGGGTGTGTTAGAAGAGGGAGATCCTTCGGCATTACCCTCCTCTACCAAACCCGTGAATGGTGATAACTTAACCACTATTAAAACTCCCATTTCATCTCTAGGGGAACTAGTGGAGGTGAAAGCTACAATCGTGTGGCTCCGCCTTTCCTATCTCCCGATATACCGGTTCCCCATCCTCATATAAACATTCGGGGCGACCCACCTAAGTTTAATGTTAAAGATTTCGATACATGGCAATTTGAGTTTCGTTCTCATGTTCGCAGTGCCTCCAATGAACTTTGGAGAATCATCGTGGAAGGCTTCAAGCCCTACAACCCCGACAAGTTGACTAGAAGAGAAGCGGTTGATAGTCAACTCAATGACACCGCCTTGCACATGATTCAAACTAGTGTGGGGACAAAGGAATTGTCTCGTGTTCGGAATTTCACCACCGCCAAGGAAGCTTGGGATGGTTTGGCCGCTAGTTGCATTGGAAGTGATAGCATGAGAAGGAACAAGTACAATTCTCTTCGGAATCAAGCCGAAGGATTCTTGAGGCTACCGGTTGAAGATCATGAAGTCATGTATGGAAGACTTCTCACCGTTGCCGATGCTTTCCGGAATGTGGGTGCCACCCACATCAATGACTCTTGGATCAAGGATAAGTACATCGATTGCATGATGCCGTTTGAACCCATTGATGTCAAGACTCTTGTTGGGAGAGAATGCTTTTCCTCTCTCACTTCTCAACAAGCCGTGCACGAGATGCAAGCTCTCAAGGTTCTTGAGCAAAACTCTCATGATTCTCGCAATCGAGCTCTTGGGATGTCAAAAGGGACCAACCTTGCCTTGGCGGTCAACTCCGTGGAAGATGTGAACCCTCAAGAACCATATAGGGCATCTTGGAGTATGTCCTATCCGGATGATTTGGAATACCACTACAACGACCACATGGCATTCCATGCAAAAACCTTTTGGGTGGATCCATCCAAGGCCAAGGAAGACAACATCAAGAGAAGCAACTCAAGTGGATTCAAGAGCTCGGGGCCAAAAACAAGATCGTGCTACAATTGTGGTGACAAGCGTCATTTCATAGCCGATTGTCCCTATGAGCATAGAGAAACCCATGATGGAAGGCTCATTCCCAAGGACAAGAGCAAAGAGTCAAAGGGCAAAGATTCAAAGGCCCCCAACAAGAAATTATATAACAAGAGCAAGAAGGGCAAGAGGCCCTCAAGGATTGTGCTAGTGACTAAAGAAGAATATTCTTCCGATGAAGTCGAAAGTTCTAGTAATGATGATGAAGAAGAAAGCTCAAAGGAAGTGGCCGCCATTGTCACTACCAACATTCCCTATTCATCTCTCTTTGAATCCCCCAATGAGAATCCTCATATAAAGAATGCACATTGCTTCATGGCAAGGTCCACCTTGGACACATCTATTGTGCTATCAACTCAAGAAGAGTATACCTCCGGAGATGATGATGTTGATGATGAAGAAGATGCAACCTCAAATGGATTGGTTGATCTTGCCTCCCTCTCCACTAACTCTTCATCACCAAGTGAATCTCCCAATGAGGTCTTTCATGTGGAGGAAGAAAGTTGCCTCATGGCTAAAAACTCCGAGGTATCATTCCCTAACCCCTCTATGCCTAACATGTCAAATGATCTAGGGGTTGACCTTAATTGCTAGTCTAAAAGTGAAACAAGAAATGCTAGAGTTTGATGAGTTCATTCTTAAATTACAAGGTGACACTAGAAAGCATGTTTCCAATCTCATGATTCGTCTAGCACAACTCAATGATACTCTTGAGAAAAAATGTCAAATAGAGAGAGAAGACTCTCTTGAAATACATGCTCTTAAAAATGCTCTTGAGGAAAGTCAAGAAACCATAGCTTCTCTTGAAGAGAGGCTAGAAAATCTTGAAGAGCCTCAAGATAAAATTAACAAGCTCACTAAAGCTAGAGATCTTGCTAGAGCTAAGACTAAAGTGCTTATAAAGGAAAAGGCCAAATTTGGTGTTGATCATGAGAAACTTGTGAAGGATCTAGATGACCTAGACAAGGCTCACAAAGCCTTGAAGAGTGAATACTCTCTCCTCTCCAAGTCTAATGAGCAACTTCAAATTAGGCTTGCTTCATATGACATACCTAGTACCTCTACTCCTTCATGTGATCATGCAAATATTATTGAGGAAAATGCTAGGTTGAAGGATGAACTTGCTAAGGCCTCCTGTCCCCAAAGTAAACTTTCCTTGGATGATCTTTTGAGTATGCAAAGGTCAAACAATGGGAAGGAGGGCCTTGGTTTTAATGCCAAGGCAAAGAAGGCAAACAAGCAAAAGGCCAAGCCCGCACAAAAGAAGGTTATCACTAATGATGAAGCCCCTAAGGCCAATATCATTAATAATGATGATGCGGGAATTGATAATCCTCACTATGTTTTATTTAAAGATTATTATGGTGATGCTTATGCAAAGTATGTTGGTCCTTATGACGGTTATGTTGCTTGGTCTATTTGGGTCCCAAAGACCCTTGTTGCTAACAAAAGAGGGCCCATTGAGAAATGGGTACCTAAATCCATGAATTGATCTCATGTAGGACTATGCCGACGGAGGTTCAAAATGGGTACTTGGTAGTGGATGTAATATTCATATGACCGGCGGCAAGAACCTCGTCAAGGAGTTGAGGCCCAATATAAATAATATCACCGTCTCCTTTGGCGATAATTCTACATCCGAGGTATTGGGTTTTGGCAAGGTTGTTGTTGCACACAACATTACTCTTGTGGATGTCATGCTTGTCAAAACCCTTGGTTACAATTTACTTTCCGTTTCCGCCCTTGGCAAGATGGGTTTCGCCGTCTTTATTGATAATGATATTGTGGTCCTCTTGTGGAGCAAGACTCTAAAAGTCGCTTTTGTTGGGTATCGCGAACACAACTTGTATGTGGTGGACTTTTCGAGGACCACCACGACAAGTGCGATGTGCCTATTTGGAAAGGCGGATGTGGGTTGGTTGTGGCATCGCCGCTTGGCCCATGTCAACATGAGAACTTTGCAAAGTCGTCACAAGGGGAACCATATTGTGGGAGTAATGGAAAATGTGTCTTTTGCCAAAGATCGTGTTTGTAGGGCTTGTGTTGAAGGAAAAATGCATGACTCTCCACATCCAAGCAAGACTATCATCTCTTCCAAGAGGATCTTGGAGCTCCTTCATGTGGATCTCTTTGGTCCCGTTTCTCATGCAAGTCTTGGTGGGAAGAAACATTGCTTGGTGATTGTTGATAACTACTCAAGATACACTTGGGTCTATTTTCTCAAGACGAAAGATGAGAGTCAACAAATATTCATTGACTTTGCTACCGAGGTGCAACGCAAACACAATCTCCTCATTATTGCAATAAGAAGTGACAATGGCTCCGAGTTCAAGAACTATACACTCAATGATTTTCTTAGTGATGAGGGGATTCGACATCAATATTCCGCTGCATACACCCCTCAACAAAATGGTGTTATGGATATGGCAAGATCTATGATGGCGGAGTATAAATCCCGCTATAACTTTTGGGCCGAAGCCATCTCCACCGCTTGCCACTCTTCTAACCGGCTCTATCTCCGCAAGGGCTTGAACAAGACTCCATATGAAATACTCACCGGGAACAAGCCTAATATCTCATACTTCAAGGTGTTCGGGTGTAAGTGTTTCTACAAAATCAAAGGAGTTCGTTTATCTAAATTTGCTCCTAAAGCTTTGGAGGGTATATTTGTTGGTTACGGTGCCGAATCTCACACTTATAGAGTCTTTGGTGTATCCTCTGGGATTATCATCGAATCTTGTAGTGTGAAGTTTGAAGAAAATGATGGCTCCCAAGTGGGGCAAGTTGATGTTTGTGCAGGTGATGAAATACCTCAAGATGCCATAGTAAGAATGGGTGTGGGATTTTTCCGCCCCGTTGAGGGACACGGTGTGGCGTCTCGGGAAGGACTATGCTCTACCGCGGTGGAGCCCTCAACTTCTCAACACCAACAAACCCCATCTAGTGAAGCAAATGATGCACCAACCCAAGAACAAGAACAAGACCCTCCCTCTTGTGTGCATGATCAAGGACAAGATCAACCAAGCATTCATGATGGCTCCAATGAGGATCCATCCAATTTGTGTCATTCACCTCATAATGTCCAAGATCAAGAACATGATGTTGAGCACCCTCAAGAAATTGAGGAAGCTCAAGTTGAAGGTCAAGACGGGGACCCAAATGATCAAGTTGATCAAGTGATACCTCCAAGGCCAAGAAGAACCAAGGAGGAGATCGAGGCCCGTCGTCTAGCAAGAAGAGAAAGGAACCTTGAAATTCATGAACACACACATGACAAGGTCCTTGGTGATGTAAGGGCAAGTGTTTCCACAAGAATGCAATTGGCTAATTTTAGCAATCATCATGCTTATATCTCCTTAGTGGAACCCAAGAAAGTATTTGAAGCCCATGAAGATTCGGATTGGTTGGAAGATATGCACGATGAACTCAATAACTTCAAGCGCAATAAAGTTTGGACTTTAGTAGAGAAGCCAAAGGGGTGCCGCAATGTTATAGGCACTAAATGGATTTTCAAGAACAAGCAAGATGAGTTTGGAAATGTTGTGAGGAATAAGGCAAGATTGGTGGCTCAAGGGTTCTCTCAAGTTGAGGGAATTGACTTTGGAGAAACCTATGCTCCCGTGGCTCGCCTTGAGTCCATCCGTATCCTTCTTGCTTATGCATTGCATCATAACTTTAAGTTACAACAAATGGATGTGAAAAGTGCATTTCTTAATGGTCCTTTTCATGAAGAGGTTTATGTTAAGCAACCCCCGGGGTTTGAGGATCTCAACTTTCCTAACCATGTCTATAAGCTTGATAAAGCACTTTATGGTCTCAAACAAGCTCCTAGAGCTTGGTACGAGCACCTTAAAGAATTGTTGATAGACCGTGGATTTGATGTTGGGCTAATCGATCCCACTCTTTTTACTAAGAGGGTCAATGGGGAGCTTTTCGTTTGCCAATTATATGTTGATGATATTATCTTTGGCTCTTCTAACAAAGCTTTCAATGATGAATTTTCAAAGCTTATGACCGATAGGTTTGAGATGTCTATGATGGGAGAGATGAAGTTCTTCCTTGGTTTTGAGATCAAGCAATTGAGAGAAGGAACCTTCATCAATCAAGCAAAATATCTCCAAGACATGCTCAAGAGGTTCAAGATGACCGAGTTGAAGGGTGTAGCCACTCCTATGGTTACTAAATGTCATCTTGCACTTGATCCCAATGGTAAAGATGTGGATCAAAAGGTATATCACTCCATGATTGGATCCTTGCTTTACCTTTGTGCATCTAGACCGGACATAGTGTTGAGTGTTGGTGTGTGTGCAAGGTATCAAGCTTCTCCTAAGGAGAGCCACATGATGGCTCTCAAAAGAATCTTTCGATATTTGGTTGATACCCCAAGATATGGTATTTTATATCCTAAAGGCTCAACTTTTATTCTCAATGGATATACCGATGCGGATTGGGCGGGAGACAAGGATGATAGGAAATCAACTTCCGGGGCTTGCCAATTCCTTGGTAGGTCCTTGGTGTGTTGGTCTTCTAAGAAGCAAAATTGTATATCTCTCTCCACCGCCGAAGCCAAATATGTTGCCGCCGCAAGTGGATGCACTCAATTGTTATGGATGAGGCAAACTTTAAAGGAATACGGTGTCATGTGTGACAAAGTGCCTCTATTATGTGACAATGAAAGTGCCATCAAGATTGCCTATAATCCGGTGCAACATTCAAGAACGAAGCATATTGAGATCCGGAATCATTTCATTAGGGATCATGTTGCCCGTGGTGATATTGAGCTTATCTATGTTCCTACCAAAGATCAACTTGCCGATATATTCACGAAGCCTCTTGATGAAGCAAGGTTTTGCAATTTGAGGAATGCGCTAAATATCATTGATTCAAGGAGTATAGCTTGACCATCTTGAAAACACACTTTTATCTCAAAACTTTATTTGGTTTAGATGTGGGCATGGAAATAGGGGGAGTGCGGTTTAAATTATTGAGCTATCCCTCCCCCCATAATGCCAACATTAAGATATCATTCTCTTTATATCATATGTTGATATGTGAGCGTCAATGATGAGTAGTGGCTTGGGCCCAAGATATATCTTCGCGGTGCCATGCCATAACACTCATATATGGTGTCCTAGGCCACCACACTCTTCTTTGTGAAGAGTTGGAGTTATTTGGATCTTATTGCCTTTTATTTGACAACTCCTTGTTCTTGTGGGAAATCACTCTAGTTTGGCCTTATTTGCTCGTATCTTGCAAACTTGAGCGATCGTGCACCATTAACAGTTTGAGCGTTCTAAACCCATGCCTACTCTCATCTATAAGCCATTTCCATCTTGCTCATATGTCATGTTTTGGTAAAAACTTGGAGTTTGAGGATTTTCGGTCGGATGATCTAGGTTGCCCCATCTTATTGGTAAATATGCATCTTATATGTGACGTGATACATTATTGCATCACATATGGGTTTATGCAAATAACCAACAAAAGATAGGCAGGATTTCCGGTGTTCTGGAATTTTCCAGAAAACCGGATAATCCAGCCCCAGGACACCCCGGAAAATCCGGCCCGGCCGGATTATCCGCCCTAAACTAGGGCCGGATTATCCGGCCTGGGCAGGTCTTGAAGGGGTTGAGGACGAGGCCGCGGGGGCAAACGGTTCACAACCAGCCCCCACGCGCCTCTCTCTCCTCTCTCTCCCCTCAAGATCGCCGGAGCCGCCCCGTCCGCTCCCTCTCGGAGTTTTTGGGTGGATCGGGTGCCCCTCCTCCCTAGCTCTCATCTCCTCCAAGCGGCTCCTCCAATGGAAGAGGGTATGACTCACAATCCCTAACCCTAGGTGTTGTGATTTGTATGTTCTATTTTCTTGGTGAAGATGGTGTTTAGTAGTTCCAAATCGTGTGTAGTATACTCGTTTTGCATGCTATGAGGCCGATCTAGTTTTAGACAAGTTTTTGATTGAGATCTCTGCAGAATCGCAGGGGCCGGATTATCCGGGCCCCGTGCCAGCCGGATTATCCGGCCAGGCCGGATTATCCGCCCCTTGGGGACCCCGGATTATCCGGCCTGGAGCTATGTTGCTGCTGCAGTCTTGTTTCAATCTTTCATGTCTAAACTTTTATCGACTCATAGTATGTTTCTAGAGTACATTACGGTATCGATGCATGACTTATGAGCATCATCTTCTCTTTGCTATCCGTCTTTGCTCCTCACAGGTAGTGGTACTCGGAGGCGCTCTAGAACTTCAAGGTCAAGCGATGAGTTTGCTCCGAATGCTCCTCGCAAGTCAGCTACTCTTAGGCGGAAAGGCAAGACTTCTAGGGAAAAATACAAGACCATGTATAGTATCTCTTATGTTGCTATCTGATACGTCTCCAACGTATCGATAATTTCTTATGTTCCATGCCATATTATTGATGATTCCTACATGTTATATGCACACTTTATGTCATATTCGTGCATTTCCTGGAACTAACCTATTAACAAGATGCTGAAGTGCCAGTTGCTGTTTTCTGCTGTTTTTGGTTTCAGAAATCCTAGTAACGAAATATTCTCGGAATTGGACGAAATCAAGTCCCAGGGTCCTATTTTGCCACGAACCTTCCAGAAGACCGAAGATCATACGAAGTGGGGCCACGAGGTGGCCGGACCACGGGCCGCGCCCAGGGCCACGCCGCCTGTGGTGTGGGCCCCTCGTCCCCCCGACTCTGCCCTTCCGCCTACTTAAAGCCTCCGTCGCGAAACCCCGAGGCGAAAACCACGATACGGAAAACCTTCCCGGAGCCGCCGTCGCCGATCCCATCTCGGGATTGGAGATCTCCTCCGGCACCCTGCCGGAGAGGGGATTCATCTCCCGGAGGACTCTACACCGCCATGGTCGCCTCCGGAGTGATGAGTGAGTAGTTCACCCCTGGACTATGGGTCCATAGCAGTAGCTAGATGGTTGTCTTCTCCTCATTGTGCTTCATTGTTGGATCTTGTGAGCTGCCTAACATGATCAAGATCATCTATCTGTAATGCTATATGTTGTGTTTGTCGGGATCCGATGGATAGAGAATACCATGTTATGTTAATTATCAAGTTATTACCAATGTGTTGTTTATGATCTTGCATGCTCTCCGTTATTAGTAGAGGCTCTGGCCAAGTTGAAGCTAGTAACTCCAAGAGGGAGTATTTATGCTCGATAGTGGGTTCATGCCTGCATTGACACTGGGAGTGACAGAAACCCCTAAGGTTGTGTTGTGTGTTGCCACTAGGGATAAAACATTGATGCTATGTTCGAGGATGTAGTTATTGATTACATTACGCACCATACTTAATGCAATTGTCTGTTGCTTTGCAACTTAATACTGGAGGGTTCGGACGATAACCTGAAGGTGGACTTTTTAGGCATAGATGTAGTTGGATGGCGGTCTATGTACTTTGTCGTAATGCCCAATTAAATCTCACTATATTTATCATGACATGTATGTGCATTGTTATGCCCTCTCTATTTGTCAATTGCCCGACTGTAATTTGTTCACCCAACATGCTTTTATCTTATGGGAGAGACACCTCTAGTGAACTGTGGACCCCGGTCCATTCTTTAATACTGAAATACAAATCTGCTGCAATACTTGTTTTTACTGTTTTCTCTGCAAACAATCATCTTCCACACAATACGGTTAATCCTTTGTTATAGCAAGCCGGTGAGATTGACAACCTCACTGTTTCGTTGGGGCAAAGTACTTTGGTTGTGTTGTGCAGGTTCCACATTGGCGCCGAATCTCTCGGTGTTGCGCCGCACTACATCCCGCCGCCATCAACCTTCAACGTGCTTCTTGGCTCCTACTGGTTCGATAAACCTTGGTTTCTTACTGAGGGAAACTTGTGTTGTACGCATCACACCTTCCACTTGGGGTTCCCAACGGGCGTGTGCTTTACGCGTCATCAAGCTAAATTTCTGGCGCCGTTGCCGGGAGATCAAGACACGCTGCAAGGGGAGTCTCCACTTCTCAATCTCTTTACTTTGTTTTTGTCTTGCTTTATTTTATTTATTACTTTGTTTGCTGCATTATATCAAAACACAAAAAAATTAGTTGCTAGCTTTACTTTATTTACTGTCTTGCACGCTATATCAAAAACACAAAAAAATTAGTTACTTGCATTTACTTTACTTGATTCATCATGTTTCCTCCTAAGTACACTCTAAAAGACATACCGGTAGGACGTGGGTCTATAATTGGGAAGGATAATATAGAAGACTTCTTCACTCATGTTAGTACCATTGAAGATTTTGAAGATAGACACTTGGTAGAACTTGCTCCTACTTATGAAATTGCTGTAGCTTCTTTAGTTCACATGTTGGAAACTAAGTTTGTTAATCTTAATCCTATAATCCAACACATGTTTCTCACGCTTGGTGATATGGAAGAAGGGGAAAAGAAAGATTTTGTATTAGAAACCCTTCTTAAAGAATTTGGGGGAGTAGCAAGAGAAGCTAGAAAAGTTTTCACTAAATATAATATGCTAGGCTCTTATACCAATTTTGCCAGTACCCTTGAAAAAATGGAAAAAGATAGACAAAAGTATACTAATCAAGTTAATTATGAGGGGGATATTAAAACCTCAATACCATGCAAACTCTTAGGAATGTGCGAGGCACTAGAAAATAATTATGCTTGGCTTGTTCCTGAAAATTTGTTTGATGAGAATAGCAAGCCTAAGACTAATGAAAAGGGAGCCTCTGAAACCTACATAGATAATATACAATGCATAGTTGAGAAAACTCCCAACACCCCTGGTAAGAATGCCAATGCTTCATCTCTTGATGTTACTTGATATACACTTTCTGCGCCTAGCTGAAAGGCGTTAAAGAAAAGCGCTTATGGGAGACAACCCATGTTTTTACTACAGTATTTTTGTTTTATATTTGTGTCTTGGAAGTTGTTTACTACTGTAGCAACCTCTCCTTATCTTAGTTTTGAGTTTTGTTGTGCCAAGTAAAGTCTTTGATAGTAAAGTAAGTACTAGATTTGGATTACTGCGCAGTTCCAGATTTCTTTGCAGTCACGAATCTGGGTCTATCTCCCTGTAGGTAGCTGAGAAAATTATGCCAATTTACGTGCATAATCCTCAGATATGTACGCAACTTTCATTCAATTTGGGCATTTTCATTTGAGCAAGTCTGGTGGCCTAATAAAATCCATCTTTACGGACTGTTCTGTTTTGACAGATTCTGCCTTTTGTTTCGCATTGCCTCTTTTGCTATGTTGGATGAATTTATTTGATCCATTAATGTCCAGCAGCTTTATGCAATGTCCAGAAGTGTTAAGAATGATTGTGTCACCTCTGAACATGTGAATTTTTATTATGCACTAACCCTCTAATGAGTTGTTTCGAGTTTGGTGGAGGAAGTTTTCAAGGATCAAGAGAGGAGTATGATGCAATATGATCAAGGAGAGTGAAAGCTCTAAGCTTGGGGATGCCCGGTGGTTCACCCCTTCATATTATAAGAAGACTCAAGCGTCTAAGCTTGGGGATGCCCAAGGCATCCCCTTCTTCATCGACAACATTATCAGGGTTCTCCCCTGAAACTATATTTTTATTCCGTCACATCTTATGTACTTTGCTTGGAGCGTCGGTTTGTTTTTGTTTTTGTTTTGTTTGAATAAAATGGATCCTAGCATTCACTTTATGGGAGAGAGACACTCTCCGCTGTAGCATATGGACAAGTATGTCCTTAGGCTCTACTCATAGTGTTCATGGCGAAGTTTCTTCTTCGTTAAATTGTTATATGGTTGGAATTGGAAAATACTACATGTAGTAATTCTAAAATGTCTTGAATAATTTGATACTTGGAAATTGTTGTGCTCATGTTTAAGCTCTTGCATCATATACTTTGCACCAATTAATGAAGAAACACTTGGAGCTTGCTAATTTGGTTTGCATATTTGGTTTCTCTAGAGTCTAGATAACATCTAGTATTGAGTTTTGAACAACAAGGAAGACGGTGTGGAGTCTTATAATGTTTAAAATATGTATTTTATGTGAGTTTTTGTTATCACCAAGATTTGACCGCGTCGGAGGTGGGCCGCAGTCAAGATGGGTTTAAGGAAATATATGTGGAGAATTACATGAATCGGCCTTTTTACCAAGTTGGGTTTAATTGCCCGTGTATCTGTAACATATTAGATCGGGTTTAGTTTGGAGATAGAATCTTACTCGTGCACGGTTTAAGTGCACGCCCTCCTTAGAAAGTCCCCTGGACTATAAATATGTACCTAGGGTTTATGGAATAAACAACAACACAACGTTCACCCCAAAAACAAACCAATCTCGGCGCATCGCCAACTCCTTCGTCTCGAGGGTTTCAATCAGGTAAGCGACATGCTGCCTAGATCGCATCAAGCTCTATGTTGTTCATGCGTTGCCCGTACTGAAGCGTCTTTGATGGCGGGCAACGTATTTATCATAGATGTGTTAGGGTTAGCATTGTTCTTCGTATAAACATGCTTACGTAGTGCAACCCTTGCATATCTAGCCGTCCTCATGCCTATCTCGGGCATGGGGGCGGCACCCTGCTTGTTCATCGTTTAGTAGATCTGATCCGTTACGATTGCTCCTTGCTCTGCAAGGATTAGTTTAATATCTGCAATAGTTAGGCCCTACAAAGGGGGGAGGATCCAGTGGCACGCAGGGTGGCGTTCGCAAGTCCTAAACAGGATGTTCCATGGATCAACTACATTGTTGGTTCTTTGGCCTTGTTTAGGATCGGCTTATGAGCACCGTGCGTGGCCGCGAGGCCCAACCCGGAGTAGGATGATCCGATTATGCGGTGAAAACCCTAAATCGTCGTAGATCTCATTAGCTTTATCTTGATCAAGGGATCAAATTCGTGCACCCCGCACGGATCATGGGTGGATCGGCTCTTTGAGCCGATTCACGGGATAACCCGAGAGCCGATCGAGGCTCGTATTTAACGTTTACGTGTATGCCATGCAGGAACTAAGCGAGGCATTCCCCATCACCTTCCTGACCAGGTATAGGTCGGTGGCACGCCCTGCACCGCATCGCCGCGTGTGACCAAGAGCATTGCGGGCCGTCGCTCGAGGGGTCTCAGCCAGCCGCAGCTCTAGACTCTTCCCGGCTCTACTAGTGCTGACTGCCTGCCCGACGGTGGGTTTTGGCGGTCAACACATTCTGCACCCGGTGGGACAATCACATCAACCACATCGCCATCTACATCTGAGATGGCGACGGACGGCACGCCGGTCACCTACGAGGAGCTGCCTGCTGAGCTCAAGAAGAAACATGACGAAATCAAGGCCACCCTCGAAGCCGACCTCATCGGCTCTTTTCAGAGAACCCGTACCCATGGCATCAGATGGAAGGGATTCTCACCACAAGGTGCACTCGATGGGATAGATCTCCGCCCGTCGGAGGAACGCACCATGGCCCTGCGGCAGGAGATTAACTACTTGGTGGCTCACTCGCTACGCCGCCACTCTGAAAACTTGGTCAACGTGTTGGAGCGCCTCGCTCTGCGCGTGATCCAGGAGAGCATGAGCCACCGGTACTCGCCGTCAGGACCAGCTCTCGGGACGCACCAAGGAGAGTTGCCACTCCGTCCCGTCCACCGCTGCCATATGCGTTGGCAACACCAGCTGAAGTGCCGGCTACACCGGCATTCGTCGTCTACAAGATTGGTGGTGACCCTAATGACTGCCAGTTCTTGGTTGAGGCGCCTAAGGAGATCCCTCAAGGATACGCGTGCACGTATGTGCCGATTGTGGCAACTGGGCACTCTCAAACCAGGCCACAACGTCGGGGACTCCGGCGCAAACAGGAGGAACGTCAGCGACAGCTTGAGAAGCGACGTGGCTAGCTAAGTACGCCACCCCGACGAAACTCCCGAGTCCAGCTCCTGCGAGTTGGCTCGAGCTGGAAAAGCAAACATGGCTGGCTAAGTACGCCACCCCGGCGAATCTTCGAGCGCATCTCCTGCAGCCACGGCGGATCAGATCGGTACCATGCGAGAGACCAGTTCGGCATTATGCCGAAAAGGAGGGCAATCGGCTATTCCAAGCCGTACCCCGATGGTACGAGATGATCCCGCTGCCACCTAAATATCGGCTCCCTGATTTCTCCAAATTCAGTGGATCGGATGGCTCCAGCTCCATCGAGCACATCGGCCGATATTTGGCGCTAGGACCGGCTTCGGTGTCGGATCAACTACGCGTGAGGCTCTTTTCACAGTCCCTCACGGGATCGGCTTTGGATGGTATACCTCTTTGCCAGCAAACTCCATCCAGTCTTGGAAGCAATTGGAAGAACAGTTCCACATGCAATATCATTCAGAAGCTTCCGATTCTAGCATTGCCGATCTAGCACAACTACGTCAGAAGCGCGGAGAAACGGTGACGGAGTACATCCAGCGCTCAGGAACCTTAGGAACCGATGTTATTCGGTTCGTATAATGAAAAGGAAGCAGTCGAGTTGGCGTAGCTGGCCTTGCAACACAGCTCAAGGACATGGCCTCCAAGCAAGACCCTCGCTGGCGCACATGGTTCAGAAACTATCAGCATATGAACAGCGCCACCCGACTGTACCAAGACAAGTTCAAGCGTGCGGTAGTCATGGTCGATACGAGAGGAAATTGAAGTGCCTGCGGGAGACCAAGAAGTAGCAGTGGCTGAGTGGACTCGGGGAGGAACCCCGTGTCCTGCAAATGGGTAAAGCCACCAGGGCCGCCCAGGGGATTTGATTTTGACGTGACCAAGACTGAACAAATCTTCGACCTCCTGCTCAAGGAGAAACAGTTGACGATTCCTGAAGGTCTCAAGTTCCCCACGGCGCAAGAGCTAAACGGAAAGCCGTACTGTAAATTCCACAATTCGCTTTCCCATGCCACCAACGACTGCAGGGTGTGGCGTCAACACATCCAAGCGGCGATAGAGAAGGGGCGTTTGATTTTCAACCAGTACGCCATGAAGGTAGACACCCAGCCCTTCCCCGCCGTTAACATGGTAGAAGCCATTCACCCCGAGGGCTGCCAGCCAGGTCCCCGTTCAGCATCAACATGGTAGGACTGGGAACCACTCTGGCAAAGATGGAGATGAGGGCAGCTGCTCTCATAGCAAGGATACAGAGGAGGCCGCTCCACGCGATCGGCTCCATCATGATGGCAAGCGCTACGTCACAGAGGGAGAAGTGACGAATATAAGATATCAACGACCTCTCTCTGACCACCTCCTCAACAAATATGTGAGTCAATATGACCAACGCCGACGGTCCAACTATGATGATGAAGGAGATCGATTGGCTAGAGAAGCCAGAAGACATCGTCGGCAGGATCGCGATGAGGAGGAGCACGTGCGCCGTGCCACGGAAGCATCAAGGGAGCAAGATGACAACGCCAGGCATTGGGACTGCCCCTTCGACACTGGGATTCGGAATGAGCCGATTGCCCACAATCGGCAATTGCCCATGCAATCAGAAAAGAAGGAGGCAGCCAACGTGTCCGTGTTTGAGCGCCTAGGGCCTCTCCCGCCACAAAGCAAACGCGCTGAGTCACCTCGTTGGGCAGATCTTGAGGATTTAGAAGACGAGGGAGAAGTGGAAGAAGATAGGTACCACCGGCCAAGGTGGTGCCCTGACGGACTCAGCCGTTCCCAAAAGCGCAGGGTTCAGCGATTGCGCGGCCTAGAGGAAGCCGAGAGGTTGTACCTGCATACGCTAAGGAAGGCACGGCCTGATCTGGCTGCAAAGGTCCAGCGAACCCTGGATGAAGAGGGTCGTCCACGAAAAATGGAATGGCGCCCCAAACAGAGGAAAGCCGATGATGAGACATCGGCTGGCACAAACATGGTACTCGTCTTGCCGACAGAGCGTAGCGCTCCACGACTCTACGGAGCACTCAAGGTGGACGACAGCAAGCGCATCAAATCAGAAGTCGGGTTGGTTTTATCCAGCCTGACCAAGTAGCAAGATCAAACCAATGAGCAAACCAGGAGAGGCTGATCCTTGTGATCGGCCCCAAAAAACTTATGAAGGGAACTTACAAAACCTTCAACGAGCAAGCAGCGTGGAGGCCGATTCCAGCGATCGGCCAAAATTATCCTCACCCACCATTCTGCCTAGGTTCAACGTGTTATCCACCAGAGCCGATACCATCAATTCTCTTGACAGAATCGGCTCGGGGGGGCACCCAGGTAGATAAAAGATACGAGGATATGCAACGGAAACATCTCATCTTCTGGTGATGGGTATTGGAATATGGGGGGGCCGATGCACAGGTCGGCCGTAAAAAGGAAAATTCGAAAATTTTCAAGCATAGCCGATGCAGCAGGCATCGACTTAAGGATATAACAGCCGATGCGCAACCATCGACTTCAGTGGAATTACGCAATGTTTATCGAGTCTCCACCAAACAATGGAAACTTCCCCAGTTGCTTCAAGCCGAGCCGGGTTCCTGAACCTTTTTCCGTCAAGAATTTCCAATTTTTGGGGGCTAGTTCGGCTGAGACGGGGGATTATCGGCTGTCGGAGGAAGAAAGAGGATCGGCTGTGGCGCATTCTCTCTGACATTCTCGCCTCGAATAAGGCTCGGGGGGCAGCAGGCCTAGTGGATACTCTGTTTAAAGAGCCGATGAGGATACCATCGGCTGATCCTTCATTGCAACCTTTTTCACGATGATGGGTACTGAAAAGGATTATTGGGTTTGGTTGGAAAAGTTCGAAGATTTTCCTGAGAATCCGGCGTTTCCCACCAGATTTAGAAAATCATCAGCTGAAGAAGAGAAGGGTGAGTTTCAAAGGACCGATGCGGTGCGATCGGTTCATCACGCATTGGCGAAGGGAACGAATCGGCAAGGTCAGTAGAAGAGAGAATCGGCTCAATTAAAAGGAATCGGCAAAATCAAGATTGAGGAAAAGTTCTTCATTGATTAAGATGAGATTTCTTACATAAAGAGCTAATTGCTCTCAAAAGGGAAATACTAGGGGATCCACGGCCCCATCTACTACTACTGGCCCTGTTCTAGAGGTCCTATCTATGGGCCATCACTGCCCTCGTCGTCGCCGTCGTCGCCACTATCGGCGCTGCTGCCCCGGGCGTCCTCAATGGCCGTCGGGCCCTCGTTGTCTTCATCTTCTTCATCGGCGTCGTCGGAGGGATGTCGCAAACCGCCCACCCAGCCACCTCCTGGCCCCTCGTCGGAGGAGGCGCTCGCCTCCTCCCCTCCTTCCTCCTCCTCCTCCTCCCCGCCTCCACGGGAGGCGAAGTCTCGCCTCCCCGGCGAGGCGGGGCCCTCTCCCGTCCGTCCCATCGGCGGACGTGGAGAAATCCCGCCGCCGCCCGCCGCCGCGGGTGTTCCGGCGGCGCCTCCGGCGTCGGCGGCTCACGGGACGTGGAGGATTGGCTGGCAAGATCCGATGGGTCGAGGAAGAGGAAGACATGATGGCTGGGAGGGTTTTTGGAGTGCTAATGCGGGGAGATACAAAGAAGAACTGTTCAGAGCGGTTAAATCGAAGGAGGATGCAGTGGAAATTCAATACCACAGTTTCCGGGAAGTGGTGCCTAAAAAGAAAAAAACTGCCAGGTCACGCGGAGAAGTTGAGAAGGCAAGGCATCATCATAAGGGATACTGCGACGGTTCTGCCACGACATGACCCGACGAAAGGAGTGATTTTGGAATTACCAATTCCAAAACCAGGGGGGCATGTGTTATCACCAAGATTTGACCGCGTCGGAGGTGGGCCGCAGTCAAGATGGGTTTAAGGAAATATATGTGGAGAATTACATGAATCGGCCTTTTTACCAAGTTGGGTTTAATTGCCCGTGTATCTGTAACATATTAGATCGGGTTTAGTTTGGAGATAGAATCTTACTCGTGCACGGTTTAAGTGCACGCCCTCCTTAGAAAGTCCCCTGGACTATAAATATGTACCTAGGGTTTATGGAATAAACAACAACACAACGTTCACCCCAAAAACAAACCAATCTCGGCGCATCGCCAACTCCTTCGTCTCGAGGGTTTCAATCAGGTAAGCGACATGCTGCCTAGATCGCATCTTGCGATCTAGGCAGCACAAGCTCCATGTTGTTCATGCGTTGCCCGTCTACTGAAGCGTCTTTGATGGCGGGCAACGTAGTTATCATAGATGTGTTAGGGTTAGCATTGTTCTTCGTATAAACATGCTTACGTAGTGCAACCCTTGCATATCTAGCCGTCCTCATGCCTATCTCAGGCATGGGGGCGGCACCCCGCTTGTTCATCGTTTAGTAGATCTGATCCGTTACGATTGCTCCTTGCTCTGCAAGGATTAGTTTAATATCTGCAATAGTTAGGCCTTACAAAGGGGGAGGATCCAGTGGCACGTAGGGTGGCGTTCGCAAGTCCTAAACAGGATGTTCCGTGGATCAACTACATTGTTGGTTCTTTGGCCTTGTTTAGGATCGGCTTATGAGCACCGTGCGTGGCCGCGAGGCCCCCTGGAGTAGGATGATCCGATTATGCGGTGAAACCCTAAATCGTCGTAGATCTCATTAGCTTTATCTTGATCAAGCAGGATCACCAAGTATTCGTGCACCCCGCACGGATCATGGGTGGATCGGCTCTTTGAGCCGATTCACAGATAACCCGAGAGCCGATCGAGGCTCGTATTTAACGTTACGTGTATGCCATGCAGGAACTAAGCGAGGCATTCCCCATCACCTTCCCGACAGGTATAGGTCGTGGCACGCCCTTGCACTTCGCATCGCCGCGTGTGACCAGAAGAGCATTGCGGGCCGTCGCTCGGAGGGGTCTCACCACAGCTCTAGACTCTTCCGGCTCTACTAGTGCGACTCGCCGCCCGACGTGGGTTTTGGCGGTCAGCTTTGCTGCACCGTTCATCCTTGTGTTTGTTTCAAATAACCTTGCTAGCCTAAACCTTGTATCGAGAGGGAATACTTCGCATGCATCCAAAATCCTTGAGCCAACCACTATGCCATTTGTGTCCACCATATCTACCTACTACATGGTATTTACCCGCCATTCCAAAGTAAATTGCTTGAGTGCTACCTTTAAATTCCATCATTCACCTTTGCAATATATAGCTCATGGGACAAATAGCTTAAAAACTATTGTGGTATTGAATATGTACTTATGCACTTTATCTCTTATTAAGTTGCTTGTTGTGCGATAACCATGTTTCTGGGGACGCCATCAACTATTCTTTGTTGAATATCATGTGAGTTGCTATGCATGTCCGTCTTGTCTGAAGTAAGAGAGATCTACCACCGTAATGGTTGGAGCATGCATATTGTTAGAGAAGAACATTGGGCCGCTAACTAAAGCCATGAATCATGGTGGAAGTTTCAGTTTTGGACATATATCCTCAATCTCATATGAGAATAATAATTGTTGTCACGTGCTTATGCATTAAAGAGGAGTCCATTATCTGTTGTCCATGTTGTCCCGGTATGGATGTCTAAGTTGAGAATAATCAAAAGCGAGAAATCCAAAATGCGAGCTTTCTCCTTAGACCTTTGTACAGGCGGCATGGAGGTACCCCATTGTGACACTTGGTTAAAACATGTGCATTGCAAAGATCCGGTAGTCCAAGCTAATTAGGACAAGGTGCGGGTACTATTAGTATACTATGCATGAGGCTTGCAACTTGTAAGATATAATTTTCATAACTCATATGCTTTATTACTACCGTTGACAAAATTGTTTCATTCCTCTTTGAAGGACCATTCTCTTTACTTTTATGTTGAGTCAGTTCACCTATCTCTCTCCACCTCAAGAAGCAAACACTTGTGTGAACTGTGCATTGATTTCTACGTACTTGCATATTGTACTTGTTATATTACTCTATGTTGACAATTATCTATGAGATATACATGTTACAAGTTGAAAGCAACCGCTGAAACTTAATCTTCCTTTGTGTTGTTTCAATGCCTTTACTTTGATTTATTGCTTTATGAGTTAACTCTTATGCAAGACTTATTGATGCTTGTCTTGAAGTACTATTCATGAAAAGTCTTTGCTTTATGATTCACTTGTTTACTCATGTCATTACCATTGTTTTGATCGCTGCATTCATTACATATGTTTACAAATAGTATGATCAAGGTTATGATGGCATGTCACTTCGGAAATTATCTTTGTTATCGTTTTACCTGCTCGGGACGAGCAGAACTAAGCTTGGGGATGCTGATACGTCTCCAACGTATCGATAATTTCTTATGTTCCATGCCATATTATTGATGATTCCTACATGTTATATGCACACTTTATGTCATATTCGTGCATTTCCTGGAACTAACCTATTAACAAGATGCCGAAGTGCCAGTTGCTGTTTTCTGCTGTTTTTGGTTTCAGAAATCCTAGTAACGAAATATTCTCGGAATTGGACGAAGTCAAGTCCCAGGGTCCTATTTTGCCACGAACCTTCCGGAAGACCGAAGAGCATACGAGTGGGGCCACGAGGTGCAGACCACAGGCCGCGCGGCCAAGGAGGGGCCGCGCCGCCCGTGGTGTGGGCCCCTCGTCGCCCCCCGACTCCCCTTCCGCCTACTTAAAGCCTCCATCGCGAAACCCCAGAGGCGAAAACCACGATACGGAAAACCTTCCGAGACGCCGCCGCCGATCCCATCTCGGGGATTCGGAGATCTCCTCACCTGCCGGAGAGGGGATTCATCTCCCGGAGGACTCTACACCGCCATGGTTGCCTCCGGAGTGATAAGTGAGTAGTTCACCCCTGGACTATCGGTCCATAGGAGTAGCTAGATGGTTGTCTTCTCCTCATTGTGCTTCATTGTTGGATCTTGTGAGCTGCCTAACATGATCAAGATCATCTATCTGTAATGCTATATGTTGTGTTTGTCGGGATCCGATGGATAGAGAATACCATGTTATGTTAATTATCAAGTTATTACCAATGTGTTGTTTATGATCTTGCATGCTCTCCGTTATTAGTAGAGGCTCTGGCCAAGTTGAAGCTAGTAACTCCAAGAGGGAGTATTTATGCTCGATAGTTGGTTCATGCCTGCATTGACACCTGGGGAGTGACAGAAACCCCTAAGGTTGTGTTGTGCTGTTGCCACTAGGGATAAAACATTGATGCTATGTTCGAGGATGTAGTTATTGATTACATTATGCACCATACTTAATGCAATTGTCTTTGCTTTGCAACTTAATACTGAAGGGGTTCGGACGATAACCTGAAGGTGGACTTTTAGGCATAGATGTAGTTGGATGGCGGTCTATGTACTTTGTCGTAATGCCCAATTAAATCTCACTATATTTATCATGACATGTATGTGCATTGTTATGCCCTCTCTATTTGTCAATTGCCCGACGTAATTTGTTCACCCAACATGCTTTTATCTTATGGGAGAGACACCTCTAGTGAACTGTGGACCCGGTCCATTCTTTTAATACTGAAATACAAATCTGCTGCAATACTTGTTTTTACTGTTTTCTCTGCAAACAATCATCTTCCACACAATACGGTTAATCCTTTGTTACAAGAGATTGACAACCTCACTGTTCGTTGGGGCAAAGTACTTTGGTTGTGTTGTGCAGGTTCCACGTTGGCGCCGGAATCTCTGGTTTTGCGCCGCACTACATCCGCCGCCATCAACCTTCAACGTGCTTCTTGGCTCCTACTGGTTCGATAAACCTTGGTTTCTTACTGAGGGAAACTTGCTGCTGTACGCATCACACCTTCCACTTGGGGTTCCCAACGGGCGTGTGCTTTACGCGTCATCACTATCCGTCAGAAGAACTGGTATGAAGACGTTGAGAGGGATCAAGATATTGAGGACAAGCGTTTCTGGTGCTTGGAACAAGAGTACATCTTCAAAGATATATATGAACCGATGAAGAAAGTTAGACCTATGCAAGCAATCAATGTGGATTATCTGGTAGTGAACAATCACTTTGAAGATGCTATTTGGGTCACAGGAAGAATGGGCCTGCAAGATCTTATGAAGATTCAATGTGACTACAGTCCGGAGTTGATCAAGCAATTCTTTGCTACCCTTGCTTTCAAGAAGGATGAAGCACGGACCTTGCAGTGGATGACTGGCTCTACCCATTGTGAGGCATCTTTGGACCGGTTTGCTTCGATTCTTGGTCTTCCCTCGGAAGGTGGTCTTTGCCTTCATGGCCCTCAGAAGACGGATAAGATTGTGCTTTATGAGCTTTATGATGCGACTGGTGTTGTTGGTTCTACCAAGGGGCTCCTTCCTATATATGGCCAGCTGCTCCGTTTCTTTAGAGCCACCATCTCTCCAAGTGGTGAAAACAATGATGCTATCAGTGGAGCTCTTGTGGATCTTATGCATCTATCCTTTCAGTGTGCCCAAGATGGTGATGAGGAAAAGGACTTCACTCTTGATATCATGGATTTTATCTTTCATGAGATTCATGATGCTATGGTGTCTCGGACCACTATGCCCTATGCTCCATATATTTAGCTCCTCATCAACAATACTGCCAACCTCACTGTTAACCTTAATTAGTCGCTTCCCTACTGAGAGCCACACAGTCAAGAAAGCTTATAAGAAGAAGTCTATCCCCAGTGTTGCATCTGTTGCTGGTTCTTTCATGGGAGATGCCCGCTCTAGTGGCTATGCACCCGGTCGCCCTGTTGGTACTCCGGTGACTCAGAGGAATGTTAAGAAGCTTACTTGGTTCCAGCGCAATGTTCTGTGCATGAACGTTGAGATACACAAGGAGAACTTTGAGGCCAGCCGTCAGCGTTCTGAGATTCAGCACACACAGGCCGTCATCCTTCACAAGCTCAGTGGTGAGCAAGGACCTCCGCCTCAGCCGCCAGTTCACCCAGCTTACAGTGGGTGGCACTCCTCCCAGGTTCCGTGGGCTGATCTTGAGCAGAGCATTCTGAGGGCTAGCATTGCTCGCGATTCTCCTCCTGCCGCTGATAGCGATGAAGATCGTCACTCCGAGACGGACTCCGAGTGATCTCCATGGGGCGTGTAGCATCGCGCTTTTCCCCTTTTTGGCGTCTCGATGCCAAAGGGGGAGAAGTGTTCTATTAGGCCTTCTTTACGGGATTTGCTAGGGTCGGGCACAAGCTTATGCGTTTACCATTCTTTTATCGCTTGTGTCCTCTTTTATGTCATTCTTTAAACCTGTTTGGCTTGGTTTGTTTCGTTCAAAACTATGTGATATGTGTGTGGATTGTGAGACATTAAGTTGGGTTTTCGGAATTCTATATGTTGAGACCAAGGTTTATGTTATGGTGTGATATTTACATATCCGGTATTATATATCTCCATATGGGTATGATCTCTCTCACCTTGTCTCATCTATATATTTGCCTATGTCTCATGTTTGAGCTCATGTTGGATATCTCTTGTGTTGAGGCACCTCGCACCTATATGTTGTGCATTTGTATTCAAATGCAAATTACTTGTATGCACACATGTAGGGGGAGTGCCTCTATGTTTTGCCAACATGAGTGTTCTCTATAATGTTTTTCTTGCAAATCCGTATATTGTCATCAAACACCAAAAAGGGGGAGATTGAAAGAACATCTCTCACATATTATATTTTGGTGTGTTTGATGTCAATATATGAGATACACTAATGTTTGATGAAGTGGTGCAGAGATTACATGCATACATATTTGTGAGTGTCTTGTGTGGAAACACAAGTCAAAAGGAAGTTGTCAAGGATATACCAGGCCGGATAATCCGGGCCGGATATATGCAAAATATCCGGGCCCCATTTTTTGGCTAAGGACTCAAGGCTTTTCGGCTCAGTACTCCCTGGCATGAGGCCGGATTTTTCACCGGACTTTTGACCGGAATTTCCCCATGCCGGGCATTTTGGGCCGGATAATCCGGGCCGAATATTTGCAAAATACCCGGCCCCCAAGATTTGGCTAAGGAGCAGAGGCAACGCGGCTCAGTACTCATGAGGCCGGATTTTTCACAGGACATTTGACAGGAATTTCCATCAGGCCGGATTTTTGGGGGGGGGGGGGGCCGGATTATCCGGCCCCAACTTAGGCCGGATTATCCGGCCCTCGAAAGCTCCAAACGGCTGGATTTTGATTGGGAGTATTTATACCCCCTTCTTCTTCCTTCCAACCTGCTCAATCAATGAAGAAATTCTGCTAAGTCTCACAACCATTAGAGCCAACTCAAGAACTCAAGATTTGCAAGATCTCCTCCCTCACCCAACCAAAGCTCTTGATATTTGGAGATTCGAAGGAGAAGACACCGATCTACATCCTCACCGAAGCGATTTACATTTCACCCTTATATGCTTGAGGGCCCTCTTGCTAGTGTTCCTCTTTGGATCCCTAGTTGATTGTTGTTGATGTATTGTTGTTGATTATTGTGTTGTTACAGATTTGGGAGCCTCCAATTTGGTTGTGGATGTGTGCCCCAAAAACCTTGTAAAGGTCCGGTTTTCGCCTCGAGGAAATCCCTTAGTGGAAGTGGGCTAGGCCTTCGTGGCGTTGCTCAGGATATCTGAGAAGCCTTCGTGGCTGTTGGTTTGGTTTCGTAGCAACCACACTCCTCCAAACGTAGACGTACCTTCTTGCAAAGGAAGGGAACTACGGGAATCATCTTCTTGTCATCGCGTGCTCCACTCTCGGTTACCTCTATCCTCTTCTATCTCCTATATTGCGTAGCTATATCTTGCTTAGTTGGTAACCTTATCATATAGGTAAATTCACTTAGTTGCATATCTAGAGAATTTACCTTTGTGTCAAGCCTAAATTAAAAAAAAACTAAAAATTAGTTAGCACCTATTCACCCCCCTAGGTGCGGCATACGATCCTTTTAGAAATAATATTATCTTTAACAAAAAAAATCTTTTCACTTCTTGAAGGTTATCCATACGGTGTCACATTGGGTTCAGCTTTAGGCCCTCCTTTCGTCGGAGGGACAGCGGAATGCCATGGTTTCTGGATACATACGGCTTCAGATGGTTGTTCAAGATATCTTGTGTCTGGCTGGCTGGCGACATACTAGGAGGCTATACTGATGTGTAGTCATAGTATGTTTTGCTTTTTTCGCTGGTTAATTTTTGTATCAATTCTTGGCGATACTTGAGTTGTAAACAATACCGAATTTGAACCATTTTTGGCCTTGTGCATGGCATCACGATGCAGAAGCCGGGGTATATCCCCATTTCAAAATAAATTGATATACTGTCCGGCACCGTTACGAGAACCACAGTGAACGAAGGACACCAACCACACGAGCGGTGGTGAAAGTGAAAGAACAAAAGTAATGTTCGAGAGAAGCGAGACCATGTAAACTAGCCTCCGTGTCAACTGCTCGTCTACATGCAGGCCTCTTGGTTTTGGACCATTGACATGGACACGTCCGAATCGATTGGATAAACACATCCGACCTGTCGCGTGGATGAAGAATAGCAGATAAACGATGCGGAGTGCTACACAGTACACAGTAACGGAAGAGAAGGCAAGGCCGGGTAGCTGTTCACGGGATCGAGATGCCAGTATGCCATCTCCGGGTAAAACTCGGCGACGGCGACGCGTACCGGCCGCATGTGGCCAAGATCTCGCTGCCGGAGCGTGGCGACGAGCTCACCGTCGTCTTCTCTTCCTCTCCCGGAAGGCTGGACCGCGGGGAATCGGGGATGGGCGCGCTCCCACTTGCGCTGGGCACTTGACGTGGACGCGCCAGTTAAGCCCTCGTGCTGAATTGGATTCAGGAAAACACCATGCTAAATACAGTATTTGCTACTGCGCATTGCAGTATAAGGTTTGTCCGCCATCATGCCGTGGTGGATCTTAGTAACAGCATCTGTGAAGAGATCATCAAGCTATATATGGTCCTCCACATTAGCCACAGGGTACCGTTAAACAAGTAGTGTGCATGTTGCTGCGTCGAGCAATCTACAGAACGGTTGAATGTTTGACGATAAAATAAATATCTTAGGCCATTCGCCTCATCAGAAGTTTGTTCATATACATATGGAGAAAGATGCAATGGAGCCAGGGAGGACCCCTTCTGGGAGAATGCGACTTGTTCGTTCTCATTTGCACTGGTAAATGGTAATACGACGCAGTGCAGTATCTGTAGGGGTGATGAAACATGGCCAAACATCTGAACGACGACATTGTTGAGGAGACGGTATTTTCTACTAACAAAGTAACTGGCTTGCTTATGTTTTTTTTTTTTTTGGACAAGAGGGTTTCTCCAGTTTCATAAAGGAAATCAAGGCTACAAAGTTCCGGTCTCAACACTTACAGCAACGCTAAACAGGGTTTTGAATCCTGAACTGGAACAAAAAGACTACCAGCTTCGATGCATTTTTGTAGCCTTCATGCCCTGCAAATGTTATTTTTCAGAGCTCCAGCCTCACAATCCATGGCGCCCAGCTCCTTCTTGCCCTGAAGATGTCCCTTCCTACCCATTCGAAAAGCTTGGCGCAGAAAATAATTTTGTCTTTTGGGACCGGTTTCACCTGCAGTGAGCTCCACCAGCGAGGCCAGTAGTAAAAACAAACCGATATTAGTTCAGCTGGCTAACCATTCTGAAAAACATGCATAATTTCTAGCTTCCCAAATCCCCCCAAACGACACTGCAGCAATACCTACTGCTACCATGCATCTTTTCTTCTTCCCAAAGCATCTAAGAGCATCTCCAGTCGCGTCAAACGAAGGTGAAGAAAATGGGAAAAAAAGTTGTTACGCGTCCCCAAAGCTAATTAGCATTTTGTGTCATGCGTAGAGACTATGATCTCACGCCGGACACAAAATGAGGATGCATGCATGCAGGTCCCATGCTAGTCTCTTTCCCCACACTTTCTCTCACCTACTTTTCCCACATGGTCCCCTTATTAAAATGCATGGATCCGGACGCTGTTTGAGGGACGCGGCTGGAAAGGGCCTCTTTTTTGTACAGATTTTTGGTCTCTTTTTGTCCGGCGCGGTCTCAAACGTGCCCCAAATCATTTATGCCGGACGCTTTTTGAGGGACGCGACTGGAGATGCTCTAAGCCCGTGCCAAATGCATTGGTACATGCTTCTGTAGTAAGTCAGTCTGCAAGTCTGCTAAAAATCTAAAACACAAACATATACAGAGGATTACAAAGAAAAAGGTTAACCTATACGCCGCTGGAAAAAAAAATACAGAGTATAACATTATATGAGCTTGACAGATTTGGTATTTGGCTGGTAATGCTTGTATGTCCCATGTAGTCCGGGTCTTTTCTGAACCCATGCTGACATATCTGACTCTTTGGTACGTTCCAAGGCAGCCTGGATTATTTCCCTGGTACCAACTCAACTCTTTTCTGCAAACGATGCGATCTAAAATCACTGGACCAGAGAGTCAAATGTTTCTCCAAGCATAATAATCCAGGGTTCTCTTTATCACTGAAAATAATGGTGTGGCAGTAGAAGCTGTATTTTGCAGAATGTCACGACAGGTTTGGCGTTGAGCTTTGCAGAGAATAACCAGAGTCTATCATTTGAAAGCGCTGCCTACGGAATCTAAATGGCGCTGGCTGGGTTACATATACTCCCTCTGTTTCATGAAACATACCTTATTTTTATCTAAATTTAAATGTATCTATACATTAAATAGTAACTAGACACGTCCAAATTTCGGTAAATTAAGACAACTAGATTCACGGGAATAAACAGAGGAAGTAGTATGTATTACTCCCTTCATCCCAAAAATATGTGGAGATTTATCTAAATTTAGATACAATAATGCTAGATTCAGGGGAACATTTGTTACGGATTAAGTTGGCAGTTGGTGGTGAAATTGTGTGAGACTAGGGTGTAAAAGGACCGGATCGGACCAGGTTTTGCATCTACCATATATTTTACAAACAGATCTAATTTGGGGCGAAGCAGCCTCGTACCCCCGCGGGTTGCTCCCTAGGACGACTCTGGGGTTATCTCGCCGCGCCGCCGCCAAGTTCTCCGCCGTGCCCCTCCTCTCGCCACCCCAGCCGCCGGCCCTCGCCGCGGGGGCGGCGCACCCAGCCGCCGAAGGTGGTTGGGGGGGGGGGGGTCGCCGGGGATCCTCGCCATGGCTGCTAGGGCGGGTCTGCGCGGGTCATCGCCGTGCAGTGTCCAGGGTGGCGCCCCTCGTTGCCATGGTTGGAGTGAAGATGCTGGGCCGGCGGGTGGCGGCGGTGGTGGTCCCAGATCTCGATCTAGATGTCTCCCAGGCTCCCCCCTGATCTCGAACTTTTCTGCGCGTTGGGCCGGTTCCGGTGGAGGATCGACCCTACACTATCGTCTCCTTCCCCCTGCTGGCCTTGCCCTCTGGGCTACTGGTAGGGTTTGGAATGGCGGCTTGCATGTTTCCGGCGGGTTGCGCGGGGGCTCCTCGATCGACATGAATAAAGGTGGTGATCCTCGGATTATATCTCTCTCGCGCCAAGGTGAATATGTTCCTTATGCATGTCTGTCTGGATTTAGCTGGATGTTGAGTTCCGAAAGGCTCCGTTGACAAATGTAACAGTGCTTGTGCCTGGAGTTTGCTGGTTTTGGAGATATTTGGTGGTGCGCACCCATAATTTTATTCCGACCATTTGGTTCTCGAGGGAGCGACGCGAAGCTCTGTTCTGTGTTGCTACCAGATGACATTCTGGTCCATGGTGTATGAGAGATGGAGAATTTCTTGAAGGCCGGATTGGAGTACTAGCAGCGGAGGATCAAGTCGTGGTGTTGTTGAGGGATTTGTTTGGTATTCTGGGTCTCATAACAGCAGTATGCAAGTGGGGGCAGCAGCACAAGTGAAATTTAGAGTCTTACCTTTCATGGTGAAAATCCAAGATCTGACCTTAATTGGTTGTGCCTGGCAATAGACATGATGGCATAAACTTAATTTGAATAGACATGGTAGCAAAATAAACTAGGTAGCTCACTAACTGATGATTTTACTAGATTGGCATTGACTTTTGAGTAAATAATCGGATAATCTGGTTTAAAACATTAGTATAATCCTAATACGTTTTAGATAATTCATATCCACGTGCTATTTGCTATGTCGACATATCTAACTTATCTTATAACAGATCCAAACACCGTCTCTAGATTCGGATATCCTTATCCGTCGGATTCTCATAAATCGGATATGGATTTTTTTCAAATGGATTCGACGCCGGATTTGGTTTGGAAATTATCTTGTCTGCTTACACCCCTAGGTGAGACAATATCGGAACAACTGCTGCAACCCCGCCAATCAGGGAAAACCACGCCGCGTCCATGAGTTTGCTCCTTAGAAGCAGTTCATAGATGTAGCATTGTTGTTAGATGTATATGTACAACATCTGAATTTAGATAAATTTGTGGCATTTTTTTCGGGGTGGAGGGGGCACTTGTGTTTACCGGTGCGACACCCATTTCTTAATTTCTACGTGAATGTGATGGCTGATGTGGATACATTCAGGATATGGCTTTTCAGCGAGGCGCTCATCATCCGACGTGTCGATACCCAGCGAGATGGGCCCGGCCAAAATCTGGCCGCTGCCAATCGGAGATCATGGAATCGGATGAGGTATTAGCAGTAAACCAATCACATTCTGGATAAGGTGAGGAGGTGGGTCCCGCCTCTAGAAGCCTAAAGCGCAAAGCACACTCGGTCACGCTGGTGAAAAGGGCAACGCTGGGCCATGCCGCTCAAATAGCATTCCAAATCCGGCGATGCTTTTTTGTCATGTTCATCTCTGCAATCTTCTCTCGTAGCATCACTGTGGTAATACGATACTAGCTACAAGCTTGTCTGCCGCAAAGATTTTGTAGGATCGATTGTTGCAGTGGAGATATTCTTCTTTGTTGGTTCCTTTGGGAGCTAGTAGCAGAGATCGATGGGTAGCTCGGACCCGAAGGCGGCCGGCGGGGCCGTTGGCGGCAAGTCGGCGCGCGCGTGCGACGGGTGCATGCGGCGGCGGGCTCGGTGGTACTGCGCCGCCGACGACGCCTTCCTCTGCCAGAGCTGCGACACGTCGGTGCACTCGGCGAACCCGCTCGCCAGGCGCCACGAGCGCCTCCGCCTGCGCGCGACGTCAGCGTCTCCGCCCACGGCCGATTGCGTGGCGGAGGTGACGACGACGACGACGATATCGTCGTCCAAGCGCCTGCGCGTCGCGCCCGCGTGGCTGAAGCGGAAGGCGCGCACTCGGCGGCCGCCGGTGAAGAGCGTCGGTCAGCTGCTCTCGAGACGGCTCGTGGTGCCCCAGGTGAGCGCAGGGGAGTCATCGGACGAGCGGAGGGCAACGGAGGAGGAGCAGCTTCTGTACCGCGTGCCGGTCTTTGACCCCGCCCTTGGCGACTTCTGCTCACCGCTGCCGATTGACGACGCGGCGGCCACGACCTCGGGCAGCTGCAGGGATAATGTCGACGGCGCCGTGGAACAAACGAAGGAGCCCATCGTCGCGCCGTCTCCCGTGCAAGAGCTCCCCGATTGTTTCGCCAGTTTCGGCCCGACCGACGCCGAGCTCAGCGAGTTTGCGGCCGACATGGAAGCCCTCCTCGGCCAGGGCCTGGAGGAAAGCAGCGAGCTGGGGGACTCGTTCTACATGGAGGCCCTAGGGCTCATATCGCCGGCTGGAGACGGCGGGCAAATAAAAGTAGAGGCCGACGGCGGCCTTGTCTGTAGAAGCAACGGCGTGCTGGCATCTGGCCCGGGCATGAAGCCGGACTTTAACGGCAGCCCGCCGACACTGGTGGATGACGACGACAGCTTCGAGCACAAGACGTCGTCGGCGAGCAACTGCGGCGACGCCGTTGATGACGCGCAGTTCTTGAAGAGGAGCCTGGATCTTCGGCTCAACTACGAGGCAGTCATCGACAGCTGGGAAAGCTCGCCGTGGACCGACGGCCGGCGGCCGCACGGCCAGCTCGACGACCTGCTGCTATACGACCACTCGGTACGTGCACGATTAAGTTTCGTATTGTGCGTTATGTAGGGTATAAGCGATTGTGCATAACCATGGTGAATGGTACTGTGCAGGGCATGTGGACTGCCGGAGGAGGAGGACGGCAGGGCGAGGCGGCGTGGACGCCGAGGCCGAAGGCCGACGGGTGGCGGGAGGCACGGGTGTCGCGGTACCGAGAGAAGCGGCGGACGCGGCTGTTCGCCAAGAAGATACGCTACGAGGTGCGGAAGCTGAACGCGGAGAAGCGGCCCCGGATGAAGGGCCGCTTCGTCAAGCGCTCCGGCGCCGCCGCAGCCGCCCCGTGCGCCGTCACCTGAGCTAGCCAGTCTGTGGACGTCTAGTCCGTTGCACCGTCCGTGTCAACTCGACACGACCGTTCATGCGTGTGCTCGTCACGGGCTCGGCATGAAATTACACAAACACAACTTGTCGAAGCTGCTTTTAGTGTCTGTTTTGCTCGTCAGAGACGACTTTGTTCTTTTTTTTCTCGTGATTTCGGCACTGGGAGATCGGTGCAGGGTCGAGGGTTTTCTTAGATTTCTAGCTCACCGTGAGAAGAAATGATCTGGCTTGGCGTTTTTTGCGACCTTTTCTCTCCCTTCAAGAGAGGATAGGTGGTTCTTCATGGTACGTTGTACTGCTTGTACATTTGTACATGGTTGGAGTAATAATAAAGTAACATATGTAATTTGGTGTTCGCTACTCATGCTTGTACCGCACGTATTTGTTGCATCAGCAGTTTTTTTTAAGATAAAGGCACCGCGTCGTTTGATTCAAAGAAATGCCATATAAATTTTGTAGGATTTTTATTCATAATTATTTTTTTCTATGTGCACCGTTTGATTTGTAGGATTGGAATTCTTAGAAATGCCTAGAAAATTTGCCTATGTGATTGCATAGCACTATGTTTTGGAGGAAAATTTTCATCTGCTGCCTGATGTTACAATTTCTTTACTTTTCATGTGAGACAAATTCTACTTCTAAAAAAAATACCCTCTAGATTTACAATTTCTTTAATTTTCATGTGAGTGAAATTCTACTTTTTTTAAAAATAACCTCCAGATTCTAAATCATGTAAGATTCAACTAGACATTGTGGTTGTCCTAGTCATGTGTTCTGAAAATCAAAGCGCCTTTGTCCCAGGTCGCTTGATTACGGACAATGCTATATTGGCCTTCGAATGTCTACATTATATGGAGCACGGTACATCTCCAAATTCTGATTTATGTGATTATAAGTTGGATTTATCCAAAGGCTACGATAGAGTGGACTGGTCCTTCTTGGAGTCTATGTATAAAATGGGGTTCTCTCACCGATGGATACAATGGATTATGGCATGTGTCGCCACGGTGAGGGTATTCAATCAAATTCAATGGAACACTATTGGAAGCTTTCTCTCCTACTCGAGGGCTCAGGCAAGGGGATCTCCTATCTCCTTTTACTTTCTTGTTTGTGGCTGACGGTCTTTTCTACCCTCTTGCAAAAAGAAGTTGAGATTAACGGGATCTCTCCAATTAAAGTGTCGCAGGGCACCTGGTGTTCTCCACATTTTATTTGCTTATGATACCTTGTTGTTCTTTCGAGCCTCACCTCACGAGGGATCCAAAGTTAAGAAAATTATTGATACATATGCTAATGGTAAGGGTTCAGTTGATAAACCCTGCCAAGTGTTCAATTATCTTCAGCAACTCTTGCTCTCAGATTGTTCAAGATGAAGTACGGTTAATTTTGCAAGTCGCCAATGACGGGTTTGAGGATAAATATCTTGGGCTGCCGACCCCGGATGGAAGGATGCATAAAGGTCGGTTTATGAACTTACAAGCTCGTTTATGCCAACATCTCATGGCATGGGGAGATGGTCTGATGTCCCAGAGTGCTCGAGAAGTGTTGATTAAAGCCATAGCGCAGGCGGTCCCTGCCTATGTGATGGGAGGTTTTAAATTACCGTTCTCTGTATGTGATGAGCTTAGAAAATTAATCTGTGACTATTGGTGGGGTGTAGAACGAGGAAAACAGAAGATGCATTGGGTGAATTGGAATACCTTGACTCGTTCAAAATCTCAAGGTGGCATGGGTTTTAGAGATATGCGCCTCTTTAATCAAGCATTGTTAGCCCGTCAAGCTTGGCGGCTTATTACATGCCCTAACAGTCTGTGTTCCCGGGTATTAAAAGCCAGGTATTACCCACAAGGTGATCTTACTGATATTGTTTTCACTAGGAACCCTTCTTCCACGTGGACATGAATTGCATATGGACTGGAATTATTCAAAAAATGTCCGGTTTGGCGTGTTGGAAATGGCCAAAACATCAAGGTGTGGCGGGATAGCTGGATACCGATATCTTTATATGGTAAAACTCTCACTCCAAGGAGGAACAAACGAATCCGGCGGGTTTCTGAACTTCTAGACGGTTTGGGGAATTAGAATATGCAGAAAGTACGTGATACCTGTTTGCCCATTGATGCTGAATCCATTCTTAGAATTAAGTTCCCTAGACGAGACCAGGAGGATATTCTTGTCTGGATGCCAGAGCAGTCTGGTATTTTTTCTATCAAGTCGGCGTACAAGTTAGCCTTTAATGAGTTACCGGTACAATATAACTTCAATGCTTCTAGCTCCAGCTCAAGCGGAGTTGATCTAGTCCAGAAGAAAATCTGGAATGCTTCGGCCCCTCCAAAGGTGAAGAATTTTGCCTAGAAAGCAGCTTCTAATGCTCTTCCTACGGAGGGAAATAAGCTCAGCGGATGTATGAAGGTTACAGGTTTGTGTCGGATATGCAATATGGAGAAAGAAGATGTGGCACATGCTTTATTCCGGTGTCCTCGTGCACATTATCTGTGGGAAGCAATGCGGCAACGCTGGCATGTCCCTATGGACACAGACCTTCTGATTATGTCCCATTCAATACACTGTTACTGGCTTGGAGAATCTGGTATGAAAGGAATGAGGTCACACACCGCAAGCCTCTTGGAGGGCTCGAAGAGATTTCTGTGTTGCTATGCTAAACTCCTTGGCAATACTAGAGAACTTCCTACCGATCAAGTTCTGAAAGGAAAATAGCCTATGTTGAATTTTGGTACGTGTGTAACCATAAAGGAAAAGAAAAGGGAGCCTCATGTTAAACCCTGGTTGAAGCCACCTGAGGGTTGGGTTGAACTCACGGTGGATGGCTACTTCAAAGCCGAGGACGGATCGACAGGTACGGGTATGGTTCTACGGGATGCTGATGGAAATATTATCTTCTCGGCTTGTCGATCACTAGAATCTTGTGAAGATGCACTCGAAGCTGAAGTGAGAGCTTGTTTGGAGGGCCTAGAACTTAGCCTCCAACATAGCTTCCTGCCAATCATTATTGAATCAGATTGTTCTCAACTAGTGACAGCGGCCTGTGATAGAGCTCAAGACCGCTCGTCTTATATGCATTTTATTTCTGAGATTAAGTTTTTTGCTTGGTAGTAATCGTGTTTGCAAAATTGTAAAAGTAGATCGAGGGCAAGTAAGGATTAGCCACTGTCATGCCAACTGGGCAAGGACAAAGAGTAGAATGATGATATGGTTTCATTCACGACCTGAGGTCGTCCTTCAAGAGCTGTTGTCTGAACCTGATGTAATCCATGCTGCCTAATAAAGATCTAGTTTTACCCGCAAAAAATACCCTAAATTATTAAATCCAATGAGGTTCAATGGGATTCATTACACATTCCCTAAGAGTGTAATTTAGAACTCATGTAATGCCTTGGTCCTTTGGGAGTTTGTAAGTACGTAGCTGTTGTTCTTTAATAATATTAGCAGTAGGAATCTCTCCTGCTTTAAGTAGTAAAAAAGGATTCATTAGATGCTGCGGCACAAAACATAGCAAAAATATCCAAGTACTACTACAAAATGCACAAACAATGCGAGACGCAAAGCTGAGTTGGCCTTCCCCAAACAGACCAAGGAGGCATGTAGAATACGGCGAGACATTCCTCGGCACGTTGGTTGCGTGGAGTAGTTTTACCTTGCTTGCCATCCATCTTAGACTTGCTCTCTCATGAGGTTTGGAGGTAGGAGTCCACGGCTGCAAGAACGGAAAGTTTTATAAATAATGTCAGTTAGATACCGTAGCACTTTAACTTCAATTGTTAGTTTGTTACAAGTATTCCACTGAGGCCAGGATTGCGTAGGGAACAAAACAGGGTCTAAAGCAAGCGGCGTGGTCTGCCTGAGAAACTAAAACAATAGCGCAAAATTGTTTGGTTACCGACCACACCCTAGTGTCTGGCGCCTACTCCACATGAACTTGGAGATGGAACAACTAAAGAATATATGGTTTGCATCCTCACCAGTCTAACATAGAGTGCATACATGCACCAACAGTTGGGCCATGCCTCAAAGCAATTTGAATACTACAGGGAAGATGGTCAAGCATTAGCTGGCAGGTAAAGATGCGAATCTTGTGCGGGAGCTTAACTTTCCATATATGTTTGGAGTGTGCTACTTCAGCCCCTTACGATAGGTTATCGTACATCGACCTGATGGAGTATTCCCCAAACGGATCTAGGGCCCAATACACCTTGTCCAGCTCTTTCAACAGGTGCTAGTTAAAATTGTCTCTAATTCTTGTTAAGAACACCACCTCCTTTCAGTTGAAAAGCCAGTTCTTCCGAGCGGCAAGTCGAGACCCGATATTTTCTAGCGATCTTCAAAATCTAAGGGAGCCCTTCCGCTACCAAGCATGGGACACGGAGATCACCTGCGAATCGCAGATGCTAAAGGGAAGCAATCTTTTAGGGGTTCATTTCCTGCCCATCTATCAATCTATCAGAGTGTGCGCTGTCCAATGTGCACCACATGCTTCGTGCCATGCTTAAACATGTGCTTGATTTTGTTAAGAATTCTCCAAAATTGCGTGCCCCCTTGACCTGAACCGAAGAAAATACTGATAGCCGACCGATACTTTGCACGGATAATCTCGGCCCAAACAGATTTGTCCTCCTGATACAATTTTCAGCCCCACTTCAGCTTAAGCTCAATGTTCATTTTCTTAGAATTAAGGATCCACAACCCCTCACAATCTTTAGTTCTACACATTGTGGGCAATTTTACGAGATAATATTTGCATTTGGTCCTGACCCTTTCTAGTAAAATCTCGATCTATGGGAGTCAAAATTCATGTGGATGTCGTCTTGCAGAAGAAATATTCCTGAGACAACATAAGGTAAAGTGAGTCCGTTGATGTGCGAAAGGAAGAAATACAATTGAATAATCCGTCCCATTTAAGATCTTATGGTTAACACGAGTATTACGGCGCAAGAATCATTGTACGACATTGGTTGTTAATCCTAGATTAATAACCTAGTTGCAATGTAACGTCCACCAAACTTATACCATGGTTCCATTGCCAACCACATAGTCATATTCATAATTTAAAATTAATATTTGCTTTGTAATGCAAAACTGATAGTAATTTGTAATTAATTTTATAAACATAATCAAATTGACATGAGCAAGCAATGAACTTGCCTGAACACTGCAAGGTAGTGCAGTTGGATTATTTGGACTGACCCTGGTCCTCGGTTTTTGAAAATTAGCATCATTGTCCGATAATGGCAATGGTTAAAGATCCAATAATGCATGTTTTCGAGTTTTAGTTGTGATTACCCCCCCCCCCCCCCTCCCATTTGGTTTCTCTTTAGGATTTTTAAAGTAGAGTAATAGAAGTGTAGGTTTTATTTGTACTCCTTAAGAGATATAAATTAAAATAATATTTGGAGTTTGTAAAGGATTTCATTTCAAGGAAAGTTTTTTATTTCATAAAAACTATTTTTAAGATTATCTTAGATTTAATTATTAAGAGCAATGTTGGTTTAATATTTTCTTCAAGTTATAAGTTATTTTCCTTTGATGTTGATGATAAAATATTTTTGTGTGTGGTTATTAAATAGTTATTATGTTTAAAAGTTTCTTAAAGATTCATTTTGGATAGAGAATAATTTTTAGAGTATTATTCCTATTTTTATTTATTTTTTCGGGTTTTTCTTATAACTTTAGGGTTTTTCTGAATTTAATTAGAAAATCCCTGGTTAAAAGACCAAATTGCCCCTTTGGGCCCACTGGTCAGGCCAACCGGCTGGTTAGGCCGAACCAGCCCAGCTGGCTCGGCCCACAGGCCACACTCGCTCGCTCCCCCGTTCGAACCATAACCCTAATCCTCTCTCGCTCCTGCGACTCCCAAATCGCCTCCGCCGTCGCCGGCTTCCTCCGGTCAACTCCGGCGGTTCCAGGCCAAGCAGCCAGTCGCAATCAATGAGCCTGGTGACGCCGCTCCTTCCTATCCGCGTCGATCTGACGAGCACGCCCTCCTCTGCTCGTGCACAACCCTGCATGTGGCTAGGATTTCGGTGATGGTGTTGAGCTGCGTCGAGCTGGCATCCCTGGACGCATTGGGGATGCTCGACTAGCTGCTGCTGGCGGTGTACTGGTGGTGGTGGTGCTCGGCATGGCTCCGGCTTGGTCGCGGCTTGGCGCCGCCGTGACCGGCATGTGCCTCTGTGCCGTCGTGGCCATCATCTGCAGTGCTGCTGCTCCAGGTATTTTGTCGCTCCCCTCCCTGCTCTCTCCCTATCTTCTTCCTCTCCTTGTTCTAACCACTAGCCTGCCTCTCTGTGCTCTAGCCATTGGCCTTTCTCTCCTTGTTCTAGCTACTGGCCTGCCTCTCCTTGCTCTAGCTACTGGCCTGGACCAATCCTTGCTTTAACTAATGGTCACTGGCTTGCTATGCTGCTCTAGTGGTTGTTGATGGTGTTGTTAGTGATTTATTTTGATTAACTTGTGCTAGTGATAATAATATCTGGTGTTGTGAGTTGTTGTATACAACCTACCTATGGGTTCTATTTCTGTAATTGCTACTGGTGGTTGTTTGTTGTGCTTGGTAAATAAACTGTTATTGTGCATTGCTACTATGTGATTCACATGCTACCAGTGATCTAATTAAGCATCAAATGCTAGTGGCTAGCTTGTTGGCATGTTACTTATGCACTCAATTTAATTGTCCTATGCTACTGCTCATAATTATGTCTCTCTGTAGATGCACACCATGTACTGGTGAGCTGCTCATGCTTGTAAAAGCATGATGAATATGAATAGTGGTGCCTCTGGTACCTTTGTGATATTTTTGTATGATTGCTGCTACTCAATTGATGCTTATTCTAGTTACTCTAGAAGGATTCCTGCACTTGTTACTTGTGAATTGATGAACTGCTTAAGTGATGATTCATTTGATTTATGTTTAATATGGATGGATGCCAACTTCTATTGGGGAACCCAGCTATAATCTTAACTCATTTGAGTGATGATAACTTGTTGACTTTTGTTGTGGGTGGATAAATGCATAATGGGTGATCATTTCATGACTGCACAAACAATAACAAGTATGTTTTTCTGATGGTTTTTTAAAAGGGCTAGTGTAGCTAGGTGACTTTGGTAAACTTCCATGGATTGATTCCTTCCTGGTTCCTATTGGATGTGCTACTACTTGGTTCATGTTGGCATATCCATGGTTTCTAGCTTGGTTTTAATCTCTGGCATTTGCCACTTTTGCTAGCATCACTTGGTCTATGACCATATGATGATCAAATAGGGTGATCCTACCCTTTGAGTATTTCTTGTTGGGCATGCACATGCATATATGAACATAACATTGTGTCTGTTCCTGATTTTGGTATATGACGTGGGCATAACCCTTCGGGTACTCAACATTGCCATACCCAGTGCAAACTATGAAGCTGGACCAGCACAAGGACTCAACAAGCTAGACCTGCACGCGCATCAACTTGGACTACAAGGAAAGAAGACTCCAATATGAATCCTACTAGGACTCTTGTAAACCCTACCTTGACTAATATATAAATCCAGGCAGGGGCACCCCTTAGACGGACACAATCAGAAACATAATTTTAGAGACAACACGCCTAGACACCGCAACCCGCGGATTAGAACTAGACTAGATCCAACAACTCCGCCTATGGCGGCTATATATATATTCATATAGTGGATTGCTAGCAGGACGTAGCGACCCTCCACCGCGGGGCGTGAAACCTGGTACGTCGTGTACCGCCTCGCTCCCGGAACTTCCGTCGTCGCTTTTCTCTAAAACCCAAGCCCCTCATGGTGGGCATTGCCGAGGAACCGCCTCGTCAATTGGCGCCGTCTGTGGGAAACGCGTCGGCTGGATTTTGTTATCTGGACGAGATCTCTCTACCTTATCATCAAGCTCGTCATCAAACTGAAGTTCAACAATAAGATCGGAAAATTCGGGTTTAATCGCATGAGTTACTCGTCCCGAGACAACGTTGGGCAACTACTGGTGCACGCGCAGCCGCGACCATCGGCAACGGGACAGCCAAAACGCAGCTTGCAGATGATTCGTATGGTACCTAGTGCAGCTAGAGAATAAGGAAAGAAAGGAGTTCAATAACTCTACGCCAACAGCTCAAGTTCCAAAGCATTGCTAGCAAATACCAAGGAAATGAAATTTCAGTTGAAAAACAAATCACTGCAGAGATCAAGTTCAACGTTCCAAAAAAGACCCACGTGATGTTGGGTTGGTGCTCCCAGCGAAGGAAAAAAGAGAACTTCACATCTTCTATTCTATCGGGTGCTAGTACTCCACGCAAAAAGAAAAGGAAAGAAAGAGGCATCAATCAGCAGCTAGCTAAACTAAAAGCTTGTACATACGAGCTTACATGATGAAGACAACGACAAGGTGGACTTTACCCGAGCCAGCAGTACATTGAACCAACTAGACCCGGCCGCCATCCGAATAAAATCCAACTCCGTCACAAAATTCGCCTTCCGAAACAAGGACCAGGTGCTATATTTCCGATTACGTAAAATTTATTTTTTGGCAAATATTTTTTGGCCCATACTATTATTTGCGCGCAAATTTGTGCACTATAATATAACTGCAGATCAGAACAAAACTTCGACTACTCTGCTCGGACGACCGCACCTGCCATCGCGCACTCTTCTTACCCGGGGGCTCGCCTGCCGCGGACCCGACATTACGGACCCGATATATTCGGATGCTCACCCGCCGCGGATCGGCCATGACAACTGCGTCCTCTTCATCGGCCACGTCAGCCAGGCGCCGCATGGACTATCTTGGATGGCGGGATTATTTCGGTTGCGCCCGCCGGCATGAATTATCTTGGCTGGCGGGATTATTTCGGTTGCGCCCGCCGGCATGAATTATCTTGGATGGCGGGATTATTTCGGCTGCGTCCGCCGGCATGAATTATCTTGGATGGCGGGATTATTTCGGCTGCGCCCGCCGGCATGAATTATCTTGGATGGCGCAATTATTTCGGCTGCGCCCACCGCATGGACTATCTTTGGCCGTGCAACTATTTCGACTGCGCCTGCAGAACTAAGTGTTCCTGTTTCTTTCGCCACACCCGATGATTGGGGAGGCGCCATTACATCGTTACCTCCAGTACTCTTGATTACTCGGTGGATTTATTTTCCCCGAATCAGTGGATTTATCTTCTTCATCATCTATGATTACTCGATGGACTTATCTTCTTCGGCTCTAGATATATCTCCTCCCGATGCACTCTCGGGTTGGTGGATTCATCATCTGAATTATTCAATGGATATCATCTTATTTAATATCGACCCGATGCGATCCTATCGGGAGCGCTGGAATTACTCGGGGGCTCCTGGAATATCTTCGAGCTATTGCGGTTACTCCCATCAGGAGCGCCGGTGTGCTGGAATTATTACTCCCATTGGGAGCGCCGGTGTATTGGAATTCAAGAAGATATGAAGACTATTACTCCCATCGGGAGCGCCGGTGTGCTGGAATTATTACTCCCATCGGGAGCGCCGGTGTATTGGAATTCAAGAAGATATGAAGACTATTACTCCCATCGGGAGCGCCGGTGTGCTGGAATTATTACTCTCATCGGGAGCGCTGGTGTATTGGAATTCAAGAGGAAATAAAGACTTCTTATACCTGAAGTTATCATCTAAAAGCTTCTGAAAATACGAGTGCTGCAATGGATGGTAATCAACGGGGACATTGCTCTTTTCCTTTGCTATAGATGCCTCAAAGAGTGCCACAAATAGCAAGGATCATGAAGCAACGAAGACCTTGCTCTTTTTCTTTGCTATAGATGCCTCAAAGAGTGCCGCAGATAGCAAGGATCATGAAACACGTACAAAAACGACCCACGTTCGGTACTTTACTTATGGAAGTATCAAAGGGAGTCATCGGCAGAGCTAGTGCTTCCGATACATTCGGGAGCTGCTGTCAGAACATACATCGGTTGAAAGCAAAGTTGCACATACAACGGGTTTAGCAAGACCTGCAACACGAGCTGATCACCCAAACAATTTGCTGACCAACGAATACACATACGCTTAAACGAGCAATTAAGATTTGCTCCTTCAAAATTTGCCAACGGCATTAACACGGTAAAAGTGCATATATATGTACCTACCGAAAAACTTACAAACAATGGCATCAACGATGCTCAAAGGTGCATTGAGGATTGCCCCTTGAGATAAACAACAATGTGTCAACGGCACCTGAAGAAAACTGTAAACGTCGGGTTGCTCGATTTGAGTCTACTCACGGTTGCAAGCATCGGTACTCGGGAACTACTTCCATCGGGAGCGCTGGACACGCACCCGATAAAATTATCGGCTCCTCCTGGGTATCATCCGAATCATCGGCTCCTCTGGGCCATCATCCAAATCATCAGCTCCACTGGGCCATCATCTCAATCATCGTCTTCTCAGGGCCATCATCTCAATCATCGGCTCTTCTGGGATATCATCTGAATCATCAACTCCTCTATCTATGGCATCATCGAGTCATCGGCATCAAGTTCTCGGAACTTGAAAAAGTTTACGGTGTTTGACTTAGCTTTTTTTTACACCCTGTACATAACTATTTCATATTTATCTACAGGCTCGGGGGCTACTCCCATCGGGAGCGCTTGCCGCGCACTCGATAAAAAATACGGCAACCTCGTCAACAAAGAAGAATAAAGTTGAAGACATCGGCATCAACAATCAAGATCTTTGAGTAGTACAACTTGAGTCTATGCAAGGCTGCAAGCAGCCGCCCATAGACTCGGGGGGCTACTCCCATCGGGAGTGCTTCGCAGAAAGCAACTTCGACTCTACATCAAGCACAAGATTCAACAGATGATCAAGACATTCGGCAAAGACAACTTTAGTCTCTGCCGAAGCTTCACTTCGACCCACACTGGGGCTACTGACGTGGGCATAACCCTTCGGTACTCGAAATTGCCATACCCGGTGCAAACTATGAAGCTGGACCAGCACAAGGACTCAACAAGCTAGACCTGCACGCGCCTCAACTTGGACTACAAGGAAAGAAGACTCCAATATGAATCCTACTAGGACTCTTGTAAACCCTAGCTTGGCTAATATATAAAGCCAGGCAGGGGCACCCCTTAGACGGACACAATCAGAAACATAATTTTAGAGGCAACACGCCTAGACACCGCAACCCGCGGATTAGAACTAGACTAGATCTAACAACTCCTCCTATGGCGGCCCCCTGTATACATATATTCATATAGTGGATTGCTAGCAGGACGTAGCGACCCTCCACCGCGGGGGCGTGAACCTGGGTACGTCGTGTACCGCCTCGCTCCCGGAACTTCTGTTGTCGCCTTTCTCTAAAACCCAAGCCCCTCATGGTGGGCATTGCCGAGGATCCGCCTCGTCAGTATACCTCACACCAGCTCCTATGTTATGGTTTGTTGATGTAGAGGATTTGCTTCTGCTTATTGTTATTGATCATGCCCGTCTCCTCCTGGCTAGCTTGTACTTGCTCTATCCCCCATCTCTGATCTAAAGCTTTTGTTCTTTGTGAAGAAAAGCTTGAACTTCATTGTTGTTCTTGATGGTTTTTGTTACTGGTGAAGTGTGTGTCGATGGATGAATCTAGGTTTTGCTTGTGAGTTGCTATTTATAGCAAGAGCAATGACTTGCCCTAGTCGAGACATAGGCTTGTGCTTCCCTGGTGACTAAGCCTTGTGTGTGTGTGTGTGTGTGTGTGTGTGTGTGTGTGTTGTGAAAAATGCATTATGCCTGGTAAGGTGTGTGTGTGTGCTCCATGGTTGGAATTTGAGCTGAGTGGATCAGCTTGGCTAGGACTTGATATTATCCTACTAATGGTTTTCTCTTGACATCCAAGTGGCATTGCCACTTGTTCAATTCCTTGTCTATTGGTTTGTGTTTTTCCATGTTTCAAGAGGATCAAATGGACGAGATGATCAAGCAGGGACTAGTAGCTTAAAAATTTAGAATAGGCTCACTTTGTATTGTTGTAACTTTTCTTTTTATTTTCTTTATTCATTTCTGAATTAGTTTATTGGAATATAAAGGAATATTGTAAATACAATGTATTTATGTGTGATGATCAATAAAGCTCAAAGTTTTCCTATTGAGCCATTTGTAATGTATTCATATTCTTTTATTATTTGAATTTAATTATATTTCTGTTTCAATATTGACTTAAATATTCATAAACTTATTCGCTTGTATTGTTTCAAATTTGAATATCAATTGAAATTCATTCCTCCTTCAAAACCCTGAATTTAAAAGAGGTCGTGTCAAAGTTTATCGCACTCTCGAAACCCTAAACCCTAATGGCAACGAGAGAGAAACTTGATCCCACTTAGGTTTTTCTGCAATTAAGCGCTAAATTTTTCCCGGTTTTGCGATGCAATGCACATCCATTTTCTAATTCTACCCCGCAATCGTCTGGAAACCTAGGGTGTTACATTGGAATCTAGATTTTCAATAACAAGAGGTTAAGTTTTTCTCCCATTTAGGCGACACACGCATTTTGTCCAACATTTTATAAGCCGAGTCCTCGTGATTGTTGGACCAAGTATATTGTATCCACTCAAAACAATCCCATGATATATTATTGAGAGACAGTAGATACTGCATCTACTATATCGACCATGTTAGTTTATCTTGTGAATATTTGATCACAAGAGGGATTAAGAAACATCCAGATGAACAAAGTGAAACTAGAGATGATGTTTTTGAATGATCTTGAGTTAATTTTTGTGTGGATATGATATCTTTTTGGTTATGCTTATTTAAACTTCTTTGATTTATCAGATATATTACTTAATCAACAAATGGCAATTTAATAATGAAAATTGAATTCGTGTGATTCCTTTTTCTTTTGTTCTTTTCGAAGCACATGTTAACATTAGTATAGGTAGTGTTTGATTGTTGTATAGACACCTTCAGAAGGAAGGAAATAGAAAATGCGAGGGCAATGACAATGTACTAACCGGACTCAAGGGTGGGGGTGAAGCTATGTCTTTGCAAGTTGTCCAAAAATGAGACGGGGACATCTCAAAAAAATGAGACGGGGAAAATTAGAGGCGGGGTGGGAGTGGGGGTGGGGGGGGGGGGGGGGGGGAGTGGGTTAATTTATTGCTTTATACTCCCTCCGTTCCATTCTATAGTGCCTATAGTTTTTTGGCACGAAAATTAGCGCAAGAGTATTCTTTACATAAGACCCCCTGGCTTAACGATTTGAGATCAGAGTAGAATGAGGGAAATCGATAACTTCCTAAATTAACATAAGAAATCCCACAAATCTCTATGGTTGACTCTCCATATATGTGCAGCCAGGTTCTACTATTAAGGAAAGAAAAACAATGCTTCCTAAATCTAAGGAATCATTGGGGTCATGCATTAGGAATCTCAATTAATTGTTTCCTTTTGTATGGATTTTTTTCATGCATGTCGTGTGGGAGCTAAACGGTAGAGGGGGTAATTGGAAAAAAGCCAAGCTACAACCTTATATTCTGGAACAAATGCCAAAAATCTATAGGCATTATAAAAAGGAATGGAGGGAGTATATTTTGTGTAATTGCATTGGTACTATCATGTATTCCTACGAAACTCGTCTTTAACATTTAAATAACTCACCCGCTCATCTTATACCTTGTACTACCTCTGATTCAAGGAATAAGACGCATGCGTATTCCAAGATGAACTTTGACCATAAAATTAAACAACAAAATCTTGATTATATTATATGTAATTACTATCGTTGGATTCGTATTGAAAGAAACTTTTTAATGATATTAATTTCATATAAACAATATTTATCTATTTGAAGTAAATCTTGGTCAAATAAAAAACACGTAAAATAAGGGCAGCTTATTCCTATAAATGGAGGTAGTATATACTACCATAAACATAAACCGTATAAGTAAAAGTAAACATGGTACTTGCTCCATCTAGGTTTTTGTAAGCCCCCTCTGTCTTCTCAAACTTCTTTCGATTACCTAATACTCCCTTCGTTCCTTTCTATAGTGCCTATTGTATTTTGACACGGAAATTAGCGCAAGCTATTTTTTGACACAAAACCCCCTAGCGATCTTAGAGACAAAATAGGAAACTGAAATTAGATCTCGGAAAATAATCATGTTTCCATAACCGATCGCGTCATGTACTCCCTATCTCCCTCTCTCCCGCTATTCTTTCCATAGTCAAATTGATTTCCACATTTTCTAGACGGGAATAGATTGGTTTCCAGATTTTCTGGACGGGAATAGATTGGTTTCCAGATTTTCTGGACAGGAACACATCGGTGGAAGGGGTTCTTTGCAAAAACACATAGCTTTACTCTTATATTCTGAAACAAAAGCGAAAAAACAATAGGCATTATAGAAAGGAACGAAGGGAGTAGTATGCTTTTGGTGGTATATAAGTATATAACTCTTTTGACTAGATGATTGAGCAGTCCTTAGGAGCCCGAACAGGGAGAGTACTTTCTTTACACTTTTAAGAGGAATTAGGCCAAATGATACACTTTTTTCTTCTTCCATTGCCCATGCATCATGGAAACGAATCGAGCAAAGATTCCTGACACGAGGTATTCAACATGTGGACGCAGCAGAATTAGCACGCTAAACAACAAGCGGGTTCTCTGATGCACGTTATTGAAATAATGATTCAACAAAAGAAAAGTCTGCACAACAACATTTACTACTTTCTTCACTCCTCCTCTGCACCAGCAATGCTCTTCTTGAGTGACTCCACGTCGTCGGCCAACTGTTTCCTGCTTTCCTGCAATTGAATTTCATGCGAGGCACATGTTAACAAGGTTACTAATGCTACACTCCCAGTTAAGTGATGAACCCATACGAGTACTATGAGTACCTTGAAGAGGAGGTAGCGGTACACGAACCATCCGGTGTAGCCGAGCCCGACAAGCTCCATGATCTTGGGAAGCTGCAGAAACCACACAAATGTTAGCGTGTCACTGCTCACTACTCAGTCTCAGTGAGGCGAATGATCCAAGACGTGTATGGCCAGACGTACCAGAGGCAGGGAGTTGACCGCGCCTACGACGACGGAGGAAAACCAGAGGCCGACGATGGCGCCGCCGGCGTAGGTGAGGACGGTGGACTTGTTCTCAACGGCGTCCCACTGCCACGAGCAAGCACGCACCGTCAGTCAAAGTTGAGTTTATTTCACTCGCGATGCTGCCCTCTTTGGTGCCATGACCTCTGTACCTTGGCTTTCAGGTCGTCGACGAGCTCGTCGCCGCTGGCGGCGGAAGCCGAGGTGTCGTCGGAGGAGGCCTTCACCCGGAGCACAGAAAGCCGCGGTGCGTCTGATCAACATTGCAGCATGTAGCAACTGTTAGGGCAGCTGCATGCGTACGTACAAAAACAACATGATTTCTGCAGAATGTACATGTGAGAGCGCGCGCACCTTGGACTTGGAGACGAAGAGGCGAGAAGCCACGCCGTAGGGTCAGGACGGAGGGTGGCGCGGCGGCCGCGACGGCGGGGAGGCGGGCTCCTGCTCCACCCAGAAGCGCCGTGGAGTACGCGGTGGCACCATTGTTCAGTCCTTCGATACGCTCCTGTAGTCTCCGGTCCTCTCTTCTTCTGGTGTCCTCGGCCTTTCCAGCTGCTCCGCGTCCATTGCACCACTCATATTTGTTGCTTGTGCGTGGGGATCAACCACATGGCAGGACGGTAGGCTCTAATTAGCTGCGTTCCTGAGAAAATCTGTCACTGCCTCACTGGCCTCACAGTGTTCGGTTGGCAATGAGGTCTCAACTCTCGCCCTCGTGTCGGTTTGGTGCTGCTTCTGGCCTACGGAGTACTAATAATGCGTCAAAGCGATTCGTACAGCACTTTTGTATTTTTGGAGAGGTACTCGATCTACCGTCGCTGTCAGCCTGTCACCGACGCTATGGGTGACGTTGCTGTCCTCAGGGCATGGGCAGCCCAGCCCAAAGCCTGGCCCAAAATTCCTATGTCTGGGTCTGAATATGTTGGCCTTATGGCCGGGCCCGGTTTGGAAGTGCATAAAGGCCGCACATGGAAGTGGCCTGGCCTGCCAGGATTTCATGCTGTTTGGCTGGTCCAGGTTTGGGCCTAGTTTTTGAGAATCGGCATTTTTTCGGCTAGATGTTGAGACAAGAGATCTGCTCGTGCCCATGCTGAAGCTGATATCGATGTCGAGGCCTCCGATGCTGAGGACGCCGCCATTCGACCAACGATCTCTTTCAAGATCATGTTGTGGTAGTACATATGCGCCACATTCACCTAGGGGTCCATTCCCGATGTATCGGCGCTCAAGATCATAAAATCCTCCTTCCTTTTCTTCATGGCGACTCTCTCCTTCTCGATCCCGAACTTATCTTCTTGCTTCAACAAACAAGGCATTCCTCATCGCTCTTCTCGTCGTGGATAATAGCAAGTTTGCCCAGACATCGGTAAGATACTTGTCAATCGACGCTTGGACCCTATTAGTCAGTCGCGCAAGCTTATCCTTCTTGTTGCCGATAGGGCGACCCGCCGAGGTTCCCAGTGGAGCTTCCAGATCAATGAAGCCATCTACATTCTTCGACAACTGAACATGCGCGAGCCTCCACTTCTCACACTCTTTCAACTTGGTGTAGCAATGCAACAAGCCGAATCCGTTGCCATTGTGATTCGACCAGCACAAGGCTAGTGCAAGATCCAACTAAGAAAGAAAATGCAAAGACATGAATGCCGGAATGATTGAAAACACTGGTGCGCGTTGCTGTGCCGGCGGTAACCAATTTCAGTCCGCCAACGGTAGCATATTTCGTAGGAGTGGTACTTGTCCTTTGTTCCAAATGCAAATATGATTTTGATCTAATTGTTAACATAACATACCATGAATAAAATGAATTTGCTAGCTACCTGTGTGTTGCCTGCCAAAACCCACCGGCGAGCAGTGGTTAAGCAACACGAAGAGCCGGGAGGCTTCCAAGGCTGCAGGGGGCCCTGGTCCCTCGACGTCGTCCGCAAATGTTCCGGCACACGTCCTAGCGGTGCAAGGGCATGCCACCTGACCTATACCTGGTCAGGAAGGTGTTGGATTGCTTCGATTAGTTTCCTGCATGGGAGACACGTAAACATTAAATACGAGCCCGATCGGCTCTCAGGTTGCCCTGTGGATCGGCTCAAAGAGCCGATCGCCCCATGGTTTGCGTCGAGTTAACGATGACATGGGGCTCCTGCTTGATCAATGTAGAGTTAAACCAATCTACGACAGTTTAGGGTTTTCACCGCATGATGGAACATCCTACGCGTAGTTGAGCCTAATAGACACGAAAGATAATAGAAAACTAACCCTAAAAGAGGCCTAAAAACCAACATTAAGTTAATTCCCGGAACATCCCTCTTAGGACTAACAAACCATACCTAACGCACTACCGGATCGTTCAACCCGTTTGCAAGGCCTAACCATACAGATATTAAACCAATCCTTGAGGAATCAAGGAGCAACTATAACGGATCGGATCTACTAAACAACGAACAAGCAAGATGCTGCCCTTACACCTGGATATGTGTAAGGGCAGCTAGATATCGAGGGACGGTATAGCTAAGCAGATACGCAATAAGAAAAGCATCCATGCAAGCCCCAAAACATCTACGATAAATAGTGCTACTCGCCATCAACAACGCTTCAAAGACGAGCAAAGTACAACGAATAAACGTGTGCTGCCTAGATCGCAAGATGCGATCTAGGCAGCATGATGCTTACCCGGAGAAACCCTTGAAAGAAGGGATGCGCCCGATTTGTGTTTGTTGTGAACGTGATTGTCCTCCTTTTCCGATAACCCTAGATACATATTTATAGTCCAAGGGACTTTCTAATTCGGCGTGCACCTAACCGTGCACGAGTTAAACTCTATCTTTTAATTCTAAACTAAGATGCGATCTACTATATTACAGATACATGGGCAATTAAGCCCAAACTCTTCGTGCAAGGCCGCTTCAAAGATGCTCCACGCGTGTATCCTTCAAGCTCATCTTCACTTACGGCCCATCTCCTGATTTGGCAAAATCTGGTGATAACACATGCCCCCCTGGTTTTGGCAATGATAATTTCAAAACCACTCTGTTTTTTTCCTTCGAGGGGTCATGTTGTGGCAGAGCAGAACCGTCGCAGTATTCTTCATCATGATGCCTTGCCTTCTCAACTTCCCTGCACGATTTGACAGTTGTGGCACCACATCCTCGAAAACTGCTTAAGCATTTAAATCTCCGCTATATCCCCTTTTATTTAGCCACATCTTGCAGTTCCCCTCTTCATCCCCTTCGCATTAGCACTCCAAAAGCCCTCCTCTGCCACCATGTCGTCCTCCTCTTCTTCGTCGGGTCTTTCCGTCCAATCCTCCCCTCCGGAGCCGCCCGGAGTGGGACCCAATGGCGGCCCACGAGGCCTACATTCGCCGCGCCATAGAAGACGGGGATGAGTCCAGCCACGACTTCTCCGTCTGGTCTGAGGATGACAAGTCCTCAACCGACGGGGAGAGTGACCTTAGTTTCCTCGCCGACGGGGAATCGGAGGAGGAGAGCGATGACGATCGCTTCTCCTGGGGCGACTTCACCTCCTCCGAGGAGGCGAATGAGGAAGAGGAGGAGGAGGACGACACCTCCTCCGACGAGCCGCCGGCCAAGCGCGCCCTTGGCCGGCAACCTTAGGACGGCGGCAGCGACGACGAGCGACGAGGAGGATGAGGACACGAGGGTCCGCCGCCGCGGCAGCCGACGACGAGCCCGCCGAGAGTAGCGCCGACGCGGCGACGACGGCGATGACGAGGGCGCGACGGCCCGTAGATAGGATCTTAGCATAGGATCCGTAGTAGTAGATGGGGCAATGTATCCCCTAGTTCTTCCTTTTGAGGGCAATCAGCTCTTCTATGTAAGAAATCCCATTATTAATGAAGAACTCCCTTTGATTTTGCCGATTCCCTTTATGCTAATTTAGCCGATTTCCCCTCAACTGATTTTGCCGATTGTCAACTTGGTCGATGCTCAATGAGCCGATGGCAACGCATCAGTTTTTCACAATAAATTGCAAGACAGGTCAATCCAGTTATCCCCTCAGACGGTAACTTGCAATCCTTGCTCAAATTCAGATCCCAAATTTCCAATCGAACGGGTCCAGCCCATAGCCTTGGGACCCCTAGATTTTGGACTCCAAATCATCCGAACGTGATGTTAGACCTGACGGCAAAACTCCTGAATTAACGCCTCCAGGAAAGCTTCTAGGACCGTAGCTGAAACAACTTGTTGCTGAAGCTGATAATTCTGCAGAACAGGTACCATTTGCCCACAAATTTCCTTGTGATAGATAACCCTACTCTGTTTTTCTGCAGCAACAAGATAGCCCAGAGCCTATCAATGATGATGGCTCCCTCTTCAAATTTCTCCCACCAGCTCAGGTGGTTTTCTTCTGCAAGAACTCACCACCTTTCCAAAAGGGGGTGATGTAGAGCCAGCCGATTCCAACAAAATCGGCTCTTAAGAGCAAAGAATCTTCAGGGCCAGCTGCCCCCCGAGCCTCAGTCAAGGCGAGAACAGTGGTGAGAAAGGTGACTACCAGGAAAACTTTGAAGGGCCAAACCCTTGGCCAGCTCAAATGTAATGGCTCTCCAATTCCTCCTGGCTCAATTCCTGCGCTTTGCCGTTCAGATTGGCTCACCCTCCTTTTTGCAGACTGATGAAACTTCCAGTGGGAATGCTGATAAAGCTCTGATGCCCTCCATAACTCTGGACGTGACAACCTCTAAAGGTGACATCGACCAAGTCGCCATCTTGGCCAAACCCCAGGCAAAGCACCGCAGCCGATCGCATCGTCACCGGCTATTCCCATGGTCCTAGGAGAGGTGTGCTCCTTTATTGGGCTCATCCTCACCCCGATCTGCATGCACCATGATACGTCTCCAACGTATCGATAATTTCTTATGTTCCATGCTACATTATTGATGATATCTACATGTTTTATGCACATTATATGTCGTATTTACGCATTTTGGAACTAACCTATTAACAAGATGCCGAAGAGCCAGTTGCTGTTTTCTGCTGTTTTTGGTTTCAGAAATCCTAGTAACGAAATATTCTCGGAATTGGACGAAATCAACGCCCAGGGTCCTATTTTTGCACGAAGCTTCCGAAGACCGGGAGTCGAAGTGGGGCCACGAGGTGGCGACACCACAGGCGGCGCGGCCCAGGCCCGCCGCCGACCTATGGTGTGGGCCCCGTGCCGCCTCTTGACCTGCCCTTCCGCCTACAAATAGCCTCCGTCGCGAAACCCCAGCACCGAGAGCCACGATACGGAAAACCTTCCGAGACGCCGCCGCGAATCCCATCTCGGGGATTCGGAGATCGCCTCCGCACCGGAGAGGGGATTCATCTCCCGGAGGACTCTACACCGCCATGGTCACCTCCGGAGTGATGAGTGAGTAGTTCACCCCTGGACTATGGGTCCATAGCAGTAGCTAGATGGTCGTCTTCTCCTAATTGTGCTTCATTGTTGGATCTTGTGAGCTGCCTAACATGATCAAGATCATCTATCTGTAATACTATATGTTGTGTTTGTCGGGATCCGATGGATAGAGAATACTATGTTATGGTGATTATCAATCTATTGTTTATGTGTTGTTTATGATCTTGCATGCTCTCCGTTATTAGTAGAGGCTCTGGCCAAGTTTTTGCTCTTAACTCCAAGAGGGAGTATTTATGCTCGATAGTGGGTTCATGCCTTCATTGACACCTGGGACAGTGACAGAAAGTTCTAAGGTTGTGATGTGCTGTTGCCACTAGGGATAAAACATTGATTCTATGTCTAAGGATGTAGTTGTCGATTACATTACGCACCATACTTAATGCAATTGTCTGTTGTTTTGCAACTTAATACTGAAAGGGGTTCGGATGATAACCTGAAGGTGGACTTTTTAGGCATAGATGCAGTTGGATGGCGGTCTATGTACTTTGTCGTAATGCCCAATTAAATCTCACTATATTTATCATATCATGTATATGCATTGTTATGCCCTTCTCTATTTGTCAATTGCCCGACTGTAATTTGTTCACCCAACATGCTTTTATCTTATGGGAGAGACACCTCTAGTGAACTGTGGACCCCGGTTCGCATACAATCTACTGCAATACTTGTTTTACTGTTTTCTTGCAAACAATCATCTTCCACACAATACGGTTAATCCTTTGTTACAGCAAGCCGGTGAGATTGACAACCTCACTGTTTCGTTGGGGCAAAGTACTATGGTTGTGTTGTGCAGGTTCCACGTTGGCGCCGAAATCCCTGGTGTTGCGCCGCATCACATTTCGCCACCATCAACCTTCAACGTGCTTCTTGGCTCCTCCTGGTTCGATTAAACCTTGGTTTCTTTCTGAGGGAAAACTTGCTGCTGTGCGCATCATACCTTCTCTTGGGGTTCCCAACGAACGTGTGAGTTACACGCCATCAAGCTCTTTTTCTGGCGCCGTTGCCGGGGAGATCAAGACACGCTGCAAGGGGAGTCTCCACTTCTCAATCTCTTTACTTTGTTTTTGTCTTGCTTTATTTTATTTACTACTTTGTTTGCTGCACCTAAACAAAACACAAAAAATTAGTTGCTAGTTTTACTTTATTTACTGTCTTGCTCTCTATATCAAAAACACAAAAAAATAGTTACTTGCATTTACTTTATCTAGTTTGTTTTATTTACCGTTGCTAAAATGAATACCCCTGAAAATACTAAGTTGTGTGACTTCACAAACGCAAATAATAATGATTTCCTATGCACACCTATTGCTCCACCTGCTACTACAGCAGAATTCTTTGAAATTAAACCTGCTTAAACCTGGTTATGAGAGATCAATTTTCTGGTGCTAGTTCTGATGATGCTGCTGCCCATCTTAATAATTTTGTTGAACTTTGTGAAATGCAAAAGTATAAGGATGTAGATGGTGATATTATTAAATTGAAAGTGTTTCCTTTCTCATTAAGAGGAAGAGCTAAAGATTGGTTGCTATCTTTGCCTAAGAATAGTATTGATTCATGGACTAAATGTAAGGATGCTTTTATTGGTAGATATTATCCTCCCGCTAAAATTATATCTTTGAGAAGTAGCATAATGAATTTTAAGCAATTAGATACTGAACATTTTGCTCAAGCATGGGAGAGAATGAAAACTTTGGTAAAGAATTGCCCAACCCATGGACTGACTACTTGGATGATCATCCAAACCTTCTATGCAGGACTAAATTTTTCTTCGCGGAATTTATTGGATTCAGCTCTGGAGGTACCTTTATGTCCATCACTTTGGGGGCAGCTACAAAACTTCTTGATGATATGATGGTAAATTACTCTGAATGGCACACGGAAAGAGCTCCACAAGGTAAGAAGGTAAATTCTGTTGAAGAAACCTCTTCCTTGAGTGATAAGATTGATGTGATTATGTCTATGCTTGTGAATGGTAGATCTAATGTTGATCCAAATAATGTTCCTTTAGCTTCATTGGTTTCTCAAGAAGAAAATGTTGATGTGAATTTCATTAAAAATAATAATTTCAACAACAATGCTTATAGGAACAATTCTGGTAATAACTATAGGCCATATCCTTCTGCAAATGGTAATGGTTAGGGTAATTCTTATGGGAATTCTTACAACAATAATAGGAGTGTACCCTCTGGTCTTGAAGCTATGCTTAAAGAATTTATTAGTACACAAACTGCTTTTAACAAATCCGTTGAGGAAAAGCTTGATAAAATTGATATTATTGCTTCTAGAGTTGATAGACTTGCCTCTGATGTTAATCTTTTAAAATTGAAAGTTATGCCTAATAATGATATTGATAATAAGATTACTACTACAGCAAATGCCATCCAAGTTAGAATTGATGAGAATATAAGATTAATGGCTGAACTGCGTGCTAGGTGGGATAGAGAAGAAAATGAAAAACTAGCTAAAGAGAATAATGTAGCTAAAGTTTGGACTATTACCACCATTAGCAATGATAATGATTCACATGTTGATGCACCTCCTACTATCAATGGTAAAATAATTGGTGTTGGCAATGTTTCTACTCCTAGTGCAAAGCGTGCAAAACTGCCTGAAATTGCTAAAACTGCTGAAACTGCTTGTGATAAAACTGCTAAAAAAAATTCCAATCTTGGGGACAATGATCCCATTGTTGTAGCTCATAATGATTTAGAATTTGATGATTGTCACATCTCTGAAGTTATAAAGTTCTTACAAAAACTTGCTAAAAGTCCTAATGCTAGTGCTATAAATTTAGCCTTTACAAAACATATTACAAATGCTCTCATAAAAGCTAGAGAAGAGAAACTAAAACTTGAAACTTCTATTCCTAGAAAGTTAGAAGATGGTTGGGAGCCCATCATTAAAATGAAATTCAATGACTTTGAATGTAATGCTTTATGTGATCTTGGTGCAAGTATTTCTGTTATGCCTAAAAAGATTTATGATATGCTTGACTTGCCACCATTGAAGAATTGTTATTTGGATGTTAATCTTGCCGATAATGTTAAAAAGAAACCTTTGGAGAGGATTGATAATGTGCGCATTACGATTAACAATAACCTTGTCCCCGTTGATTTTGTTGTCTTGGATATCGAATGCAATGCATCTTGTCCTATTGTGTTGGGAAGACCTTTTCTTCGAACCGTTGGTGCTGTTATTGATATGAGGGAAGGTAATATTAAATATCAATTTCCTCTCAAGAAAGGTATGGAACACTTCCCTAGAAAGAGAATGAAGTTGCCTTTTGATTCTATTATTAGAACAAGTTATGATGTTGATGCTTCTACTCTTGATGTTACTTGATTTGCACTTTCTGCGCCTAGCTGAAAGGCGTTAAAGAAAAGCGCTTATGGGAGACAACCCATGTTTTTACTACAGTATTTTGTTTTATATTTGAGTCTTGGAAGTTGTTTACTACTGTAGCAACCTCTCCTTATCATGTTTTTGTACCAAGTAAAGTTTCTATGTCAAAGTTGATGTTATATTTGGGATCGCTGCGCAGAAACAGCATTGCTGTCTGTCACGAATCCGGCACAAGTCTCTGTAGAAAATTCGAAAAAATCTGCCAATTTACGAGCGTGATCCTCAGATATGTGCGCAACTTTCATTAGTTTTGAGTTTTTCCATTTGAACAAGTCTGGTGCCACTTTAAAATTCGTCTTTACGAACTGTTCTGTTTTTGACTGATTCTGCCTTTTATTTCGCATTGCCTCTTTTGCTATGTTGGATGAATTTCTTTGATCCATTAATGTCCAGTAGCTTTATGCAATGTCCAGAAGTGTAAAGAATGATTGTGCCACCTCTGAACATGTGAATTATTAATTGTGCACTAACTCTCTAATGAGTTTGCTTGAAGTTTGGTGTGAAGGAAGTTTTCAAGGGTCAAGAGAGGAGTATGATATACTATGATCAAGAGGAGTGAAAGCTCTAAGCTTGGGGATGCCCCATGGTTCACCCCTGCATATTTTAAGAAGACTCAAGCGTCTAAGCTTGGGGATGCCCAAGGCATCCCTTCTTCATCGACAACATCATCAGGTTCCTCCCCTGAAACTATATTTTTATTCAATCACATCTTGTGTTCTTTACTTGGAGCGTCGGTTTGTTTTTGTTTTTGTTTTTTTTGTTTGAATAAAATGGATCCTAGCATTCACCTTGTGGGAGAGAGACACGCTCCGCTGTTGCATATGGACAAATATGTCCTTAGGCTTTACTCATAATGTTCTTGGCGAAGTTTCTTCTTCGTTAAATTGTTATATGGTTGGAATTGGAAAATGCTACATGTAGTAATTCTAAAATGTCTTGGATAATGTGATACTTGGCAATTGTTGTGCTCATGTTTAAGCTCTTGCATCATATGCTTTGCACCCATTAATGAAGAAATACATAGAGCTTGCTAAAATTTGGTTTGCATATTTGGTCTCTCTAAGGTCTAGATAATATCTAGTATTGAGTTTGAACAACAAGGAAGACGGTGTAGAGTCTTATAATGTTTACAATATGTCTTTTATGTGAGTTTTGCTGCACCGGTTCATCCTTGAGTTTGCTTCAAATAACCTTGCTAGCCTAAACCTTGTATCGAGAGGGAATACTTCTCATGCATCCAAAATCCTTGAGCCAACCACTATGCCATTTGTGTCCACCATACCTACCTACTACATGGTATTTCTCCGCCATTCCAAAGTAAATTGCTTGAGTGCTACCTTTAAAATTCCATCATTCACCTTTGCAATATATAGCTCATGGGACAAAATAGCCTTAAAAACTATCGTAGTATTGAATATGTACTTATGCACTTTATCTCTTATTAAGTTGCTTGTTGTGCGATAACCATGCTTCTGGGGAACGCCATCAACTATTATTTGTTGAATATCATGTGAGTTGCTATGCATGTCCGTCTTGTCTGAAGGATCTACCACCTTAATGGTTGGAGCATGCATATTGTTAGAGAAGAACATTGGGCCGCTAACTAAAGCCATGAATCATGGTTGAAGTTTCAGTTTTGGACATATATCCTCAATCTCATATGAGAATAATAATTGTTGCTACATGCTTATGCATTAAAGAGGAGTCCATTATCTGTTGTCCATGTTGTCCCGGTATGGATGTCTAAGTTGAGAATAATCAAAAGCGAGAAATCCAAAATGCGAGCTTTCTCCTTAGACCTTTGTACAGGCGGCATGGAGGTACCCCTTTGTGACACTTGGTTGAAACATGGCATTGCGAAGATCCGGTAGTCCAAGCTAAGTAGGACAAGGTGCGGGCACTATTGGTACACTATGCATGAGGCTTGCAACTTGTAAGATATAATTTACACAACTCATATGCTTTATTAGTACCGTTGACAAAATTGTTTCATGTTTTCAAAATAAAAGCTCTAGCACAAATACAGCAATCGATGCTTTCCTCTTTGAAGGACCATTCTTTTACTTTTATTGTTGAGTCAGTTTACCTATCTCCCTCCACCTTAAGAAGCAAACACTTGTGTGAACTGTGCATTGATTCCTACATACTTGCATATTGCACTTGTTATATTACTTTATGTTGACAATATCCATGAGATATACATGTTATAAGTTGAAAGCAACCGCTGAAACTTAATCTTCCTTTGTGTTGCTTCAATACCTTTACTTTGATTTATTGCTTTATGAGTTAACTCTTATGCAAGACTTATTGATGCTTGTCTTGAAGTACTATTCATGAAAAGTCTTTGCTTTATGATTCATTGTTTACTCATGTCATTACCATTGTTTTGATCGCTGCATTCATTACATATGTTTACAATAGTATGATCAAGATTATGATGGCATGCCACTTCAGAAATTATCTTTGTTATCGTTTTACCTGCTCGGGACGAGCAGAACTAAGCTTGGGGATGCTGATACGTCTCCAATGTATCGATAATTTCTTATGTTCCATGCTACATTATTGATGATATCTACATGTTTTATGCACATTATATGTCGTATTTACGCATTTTCTGGAACTAACCTATTAACAAGATGCCGAAGAGCCAGTTGCTGTTTTCTGCTGTTTTGGTTTCAGAAATCCTAGTAACGAAATATTCTCGGAATTGGATGAAATCAACGCCCGGGGTCCTATTTTTGCACGAAGCTTCCGAAGACCGAAGGGGAGTCGAAGTGGGGCCACGAGGTGGCGACACCACAGGGGCGGCGCGGCCTGGCCCTGGCCGCGCCGACCTATGGTGTGGGCCCTCGTGCCGCCTCTTGACCTTCCGCCTACAAATAGCCTCGTCGTGAAACCCCCAGCCGAGAGCCACGATACGGAAAACCTTCCAGAGACGCCGCCGCGAATCCCATCTCGGGGGATTCGGAGATCGCCTCCGGCACCTGTCGGAGAGGGGATTCATCTCCGGAGGACTCTACACCGCCATGGCCGCCTCCGGAGTGATGAGTGAGTAGTTCACCCCTGGACTATGGGTCCATAGCAGCTAGATGGTCGTCTTCTCCTAATTGTGCTTCATTGTTGGATCTTGTGAGCTGCCTAACATGATCAAGATCATCTATCTGTAATACTATATGTTGTGTTTGTCGGGATCCGATGGATAGAGAATACTATGTTATGGTGATTATCAATCTATTGTTTATGTGTTGTTTATGATCTTGCATGCTCTCCGTTATTAGTAGAGGCTCTGGCCAAGTTTTTGCTCTTAACTCCAAGAGGGAGTATTTATCGATAGTGGGTTCATGCCTTCATTGACACCTGGGACAGAAAGTTCTAAGGTTGTGATGTGATGTTGCCACTAGGGATAAAACATTGATTCTATGTCTAAGGATGTAGTTGTCGATTACATTACGCACCATACTTAATGCAATTGTCTGTTGCTTTGCAACTTAATACTGAAAGGGGTTCGGATGTGAAGGTGGACTTTTTAGGCATAGATGCAGTTGGATGGCGGTCTATGTACTTTGTCGTAATGCCCAATTAAATCTCACTATATTTATCATATCATGTATATGCATTGTTATGCCCTTCTCTATTTGTCAATTGCCCACTGTAATTTGTTCACCCAACATGCTTTTATCTTATGGGAGAGACACCTCTAGTGAACTATGGACCCCGGTCCTATTCTTTACATCGCATACAATCTACTTGTTTTACTTGTTTTCTTGCAAACAATCATCTTCCACACAATACGGTTAATCCTTTGTTACACAAGCCGGTGAGATTGACAACCTCATTTCGTTGGGGCAAAGTACTTTGGTTGTGTTGTGCAGGTTCCACGTTGGCGCCGGAATCCCTGGTGTTGCGCCGGATCACATTTCGCCACCATCAACCTTCAACGTGCTTATTGGCTCCTCCTAGTTCGATTAAACCTTGGTTTCTTTCTGAGGGAAAACTTGCTGTTGTGCGCATCATACCTTCCTCTTGGGGTTCCCAACGAACGTGTGAGTTACACGCCATCACCCCACGTCCCAGTGACGCTGCATTTGAAGCCCTGGCCAGTCGTGACGTTGCCAGAAGTGGATCACGTCCGTACTGGTGTACTCTGTGCCTTAGAAATTTTCCTTCAGTGAGGTCTGATCAAGTGGCAGCTTAAACTCTGTAATTCTAAAATCGATGGCTGTGCATCGGCTGTTTACTCTTGAGTCGATGTCCAAGCATCGGCTGTGCTGATTTTTTTGAATTTTCGATTTTTATTAGCCGATCGATTTCATGAATCGGCTTCCCCTGGGTACATACTTCGTGGGCTCGTACCTTCTCTGTGTGTATGCCCCCCGAGATGAATCCTTCAAGTGATTGAAGATATCGACTTTTCAGCCAATTCAAGCTTGCCTCACCACTCACCATGCTAAATAGCACATCAGTGAACACGTGTGGTGAGAATAATTTTAGCCGATTGCTGGAATCGGCTTCCCTTGCATTATCGATCCGACTATTTGCTGATAAATGTTGGTTGTGGCTTATCCCCGGACCAATTTCAATCTCTTCTAGTTCATCAGCTGAACCCATACTGAGCTTTCCATCGCCTGCTAAATCAATGCTGAACGCAGGCAGAAGGCATGTTGAGACTAATTGTGGCCGATTGCTAGAATCGGCCTCCTTTCCCATTGTAATGTTTAACGAGGGTTTACAACTTCCTGGTTCTCTGCTATAGCGACGTGGAATGCTTGAGGTGAGATCCTTGCTTTTTATTTTTTGGGGCCGATCGCAGGGATCGGCCTTGCCACGTACGTCCATATACTTGGATCTTGTTATTCCGTCAGGCCAGTGGATAAGACCAGCCTCACCCCATTTTTTGAAGTTTCGATACGCTCACAGCCGTCCAGATTGATTCCAGAGAGCGGCTCTTGGTCGTTTGCTTCCCAGATGTTCATGGCAGCCAAAGAGATGTCCATCGAATCATCTGCATGAACAACCTCCACTTCATCTCCATCCCATTGTATGATGCACTGATGCATTGTAGATGGAATGCAACAGTTAGCGTAGACAGCGTAAGTGCTTTTGCTGTCGACGATGAAGAACGACGTAGGGATGGTTTTTCGGCCGACAGTTAAGTCCACGTTCAGGACACCTTTGGCTTCTGATGCTTGGCCGTTGAAATCGCTTAGCGTGACGTTGGTCTTGATCAGATCTTCATTGGAACGTCCCAAACGTCGTAACATGGAGTACGGCATTATGTTGACTGCTGCTCCCGTGTCAACCAGCATCTTGCTGATAGGCTGCCCATTGATATAACCCTTCAGGTATAGGGCTTTCAGATGCCTGTAGCTCCTCTCTCGTGGCTTTTCGAAGATAACGGGTCGTGGCCCGCAATCAAACTGTGCCACTAATACTTCCTCATCTCTTGGAGCACAAAACTCTGACGGGAGAACGAACACCATGTTTGTATCAGCCGATGTCTCTGCATCGGCTTTTGTCTGCTTGGGTCGCCACACTTTCTTTGGTGGGCGAGCCTCTGTCTCCAGTGTTTGCTGAATTTTCACGGCCAGGTCGGGCCGTGCTTTCCTCAACGTATACAGGTATTGCGCCTCGGCTTCCTCCAAGTTTCGTAGCCGTTGCACTCTGCGCTTTTGGGAGTGGCTGAGTCCATCAGGACACCACCTTGGTCGGTGATATCTATCTTCTTCCTCTGACTCCTCGAAGTCTTCATCTTGAGATGACTCAGCTCGTTTGTTCCGAGGTGGGAGAGGTCCTAGACTTGAACACTGAGACTTCATTTGTTCCCTTCCTCTTCTGTCTACCTGGGCAGTTCTCGATTGTAGGCAATCGGCTCATTCCTGAGTCCCAGCAGTGTTTGAAGAAAGGATAGTTCCAATGCCTATCCATGTCCTCTTGCTCTCTTGACCTCCCTTTGGCGTGACGCTCATACCCTTCGTACCGACGGTATTTCCTGTTGTCTGCATCAGACCGACGATATCTGTCATCGTCTATGTCGTAGCGCCGACGTCGGTCGTATTGCTGTTCATATTTGTTAAGGAGGTGCGCGGAAAGTGGTCGTTGATACCGCACGCTTATCACCTCTTCCTCAGTCAAATACCGTATGTCATCATGCTGGGGCCGGTCGCGTGGATCGCCTCCTCTTTATCTTTGCCACGGGAGCGATGCTCTCTGGCTTATCCTTGCCATGGCGATCTGCAAGCCCTGCCATGTTGATATCAAAAGAGAAACCTGGCTCGCGTCTTATGCAGTGGCTGAGATCCACCATGTTGACGTCCGGAACGGCTGCGTGTCAACTCTCATGGAAAACTGACCGAAGAGTAATCGGCCTTGTTCTATCGCCATTTGAATTTGTCCGCGCAAGACTTTGCAGTCGTTGGTGGCATGGGTGAACGTGTGATGCCATTTGCAGTATGGCCTGCCGTTCATCTCTTGTAACGTGGGGATTTTGTGGCCTTCGGGTAACTTCCTGTTTTTCCTTCAGCAAATCAAAAATTTGCTCCGTTTTGCTCAAATCAAAGTCAAACCCTTTTGCAGGCCCTGGTTGTTTCACCCACTTGCAGGACACGGGCTTTGCCCCCGAGTCCATTCAGCTACAGCGACTTCCTGATCTCCTACAAAATCATCATCTTCTTCCATCTCGATCAGGGCGACGCGCTTGAACTTGTCCTGGTACATTCTGGGTGGCGCTGTTCATACGATGTCAATTTCTGAACCATATGCGCCAATGAATTGTAGTCAGCTTGGAAGGTCACATCTTTGAGCGGCGCTGACAATCCTGCTATCGCCACTCGACTGCTTCCTTCTCGGATAAACGAACCGAATAACATCGGTTCCTGACGGTCCTGAACCTCTGGATGTACTCAGACACCGTCTCTCCTCGCCTCTGCCGAACCTGGGTCAGATCGGCGCCTTCAGTAGCTTCTGAATGGTATTGTACGTGGAATTGTTCCTCCAGCTGCTTCCACGTCCGAACCGAATCTGGTGGCAACGTGGTGTACCATCCAAAGGCCGGACCCGTGAGAGATTGTGAGAAGAACCTCACGCGCAGCTCGTCTGAGACCATGCCCAACTGTGCCAAATATCGGCTCACGTGCTCAATTGAGCTGGTTCCCTCTGATCCACTGAATTTTGTGAAGTCAGGGAGCCGATACTTAGGCGGTAGTGGGATTAGGTCATAGTCGTTGGGATACGGCTTGGAATAGCCGATCATTCTCTTCTTCGGCAGGATGTGATGCGCGTAGATGTACACGTCCGTTGGGAACCACAAGAGGAAGGTATGATGCGCACATCAGCAAGTTTCCCTCAGTATGAAACCAAGGTTATCGAACCAGTAGGAGCCAAGAAGCACGTGAAGGTTGTTGGTGGAGGAATGTAGTGCGGCGCAACACCAGTGAAACCGGCGCCAACGTGGAACCTGCACAACACAATCAAAGTACTTTGCCCCAACGTAACAGTGAGGTTGTCAATCTCACCGGCTTGCTGAAAACAAAGGATTAAGCGTATCGAGTGGAAGATGGTGTTTGTTTGCAAAGAACAAAAGCAAAGAATGTATTCAGATGTAAAAGAATGGACCGGGGTCCACAGTTCACTAGTGGTGTCTCTCCAATAAGATAACTAGCATGCTGGGTGAACAAATTACAGGTGAGCAATTGACAATAAAGATTCAATACATATCAACGATGATTACTATGTGATTTAATCAGGGCATTACGACAAAGTACATAGACCGCTATCCAGCATGCATCTATGCCTAAATAATCCACCTTCAGGTTATCATCCGAACCCCTTCCGGTATTAAGTTGCGAACAACAGATAATTGCATTAAGTATGGTGCGTAATGTAATCAACACAAATATTCTTAGACAAAGCATCAATGTTTTATCCCTAGTAGCAACAACACATCCACAACCTTAGAACTTTCTGTCACTGTCCCAGATTTAATGGAGGCATGAACCCACTATCGAGCATAATTACCCCCTCTCTGAGTTACAAGTATCAACTTGGCCAGAGCCTCTACTAGCAACGGAGAGCATGCAAGAACATAAACAACACATATATGATAGATTGATAATCAACTTAACATAGTATTCTCTATTCATAGGATCTCACCAAACACAACATGTAGCATTACAAATAGATGATCTTGATCATGTTAGGCAGCTCACAAGATCTAATACAATGAAAGCACAAGCGGAGAAGACAACCATCTAGCTATTGCTATGGACCCATAGTCCAAGGATGAACTACTCACGCATCAATCCGGCGGCGGGCATGATGATGTAGAGCCCTCCGTGATGATTCCCCTCTCCGCAGGTGCCGAGGCGATCTCCTGAATCCCCCGAGATGGGATGCGGCGGCGGCCTCTCGGAATGTTTTCCGTATCGTGGCTCTCCGTACGGGGTTTTCGCGACGGAGGCTTTAAGTAGGCGGAAGGGTAGGTCAAAGGGCGTCATGAGGGGGCCACACACCAGGCCGGCGCGACCAGGGCTTGGGCCGCGCCGCCTTGGTGTGTCCCCACCTCGTGGCCCCACTTCGTCTCCTCTTCGGACTTCTCGAAGCTTCGTGCAAAAATAGGACCCTGGGCGTTGATTTCGTCCAATTCCGAGAATATTTCCTTACTAGGATTTCTGAAACCAAAAACAGCAGAAAAACAGCAATGGCACTTCGGCATCTTGTTAATAGGTTAGTGCCGGAAAATGTAAAATAACGCTGTAAAGTATGTGTAAAACACTCAAGTATTGTAATAAAAGTAGCATGGAACATAAGAAATTATAGATACGTTTGCGACGTATCAGCATCCCCAAGCTTAGTTCCTACTCGTCCTCGAGTAGGTAAACGATAACACAAATAATTTCTGAAGTGACATGCTACCAACATAATCTTGATCAACATTATTGTAAAGCATATGAGATGAATGAGTGATCTGAACAAAAGATTGCTAACAAAGATAATGACTAAGCAAATGAATCATATAGCAAAACTTTTCATGAATAGTACTTTCAAGACAAGTATTAATAAGAGTTGCATAAGAGCTAACTCATAATCAATAAATTCAAAGTAGAATGCATTGAAGCAACACAAAGGATGATTAAGTTTCAGCAATTGCTTTCAACTTGTAACATGTATATCTCATGGATATTTGTCAACATAGAGTAATAGATTGGCCCTTCGCAGAGGGAAGCATTGATTACTATTTTTGTGCTAGAGCTTTTTGTTTTGAAAACATAGAAACAATTTTGTCAACGGTACTAATAATTCATATGTGCTATGCATAATACTTCCTACAAGTTGCATGTCTCATGCATAGAGTACCAATAGTGCTCGCACCTTGTCCTACTATCTCGGAAAACACGGATTCTCATCGCATACATATGCTTCAACCAAGTGTCACAAAGGGGTACCTCTATGCCGCCTGTACAAGTGTCTAAGGAGAAAGCACGCATTGGATTTCTCGCTTTTGATTATTCTCAACTTAGACATCCATACCGGGACAACATAGACAACAGATAACTCCTCTTTTTAATGCTTAAGCATTCAACAATAGTTAATATTCTCATAAGAGATTGAGGTTGTATGTCCAAACTGAAACTTCCACCATGATACATGGCTTTAGTTAGCGGCCCAATGTTCTTCTCTAATCATATGCATACTCAAACCATTTGATCATGAAATCCACTACTTCAGACAAGACGAACATGCATAGCATCTCACATGATATCCAACAAAGGTAAAGTTGATGGCGTCCCCGGAAAACATGGTTACCGCTCAACAAGCAACTTATAAGAATTAAAACACATAACTACATATTCATCACCACAATAGTTTTTAAGCTATTTGTCCCATGAGCTATATATTGTAAAGGTAGAGGAATGAAATTTTAAAGGTAGCACTCAAGTAATTTACTTTGGAATGGCAGAAAAATACCACATAGTAGGTAGATATGGTGGACACAAATGGCATGGGTTTTGGCTCAAGGTGTTTGGATGCACGAGAAGCATTTCCTCTCAGTACAAGGTTTGGGCTAGCAAGGTTGTTTGAAGCAAACACAAGTATGAACAGGTACATCAAAACTCACACAAGAACATATTGCAAGCATTATAAGGCTCTACCCTGTCTTCCTTGTTGTTCAAACACTTTACCCGAAAATATCTAGACTTAGAGAGATCAATCATGCAAACCAAATTAAACTAGCTCTATAGTAGTTTTTCATTAATGGATTAAACTACATGATGCAAGAGCTTAAACATGATCTAAGAGAGCTCAAACAATTGCCAAATTGTCAAACCATATGCATCATTTTCCAATTCCAACCAAATAGCAATCTAACGAAGCAATAAGCTTTCGCCATGAACATTAAAGCACAATTAAGAACACAAGTGTTCCATATGAAAAAGCGGAGCGTAATATCTCCAATATAAGGATGGCGAGATCCAACTTTATTCAAAACAAAACAAAAATAAAAAGCAAACCGACGCTCCAAGTAAAGAACATAAGAATGTGACAGAATAAAAATATAGTTTCACTAGAAGTGACCTGATAATGTTGTCAATGAAGAAGGGGATGCCTTGGGCATCCCCAAGCTTAGATGCTTGAGTCTTCTTAAAATATGCAGGGATGAACCACCGGGGCATCCCCAAGCTTAGACCTTTCGCTCTTCTTGATCATAGTATATCATCCTCTTCTCTTGACCCTTGAAAACTTCCTTCACACAAACTTCAAGCAAACTCATGAGAGGGTTAGTGCATAACCACAAATTCATATATTCAGAGGTGACACAATCATTCTTAACACTTCTGGACATTGCACAAAGCTTCTGAAAGTTAATGGAACAAAGAAACTCATTCAACATAGCAAAAGCGGCAATGCGAAATAAAAGACAGAATCTGTCAAAAACAGAACAGTCCGTAAAGATGCTTCTGGACTGGGCACTTAACTTGCTCAAATAGAAAAATTCAAAACTAATGAAAGTTGCGTACATATCTGGGGATCACGCTCGTAAATTTGCAGATTTTTTTGATATTTTTACAGAGACTTGTGCCAGAATTCGTGACAGACAGCAATGCTGTTTCTGCGCAGCGATCCCAAATATAACATCAACTTTAACATAGAAACTTTACTTGGCACAAAAACATGATAAGGAGAGGTTGCTACACTAGTAAACAACTTCCAAGACTCAACAAAATAAAAATTGCTGTAGTAAAATAAACACTTGGGTTATCTCCCAAGAAGTGCTTTTCTTTAACGCCTTTCAGCTAGGCGCAGAAAGTGCAAATCAAGTAACATCAAGAGTAGAAGCATCAACATCATAGCTTGTTCTAATAATAGAATCAAAAGGCAACTTCATTCTCTTTCTAGGGAAGTGTTCCATACCTTTCTTGAGAGGAAATTGATATTTAATATTACCTTCCCTCATATCAATAACAGCACCAACGGTTCGAAGAAAAGGTCTTCCCAATACAATAGGACAAGATGTATTGCATTCGATATCCAAGACAACAAAATCAACGGGGACAAGGTTATTGTTAACCGTAATGCGAACATTATCAATCCTCCCCAAAGGTTTCTTTTTAACATTATCAGCAAGATTAACATCCAAATAACAATTCTTTAACGGTGGCAAGTCAAGCATATCATAAATCTTTTTAGGCATAACAGAAATACTTGCACCAAGATCACATAAAGCATTACACTCAAAGTCATTGAATTTCATTTTAATGATGGGCTCCCAACCATCTTCTAACTTCCTAGGAATAGAAGCTTCAAGTTTCAATTTCTCTTCCCTAGCTTTAATGAGAGCATTTGTAATGTGTTTTGTAAAGGCTAAATTTATAGCACTAGCATTGGGACTTCTAGCAAGTTTTTGTAAGAACTTTATAACTTCAGTAATATGACAATCATCAAAATCTAAACCATTATGTTCTACAGCAATGGAATCATTGTCACCAATATTTTGAAAAATTTCAGCAGTTTTATCACAAACAGTTTCAGCAGTTTCGGGCAATTTTGTGCGCTTCGCACTAGGAGTAGAAACATTGCCAACACCAATTATTTTACCATTGATAGTAGGAGGTGCAGAAACATGTGAAGAATTAACATTACTAGTGGTGGTAATAGTCCATACTTTAGCTACATTATTCTCTTTAGCAAGTTTTTCTTTTTCTTCTCTATCCCACCTAGCATGCAATTCAGCCAACAATCTAATATTATCATTAATTCTAACTTGGATGGCATTTGTTTTAGCAAACCTAGCATCTTCAAATTTCTTAGGCATAACTTTCAATTTTAAAAGATCAACATCAAGAGCAAGACTATCAACCTTAGAAGCAAGAATATCAATTTTACTAAGCTTTTCTTCAACAGTTTTATTGAAAGCAGTTTGTGTACTAATAAATTCTTTAAGCATCACTTCAAGACCAGAGGGTACACTCTTATTATTATTGTAAGAATTACCATAAGAATTACCATAACCATTACTATTATTAGAAGGATATGGCCTAAAGTTGTTGTTACCATAATTATTCCTATAAGCATTGTTGTTGAAATTATTGCTCTTAATGAAATTCACATCAACATTTTCTTCTTGAGCAACCAATGAAGCTAAAGGAACATTATTAGGATCAATATGAGATCTACCATTTGCAAGCATAGACATAATAGCATCAACTTTATCACCCAAAGAAGAGGTTTCTTCAACAGAATTTACCTTCTTACCTTGAGGAGTTCTTTCAGTGTGCCATTCAGAGTAATTGATCATCATATCATCAAGTAATTTAGTCGCGGCGCCCAGGGTGATGGACATAAAAGTACCTCCAGCAGCTGAATCCAATAGGTTCCTTGAGGAAAAATTCAATCCTGCATAAAAGGTTTGGATGATCATCCAAGTAGTCAGTCCATGGGTTGGGCAATTCTTTACCAAAGATTTCATTCTCTCCCATGCTTGAGCAACATGTTCATTATCAAATTGTTTAAAATTCATTATGCTACTTCTCAAAGATATAAATAGCAGGAGGATAATATTTACTAATAAAAGCATCTTTGCATTTAGTCCATGAATCAATACTATTTTTAGGCAAAGAAAGCAACCAATCTTTAGCTCTTCCTCTTAATGAGAAAGGAAACAATTTCAGTTTTATAATATCACCATCTATATCCTTATACTTTTGCATTTCACAAAGTTCAACAAAATTATTAAGATGGGCAGCAGCATCATCAGTACTAACACCAGAAAATTGCTCTCTCATGACAAGATTCAGTAAAGCAGGTTTAATTTCATAGAATTCTGCTGTAGTAGCAGGTGGAGCAATAGGAGTACATATAAAATCATTATTATTTGTGCTAGTGAAGTCACACAACTTAGTATTTTCAGGAGTACCCATTATAACAGTAGTAAAATAAACTAAGCAAATAAAGTAAAGACAAGTAACTAATTTTTTGTGTGTTTTTGATATAGAGAACAAGACAGTAAATAAAGTAAAACTAGCAACTAACTTTTTTGTGTTTTGTTTAAGTGCAGCAAACAAAGTAGTAAATAAAATAAAGCAAGACAAAAACAAAGTAAAGAGATTGGAAGTGGAGACTCCCTTGCAGCGTGTCTTGATCTCCACGGCAACGGCGCCAGAAATTTATGCTTGATGCGCGTAGATGTACACGTCCGTTGGGAACGCCAAGAGGAAGGTATGATGCGCACAACAGTAAGTTTCCCTCAATGAAACCAAGGTTATCGAACCAGGAGAGAGAAGCACGTGAAGGTTGTTGGTGGAGGAATGTAGTGCGCGCAACACCAGTGAAACCGGCGCCAACGTGGAACCTGCACAACACAATCAAAGTACTTTGCCCCAACGTAATGTGAGGTTGTCAATCTCACCGGCTTGCTGAAAACAAAGGATTAAGCGTATCGAGTGGAAGATGGTGTTTGTTTGCAAAGAACAAAAAGCAATAGAATGTATTCAGATGTAAAAGAATGGACCGGGGTCCACAGTTCACTAGTGGTGTCTCTCCAATAAGATAACTAGCATGCTGGGTGAACAAATTACAGGTGAGAAATTGACAAATAAAGATTCAATACATATCAACGATGATTACTATGTGATTTAATCAGGGCATTACGACAAAGTACATAGACCGCTATCCAACATGCATCTATGCCTAAATAATCCACCTTCAGGTTATCATCCAAACCCCTTCCGGTATTAAGTTGCGAACAACAGATAATTGCATTAAGTATGGTGCGTAATGCAATCAACACAAATATCCTTAGACAAAGCATCAATGTTTTATCCCTAGTAGCAACAGCACATCCACAACCTTAGAACTTTCTGTCACTGTCCCAGATTTAATGGAGGCATGAACCCACTATCGAGCATAATTACCCCCTCTTGGAGTTACAAGTATCAACTTGGCCAGAGCCTCTACTAGCAACGGAGAGCATGCAAGAACATAAACAACACATATATGATAGATTGATAATCAACTTAACATAGTATTCTCTATTCATCGGATCTCACCAAACACAACATGTAGCATTACAAATAGATGATCTTGATCATGTTAGGCAGCTCACAAGATCTAATACAATGAAAGCACAAGCGGAGAAGACAACCATCTAGCTACGCTATGGACCCATAGTCCAAGGATGAACTACTCACGCATCAATCCGGAGGCGGGCATGATGATGTAGAGCCCCTCCGGTGATGATTCCCCTCTCCGGCAGGTGCCGGAGGCGATCTCCTGAATCCCCCGAGATGGGATTGGCGGCGGCGGCCTCTCGGTATGTTTTCCGTATCGTGGCTCTCGGTACAGGGGTTTCGCGACGGAGGCTTTACGAGGCGGAAGGGTAGGTCAGGGCGTCACGAGGGCCACACACCGGCCGGCGCGACCAGGGCTTGGGCCGCGCCGCCTTGGTGTGTCCCCACCTCGTGGCCCCACTTCGTCTCCTCTCGGACTTCTGGAAGCTTCGTGCAAAAATAGGACCCCTGGGCGTTGATTTCGTCCAATTCCGAGAATATTTCCTTACTAGGATTTCTGAAACCAAAAACAGCAGAAAAACAGGAACTGGCACTTCGGCATCTTGTTAATAGGTTAGTGCCGGAAAATGTAAAATAACGCTGTAAAGTATGTGTAAAACACTCAAGTATTGTAATAAAAGTAGCATGGAACATAAGAAATTATAGATACGTTTGCAACGTATCGATGCCGAGCTGATCTCTCATGATTGCGGTGATCTCATCCACCGTAGGAGCTGCAGAAGTTGATCGTTCATGACTTGTACCGGTGGCATATTTAGTTAGCCACGCCTGTTTCTTAGCATCTGCTTCAGAACTGTTTCCTGCTCCAGTAACTACTCCTGTTCCGGCGATCCCTCCTGCCGTGGCAGTCCTTCCTGCTGTAACCTGGGTCATCCGGTTGTTGCAGTCCGGCACGTATGTGCACACGTATCCATGTGGAATCTCCTTGGGCGGCTCATACAGGAATTGGTAATCGCCAGGATCACCTCCAACCTTGTAGACGACGTACGCCGGTGAACCTGTTGTTGGAGCTGCCATCGTGTACTGCAGTGGTGGCCTAGTATAGAGCGGTATCTCCCCCTGGTGAGTCCCTAGGGCAGGTCCTGACGGAGAGTACTTGTGCTTCATGATTTCTTGCACCACATTGAGCGCGACACGCTCCAGAGTGTTCACCAGGCTCTCAGAATGCCGATGAAGAGAGTGAGTCACGGCATAGTTGACTTCCTGTCGCAGGGCTCTGGTATGTTCGTCCGAAGGGAGAGATAGATCTAGTCCCTCTAGCGCGCCTTCAGGTTGGAACCCTTTGAACTTGATGCCGTGCGACCGGGTTTTCTCAAAAGCACCGATGAGATCGGCTTCCAAGATGGCCTTGAGATCATCATATTTCTTCTTATGCTCAGCAGGCAGATCTTCATACTTGACCGGTTCTTCCGCCATCTCGGATGTTGACGTGGTTGTTGCAGAAGATGGTCCAACCGGGCGTGCGAATATGTTGCTGCCAAAACCACCCGAGCGGTGGTTAAGCAACACGAAGAGCCGGGAGGCTTCAAGGCTGCGGGCCCTGGTCCCTCGACGTCGTCCCGCAAATGTTCCGGCACACGTCCTAGCGGTTGCAAGGGCGTGCCACCTGACCTATACCCGGTCGGGAAGGTGTTGGATTGCTTCGATTAGTTTCCTGCATGGCAGACACGTAAACATTAAATACGAGCCCGATCGGCTCTCAGGTTGCCCTGTGGATCGGCTCAAAGAGCCGATCGCCCCATGGTTTGCGTCGAGTTAACGATGACATGGGGCTCCTGCTTGATCAATGTAGAGTTAAACCAATCTACGACAGTTTAGGGTTTTCACCGTATGATCGGAACATCCTACGCGTAGTTGAGCCTAATAGACACGAAAGATAATGGAAAACTAACCCTAAAAGAGGCCTAAAAACCAACATTAAGTTAATTCCCGGAACATCCCTCTTAGGACTAACAAACCATACCTAACGCACTACCGGATCGTTCAACCCGTTTGCCCCTAATACAGATATTAAACCAATCCTTGAGATATCAAGAAGCAACTATAACAGATCGGATCTACTAAACAACGAACAAGCAAGACGCTGCCCTTACACCTGGATAGGTGTAAGGGCAGCTAGATATCGAGGGACGGCATAGCTAAGCAGATATGCAATAAGAAAAGCATCCATGCAAGCCCCAAAACATCTACAATAAATAGTGCTACTCGCCATCAACAATGCTTCAGCACGAGCAGCACAAGGTAAACGAATAAACGTGTGCTGCCTAGATCGCAAGATGCGATCTAGGCAGCATGATGCTTACCCGGGAGAAACCCTTGAAAGAAGGGGTGGCGATGCGCCTGATTTGTGTTTGTTGTGAACGTGATTGTCCTCCTTTTCCGATAACCCTAGATACATATTTATAGTCCAAGGGACTTTCTAATTCGGGCGTGCACCTAACCGTGCACGAGTTAAACTCTATCTTTTAATTCTAAACTAAGATGCGATCTACTATATTACGATACATGGGCAATTAAGCCCAAACTCTTCGTGGCCGCTTCAAAGATGCTCCACGCGTGTATCCTTCAAGCCCATCTTCACTTACGACCCATCTCCTGATTTGGCCAAAATCTGGTGATAACACTGTGCAAGTTGTGGCCGAGTTAGGTGTAGGCGTAAGAAGTTCGTTATATTGTTCAGGGATAACCTTGAAATCATGACGGTATGTTTTAATCCAACATGTCGTGCCTCTAAATTATTTGTATATAGGTGCATTTAATTGTGTCTTTGATCTAATTTAGTTGTTGTTTCTTTCTTATAATTATGTCTAGGCTATACCGTGTAACGTAATACGTGGCTGCCTATATCATATACATAGAAGCAGTGGCGGATCCAGGATCAAAATTAAGAGGGGGCAAAAATATGCTTATAGGTGTGTTGCCTGCCAAAACCCACCGGCGAACAGCGACGGGCAACACGGAGAGCCGGGAGGCTCCCAGGACTACTGGTGGGCCCTGGTCCCTCGGGCGACGGCCCGCAATGCTCCGGCACACGTCCTGCTAGATTGCAAGGGCGTGCCACCTGACCTATACCTGGTCAGGAAGGTGTTGGATTGCTTCAATTAGTTTCTTGCATGAACACGTAAACATTAAATGAGCCTCGATCGACTCTCAGGTTACCCTGTGAATCGGCTCAAAGAGCCGATTAACCCATGGTTCATATTGGATCTACGGTAACATGGGTGTCCTACTTTATCAATACCAAGTTAAATCGATCTACGACAGTTTAGGGTTTTCACCACATAACCGGAACATCCTACACGTAGTTGAGCCAGCAGATACGAAAGATAGAAAACTAGTCCTAGAAGAGGCCTAAAAACCAACACAGAGTTGATTCCCGGAACATCGGTTCTGGGATCGGCAAACCATACCTTACGCACTACTGGATCATTCAACCCGTTTGCAAGGCCTAACCATACGGATATCAAACTAATCCCTTAAGAACAAGGAACAACTATAACAGATCGAATCTACTAAATAAAGACGAAGCAAGATGCTGCCCTTACACCTAAGATAGGTGTAAAGGCAGCTAGATATTCAGGGGCAGCACAACTAAGCAAGCATATCAGAAAAGCATCGATGCAAGCCCCAAAACATCTATGATAAACAGTATTGCTCGCCATCAACAAGGCTTCAGTACGAGCAACACCAAATAACGAATAAACCTATACTGCCTAGATCGCGAGATGCGATCTAGGCAGCATGACGCTTACCCGGAAGAAACCCTCGAAACAAGGGGTGGCGATCCGCCTAGATTGTGTTTGTTGTGAACGTGACCGTCCTCCTTTTTCAATAACCCTAGATACATATTTATAGTCTGTGGACTTTCTATCTTTGGAATAAACCTAACTGTGTACGAACCAAACTCTATCTCTTAATTCTAACTAAAATGCGATCTACCATAATGTACAAATACACGGGCAATCTAGCCCAATCTCTCGCACGAGGCCGATTCAGAAACACTTTATGTGCATATCCTTCAAGCCCATCTCAATCGCGGCCCATCTTCTGATTTGGCTAAAGTCTGGTGATAACACATGCCCCCCTGGTTTTGGCAATAATAATTCCAAAACCACTCTATTTTCCTTCATCGGGTCATGCGTTGCAGAGCAGAACCGTTACAGTGCCCTTTCATCATGATGCCTTGCCTTCTCAACTTCTCAACACTGCATGATTTGACAGTTTTGGCACCGCATCATCGAAACTGCCACAGCATTGAATCACCTTTCACTATATCCCCTTTATTTAAACTCATCCGAGCAGTTCACCTCTTCACTCCCCTGTTCTGCATTAGCCATCGGCAAAAAACCCTCCTCTGCCATGGACTCCTCCTCCTCCTACTCCTCGACCTCTCCTCCCTCCCTTCCTCCTCCAGCGAGCCCGCACCGGAGTACGACCGAATAGCGGCGTACGAGGCCCGCGCCCCAATGTGGTGGGACGCGAGGGAGTGGGACTTCTCCGTCGAGTCGGAGGACGACGAGTCCTTGACCGACGGGGAGGATAACCTCCAATTCCTTGTCGACGGGGAGTTGGAGGAGGCGAGCGAGGACGATGCCTTCTCTTGGGGCGCGGACCTCTCCTCCGACGAGGAGGAAGAGGAAGCGGAGGAGGACTCCTCCTCCGAAGAGTATCCGTCGGCAAATCGCTTCCGCGCCGGGTCGGACGACGACGACGACGACGACGACGAGGAAGATGAAGCCCCTGCCGGCGGCTTCAGCAGTAGCGACGAAGACGTCGCCGGCAGCAGCGCCGACGGCAGCTACGACGGCGACGACGAGGGCAGCGACGGCGAGGGCGGCGCCGGCCCTTAGATTAGGGAGTAGTATAGGGCTAGTAGTAGTGCATTAGGCACCAGATCATCCTTTTGAGAGCAATCGGCTCTTATTGTAAAATCTCCCTTTCAATCAATGAAGAATATTTCTCCAATTTGACTTTCCGATTGTACAATTCGATTCTTCCGATTGTCAAAGTAGGTCAACGCACAAAGAGTCGATGGCAACGCATCGGTCTTTTACCATCAACGCTAGCAAGGCCAGATTCAATTTTCCAAATTCAAATGGTAATCTGTGATCTTCGTAACAGTCTGTACCTCTAGAGTCGATGGCTGCGCATCGGCTTTTAGTCTAAAGTCGATGTCTGTGCATCGGCTGTGCTTAGCATCCTGTTGCTTTGCATATATATTTTTCTTACTGGCCGATTTCATGCATCGGCCCCCATATTTTTTTTTACTGGCCGATTTCATGCATCGGCCTCCATATTTTACTGCCCATCATCCCACATACTTGGGAAATACTTCTTGAGATGCTGGCCATTGACAGCCACTGGGAACTTCACACCATTCAGCTCCTCGAACATGTATGCAGTACCCTTTAAAACTTGGTCGACCCTGTACGACCCGTGCCAATTTGGAGACCATTTACCATATGCTGCATCCTTAGTTCCTAATGGCAATATAGCTTCCCATACCAGATCACCAACGTGGAACTTCTTCGGTCTCACCTTCTTATTATATGCACGAGCTACCTTGGCTTTGTTCTCTTTAATTTTCTCAAGTGACCACAGCCTAAGTTCCGTTACATCTTCAATGCTATCACTCATCAGGGCTGCATATTCTTCAGTTGTTAAATCATTCTGAAACGTAACACGTCTCGATCTAGCCGTGATTTCCCAGGGCAATACGGCTTCTTGCCCATAGACCAGATGGTATGGCGAGGTTTTTATCGCTCCATGACATGACATGCGGTAAGCCCACAAAGCCTCTGACAATACCTCGTGCCAACGTCTAGGGTGCTCGTCGATTTTCCTCTTAATCAGCTTGATAAGGCTCTTGTTGGACGCTTCAGCTTGCCCATTTGCTTGAGCATAGTATGGAGACGATCGGATCAACTTAATTCCCATGTCCTCGCAGAAATTTCTGAACTCGTGAGACACGAAGACCGAACCTCCATCGGTCGTGATAGTCTGGGAAATCCCGAACCTATGGATGACATGTTCTTTCACAAAATTGATAACATCTTTCGATGCCACTGACTTCATAGGGACGGCCTCCACCCATTTAGTGAAATAATCTGTAATGGCCAGAACCCATACATGGCCTTTGCTCGATGGAGGATTTATTTTACCGATCATATCCATGCCCCAACCTCGAAATGGCCAAGGCTTGATGATGGGGTTCATTGCTGATGCGGGTACCATCTGAATGCTCCCAAACTTCTGACATGCTTGACATCCTTTATAGTACTTAAAACAGTCCTCAAGCATGGTGGGCCAATAAAACCCTGATCGCCTGATCAACCATTTCATCTTATGAGCCGATTGGTGAGTTCCACAGGCACCTTCATGTACCTCGTGTAAGAGCCGATTCGACTCGGCTGGTCCCAAACATTTGAGAAGTAACCCTTCCAAAGTCCTGTAGAACATGTCATCCCCAATAAGGACATACTTCATGGCCTTGTATCTTATCCGTTTAGGTGCCCCCGAGCCGAATCTTTCAAGTAATTGAAGATATCGGCTCTCCAATCATCCGGCTCCAGGCATGTACCTGAACATCGGCTCCATCCGCTACGTCCTTGTAGCCTGACGCCATCTGCGCGAGATCGTTTGCTTCAGTATTTTGAGACATCGGGATCCAATTGAAGTTTATGTACTTAAATTGTGTCATCAGCTCACGGCATTGCATCCATAATGGGAAGAGCGACTCGCTCTCACATTTGTATTCCTCAGTGAGTTGGGAAATCACCAATTTACAGTCTCCAAAAAGTTCCACCGCCTGCCCCGGCTTCCAATAGCAACTCCATTCCCTTGCATATTGCTTCATATTCAGCGGCATTGTTGGTGCAAGGGGTAGGTAGCCTGATGGAGAAGGAATATGTTGCCCCGGGGCGACACGAGTAGAATGCCGATGCCGCAACCATCATCACAAACCAATCCATCGAAAAACAGGGCCCATGCACGCACAGACAGTGCTGCTATATCCGTGTTGATTCGTTCAGCAATAAGATCGGCCAACGCTTGTCCCTTGACTGCTTTCGCAGGCTGATACCGGATATCAAATTCCGATAATGCAAACATTCACTTACCGAGTCGGCCTTTCAACACAGGAGCCGACAACATATGTTTGATGACATCTGATTTGCATATGACGACGATCTCCGCTGACAGCAAGATGTGGTGGAGCTTGGTGCAGGTAAAAAATAGGCAGAGGCACAACTTCTCGATCTCAGGGTACCTGGTTTCTGCATCCAACATCCTTCAGCTGAGGTAGAAAACGACTCTCTCCAGGCCATCATAAACTTGCACCACCACTGAAGCAATGGAAGTGTCAGCTACTGACAAGTATATATAGAATGGTTTGTCTTGCTGGGGCGGCACCAACACGGGTGGCTTTGTTAGATACTCTTTGATTTCGTCAAACGCTCGGTGTTGCTCTGCCCCCCAGCGAAACTCCTCATCAGATTTAATTTTTACCAATCCCATGAACGGCTCAATTCGTCCTGACAGGTTGGAGATGAACCTTCTGACAAAGTTGATTTTGCCGATGAGACGCTGGAGTTCCTTCTTCGTGGTAGGTGGCTTCATTGTTTGCACTGCCTCCTGACTTTTCATGCCGATCTCAATTCCGCGTTCATGAACCAAGAAACCCAAAAATTGACTGGCCGTTACACCAAAAGCACACTTCTTTGGATTCATTCGTAGCCCGAATTTTCTAGTTCCGTCCAGGACGTGTCGCAAATCCTCCAAGTGTCCTTCCACTGAAACCGACTTGACTACCACGTCATCAATGTAAATCTCCACCAACTTGCCGATCAGATCATGAAAGATGTAATTTATGGCTCTTTGGTATGTTGCGCCGGCATTTTTCAGTCCAAATGTCATGACTACATATTCAAACAAGCCCACCGATCCTGGTACTCTGAATGCGGTCTTGTGTATATCTTCTGGAGCCATGAAAATTTGGTTGTAACCGCATTGCCATCCATGAAACTTAAAACCTTATGACCAGCAGCCGCATTGATCAATGTCTCTGCTACTGGCATTGGATACTCATCCTTTGGAGTGGCTCTATTGAGATCCCGAAAATCTATGGCGACACGCCATCGGCCATCCTTTTTCTCCACAGATACGATGCTAGAAATCCACTCGGCATACCTGCATGGCTGATGAACCCGGCGTTCAACATTTTCTCGATCTCCTTCTTGACTTCTTCTAAAATTTCGGCCTTCATCTATCGTGCTCTCTGCTGGAACGGCCGAAATCCTTTCTTCAGAGGGAGTCGATGCTCAATGATGCTCCTGTCTAACCCGGGCATCTCTGTGTAATCCCAGGCAAAACAATCTGGGTATTCCTTCAACAAAGCTATCATCGGGCCCCTCAGATGTGGATCTAACTTTTTGCTGATAAATGTTGGTCGTGGCTTATCCCCAGGACCAATGTCAATCTCTTCTAGCTCATCAGCCGATGTAAACCCATATTCTAGCTTTCCGTCGCCCGCTAGATCGATGCTGAACACAGGCACAACGTACGGTGAGGATAATTTGAGCCGATTGCTGGAATCGGACTCCTTTTCAGTTGCATTGCTCAATGAAGGTTTACACCTTATTTGTGCTCTACTATGGGAGGTTGTCTCCCTACTGCGACCACGTGACATGCTTGAGGTGAGATTATTGCTTTTTATTTTTTGGGGCCGATCGCAGGGATCGGCCTTGCCACGTACGTCCGTTGACTTTGGTCTTGCTACTCTGTTAGGCCGATGGATAAGACCAGCCTCACCCCGTTTTTTGTAGCTTCGATGCGCTCACAGCCGTCCAAACTGACTCCAGAGATCGGCTCTTGGTCGTCTGCATCCCAAATATTCATGCCAGCTATCGAGAACTCGATCGAGTCATCCGCATGAACGACCTCCACTTCATCTCCATCCCACTGTATCAGGCATTGGTGCATTGTGGATGGAATGCAGCAATTGGCGTGAATCCAATCCCTCCCTAGCAGGACAGCGTAGGTGCTTTTGCTGTCGACAATGAAGAACGACGTAGGGATGGTTTTACGTCCCACTGTTAGGTCCACATTCAGAACGCCTTGTGCTTCTGATGCTTGGTCGTTAAAGTCGCTTAGTGTGACGTTGGTTTTGATCAGATCTTCGTTAGATCGAGCGTCCCAAACGCCGTAGCATGGAGGATGGCATTATATTGACTGCCGCTCCCGTGTCGACCAACATCTTGCCGACAGGCTGCCCGTTGATATAACCTCTCAGGTACAGGGCCTTCAAATGTTTGTAGCTCCTCTCTAGTGGCTTTTCAAAGATAACTGGTCGTGGGCCACAGTCAAACTGAGCTACTGGCACTTCTTCGGTTCTTGGAGCACAAAACTCCGACGGAAGTATGAACACCATGTTTGTGCCAGCCGATGCCTTCGCATCGGCTTTTGTTTGTTTGGGGCGCCATTCTTTCTTCTGTGGACGCATCTCCGTCTCCAACGTTTGCTGAATTTCCACGGCCAGATCGGGCCGAGCTTTCCCTACAAGTACTGCGCCTCGGCTTCCTCCAAGTTACGTAGCCGCTGAACCCTACGCTTTGGGAGTGGCTGAGTCCATCGGGCACCACCTTGGCCGGTGGTATCTATTCTTCTTCATCCTCTCGACTCCTCGAACTCTTCCCCGAGATGACTCAGCTCGTCTGTTCTGAGATGGGAGAGGCCCTAGACGCTGAACACCGAAACGTCTCCCGTGTCCTTCTTCTGGTGTCTACATTCCGGCAGTTGTCGATTGTGGGCAATCGGCTCATTCCCGAATCCCAGCAGTGCTTAAAGAAAGGACAATCCTAGTGTCTGTCCATGTCTTCCTGCTCTCTTGACTTCCTTAGCGCGGCGCTCATAACCTTCGTCGTCTCTATCATATCGACGATATTTTCTGTTGTCCGCATCGACCGACGATATCTTTCGTCATCTATATCGTACCGCCGACGTCGGTCGTATCGATGCTCATATTTGTTAAGGAGGTGCGCAGAGAGGGGTCGTTGATACCGCACGCTTCTCACTTGCTCCTCGGTGACGTACTCCTATCATCATATCGGGGCCGGTCGCGTGGGCCTCCTCCTTTTCCTTGCCACGGGAGTGACCGATTTCTTCTTTGTCGTTGCCATGGTGGTGTACAGGCCCTGCCATGTAAACACCAAATGAGAAACCTGGCTGATGCCTCGTGGAGTGATTGAGTTCCACCATGTTGACGCCAGGAAACGGTTGCGTGTCCACTTTCATGGTAAACTGACCAAGGATCAAACGGCCTTGTTCTATCGCCGTTTGGATCCGCCATTCTTTGCAGTCATTGGTGACATGGGTGAACGAGTGATGCCACTTGCAGTACGGTATCCCATTCATTTCTTGCGCCGTAGGGATTTTATGGCCTTCGGGTAACTTCAGCTGTCTCTCCTTAAGCAATAAATCGAATATCTGCTCAGCTTTGCTTATATCGAAGTCGAACCCGCAGGCCCTTGTTGTTCACCCATTTGCAGGACACGGGAGCTGCCCCCGAGCCCATTCAGCTACAGCTACCTCCTGGTCTTCGGAGTCTTCAACGTCTTCTGTCTCGACCAGGCCGATCGGGCGTTTGAACTTATCTTGGTACAATTCTGGGTGGCGCTGCTCATACAATGTCAATTTCTGGACCAAGTGCGCCAGTGAATTGTAGTCCACCTGGAAAGTCAGATCCTTGAACGGCGCTGCGAGGCCTACCACCGCAGATCGACTGCTTCTTTCTCAGTTAAACGAGCCGAATAACATTGGTTCTTGACAGTCCTGAAACGCTGAATGTATTCCGACACCATTTCTCCCCGCTTCTGCCGCACTGCGCCAGCTCGGCGATGCCAGCCTCGGTAGCTTCTGAGTGATATTGCACATGAAACTGCTCTTCGAGTTGCTTCCAGTCCGGACTGAATCTGGTGGCAACGAGGTGTACCACCCAAAAGCTGGTCCTGTGAGAGACTGCGCAAAAAACCTTACACGTAACGGGTCCGATGCTGAAATCATGCCCAACGTGCCAAATATCGGCTCACATGCTCAATTGAGCTCGACCCTTCCGATCCATTGAACTTTGAGAACTCGGGGAGCCGATACTTGGGTGGCAGTGGAATCAAATCATATTCGTTTGGATACGGCTTGGAATAGCCTATTGTTCTCCTCTTCGGCAGGATGCCGAACTGGTCTCTCAGGATTGTACTGTTTTGTTCCACGGTATGAGCTGCAGGGGATGGGTTTTCATGACTCGTTCCGGTGGCATATTTAGCTAGCCACGCCTGTTTATCGGCGTCTGCTCCAGATCCCTCCCTGCAACCTGGTTCGTGCGCCAAGTTATTGCAGTCAGGCACGTACGTGCACACGTATCCATGTGGGATTTCTTTGGGTGGCTCATATAGGAATTGGCAATCGCCAGGATCGCCTCCCACCTTGTAGACGACGTATGCCGGTGAACCCTGTGGCTCTGGAGCGGCAAGCGTGAATGGCAGCTGCGGTCTGGAACGGTATTTCTCCCTGGTGAGTCCCTAGGGCAGGTCCTGACGGAGAGTACTGATGCTTCATGATTTCTTGAACCACGCGAACCGCAATGCGCTCAAAAGAGTTCACCAGGCTCTCAGAATGACGGTGTATTGAATGAGCCACCATGTAATTAACTTCCTGGCGCAGAGCCCTGGTGCGTTCCTCTGAAGGGAGAGACAAGTCTACTTCATCGAGAACGCCTTCAGGTGAGAATCCCTTCCACCTGATGCCATGTGTACGGGTCCTCTCGAAAGAGCCGATGAGATCGGCTTCAAAAAGAGCTTTGACCTCATCATATTTCTTCTTGTGATCATCAGGCAGCTCCTCGTACGTGATCGGTGCATCCGCCATCTCAGCTGCAGATGTTGACGCAGTTGTTGTAGAATGTCCCACCGAGCGTGCCAGAATGTGTTGCCTGCCAAAACCCACCGGCGAGCAGCGACGGGCAACACGGAGAGCCGGAGGCCCTGGACTGTGGGCCCTGGTCCCTCGGACGACGACCCGCAATGCTCCCAAGACATGTCCCGATTGAGGGCGTGCCACCTGACCTATACCGGTCGAAGGTGTTGGATTGCTTCAATTAGTTTCCTGCATGACAGACACGTAAACATTAAATGAGCCTCGATCGGCTCTCAGGTTACCCTGTGAATCGGCTCAAAGAGCCGATTAACCCATGGTTCATATTGGATCTACGATAACATGGGTGTCCTACTTTATCAATACCAAGTTAAATCGATCTACGACAGTTTAGGGTTTTCACCACATAACCGGAACATCCTACACGTAGTTGAGCCTGGCAGATACGAAAGATAACAGAAAACTAGTCCTAGAAGAGGCCTAAAAACCAACACAGAGTTGATTCCCGGAACATCCCTTCTGGGATCGGCAAACCATACCTTACGCACTACTGGATCATTCAACCCGTTTGCAAGGCCTAACCATACGGATATCAAACTAATCCCTTAAGAACAAGGAACAACTATAACAGATCGAATCTACTAAATAAAGACGAAGCAAGATGCTGCCCTAACACCTAAGATAGGTGTAAAGGCAGCTAGATATTCAGGGGCAGCACAACTAAGCAAGCATATCAGAAAAGCATCGATGCAAGCCCCAAAACATCTATGATAAACAGTATTGCTCGCCATCAACAAGGCTCCAGTACGAGCAACACCAAATAACGAATAAACCAATACTGCCTAGATCGCGAGATGCGATCTAGGCAGCATGACGCTTACCCGGAAGAAACCCTCGAAACAAGGGGTGGCGATGCGCCTAGATTGTGTTTGTTGTGAACGTGATCGTCCTCCTTTTTCAATAACCCTAGATACATATTTATAGTCCGTGGACTTTCTATCTTTGGAATAAACCTAACTGTGTACGAACCAAACTCTATCTCTTAATTCTAAACTAAAATGCGATCTACCATAATGTACAAATACACGGGCAATCTAGCCCAAATTATCGCACGAGGCCGATTCAGAAACAGTTTATGTGCATATCCTTCAAGCCCATCTCAATCACAGCCCATCTTCTGATTTGGCTAAAGTCTGGTGATAACAAGGTGAAAATTTTCTTTTTAAGTGGGGGAAAATCACTCTTTAGAAGTACTATTACAAGGAGAATTACCAATTGAGGGGCAGCTGCCCCCCTTGCCAACAAGCTGGATCCGCCCATGCATAGAAGCATTAATCAATTGGAATAGCTTGAAGCCAGCCTCGAGCAGGACTCAGTGTCCATACTGTAGAGAACCTTCGTTGTTCAAATCACTAATAAGATAAACCGAATTTATTTCCATGGCCGTCGTTGGATAGAGATGTCGGAACACTACATGATGGAGCCTGGAACGAAGTGTCATTTCTATATGGATGGTATACTCGGCCACACCTACTTCTATTACAAAGATCATGCGGACTCTTTTTCATCTGATCGTATGTATCATGATCCAAGAGATGTTGATGAGGTCATTGTCCATTACGCACCCACGAAGCCGGAGGCCGAGGCAGCGAGGTGTATTTTGTAGCTACATACCTAGGTAGCTAGCTATATGATAGTGTGTGCTACTTTTACGTTGTTAGCAATGTAACTATACCGGCAGTCAGGGCTCTAGGGAAGATGAAGGTGAATCTCTGGAGGCTGGCTCATGATTGCTTGCCCACTGGACAGCAGATGTGGCGCCGCCACATTCCTACATCCGCAAACTGTGTTGTGTGCACGATGGAGGAGTCGGCGGATCACGTCTTCCTTCGTTATCAGTATGCTCGCGAGGTTTGGCGTGAAGTCAAGAAGACCTGCTGTATGCAGCTAAGGAGGAAGCACTTCACTAGTATCAAGACGTGGCTGTTTGACTTCCTCGGGAGATCGACTGAGAGGGAACGCATGTTCCTCACGGTCACTATTTGGCATCTGTGGACAGCTCGGAATGATGTTCGTAATGGTCTATCTTTGAGAGCACCCCACAGCGTTGCACAACAGATTCAAGCTTATGCTGAGATGGTAGAGTTGCATCTTTTCAAACCACTCTCCTCTACTAGGCGTGATACCACTATTTCTGGTGTTCGTTGGTCTCCGCTGCCTGAAGGTACGGTTTATATCAACTGTGATGCAGCTCTGTTCTCCTCTTCTCGTCGAATGGGATTGGTCGTCGTGATCCGGAACCACATTGGTCGATGTGTCGCTGCTTGCAGTGAACTACATGAGGAGGTTACGGCGCCGGAAGTAGCTGAAGCGTTGGCGATGCGCCGCGCTCTATCCCTTGCCGGCGAGGAAGGTTTCAGCAAGATCATGGTGGTCTCGGACTGCCTATCCTTGAGTGAGATCGCAACAGTGTTGGAGTCGTGGTGCAGGATATCAACGCTCTTGCTCAAGACTTCGAAGTTGTTTCTTTCAGCCATGTTTATTGTCAGTTCAATGAATCGGCACATATCTTAGCTCGCTCTGCGGAGCGTTTTGTTTTTTCTGTTTTTAGAAACTATGCACCGAAATGTATCCGAGAGACTCTATGTAATGATTTGCTCCCTTAAAAAAAACTATACCGGCAGTTTCAGTTATAACATAACAGAACTCAAACTGCCGGTGCCGCCGCCGGAACCACATCGAGTCGTCTGAACCAAACCACATTATTTCAGTATGCACACGTCACATTCCACCTCGTCTCCATTCCTCTCGTCTCATCCATAGAACAGGCATGTGGGCCTTTCTTTGCGTGGCACCGCGGCACTAGCGGACCCCTCCCTGCCTATCTTGGCGTGCACAACACAACATTGCCGTTACACGAAACTTCTAGTGTGCGTTATCACAAACCATGATCACAACCCCGCATATTAGATGTTCCAGTGCCAGCGCTAGCTACACTGCCCTCGCTGAGTTAGCTGATCAATTGAGACCCAGAGGCCGCTCTAGCTAGCTCGCTAATCCGCAGCTACGGCCGGAGAGCAGCCAATCCATGGCCGTCGGCGCGGCGAGCAGGCGGTACATGGGGCCCCTCCTGTGCATCAACCTCGTCATGCACGGCGCCGTCCTCGGCATTGCCGGGTGGTCGATCAACAAGTTCATGGACCGCGAGACCCACCGCCGTGCGTGTGCAGCTAGCCTTCCCCCTTCCACAAACGCGCATTTCTGGCCTCTACGATATGATTAACCTGACGAAGTATATGTGCAGATTTAGGAGGTAACACGGCGACGGGGTACCTGCTCGTCTTCTCGCTGATGGCCGGGGTGGTCGGCGCCTGCTCGGTGCTCCCCGGCCTGCTTCACGTCAGGGCACCCTGGCGCGGCGAGAGCCTCGCCACCGCGGCCTCCACCGGGCTCGTCTCCTGGGCGCTCACCGCCCTCACCTTCGGGTTACAAACTCGCACTGCCAGCGTATAAAAAATTCAGGCACTCATGCAGTTTCTATCTCACAATGCTGCCATCTTTTTCTTCAACATTTGCAGCCTCGCGTGCAAGCATGTCACCCTAGGGAACCGAGGAAGGCGCCTGGTAACAACCACGACACACATCGTTTGTCTATAATCTGATGTTCTCCGTCGCGTGATTTGGCTTGACGATTATGTTTACGCGTTACTGCCTGCAGAGGACACTGGAGGCGTTCATCACGATCTCGGCGCTGACGCAGCTGCTCTACCTGATCCTGCTTCACGCCGGCACAATCAGCAGCGTATTTGGCCCGGGCGGCCGGAATCACGACCACTCTCAAGGTTGCTGCGAAATCCGCCGGGAAGAGCTTGACAGGAGCCATAAGCAAGGTGCCCCAGAGTTTCCGTCCTCGGATGCATGACCAGCGTCAGGCCGTTCCAGTATACGCCGTATGTTGGTACGACTGCGATATGTAGGCTCTCCATTACGTATGCGTGCAGTTACTGTAAGGCCATTTCCAACGACACCCTGTATTTCGAACCGTATTTTTAGTCAATTTGGGTCTGGATTCGGCGGCCCGCCGGCGGCTTTCAAATGTCCATGGCCACTAGATGAATATTTTTTAAAAAATTCATAGTTACCATTACCGTCCATGAATATTGAGAAAATAATTCACTAAAAAGATAGAAGTTGAAGTTGCAACATAAGTAGGTCAGATACAACTAACCGGTACACACCAGTTTCAAAAGCATGATAAACAAATCACATTTCTCGAGTTAAAATAATCTTCTTCTTCTTTTTGGCCTTCTCGCTGAGCAGAGGACGAATCTCCAACTCCTTCTTCTTGGTGTCCACCTCCTCTGTGGCCGCATAGGCATTGATCTCTTCAATCTCGAGTTTCTTGGTATGTATCTCGTAGTAGTTCTTGACGGCCTCTTCCTTTTCCCGGCGCTTCATCTCCTCCCTCTTTTCGCTCGTCACCTCCTTATCGGCAATGAGCGTCTTGATCGTCTCCATCATCACTTGCGAGGAGACCTCTCACTTGGCCTCAACCTTAGAGCTCGCCCGCCCCCTCGGCCTCTTCATCAGTGCACTTGGGGCCTCGCTATCATCATTGATGGCGTAGGACTTACCGGGCGCGTTGGCATCATAGGAAGCATATAGGTTGTGCTACTTGGGACAATCCTTGAGCACCGTCCAAAGTGGACCAAGTTGAAGTTTTTTTGGTCGTTGGCAATCTTGAATTGACCCAAAGATTGGGTCATCAAGTTGGCAACGCCAAGGCCATTCACCTTACGCTTCTTCATCTTGTCGTAGGCGGCGTTGAACTTGGTAGTTTGCTCTTGGATCCACGCCCACCTTTTCGTGAGCGAGGCCTCACTCTGGTCACTCACAAAAGGGTGGTCACCCAAAAGTTTGTGCTCGTGCAAGTAGTTGTGGATCTTCTTCCAAAATGTTCCAACCTTTGTTGGGCACTACAAATTGGATCTTATGCAACTTCCATCCATGCCTCGTAAAGGCACACGTCCTCAAGCTTGGTGAAGTTCCTGGTCTGACGGGACACTCCTTTGGAAATTGAGGTTGCTACTTCTGGTTGTGCCACCAAAGGTGGCATCATGTTGCCCTTGGGTTCCACCTTCTGTGCCGCCACCTCCATTGATAAGGCTAGCCATGGTGGCAACCATGGTATCGACCCCATCGAAGTAGGGCTGACACATGCAAGGGGTCACATCAGCATTGCTAACTCGATGAATGAAACAAAGTGGCAAGCGAACTTATAGTTTCATACCGGATCTGAAGGCGAACCGGGTCGCGCCGCTATTTCTTCGACCAGGTTGCGGGGGGGGGGGGAGGGGGCTTCCGGCGATAGCTGCCTTGCGGGCTTCCTTTGCCCAATACCCGATGAGCCGCTAACCGGTACGTTGAGGTTGATGGTTGGCACTGGAGGGATGGCTAGGGACTCACCGACCTCGGGAGACTTTCCCTTGAAAGTCGGGACACCGTCAATCCCTCGTCAGCCGACAGCTTGGACGCAGTCGAGCTAGAACTAGTGGCCAGGGCGCTGGCCAGCACCTAGCCGCCCACCAGATGAAGCATCGCTTGCGCCACCAGGGCCTCGTCGTTCGCGCGCGCTTGGACGTTAGCCGCGTATGCCAACGCATCCGCCCTTTCTTGGGAGAGTTGGGCAGCGACTAGCTTGGCCTTCATGCTCAAGCGACGCTTAGCTTCTTACCCGGATGCACAACCCGCTCCTCAGGTGTAACATCCCAAATTTTAAAACAAAGAAGAAAATGAATTTCACTTATTTCAAATTTTGGAGCCAACAAAAACTTTAATGGAACCACTTGATATGCATAGTATTCAAGTATGTATGATGTGATTTTTTCCATGATTGTTTGTTTGTTGCATTGAACATGTTTAAACCCTACCCTTTTCAAAACCCAAGAGGAACAAATTAAAAGAAAACAAAATAATAGGGTGAGGCATATGTGAGCAAATGGCCATACTTGCCAATATTGGCCTATGTCATATCTACTTTACCCAATTGGCTTTTTGACCCTTAACAAACTTAACCAAATACTAAAGGAACCTAAAAGAACACAATTTGGATCAAAGAGAAACCAAAATAAAAGAAAAAGAAAATAAAAATAGCATCACATATGAGGCCATGGCCATATTTGCAAATCTTTAACCTAGGCCATTTTACTTTGTTTCAATGGTTGGATAACATTACTAAACCAATAATAACAACATTTGAATCAAGGAAATACCAAACAAATCAAAATACAAAGCAAAACCTATTCACATATGATAATGGTCATTTTGACATTTTATATCAGGGTACCCACTTTGAGCTCCTATATTAAGAAATGGTTAAACTAAACTCTCTCTACTCTTTGCACCTCATCCAAGACCTCACCAAGGTGAACACTTTTGATGTTGACCACTTTGACTAATTCCTTTTCAAAAAAAAACTAATTCCTTTTCAATTGCTTAATATAAGGATGCCAAGTGGCAACATTGAAACATATTCTAGATCATACCCATTTTGGATTTTCCCAAACCAGCTTCATTTTGCAAACCAAAACTACCAGGAGATGTCAAAGATTATTTGAGACACACCCATAAAATTTTGTGCCAAAATTCAAAAGTGAGTTTCTTTCGGCCATTGTATCAAACACCTTATGATCACCAATTTACCAACTACACACACCACAATGTCCAGCAGGTTTTAGCCTAAACCATCCATGCTTGTGTCATCCTTAGTATCCTCTTACATCCCCTGGACCATGCCAAGCACTTACACCACTGTTCCTTGCTGACCATGACCATAGCAAGGTCATGCCGAGCCACTCCATGCCACTCTCATGCCATCATCCTCTCCACACCTCTCTGGTCCCTCTCACCATGTATACTGGCTCGCCCTCACTCCACTGAGCACGCCTGTACTTGCCAAGGACGAAGGAGAGCCCCACACGCCCTGGACAGCACGCGCCCAGTGACGCCCAGAATGCGCTAGAGCGCGCCAGGACACGCCCTGGACGCGCCAGTACACCGTCTAGCCCCGTCAGCCTCGTTCTCCCGTTGCCCTCTCCTTCTGCACCATGCGTCACTACGTCACCCTCTACCTCCCAGACACGCTCACCTGCGCCGGAGAGGACGGTCGCCGTCATCACTGTCGAAGACTTTCCGCCACGGTACGGTGAGCTCACGTCAATGTCAACACCTGAATTTTTAAGTCCAGATGCCTATTATGCCATACATCACAATCCCAGGAAGATTGTTGTTGCGAGACATAACAGTTGATATCATAAGTCATCATTCATTACAAACCATAGTCGTCTTACAAATATAGATCACATAATCCAATATTACACAAATAGTTGATCTAATGATCAACGAACACATTACATAGCAGAAGCGTAGAAGTAGTGGACTATCTAATCCACAAGCCAACGCTTGACGTCAGAAGATACTCCTAATTGTCGTAGACGTCCTGCTGGCCGTCATCTTGGTACTGCTGCTCTTCTTCATAGTCTGGCCATTTGAATAGCCAGGGACAGAGCCGTGAGTATTTCAAAGTACTCGCAAACTAATACGAGTGTAAGTACTTAACAATTTTATTAATGGGGTGCTGAGCTCTAGGTTTATTTGCATAAAGCCAATTTTAGTTCATAAGCATTTAGTAAAAGACTCTTCAATAGCTAACTAACTCAAGTGGGAACATTAGTGTCATTCCCACAACTCAGTTGTGATTCAAGTCAAGTCACCCTTCACTTCATCCTTTCTTTTCAAGAAAACATCTGACAATGGAACAGTATGGCCTTTCCAATCGTCCGTAACCGTGGACACGACTATTCGAATAGGTTTACACTCTGCAGAGGTTGCACACTTGTGCCACAACATTTGATTACATCCGTCGGATAACCCCGAATAATCGTAACTCAGTACGCGGATCATCAACCATAACCTTTCACTTACATACCCTAGTATAGGTACCTCTCCCCATGAGCTTGGCCTCCCTGAAGACAAACCGTCAGCCTGGGCTGGGCATTCACCTCATTTCACATCATTTCACTTTCAACGGAGGCAGCCTCGGCATAACCCCTATGACGATTTGATAACCCACAAGTATAGGGGATCGCAACAGTCTTCGAGGGAAGTAAAACCCAAATTTATTGATTCGATACAAGGGGAGACAAAGAATACTTATAAGCCTTAACAACTGAGTTGTCAATTCAGCTGCACTGGAAAAGCACTAGTAACGGGGTGATGTGAAAGCAGCAATATGAGAGCGTAGTAACAGAACACGGCAGAAGCGAATACGAGGCAATGGCACCAGAAAATAGTTGATACTACTTCTAATGGCATATAGGACCGAGTGAGTATTTGATGATGAAAGATGGACCGGGTGAATGTACTAGGACGTCGCCTAGAGGGGGGGGTGAATAGGCGGTGTATAAAAACTTCTACTTGAGAGCTAAACTAGGCGGAATAAAACTACTCATGTGTTTACTAGTTTAGCTCAAGGCCTATCAACTAGGGGTTTTCCTAAGTGCTCCAACAACCTATGCTAGCATGATGAGCAAAAAGGTAATAACAAGATAGGCATAGCATCAAGCATGATAGATATCACAATGTGAAGTGCATAGGTAAAGGAGCTCGGGTTGAGAAGTAACCGGTGCACGAGGAGACGACGATGTATCCCGAAGTTCACACCCAAGGGTGCTACGTCTCCGTTGGAGCGGTGTGGAGGCACGAGGCACTCCAAGAAGCCAACTAGGGCCACCGTATTCTCCTCGAGCCTTTCCACCAAAGGAAAGCCTCGATCCACTAAGGGACCCTTGAGGGTGGTCACCAAACCCGTACAAGCTTGGGCAAACACCCAAGTATCAACCTTGAGGCAACTCCACAACACTGAGGCTCTCAAGTACACGGCCACAAGAGGCAACACACACCACCAAGGAAACACACTCCACCTAGGATGCTAATGCGCCACAAGAGGCTAACACACTCCACCAAGGAAACCAACTCCACCAAGGATGCAATGCGCCACAAGAGGCTAACACACTCCACCAAGGAAACCAACTCCACCAAGGATGCAATGCGCCACAAGAGGCTAACACACTCCACCAAGGAAACCAACTCCACCAAGGATGCGATGCGCCACAAGAGGCTAACACACTCCACCAAGGAAACCAACTCCACCAAGGATGCGATGCGCCACAAGATGCAAGATGGCCACTAAGGCAAGAACATCACTAAGGAGGAACACACACACCGTACGAGATCGAAACCCCGGAGAGAGCACAACCGATGCACCTAATGCAATGGCTAAGAACACCACTAGGATGCCCAAGTTCTTCTCTCCCAAATTCCAACAAAGCTAGAAGAAGCTATTGGGGGAATAAGGGAGGAAGAACAAAGTGAGGAGAAACACCAAGAAACTCCAAGATCTAGATCTAGCAAGATCCTCTCACTTAGAGGAGGATTCAATTGGTGAAGCTCTAGATCTAGATCTCCTCTCTCCTTTCCCCCAAAAATATGCAACAAATAGTGGGGGGATCAAGAGGAGGAAGCAAGAACCCAAGGTCAACAATGGAGGAGAGAGAATGGAAGGGAAGGGTTAGTTTGGGCGGAGGTGGAAGAGAGGTATAAATAGGGGCTGCAAAATATAGCTGTTGGGGCTGAGAAAACGGTCAGATTCGCTCCCGAAGCGGTACTACCGTGTAAAGCGGTACTACCGTTTTGCCCAAAACCAGATCTGGAAATCACCCCAAAACCGGTAGTAGCTGTGCAAGCGGACTACCGCTATGCTGAAAACTGAATCGAATCGGAGCAGACAAGCAGCATGCGCAGGCAGGCGCGTGCGTGTGCGGGGCGGCAGCGTGGGGATCGAGCCCCGCTCTCCCCATCGGTCAACGCATCGATCGATCGATGCGGGCGCGAGAGAGCGACGCGGGCGAGCAGCGCGGCGAGGCGTGCGAGGCGGCCTGGCGAGCGGCGGCCTGTGGCGAGCTGGGCCAGCTCGGCCTGACCGGGCGGCAGCCCAGTGCGGGCGCGGGCTGGAGCGGCCCAAGGCGGAAGCTGGGCGCGGCGCGGGTGGTGGGCCAGACTGTCTGGGGAGGCCCACACGCGGGAGAGAGAGAGGCTGGTGAAGAAAAAGAAAAAGGAAATAAACGGGCCGGTAGTACCGGGCCCGGTACCGGCCTGGTACCGTAACTGGGTTACGGTACTACCGGCCCAGTACCGGTCCGGTACCAGATTGGATCCAGTAAGGAAATTCTGCCCGAGCGGTACTTAGGCCGGTACCGCTCGCGGTAGTACCGCCCGGCCCAATATGCAGTTTTTCTTTTTTTTTTGCGAAACGGAAAATGCGATAACTCGGGCTAGGAAACTCGGAATGCAGTGAAACCAATTTCGTTGGAAAGAGGACGACAAGAGCTACCTTCTCACATGATGAAATCATGGAAAAGAGTAGATGATGATTTTCTCATGGTCATAGAGGTGTAACCTCTCAATATGGTATATCGGGAAAATCATCACCCTTGCGCGTGCAACATGCAATGCAACCGAAATCCTTTCCATGCATAAGAACCAAGAAGAACTAAGAACATGATGCAATGCATGCAAGGTTTGAGCTCTCTCCGATGATGCGACTCACTATCCTATCGAGCACAAACCTAGTCCTTGCGCGTTCTTCTCGAGTCGGCAAGCTCCGTCTTCATACTCTTCATGATTGTACATGCCACCGTCTTCCTTCAACATACACGCCACCATCTTCATCCATCTTCAACGCCATCTTCTCTCTTCATCTTCTACGCCGTCTTCTCTCTTCATCTTCAACACCGTCTTCGTCTCTCTTCGACACCGTCTTCATCATTGTACTCCGTCTTCTCCATCTTACAACCTTGAGTCCGACATGGCTATGGACTTGACCTAAGATTGATTCTCAAAGCAACCATTAGTCCATAGGGATTGTCATCAATTACCAAAACCACACATGGGTCAATGGACATGTTCTTTCAATCTCCCCCATTTTGGTAATTGATGACAATCTCTTTGAGAGGGTTTAAATATGGAATTTAGCGAACAACCCAAGTTGAACATTTAGAACAAACTCCCCCATAATATATGCATGTGTGAATGAACTTGAATTTCATTGCATATACCGGCAATTAAAGCCTAGCGGAGTATCCTCTAAATATTCAACCATGCAAAGCAACAAATGCAAGGCATGAAAGGAAAATGCTTAAGAACCAATCAAAAGCAAATTCCCTTAAACCCTCCAAACTTCTCCCCCATTGGCATCGATTGCCAAAATGGACGAAAGGTTTGGAAGGCCAATATAGTGAGCGTTCCTCCATAAGTTGTGCATTTCTCATAATTGTGAGTGAAATCAAATGCACATATTCAATGACGAATATTCGGAGGAAATCAAACTATATTGAGGATCAAAGATTGCAAGAGGATGTGAAGGTGAGAAAGCTTCGACAAATGAAGCAAGCAATCCAATGACCCAAAAAGAAACACAAGCTTAATAAGAGGCAAGTAAAAACGAAGCTTGTGCCAAAATCAATTATGAGTGCTTGAAAATGCAAATAGAACGAAATGAGCACTCATAACAAATTCTTTGTGGAGCCATCAAGAGACAAACAAGAATGGAAGGAATGGACTCCAACAAAGAGGTATATCAAAAGATATGCACAATCTCTTATGTGTATAAGTTTCTCTAAGTGGACAACATCACGAAGACGTTTATCCACAAAGAAACATGCACACACAAGATAGGTACAAGAGAGATAGAGCAAGATATCCAAAACAAGCATGCTCAAGGACTTATCTCATGTTAAGAATCTAAACCAAATATAAGAAATGAGATAACCCACTCCCAAAGAAAGCAAGGTTCTAAATAAACCAAACCCTCAACACTTTTCATGATGGCACAAATGTACCGAAAAGAAAAGGTTTGTCTTCCAAGGTCAAATTCTTGAAACAAGGGAGTGTTCTAGCAAACATAGGAGAGCTCCCCCAAAATTAGTGCACCATTTAGAATTTTGCATTTGAATACAAAATGCACAAATGCGGGATTTGCTCAATCATGTTCGTCAAAACACCAACAAGGTTCAAGAGAAATAAGGAGATCCAAAAGAAGCAAGGAAGACAAATGGGAGTCTAACCCACAAGGACAAATTCTTGGCAAGAAATGAAGCAATTGAGCACAAGAGCTAAGTGTGAGGATGATCCGAAACAATACTACACAATTTATTACCAATTGTCAAAGGACAAGAGGTGTATAGGAAATATCCATATGGTAGTTTGTGAGTATGTCCAAGATCATCTTTACAACTAAGAAAGCAAATGGCAAAGTGGGATTTGTTTGAGCACACATGTCACATAGGAACAAGATAATCTATAATATCAACTCTATGTGACACAACCTCAAATGTTCACATTTTCTAGGCTTGTAAAATGCACACGACACAATACTCCCCCATAATGTGATAAAGACATTTTCCGTGCAAGAGGCAAATAAGAACCAAATGAGATAATTAATGGACATTATAGGATTTTAATTCATCATGTCACACATTTTAGGATTGTGAAATGCACGAAGCATATCACTCCCCCAAAATGGGATAGTCCATTAATTTCTCACATGAGCCAACAACTAAGATATGAACAAGATGCAATAGGCTCAACAAAGAACAATTGTACATGATGTGCCACCCAACATATAAGAAGCAAGATAAGCAAGTAGGAAGCACAACATACACAATCACATGCAAGGTACAAAACCAACACATGCAAAAGGGGAGCGAGTAACTTTCAATGTAAAGGAGTTGAGAACTCGTTACCGCAAGGAGGTGCATGGGTAAAGGATAAGAGGGATACAACTTGACTTGAGGAAGTGAAAATGATGAAGATCCCCTAAGCCTTCATGAGCTAGTCAAGCCTCCATGCCCTCCACATGTGCCTATTGATCAAGTTTTGGCTTGTTGGTCCCCAACAAAGTTGGGTCCTAAGAAGTTAGTCACAATAGGCTTGGCAACCCAAATGGTTCTTTTTGCGAAACCACTTTGAGTGCCAACATATTTGGCAAACACATCGCCAACCTTATCCTTATGTAGAGAGTAAGCACCATGGATCAAGATAGGGTTGGATGAGTTACCACTAGTGCAAAAGGAGGAGATGTGGCCCTTCTCACGGCATATGTAGCATCTTCTTCTCCTTCTTCTTCTCACTTGATTTCTCCACAACGGGAGCCTTGGCTTGATCCTTCTCGGGTAGCGGCCCTTCTTCAAGTTGAGGTAGACCTTGAGCTTGGCCTTGAGGTAGACCATGAGCTCCATCTTGAGGCCGCTTCCCTTGTTTCTTCACGCCAAGTGGCTTCTTCTTCAAGGGGCACAATCTAACATGATGCCCTTCAATCTTGCACTTGAAGCACACAATCTTGGCGGGGTCCTTCACATGCCCTTGGCCCTTCTTCCGCTTGTGCGAGGTGGACTTGTTCTTGTTGTTGGAGTTGAATCCAAGTCCACTCTTGTCATTGGGGAATTGCTTCCCCTCATGACCCTTTACCAAGTCCTTCTTTAAAGAAGTGACTTGGGCCTCGAGCTCTTCGATTTCCCCTACATGGTTAGTAACAACACAAGTACTAGAGGAAGTGGAAGCTTTATTGTTAGAGCAACAAGGCAAGGTATGTAATTCACCACAAGATATAGAAATAGCATGGGTGGGTGAATTACTAGCACTAGCACATGGAATTGTAGAACAAGGCATAGAAGGTAGTTCACCACAAGATAAGTCAATAGCATGAATGGGTGAACTAAAAGCACTAGCACATGGCAAAATAGCATTTTGAGAGGTAGTGCTAGTACTCACATGAGGCACACAAGATTTTACCTTTGTCATGATAGCCTCATGAGCTAACTTTAGCAAATCATGAGAGACTAGAAGATCATCATGGGAGCTAGAAAGCTTTCCATGACTTTCTTCCAATTTCTCATAATTGCTTGTTAGCAAAGCAAGTTGAGCCCTTAGCTCAACATTCTCCTTCAAGATGGAAGCTTCACAAGAGGTAGAGTTAGTAGCACAAGCATTATCAATTATAGCACAAGGAGAAGGCAACTTAGCAAGCTCTATTTGGTTGAGAGCCTTAAATTGCTCAAGTGACTCGGTGAGAAGCTCACAATCCTCAAGGAGTTTACCATGAACAATTACTAGCTCATCATATTTAATTTGAAAATCATGTGCCACCTCTAAAGCTCTATCACGAGATTCCTTTACCCTACGTATCTTTAGAGCAAAGTTCTCTTCAAGAGTTTCATTGGTGGTTTGTTGTTCTTTAAGAGCTTCTTTAAGAGTTGCAATCTCAATTGCATCCTCGCGCTCATACTCTTCCTTTTTCTCAATAAGTTTTGTGCTCTTAATGGCAAAATTGAAGATTTTCATGAAGCTAGAGCGAGCAAGTTTCTTCTTAGGAAGAGCATGATAAACCGACTCTCCCAACTTGTTTAAGGAAGCAACATTAAGTCCTTCCATATCATCATCCTCATCATCATCCTCATCATCACTAGATAGATAGGGCTCCAAGGAAGGAGATACCTTAGAAGCCTTAGCCATAAGGCAAGTGTAGGGACCGTGCGATGATGAAGAAGATGAACTACTTGAAGCTCCATCCAAGATCTTGTCTTGGCCCATAGTATCTTTGGTTTCATCTACATTGTTAGTCACACAAATACTATAGGAAATCAAAGTATCTTCATTATGGCAACTGATGTCTACGTTCCCCCTCCTTTCCTGTAGACAGTGTTGGGCCTCCAAGAGCAGAGGTTTGTAGAACAGCAGCAAGTTTTCCCTTAAGTGGATCACCCAAGGTTTATCGAACTCAGGGAGGAAGAGGTCAAAGATATCCCTCTCATGCAACCCCGCAACCACAAAGCAAGAAGTCTCTTGTGTCCCCAACACACCTAATAGGTGCACTAGTTCGGCGAAGAGATAGTGAAATACGGGTGGTATAAATAAGTATGAGCAGTAGCAACGGTGCCGAAAATAGCTTGCGGCGTGTAGTTGATGGTGGTAGTATTGCAGCAGTAGTAACACAAAGAAACAGTAAACAAGCAGTAGTAACTCAGCAGTATTTAGGAACAAGGCCTAGGGATTACACTTTCACTAGTGGACACTCTCAACATTGATCACATAACAGAATAGATAAATGCATACTCTACACTTTTGTTGGATGATGAACACATTGCGTAGGATTACACGAACCCTCAATGCCGGAGTTAACAAGCTCCACAATAATGCTCATATTTTAGTAACCTTTAGTGTAAGATAGATCAAAAGACTAAACCAAGTACTAGCATAGCATGCACACTGTCACCTTCATGCATATGTAGGAGGAATAGATCACATCAATATTATCATAGCAATAGTTAACTTCGCAATCTACAAGAGATCATGATCATAGCATAAACCAAGTACTAACACGGTGCACACACTGTCACCTTTACACACGTGCAGGAGGAATAAAACTACTTTAATAACACATCACTAGAGTAGCACATAGATAAATTGTGATACAAACACATTGCAATCATAAAGAGATATAAATAAGCACCTCACTATGCCATTCAACAGTGAATAAGTATTCTGTGAAATCTAGCCTAAGAGACCCACACGGTGCACACACTGTCACCTTTACACACGTGGGACAAGGAGTCTCCGGAGATCACATAAGTAAAACTCACTTGACTAGCATAATGACATCTAGATTACAAGCATCATCATATGAATCTCAATCATGTAAGGCAGCTCATGAGATTATTGTATTGAAGCACATAGGAGAGAGATGAACCACATAGCTACCGGCAGCCCCGAGCCTCGATGGAGAACTACTCCTCCTCATGGGAGCAGCGGTGATGAAGATGGCGGTGGAGATGGCAGCGGTGTCGATGGAGAAGCCTTCGGGGCACTTCCCCGCTCCGGCAGGTGCCGGAACAGGACTCTGTCCCAGGATCTTGGCTTCGATGGCGGCGGCTCGGAAGGTTTTTGTGGTTTTCGTCGAACGCCCGAGGTTTTTAGGTCAGGGGCTTTATATAGGCGAAGAGGCGGCGCAGGAGGGCCGGGGGCCCACACCCTAGGGCGGCGCGCCCCTTGGCCGCGCCGGGGTGTGTGGTGGCCCTGCCCCCCTCTCTGGCGTTCTCGTGTGTTCGGATGCTTCCTAAAATAGGAACCCGGGCGTTGATTTCGTCCGATTCCGAGAATATTTCGTTACTAGGATTTCTGAAACCAAAAACAGCAAAAACAGGAACTGGCACTTCGGCATCTTGTTAATAGGTTAGTTCCAAAATGCACGAATATGACATAAAGTGTGCATATAACATGTAGATAACATCAATAATGTGGCATGGAACACAAGAAATTATCGATACGTTGGAGACGTATCAGCATCCCCAAGCTTAGTTCTGCTCGTCCCGAGCAGGTAAAACGATAACAAAGATAATTTCTGAGTGACATGCCATCATAAACTTGATCATACTATTTGTAAAGCATATGTAGTGAATGCAGCGATCAAAACAATGTATATGACATGGGTAAACAACTGAATCATAAAGCAAAGACTTTTCATGAATAGCACTTCAAGACAAGCATCAATAAGTCTTGCATAAGAGTTAACTCATAAAGTAATAATTCAAAGTAAAGGTATTGAAGCAACACAAAGGAAGATTGAAGTTTCAGCGGTTGCTTTCAACTTATAACATGTATATCTCATGGATATTGTCAACATAGAGTAATATAATAAGTGCAATAAGCAAGTATGTAGGAATCAATGCACAGTTCACACAAGTGTTTGCTTCTTGAGGTGGAGATAAATAGGTGAACTGACTCAACATTGAAAGTAAAAGAATGGTCCTCATAGAGGAAAAGCATCGATTGCATGCTATATTTGTGCTAGAGCTTTGATTTTGAAAACATGAAACAATTTTGTCAACGGTAGTAATAAAGCATATGCATCATGTAAATTATATCTTATAAGTTGCAAGCCTCATGCATAGTGTACCAATAGTGCCCGCACCTTGTCCTAATTAGCTTGGACTACCTGGATTATCACCGCAATACATATGCTTTAACCAAGTTTCACAAAGGGTACCTCCATGCCCGTACAAAGGTCTAAGGAGAAAGCTCGCATTTGGATTTCTCGCTTTTGATTATTCTCAACTTAGACATCCATACCGGGACAACATAGACAACAGATAATGGACTCCTCTTTTAATGCTTTAAGCATTTGACAACAATTAATTCTTTTCTCATTAGAGACTTGAGGATATTTGTCCAAAACTGAAACTTCCACCATGAATCATGGCTTTAGTTAGCGGCCCAATGTTCTTCTCTCACAATATGCATGCTCAAACCATTCAACTCAGTGTAGATCGCCCTTACTTCAAGACGAACATGCATAGCAACTCACATGAAATTCAACAATGAGTTGATGGCGTTCCCCAGTAAACATGGTTATCGCACAACAAGCAACTTAATAAGAGATAAAGTGCATAATTACATATTCAATACCACAATAGTTTTTAAGCTATTTGTCCCATGAGCTATATATTGCAAAGGTGAATGATGGAATTTTAAAGGTAGCACTCAAGCAATTTACTTTGGAATGGCGGATAAATACCATGTAGTAGGTAGGTATGGTGGACACAAATGGCATAGTGATTGGCTCAAGATTTGGATGCATGAGAAGTATTCCCTCTCGATACAAGGTTTAGGCTAGCAAGGCTTATTTGAAACAAACACAAGGATGAACCGTTGCAGCAAAACTCACATAAAAGACATATTACAAGCATTATAAGACTATACATTGTCTTCCTTGTTGTTCAAACACCTTACTAGAAATTATCTAGACCTTTAGAGAGACCAATTATGCAAACCAAATTTTAGCATGCTCTATGTATTCTTCACTAATAGGTGCAAAGTATATGATGCAAGAGCTTAAACATGAGCACAACAATTGCCAAGTATCACATTACCCAAGACATTATAGCAATTACTACATGTATCATTTTCCAATTCCAACCATATAACAATTTTAACGAAGAGGAAACTTCGCCATGAATATTATGAGCTAAGAACACATGTGTTCATATGAACCAGCGGAGCGTGTCTCTCCCGCACAAGCATGATGTAATCCAATTTATTCAAACACAAACAAAAATAGAAACAAACAAACAGACGCTCCAAGTAAAGTACATAAGATGTGGCCGAATAAAAATATAGTTTCAAGAGAAGGAACCTGATAATTTGTCGATGAAGAAGGGGATGCCTTGGGCATCCCCAAGCTTAGACGCTTGAGTCTTCTTGATATATGCAGGGATGAACCACCGGGCATCCCCAAGCTTAGACTTTTCACTCTTCTTGATCGTAGTATATCATCCTCCTCTCTTGACCCTTGAAAACTTCCTCCACACCAAACTCGAAACAACTCATTAGAGGGTTAGTGGACAATAAAAATTAACATGTTCAGAGGTGACACAATCATTCTTAACACTTCTGGACATTGCATAAAGCTACTGGACATTAATGGATCAAAGAAATTCATCCAACATAGCAAAAGAGGCAATGCGAAATAAAAGGCAGAATCTGTCAAAACAGAACAGTCCGTAAAGATGGATTTTATTAGGCCACCAGACTTGCTCAAATGAAAATGCTCAAATTGAATGAAAGTTGCGTACATATCTGAGGATCACTCACGTAAATTGGCATAATTTTCTGAGTTACCTACAGAGAATTAGACCCAGATTCGTGACAGCAAAGAAATCTGTTTCTGCGCAGTAATCCAAATCTAGTACTTACTTTACTATCAAAGACTTTACTTGGCACAACAAAACACAAAACTAAGATAAGGAGAGGTTGCTAAATTAGTAAACAACTTCCAAGACACAAATATAAAACAAAGTACTGTAGCAAAATAACACATGGGTTATCTCCCAAGAAGTTCTTTCTTTTAGCCATTAAGATGGGCTCAGCAGTTTTAATGATGCACTCGCAAGAAATAGTATTTGAAGCAAAAGAGAGCATCAAGAGGCAAATTCAAAACACATTTAAGTCAAACATGCTTCCTATGCATAGGAATCTTGTAAATAAACAAGTTCATGAAGAGCAAAGTAACAAGCATAGGAAGATAAAACAAGTGTAGCATCAAAAATTTCAGCACATAGAGAGGCATTTTAGTAACATGAAAATTTCTACAACCATATTTTCCTCTCTCATAATAACTTTCAGTAGCAACCTGAGCAAACTCAACAATATAACTATCACATAAAGCATTCTTATCATGAGTCTCATGCAAAATTATTACTCTCCACATAAGCATAATCAATTTTATTAGTTGTAGTGGGAGCAAATTCAACAAAGTAGCTATCATTATTATTCTCATCAAGTGTAGGAGGCATAGTATAATCACAACAAAATTCACTCTCCATAGTAGGTTGTACCAAAAGACCACTATTATTATCATCACAAATATGAGGCAAGGTATCATCAAAGAAAATTTTCTCCTCAATGCTTGGGGGACTAAAAATATCATGAAAACCAGCTTCCCAAGCTTAGAACTTTCTATATTATTGTCAACAATGGTGTTCAAAGCGTTCATACTAATATTACTACCAGCATGCAAAGAAGATTTCATAGGTTTTTTAATTTTCGCATCAAACAATCCATGTTTTAAATCAGGAAATAGAATAAGAAGCTCACTCTTGTACATTATGCCAAACTAGTGTAAACAAGAAACAAAAAGATGCAATTGCAGGATCTAAAGGAAATAGCTTCGAGCACAAACACAATGGCGCCAGAAAAGTACTGTTACCTGAACCGGAGTATGAGTGCCTTTTTACCTTTCCTCCCCGGCAACGGCGCCAGAAAATAGCTTGATGTCTATGTTCCCCCTCCTTTCCTGTACAGTGTTGGGCCTCCAAGAGCAGAGGTTTGTAGAACAGCAGCAAGTTTTCCCTTAAGTGGATCACCCAAGGTTTATCGAACTCGGGGAGGAAGAGGTCAAAGATATCCCTCTCATGCAACCCTGCAACCACAAAGCAAGAAGTCTCTTGTGTCCCCAACACACCTAATAGGTGCACTAGTTCGGCGAAGAGATAGTGAAATACAGGTGGTATAAATAAGTATGAGCAGTAGCAACGGTGCGAAAATAGCTTGGCGTGTAGTTGATGGTGGTAGTATTGCAGTAGTAACACAGAAACAAAACAAGCAGTAGTAACTCTAGTATTTAGGAACAAGGCCTAGGGATTACACTTTCACTAGTGGACACTCTCAACATTGATCACATAACAGAATAGATAAATGCATACTCTACACTTTTGTTGGATGATAAACACCGAACCCTCAATGCCGGAGTTAACAAGCTCCACAATAATGCTCATATTTTAGTAACCTTTAGTGTAAGATAGATCAACAGACTAAACCAAGTACTAGCATAGCATGCACACTGTCACCTTCATGCATATGTAGGAGGAATAGATCACATCAATATTATCATAGCAATAGTTAACTTCGCAATCTACAAGAGATCATGATCATAGCATAAACCAAGTACTAACACGGTGCACACACTGTCACCTTTGCACACGTGCAGGAGGAATAAAACTACTTTAATAACACATCACTAGAGTAGCACATAGATAAATTGTGATACAAACACATTGCAATCATAAAGAGATATAAATAAGCACCTCACTATGCCATTCAACAGTGAATAAGTATTCTGTGAAATCTAGCCTAAGAGACCCACACGGTGCACACACTGTCACCTTTACACACGTGGGACAAGGAGTCTCCGGAGATCACATAAGTAAAACTCACTTGACTAGCATAATGACATCTAGATTACAAGCATCATCATATGAATCTCAATCATGTAAGGCAGCTCATGAGATTATTGTATTGAAGCACATAGGAGAGAGATGAACCACATACCGGTACAGCCCCGAGCCTCGATGGAGAACTACTCCCTCCTCATGGGAGCAGCAGCGGTGATGAAGATGGCGGTGGAGATGGCAGCGGTGTCGATGGAGAAGCCTTCCGGGGCACTTCCCCGTCCGGCAGGGTGCCGGAACAGAGACTCCTGTCCCCGAGATCTTGGCTTCGCGATGGCGGCGGCTCTGGAAGGTTTTTGTGTTTTACGAACGCCCGAGGTTTTTAGGTCGGGGGCTTTATATAGGCGGAGAGGCGGCGCAGGAGGGCTTGGGGGCCCACACCCTAGGGCGGCGCGCCCCCCTTGGCCGCGCCGGGTGTGGTGTGGTGGCCCCCCCCTTCTCCGCGTTCTCGTGTGTTGGATGCTTCCGGTAAAATAGGAACTGGGCGTTGATTTCGTCCGATTCGAGAATATTTCGTTACTAGGATTTCTGAAACCAAAAACAGCAGAAACAGGAACTGCACGGCATCTTGTTAATAGGTTAGTTCCAGAAAATGCACGAATATGACATAAAGTGTGCATATAACATGTAGATAACATCAATAATGTGGCATGGAACACAAGAAATTATCGATACGTTGGAGACGTATCAGCAACAAGACAAGAGAAGCATATCATCATGGGATGAAGATATGCAAGGACTATCAACACTAGCATGTAAACCATTTATAGTGCTACAAGTGTTAAAGTCCAAAGATGAGACATTGCAATGGGATAGAGATGAAGAATCATCAAGAGAGCGCTCACCATCAACAATGCAATGTTCATCACCACTCACCATACCATTACCTTGTGTCTTACCACACGTTGGTGAAGTGGAAGGAGCGTGATCATCCTCAATGGTCTTGGATCCACCATATGTATCTCGAAGCTTTGTCCAAACCTCATGAGCACTCCGGAAAGGCGCAATGGAGGAAATCACTACATGACTCACAACACGGCAAAGGACTTTAGTAGCTTGAGCATCTAGATAAGAGTTTTTCTTCTCCTCAAAAGTTGGATTTTGTGGATCCTTAGGAGGAGAAAAACCCATATCAAGAATTCGCTCCACATGTGGGTGCATGTCCCTAAAATAATCAAGCATGTAGAATTTCCAAGCATCATAATTAGTGCCATCAAATGTATAGGAAGAAATGTGCACTAATCCTCTAGCCGACGTCATACTCTCTAGGCGGTGAAGCCCAACAAGATAAGAGAGCCCTAGCTCTGATACCAATTGAATGTACTAGGACGTCGCCTAGAGGGGGTGAATAGGCGGTGTATAAAAACTTCTACTTGAGAGCTAAACTAGGCGGAATAAAACTAATGTGTTTACTGTTTAGCTCAAGGCCTATCAACTAGGGGTTTGCCTAAGTGCTCCAACAACCTATGCTAGCATGATGAGCAACAAGGTAATAACAAGATAGGCATAGCATCAAGCATGATAGATCTCACAATGTGAAGTGCATAGGAGTCGGGTTGAGAAGTAACCGGTGCACGAGGAGACGACGATGTATCCCGAAGTTCACACCCAAGGGTGCTACGTCTCCGTTGGAGCGGTGTGGAGGCACAAGGCACTCCAAGAAGCCAACTAGGCCACCATATTCTCCTCGAGCCTTTCCACCAAAGGAAAGCCTCGATCCACTAAGGGACCCTTGAGGGTGGTCACCGAACCCGTACAAGCTTGGGCAAACACCCAAGTATCAACCTTGAGGCAACTCCACAACACGGAGGCTCTCAAGTACACGGCCACAAGAGGCAACACACACCACCAAGGAAACACACTCCACCTAGGATGCTAATGCGCCACAAGAGGCTAACACACTCCACCAAGGAAACCAACTCCACCAAGGATGCAATGCGCCACAAGAGGCTAACACACTCCACCAAGGAAACCAACTCCACCAAGGATGCAATGCGCCACAAGAGGCTAACACACTCCACCAAGGAAACCAACTCCACCAAGGATGCGATGCGCCACAAGAGGCTAACACACTCCACCAAGGAAACCAACTCCACCAAGGATGCGATGCGCCATAAGAGGCAAGATGGCCACAAAGGCAAGAACACCACTAAGGAGGAACACACACACCCTACGAGATCGAAACCCCGGAGAGAGCACAACCGATGCACCTAATGCAATGGCTAAGAACACCACTAGGATGCCCAAGTTCTTCTCTCCCAAATTCCAACAAAGCTAGAAGAAGCTATTGGGGGAATAAGGGAGGAAGAACAAAGTGAGGAGAAACACCAAGAAACTCCAAGATCTAGATCTAGCAAGATCCTCTCACTTAGAGGAGGATTCAATTGGTGAAGCTCTAGATCTAGATCTCCTCTCTCCTTTCCCCCAAAAATATGCAACAAATAGTGGGGGGATCAAGAGGAGGAAGCAAGAACCCAAGGTCAACAATGGAGGAGAGAGAATGGAGGGGAAGGGTTAGTTTGGGCGGAGGTGGAAGAGAGGTATAAATAGGGGCTGCAAAATATAGCTGTTGGGGCTGAGAAAACGGTCAGATTCGCGCCCGAAGCGGTACTACCGCTGTGCAAAGCGGTACTACCGTTTTTCCCAAAAACCAGATCTGGAAATCGCCCCAAAACCGGTAGTACCGCTGTGCAAAGCGGTAGTACCGCTTATGCTGAAAACTGAATCGAATCGGAGCAGGACAGCGCGTAGCGCATGCGGCGGCAGCAGCATGCTTGCATGATTGCAGGCAGAGAGCGTGGGGCCAGGCAGAGCAGCATGCGCGGATTGGGCGGGAGCGAGGCGTGCGTGGCGGCAGGCTAGGCGCGTGCGTGTGCGGGGCGGCAGCGTGGGGATCGAGCCCCGCTCTCCCCCCCCGGTCAACGCATCGATCGATCGATGCGGGCGCGAGAGAGAGCGACGCGGGCGAGCAGCGCGGCGAGGCGTGCGAGGCGGCCTGGCGAGCGGCGGCCTGTGGCGAGCTGGGCTAGCTCGGCCTGACCGGGCGGCGGCCCAGTGCGGGCGCGGGCTGGAGCGGCCCAAGGCGGAAGCTGGGCGCGGCGCGGGTGGTGGGCCGGACTGTCTGGGGAGGCCCACACGCGGGAGAGAGAGAGGCTGGTGAAGAAAAAGAAAAAGGAAATAAACGGGCCGGTAGTACCGGGCCTGGTACCGGCCTGGTACCGTAACTGGGTTACGGTACTACCGGCCCAGTACCGGTCCGGTACCGGATTGGATCCAGTGAGGAAATTCTGCCCGAGCGGTACTTAGGCCGGTACCGCTCGCGGTAGTACCGCCCGACCCAATATGCAGTTTTTCTTTTTCTTTTTCTACGAAACGGAAATGCGATAACTCGGGCTAGGAAACTCGGAATGCAGTGAAACCAATTTTGTTGGAAAGAGGACGACAAGAGCTACCTTCTCACATGATGAAATCATGGAAAAGAGTAGATGATGATTTTCTCATGGTCATAGAGGTGTAACCTCTCAATATGGTATATCGGGAAAATCATCACCCTTGCGCGTGCAACATGCAATGCAACCGAAATCCTTTCCATGCATAAGAACCAAGAAGAACTAAGAACATGATGCAATGCATGCAAGGTTTGAGCTCTCTCCGATGATGCGACTCACTATCCTATCGAGCACAAACCTAGTCCTTGCGCGTTCTTCTCGAGTCGGCAAGCTCCGTCTTCATACTCTTCATGATTGTACATGCCACCGTCTTCCTTCAACATACACGCCACCGTCTTCATCCATCTTCAACGCCGTCTTCTCTCTTCATCTTCTATGCCGTCTTCTCTCTTCATCTTCAACACCGTCTTCGTCTCTCTTCGACACCGTCTTCGTCATTGTACTCCGTCTTCTCCATCTTACAACCTTGAGTCCGACATGGCTATGGACTTGACCTAAGATTGATTCTCAAAGCAACCATTAGTCCATAGGGATTGTCATCAATTACCAAAACCACACATGGGGTAATGGACATGTTCTTTCACCGGGGTTCCCATCTATCTACACTAGTGGTAACTCTCCAATAACAAGTGTTGGGTGAACAAATTACAGTTGGTCAATTGATAGGATTGAAATAGCATTAAGACAGAACATCAAGTTTATTAATCATGTAGGCATGTTTTCCATATATAGTCATACGTGCTCGCAATGAGAAACTTGCATAACATCTTTTGTCCTACCAGCCGGGGCCTCAAGGGAATCTACTGGTAATTAAGGTACTCCTTTTAATAGAGCACCGGAGCAAAGCATTAACACTTGGTGAAAACATGTGATCCTCATATCTAAGCCACCCCCTCCAGTTATCCCAGTTGCTGTCACTCTGGGGCCTCGGGTTCCGGACATAGACATGTGCAAACAACTTGTACATACAATCTAAGCAATAATTATAGAGCTCAAATGTAAGATCATGCCACTCGTGCACTAGTGACAAGCATTAAACACAACAAGATTGCAGCAACAATAACTTCACAAACTTTATAGATAAACTGATCATAATGTAACAATTCATCGGATCCCAACAAACACAACACCGATTACATCAGATGGATCTCAATCATGTAAGGCAGCTCATGAGATCATTGTATTGAAGTACATGGGAGAGAGAGTACCAACTAGCTACTGCTAGAACCCATAGTCCATGGGGGAACTACTCACGGAGCATGATGGAGGCGGTGGCGTCGATGGAGAAGGCTCCGGGGGTCGATCCCCGTCCCGGCAGGGTGCCGAAACAGGAACTTCTGACCCCCGAAACTAGGTTTCGCGATGGCGGCGGCGCTCCGGGATTCTTTCTGGAGTATGATCTGTTGATGTAGGGTTTCGCGTTGCGAGGGAATATATAGGCGAAAGGGCGGCGCGAGGGGGTGCCCAAGGGGCCCACCCCATATGGCAGCGCGCCCCCCTATGGTCTGGAGGCCATGGGCCTCCCCCTGGCTTGCCCTTCTGGCTCCGTGTGTCCCTCGGAGAAAATAGGAGGTTTGGCTTTTGTTTTGTCGAATTCCGAGAATATTGCCCGAACAGCTTTTCTGGAACCAAAAACAGCAGAAAACAGGAACTGGCAACTCGGCATCTTGTTAATAGGTTAGTCCCGGAAAATGCATAAAAACATTATAAAGTGTCAGCAAACCATGTAGGTATTGTCATAAAACTAGCATGGAACATCAGAAATTATAGATACTTTGGAGACGTATCACGCTTGTTTAGAGGGAACCCATACTAAGATGCATAAACTTCGAGTTAAGCCCTACCCATAATCAGGTATTGTGGGGGTACTAAATAATTGGAAAGGTATCGCATCCAAACCCATCCATAAGTGTTTATCAAATTCACCATGTCATTCAAGTCACATTCACCTTCAAAATCTTTCAAAGTCATTTCATTTCACATGTTCCCATCTAGAGTAGTCAATTTTATTTGTTAGCACTAGCAACTAGTCATGAGGGGTGCTAACTATCTTGTAGCTCTCTACGCTAAATTTGATACTCTTGGAGTACTCTATAATTAGACCAAAGTTAACTATAAAATGTAAGCTTTAATAATCAAAGTAAAAGTTTGCAAGAATAAAACTTGGGACTTGATCATGAAGCATAAAGTAATAGGTAAGTGTGCCTTGCTTTGGTGGAGCTTTGCACTTTTGCAGAATATTAGCTTGCCTTGGTTGGTGTACTGATCAAAGTGGTCTTCCTCTTCCTGGAAGTAGACCTCCTCCTCCTGGTACTCCTCGGTACTAGCGTCTAAAAACGGATACGAGGTAACAATCACCAATCAAAGCTTAAGAGCTAGACTAAGCACACACAAGGTTCACACAAGCTAATCTATCATCACCACATTGATATAATGTTGGTTGAATTTTTTTTGGTATGATTACATGTTGACCAAGGTCAACACTTCATATTTATCATTTGGGGAAAAGATTTAAATGAGATTCATCATCTCATGTAATTTAAATACTACTTTGATTTAAGATCCTCAAGTGAGCAAGTATGAGACCATGCAACAAGGATCATCACCTTCCTTCACACTACTTGGGAATATAATTTAAATGTGGTGCTACACCTCATAGATTTAAAATCCTAAATTTGAAAATAATTTAAATGGGCTAGTATTGACTACATAGACAATTTTTCATTCTAGCCCATGATCCTATGAAACAACCATATCATATTTTTACATAAACAATTAGAGTATTGGAAATTTGAATTATGAGAATTTGAATCACCTCAAAATTCATCAGGGTTGATTTTTAATAATTATTTGAAGTTTGAAACCTACTGCCTTGTTATTTTTATCACACAAATTCTACAAAGAATCTAGGGTTGAGACCAGCGGGGTTTGATAGATAATTTCACAAGCTTTCCAAATATATAAAATTCATCAAATTTGGCTTAGTAGATTTAAAGTTATTTAAATTTGAATTTGACACCAGTATGCAATTTGACTGAAATGAATTTATTCGAATTCAAAATTTTGGGCCTAGGCGGGAAACTACATGGGCCAAAATGAGAAACAGAAGGGTGGGTCGGCCCACTCTGCGTCCAGCGCGGGCAGGCCGCCTGACAGCGGGCTCCACCGGTCAGTGGCTCATAACACGCGAAGCGGTATGGACTAAGGTGAGGCGTAGGATTAGAATAGAGATCGACGGTCCACGGCCATCGTCGTCTCCGACGAGATGCGGGCTTACTGGCAGCGAGGGTCGGGGGATGGAGAGCTCACCGGAGCTCCGGCGAGGGTTGGCGAGGTGCAGGAGGAGGTTGTCGAGGATGGGGAAGGTGCTGGTACAGATGGCGTTGCTCGAGGTGGCGCCAATCAACGGCGGCGTCTGCGGCGTTTCCGCGGGCTCCGGCGACGAATTGGCTCGCTCCGGTGGACAATGTGGACAGGAGAGGAGTGGATGAAGGTTAGGGAGGATAGGGGAGCAAGATCGTGTGAAGAATCGAGGCGAGGGGGCTCTACTTTTATAGCGGCGCGAGGTGCTGCGGGTGTGAGCTCGGGTTGATCATGGCGCGGCGTTTCTGGACGGCGAAGGGGCAAGAGATTGGGCGCGTGAGCTTCTTGGCATCATGGCGGTCCTGGGGAGTGATGTCTACGGGAGCTTCTATTCTTGTAGACAGTGTTGGGCCTCCAAGAGCAGAGGTTTGTAGAACAACAGCAAGTTTCCCTTAAGTGGATCACCCAAGGTTTATCGAACTCAGGGAGGAAGAGGTCAAAGATATCCCTCTCATGCAACCGCAACCACAAAGCAAGAAGTCTCTTGTGTCCCCAACACACCTAATAGCTGCACTAGTTCGGCGAAGAGATAGTGAAATACAGGTGGTATGAATGAATATGAGCAGTAGTAACGGCGCCAGAAAATAGCTGGCGTGTAGTTGATGGTGGTAATATGGTAGCAGTAGTAACACAGTAAAACAGTAAACAAGCAGCGATAGCAGTATTTAGGAACAAGGCCTAGGGATCATACTTTCACTAGTGGACACTCTCAACATTGATCACATAATAAATAACTCTTTCTCATATGTGCTACATACACTCTTTTGTTGGATGATGAACACATTGCGTAGGATTACACGAACCCTCAATGCCGGAGTTAACAAGCTCCACAATTCAATGTTCATATTTAAATAACCTTAGAGCATAATAGATCATTGCAAAATAAACCAAGAACTAACATAGTGCACACACTGTCCACATTACACTATGAAGGAGGAATAGATCACATCAATACTATCATAATGATAATTAACTCCACAATCTACAAGAGATCATGATCATAGCCTACGACAAGAACCACACGGTGCACACACTAGTCACCTTTACACCATGCAGGAGGAATAGACTACTTTAATAACATCACATGAGTAGCACACAACTAGTAGCGATACAAAGCTCATCATATGGATCTCAATCATGTAAAGCAGCTCATGAGATCATTGTATTGAAGTACATAGGAGAGAGAAGAACCACATAGCTACCGGTACAGCCCCGAGCCTCGATGGAGAACTACTCCCTCCTCATGGGAGACAGCAGCGTTGATGGAGATGGCGGTGGTGTCGATGGAGGAGCCTTCGGGGGCACTTCCCCGTCCCGGCGGCGTGCCGAAAGAGACTCCTGTCCCCAGATCTTGGCTTCGCGATGGCGGCGGCTCGGAAGGTTTCTCGTACCGTGGCTTTTTCGTCTCGAAGTTTAGGTCGGGACCTTTATATAGGCGAAGAGGCGGCGTCGAAGATCGAAGGGCGACGACACCATAGGGCCGCGGCGGGGGTGGGCCGCGCCACCCTATCATCTGGGGCCTGTGGCCCCCCTCTGGCGGCTCTCGGGTGTTCTGGATGCTTCGTGGAAAAATAGGATGCTGGGCGTTGATTTCGTCCGATTCCGAGAATATTTCCTTACTAGGATTTTGGAACCAAAAACAGCAAAACAGAACTGGCCCTTCGGCATCTCGTCAATAGGTTAGTTCCGGAAAACACATAATAATGACATATAATGTGCATAAAACATGTAGATATCATCAATAATGTGGCATGGAACATAAGAAATTATCGATACGTCGGAGACGTATCAGCATCCCCAAGCTTAGTTCTGCTCGTCCGAGGTAAACGATAACAAAGATAATTTCTGGAGTGACATGCCATCATAAACTTGATCATATTGTAAACATATGTAATGAATGCAGCGATCAAAACAATGGTAATGACATGAGTAAACAACTAAATCATAAAGCAATGACTTTTCATGAATAGCACTTTCAAGATAGGCATCAATAAGTCTTGCATAAGAGTTAACTCATAAAGCAATAATTTAAAGTAAAGACATTGAAGCAACACAATGGAAGATTAAGTTTCAGCGGTTGCTTTCAACTTGTAACATGTATATCTCATGGATAATTGTCAATGCAAAGCAATATAACAAGGGCAATAAGCAAGTATGTAAGAATCAATGCACAGTTCACACAAGTGTTTGCTTCTTGAGGTGGAGAGAGATAGGTGAACTGACTCAACACAAAAGTAAAAGAAAGGTCCTTCAAAGAGGAAAAGCATCGATTGCTATATTTGTGCTAGAGCTTTGGTTTTGAAAACATAAAGAGAGCATAAAAGTAAAATTTTGAGAGGTGTTTGTTGTTGTCAACAAATGGTAGTGGGCACTCTAACTACCTCATCAACCAGACTTTCAAGAGCGGCTCCCATGAAGGACGTTATCTCTACCAGCAAGGTAGATCATCCCTCTTCTCTTTTGTTTACACATGTACTTTAGTTTAGTTTTTCTTTATTTATGGATGACACTCCTCCCAACCTTTTGCTTACACAAGCCATGGCTAACCGAATCCTCGGGTGCCTTCCAACAATCACATACCATGAAGGAGTGTCTATTTGCAAAATTAAGTTGCTTACCGATGAATCAGAGCAAAACATGTGAAGAGAATTATTAATGCAAGTTAATTAATCGGGGCTGGGAACCCCATTGCCAGCTCTTTTTGCAAAATTATTGGATAAGCGGATGAAGCCACTAGTCCATTGTGAAAGTCTGTCAAGTAAATGACAAGATCGAAAGATAAAACACCACATACTTCCTCATGAGCTATAAAACATTGACACAAATCAGAGGTGATAAATTTTGAATTATTTAAAGGTAGCACTCAAGCAATTTACTTTGGAATGGCGGAGAAATACCATGTAGTAGGTAGGTATGGTGGACACAAATGGCATAGTGGTTGGCTCAAGGATTTTGGATGCATGAGAAGTATTCCCTCTCGATACAAGGTTTAGGCTAGCAAGGCTATTTGAAACAAACACAAGGATGAACCGGTGCAGCAAAACTCACATAAAAGACATATTGTAAACATTATAAGAATCTACACCGTCTTCCTTGTTGTTCAAAACTCAATACTAGAAATTATCTAGACTTTAGAGAGACCAATTATGCAAACCAAATTTAGCAAGCTCTAGGTGTTTCTTCATTAATGGGTGCAAAGTATATGATGCAAGAGCTTAAACATGAGCACAACAATTGCCAAGTATCAAATTATCCAAGACATTTTACCAATTACTACATGTAGCATTTTCCGTTTCCAACCATATAAAAATGAACGAAGCAGTTTCATCCTTCGTCATGAAAATTAAAAGCTAAGAACACATGTGTTCAGATGAACCAGCGGAGCGTGTCTCTCTCCCACACAAGCATGTATTTATTCAGAGAATGAAAATAACAAAACAAAAATAAAAGCACACAGACGCTCCAAGTAAAGTACATAAGATGTGACCGAATAAAAATATAGTTTCAAGAGAAGGAACCTGATAATTTGTCGATGAAGGGGATGCCTTGGGCATCCCCAAGCTTAGACGCTTGAGTCTTCTTGAAATATTCAGGGGTGAACCACCGGGGCATCCCCAAGCTTAGAGCTTTCACTCTCCTTGATCATAGTATATCATCCTCCTCTCTTGACCCTTGAAAACTTCCTCCACACCAAACTCAAAGCAAACTCATTAGAGGGTTAGTGCATAATCAAAAATTCACATGTTCAGAGGTGACACAATCATTCTTAACACTTCTGGACATTGCTTAAAGCTACTGGAAGGTAATGGAACAAAGAAATCCACCCAACACAGCGAAAGAAGCAATGCGAAATAAAAGGCAGAATCTGTCAAAACAGAACAGTCCGTAAAGATGGATTTTATTGAGACACCAGACTTTCTCAAATGAAAATACCCAAATTTAATGAAAGTTGCATACATATCTGAGGATCACTCACGTAAATTGGCTTAATTTTATGAGTTACCTACAGAGAATTAGACCCAGATTCGTGACAGCAAAGAAATCTGTGTCTGCGCAGTAATCCAAATCTAGTATGAACCTTACTATCAAAGACTTTACTTGGCACAACAAAACACAAAACTAAGATAAGGAGAGGTTGCTACAGTAGTAACAACTTCCAAGACACAAATATAAAATAGAGGTACTGTAGCAAAATAAACACATGGGTTATCTTCCAAGAAGTTCTTTCTTTATAGCCATTAAGATGGGCTCAGCAGTTTTAATGATGCACTCGCAAGAAATAGTAGTTGAAGCAAAAGAGAGCATAAAGAAGCAAATTCAAAACAAATTTAAGCCTAACATGCTTCCTATGCATAGGAATCTTGTAAATAAACAAGTTCATGAGGAGCAAAGTAACAAGCATAGGAAGATAAAACAAGTGTAGCTTCAAAAATTTCAGCACATAGAGAGGCATTTTAGTAACATGAAAATTTCTACAACCATATTTTCCTCTCTCATAATAACTTTCAGTAGCATCATGAGCAAACTCAACAATATAACTATCACATAAAGCATTCTTATCATGAGTCTCATGCATAAACTTATTACTCTCCACATAAGCATACTCAATTTTATTAGTAATAGTGGGAGCAAATTCAGTAAAGTAGCTATCATTATTATTCTCATCATCAAATATAGGAGGCATATTGTAATCATAATCAAATTTATCCTCCATAACAGGCGGTACTAAAAGACTACTATCATTATAATCATCATAAATAGGAGGCAAAGTATCATCAAAGTAAATTTTCTCCTCAATGCTTGGGGGACTAAAAAGATCATGCTCATCAAAACCAGCTTCCCCAAGCTTAGAACTTTCTATATCATTAGCAACAATGGTCATGGTCGCCGCGCATCCATTCTCCGTCGTGGTCGCCGCGCATACAGGCTCCCGCCAGGACCTAAGCCATGGCCGATCATCGGCAACCTCAACCTCATGGGCGCGCTCCCGCACCGCTCCATCCACACACTCTCCAAGAGGTACGGCCCTCTCATGTACCTCCAATTCGGTTCGTTCCCTGTCGTCGTTGGATCGTCGTTAGAGATGGCCAAGTTCTTCCTAAAGACCCATGACTCCGTCTTCATCGACCGGCCCAAGACGGCCGCCGGCAAGTACACTACATACAACTACAGCGACATCACCTGGTCCCCCTACGGTGCCTACTGGCGCCAGGCGCGCAAGTTGTGCCTCACCGAGCTCTTCAACGCCAAGCGGCTTGATTCATACGAGTACATCCGCAAAGAGGAGATGCTCGCGCTCCTGCGCGAACTGCACGCGGCCTCCGGGCGCGTCCTGGTCCTCAAGGACTACTTGTTCACCATGAACCTGAACGTGATCACGCGCATGGTTATGGGCAAGAAGTACCTGCACAAGGAGGCTACGGAGGACGGGACGACGCTGGAGGAGTTCAAGTGGATGGTTGGCGAGTGGTTCGTGCTCAACGGCGTGCTCAACATCGGTGATTCCATCCCGTGGCTTGACTGGATGGACCTGCAGGGGTACATCAAGAGGATGAAGAAGCTAAGCAAGATGTTCGGGGGAGGGCTTCGTTGCTAAGGACATGGTTGACGTGCTACTGGAGATAGCCAGTGACCCCAATCTCGAGGTACAGATCGACCGGGATGGAATCAAGGCTTTCATTCAGGTAAGTCCGTACATATTTCATTTGCAACATTATTCAGTAAAGGAACTTTTCTGTGTTGGCGCTAGCACTGGCTAGCTCGCTCTCTCACAGGTAACGGACGGAGGTAGACGAAAAGAATAGCGCACAAACAACTTTTCTGTGACTCAACCCGAGCTCCACCTCGTGGTCTTTTGCAATGGAGATTACAGAGGGAGTTTTATAGCCCCAGTTCGCACCCACGTCGCTGCGGCCGCGCACACACGCACCCATGATCAGCACCCCCAGCTCGCGCACGACGCGCTCCGACGCGATCGCCACGGCCGGCCCGCTGCTAGACCAAGTCCTCCGCTCCGCTGCACTCGCTAACTCCTAACAGAAACAAACTAAACGCACGCACGCGCTACAGTCACACTGCCATGCACACCATGCCGTGCATGGACTCGACCTTGGCGCGCTCACGCCGGTCCACCATGCACGCCACGGATACCATGGCTTATTGCTAACATTCACCCCCTAAGCCATGACCTCGCCGTCCATCCTGACGTACAGGACACCGGCTCCTAGGCGACTGCCGGCGACACATGCCGAGCTCTACCGGCGACACACGCCGAGCTCCTCCATGACGCGAGCCATCGCTGCTCATCCGCAAGACCTGGGCTTCTTCAGCTGCGCTAGCTACCTCCTTTATCTATGCATGCAACTAACTAACCAAACTAACTCATGCGACACACACGAGCTGACCTGGAACAAACCAAGATCAGAATTATGCTAACATTCTGATCGGTCTTTCACACGTTAAATAGAGCTAATTTTGTTTTAGGCTCCAAATTCAGGAGACTTCTCGTTATAGCTTTACCTTGTACAGACATTTTCTATTTGAAAAAAAAATGCACTGGGAAAATCTACTACGCAGCTTAAAGAATAATAGAGCAACAAAGCTTTTCACATCAAGGGCAACACCTCCAAGATGAGGTACGGCTAATGAAGTTCTGAACCATTAATTGAGCAAAACTACTAAATCCCATGCAGGACCTCATCGCCGGCGGCACCGAGAGTTCAGCCATGACAGTTGAGTGGGCAATGTCGGAGATCCTCAAGAAGCCCGAGGTGTTCGCCAAGGCCACGGAGGAGCTGGACCACGTGGTGGGGCGAAACCGTTGGGTTACCGAGGAGGATATTCTGAGTCTCCCCTATGTGGATGCCATTGTCAAAGAGACTATGCGGTTGCACCCAGTGGCGCCGATGTTGGCACCCCGCCTGTCCCGCAAGGACGTGTCTGTTGATGGCTACGACATCCCCGTTGGAACGCGCGTGCTTGTTTGCGTGTGGTCTATCGCGCGTGATCCGGTGTTGTGGGATTCGCCAGAGGAGTTTATGCCAGAGAGGTTCCTCGGCAGCAAGATCGACGTCAAAGGGCAGGATTTCGAGTTGCTGCCGTTTGGGTCCGGCAGGCGGATGTGCCCTGGGTACAACCTCGGACTGAAGGTGATTCAGGTCAGCCTAGCTAACCTGCTGCACGGCTTTGCCTGGAGGCTCCCAGATGGCATGGCAACGGAGGAGCTCAACATGGAGGAGATATTTGGGTTGTCCACGCCGCGCAAGTTCCCGGTGGAAGCCGTCGTGGATCCCAAGCTTGCGGCTCACCTATACACTGAGGCTTGATGTGTGCACACACATGTGATCATCCGTCTGTTTGAGTGATTCTACTGTTTGCGCTGCTGTACTTTTACTGTATTTTATTATACTCGTGCATTATCTATGGCTTAAGAGTCAAGTAGAACAGTGGGGCTAAAAATAAATCGATTCGATTAAAATATCTCTCCATCCTATTGAAGTTAGCCATTATTAATTTATTCCTTCCAAAAGTAGTTGATCATATTCGTACACTCCCTACATTCCCTGTAATGATATTGTTTCTTAAGATTTTCTTCAAAATTAATAGGGAATAACACTGAGTATGGGTGGATCCGCAAAGGACCGCAGAGCCATCCGTTGGCAATGTACCGGTAGGTGGCCTCCGTGTAGTGAACCCCGTCCCAGCTCACAAATGCAGATGGGTCTTTGAAGGTCGCCTCTGGCATGCCGCATACGGCACTGGTTGTTCCAATTGTACTTGCTGCTGCCACCGCAGCAAGCCTGGAGAGCGTTCGATCTAGCGACTCCTTCACATCGCAAAATTTAAGAAAACTCAGTGATCTGACCTACAAAAGATGGTCACCCAAGCTGAGTGCCAGCTAGTGAGCGATGAATATCCAAAGTTATTCTTACGGAAGTGATTGGGGTTTTGGAGGATTGAGATGATCGGTTTGTAGAAATCAGCGAAGATGATTCTGGCATGGGGGTATTTGCAACTCAGGGTACCGACTCCCGCCCGCAGCATGATGTTATGGTACCTAGCCACGCAATCAATATCGCTTGGGCAGCCAAGGTGGTTGTATTTCTCTGTCTGGTTGAGGCTCGAGCGGATGGTGAGCAGGGCAGCCGAGCAGCCATTTGGTTGATTTCCTGGCACGACCACGTATTTTAAGGAAAATATACTTATATCTAGAGATACCAATTACACCAAGTCTATACAACAACGCAACACCCTAATGCACACAACCAAAAAAAGAAAAAGAAAAACTAAGAAACAAAAAAGTCCCGCTACGGCATTTCGGTCCTGATAGCAACAATATAACCACCACCAAGACAACACCTAAACTGCAGACTCTTCAAAAATAACGTCTTCAAGAAGGGAAGCACCGTCATCGCCCGATCAAAGATCTCATGTTTTCACCCTGAAGAACTCTCAAAATAATGCCTTCAGCAAAGTTATCGCCATGCACAACCAATTAAGGCCCGACCTTGGATTTTCACCCTGAAAGGTAGGACTCTGAACTTCGCATGTGCTATCGCCCCCGGTTCCATACTGTTGCTGCGAAACCTAGAACACCAAGCATGTCTCTCAACAGCGCAGAGACTCGAAACTCATTGGTAGTCCTCCAACCCAACCTTGTGATATTATCCGCCTCTTTGTCTTCACCATGGATGAAAATATCACTTGATGGTAACAAAGAGTAGATCTCCGCGCCGCTCCCTCAAGATCCAAATGGTCGGAATAAAAAAAATAGGTGCGCACGATCGAATACCACCCGATCCAGTGACCTCTAGGCGTAATCAAGTGCACTGTTACATCCACCGACGGCGCCTTCCGAAAGACACCGCTCTGGCCAGATGAAGACGGGCCGGCCGCATGGAGGTCTCCATCTTTGCACAAGAAGGAACCTAGGACCACTATGATACGTCCAATTTGCATCACTATTTTATATCATAATTTGCTGTTATTCATTGATATATTTCATATTTGGAGATAATACTTATGTTATTTCATCTATTTTGCATGATTCATGATTATTGGAGGATCGCACACCAGGATTTCTGGAAAAAGCATCGTCAGAACGCAATATTTCGGAAGATCAACAATTGACGGGAATTTCACGAAAACTCCTATTTTTCCGATGACGAAGGGAGAGGGGGAGAAGAGGGGACCGAGTGGGCCCACCCCATAGGCCGGCGCGGCCCAAGGCTGGCCACGCCGCCCTATGAGGAGGGGGGCCACAGCCCCTCTCGCCTCCTTTTCTTCGCGTACGCCTTCGTCCCGAAAACCTAAGCCGGAGGGAGTGCGTCGCGAAGAGTCACAGCCGCCTCGCGGGGCGGAGAACACCAGAGATAAAGAGCTCTCCGGCGGGCAGGGAATCCCGGGGGAAATTCCCCGGAGGAAATCGACGCCATCGCCACCGTCATCGAGCTGGACATCATCTCCATCACCATCACCATCATCACCTCCGTCTCCACCGCTGCACCTCGTCACCGCTGTAGCAATTTGGGTTTGATCTTGATTGTTTGATAGGGGAAACTCTCCCGGTGTTGATTTCTACTTGTTATTGATGCTATTGAGTGAAACCGTTGAACCAAGGTTTATGTTCAGATTGTTATTCATTATCATATCACCTCTGATCATGTTCCATATGATGTCTCGTGAGTAGTTCGTTTAGTTCTTGAGGACATGGGTGAAGTCAAAATTTTAGTAGTGAAGTATGGTTGAGTAATATTCAATGTTATGATATTTAAGTTGTGGTGTTATTCTTCTAGTGGTGTCGTGTGAACGTCGACTACACGACACTTCACCTTTATGGGCCTAGGAGAATGCATCTTGTACTCGTTTGCCAATTGCGGGGTTGCCGGAGTGACAGAAACCTGAGCCCCCGTTGGTATATCGATGCGGGAGGGATCGAGGATCTCGAGTTTAAGGCTGTGGTTAGATTTATCTTAATTACTTTCTTTTAGTTGCGGATGCTTGCAAGGGGTATAATCACAAGTATGTATTAGTCCTAGGAAGGGCGGTACATTAGCATAGGTTCACCCACACAACACTTATCAAAACAATGAAGATTAATTAGCCGTATGTAGCGAAAGCACTAGACTAAAATCCCGTGTGTCCTCGAGAACGTTTGGTCATTATAAGTAAACAAACCGGCTTGTCCTTTGTGCTAAAAAGGATTGGGCCACTCGCTGCAATTGTTACTCTCGCACTTTATTTACTCATACTTTATTCATCTGTTACATCAAAACCCCCTGAATACTTGTCTGTGAGCATTTAGAGTGAATCCTTCATACTTGTCAATAGACCCATTATTAGAACATAAACTACATGAAAATGCGGAAATAAATAACACATCGATGCTAATACCTGCAGGTACTGCCACGGTGCCATGAGCGTATCCCGACAATCAGCCTTACTCATCCAAACTTTGCGCTCGGCGTGCCAGTCGCGGACGCACTGGACACGTGCCTCGTAGTGCATGCCAGTCACCCTCACCCTGCACAACTCGTGTAAGATAACGTCGCACGCAATTTCCTCGCCCTCAGCCCTCGTGAAGTATTTCTGCAACCATGCACATAGGTAAAACAAGAGGAATTAGAGCAACTATTGGTAGTCAAGAAGTGTTTGAATGCTAAGAAGCCAAAAGTCACGTACCCAGAAGTGGCGGACAACCCGCTCTTGCATGTTGGCGCACTTGCCGCTAGGATCTTCCGCGTAGCTGTAGTGCTTCCAAGTCCAAGCCACATCGCGGCCACCACTAGGGAGATTGACAATCCCAGGGAAATGCTTCCTAATTAGGCCTCCAAGGATGTTCGAGTACTCACGTGTCGGGAGCCTCGTCGGGTCACCATACTTGAACATGCTGAATTGCCAAAATCAGTATGCATGTGATAAAAATTTGTATAATGATAAAAGTTTCAATAATGGAATGCCAAAATCAGCATGTACCTCTTTCCAGCGGGCACGAGAACAACATCGCGGAAGGCCCAAGTTTTTAGCTTGGGGAGTTTCGTAATCCCGCGCTTATACGGCTTCTTGTCCCGTGGTTCCAGCCACTCCTCGGCTGCAACGTACACCTCCTCCTCGGGCGGATACCAAGCTAGGTCTGGATCTAGCTCCTGCGGCAAACCCCCCAACCCCTCATCCTCCTCGAGGTCCTCCCCACCGTCCTCCCCACCGTCCTCCCCACCGTCCTCCCCACCGGCCTCCTCGTCCTGCCCACCGTGCTCCTCACCGTCCTCCTCGTCCTCCCCACCCCACTGCTCCTCGTCATCATCCTCGGCTGGGGGAGGACTAGGAGAAGGGGTACGAAGTCGCCGTGGCTGGGCATTCTTCCTCCGTGGTGGAGGGCTAGGAGGAGCGCTAGGAGGAGCGCTAGGAGGACGTGTCTGCGACGACGAACCACTCGAAAGTCCCACAAGCTCAGCCACGGCCTTGATCTTCTTTTTGAAACCTCCCTTTCTTTTTCTTGGCGGCATGTTTCAATCACCTGCAAACACAATGAAAAGAGTGGTTTATTAGTATGCAATGTAAACATATGAATATTAGTGAAATCAACAATAAATAGCACATAGTTCAGTACATAGATCATAGTTTATTACAAATAGCACATAGTTCAGTACATAGGATAGCCTCACAATTACAACTACATAGATCATAGTTTATTACAAATAACACATAGTTCAGTACATATATAGGATAGCCTCACATTACAACTACATAGATCAATAGCCTATGTCGACATCCGTAATCGGACCACATATTTCATCATCATCAGGCTCAGCGAACCAATAATCATCGATGAAACCTGGAGGTGGTCCATTTGGATCTAGGTCAATGCCTGCTTTGAACGCCTCGAGCAAACTTAGGTCTTCTACGGCACACACATCCTCAGCTTCATATTCTTCATTGTCTTCCTCCATAACCGCATCTTCTTCTTGCTCATCGTCTACGACCATGTTATCAACAACGGCCGACAAGTCGATAGTGAAATGACCGGGGAGCCCTTCTTCTTGATAAAAATCAACAGTCCTTGTTGAGGGGTCTACGCGGCGGTAATCGTCCTTGTTTGGCGGGGGTGGCCTAATGCGTGAAGGAACCGTCATCACAACATCCCATCCATGTAGACGTTTGGTCGGGTTTCGGCACGCGTACGGGAGATAGAATACTTGGAAGGCTTGGGTGGCCAAAATGTACACGTCCTCTCCCTTATAAACAGAGCTTCTTTCAACTTCGACCAATCCAATTTCAGGATCCCGTCTCACGCGACGTGGGTCGAACCAATGGCATTTGAATACGACGGGATTTAGCCCTTTGTCAAACCCGTAATTCAGCTCGTATATACCCTCGACTCTTCCATAGTAATGGAGTCCATCATCACCTTGACATACCACCCCGCTATTTATTGTCTTCTTGTTTGGACGGCTTGTTGTGTATTGATGGGTCTGGAAGCGATACCCGTTCACGTCATAAGAATTGAACGAGTCGACGGAATGGTTGAAGCCCCTAGCAATTTTTCGTAGCAAGGGATTCATGTCTTTGTCGTTCTTGCCTACAAGATTAGGACGACAAGTTTAGAACAAGAAATGTCGGCCGAAATGTCGACAGTGTACAAACAAATTTGGATAGGATAGTACCAAACCACAGAACCAGCTACTGAAACCGTGACCGCCGCCCTTATCGAAAATATCCTTGGATTCTTCCGAGGTAGGATCCCTGTGGGTATACCTCCAATATTTAGTCGTGAATTGTCTACAACAGTGAACGGAGGAAGAGTTAGCCACGAACATACGATGAATGTTTGCGAATAACTAAATGGTTAGCACTTACTTGATGTACGGCTTCACTTCCACCATGGTGTTCAAGACATATGAGTGGATCAACTCCCGCTCATGTAAATTCGTTGTGTACGGCTTCGAGCCACTTGACTTGCCGCCAAGCCCTATGAAGATGCTAAGCTTGGGTACATCTTCATTGTTGGCGGCATTGTAACGGAGGACCGGGTTGTGCTTTGTGGGAATGTTGGGATCATAGTGCTTAGTGGTGAAGTTTGCCACCTCCACGTTCAGGACTGCCTCGGCTATGGATGCTTCGATCTTGCATTTATTGCCAGTCATCTGACGAAGCTTTTGTGTTTCTCTCTCGGGACCAAACTGCCAACGGCCCCAATTCGGCCCCCCCTTTAAGCATTCCTTCGCGAGGTGGAGGATCATATGTTGCATCGGATTAAAGAACGCTGGAGGAAAGATCTTCTCTAGATCGCAAAGCAACATGGGTGCCTGTTCATCCAGCTTCTCAATCACTTTAGTGTCTAACTCCCTAGCACAAATCTGGCGGAAGAAATAACTCAACCTCGCTAGCACTCGCCAAGTCTTCTCAGGGACATATCCTCGAATCATCACCGGCATTATCCGCTCAATCCATACGTGGTAGTCATGACTCTTCAGTCCTTGTACTCGCAACGTTTCAATGTTAAGACCCCTCATCCAGTTGGCTGCGAACCCATCAGGGAAAAACAAGGAGTCCTTCATCCATTGGAAGACCTCCCTTTTTGGGCCTTTGTGAGGCAGAACGGAGCGTGTGGCTTAGTCCAAGTTTTTTTGGCACCATGAGGTGGCTTCATGTTCAACTCTGGCCTATCGCACAACTTTTCTTGGTCAATTCGAGCCTTTATGTTATCCTTCGTCTTCTCAGTGTCCACTATGGTGCTCCAAATGGCTTCACTGATATTCTTCTCGGTGTGCATTACATCAATGTTATGCGGGAGCTCCAGAAACTCAAAGTAAGGAAGCTTCCAGAAGCACGGCTTGTGGGTCCATTGGTGTGTCTCCCCATATCCCAAGAAACCATTCCCATCAGGGTTAGGCTGGAGAGCGTCTAACTCGGCCTTGGTTTCCTGTCCGGTCTTCGGAATTGGCTTCGGTGCATGGACAACACGGCCTTTTTTGAAGCTCTTTACATCACTCCTGTATTCATGATTCTGCTCAAGGAACTGTCGAGCTTCATCAAAGCAGGAATACTTGCCACCCTTGTTTAGCCAGAAGAAAGTCACGGCTTGCCTGCACTCCGGACAAGGCCACTTCCCATGTGTACACCACCCGCAGAACAAAGCACGTGCTGGCAAGTCATGCAGGGACGTGTGGTACCAGACATACATATCGAAGTGTTCCTTCTTTGCCGCGTCATAAGTTCGGATCCCGCGATCTTCCCAGCCAAGAAGCAAGTCATCAATCAGTGGTTCCAGATACACGTTCATGTTCTTACCCGGGTATTTCGGTCCTGGGATTATCATCGACACAAACATGTACTCTGATCTCGTGCAGACGCCAGGGGGTAGGTTCAGGGGAATAACAAACACTGGCCAACAACTGTAACATCCCAAAAATTCAGAACAAAACAAATGAATTCCCCTTGTTCCAAATTTTGGAACCAACAAAAACTTTTATTAAATGAAGTATGATACCTAGTGATCTTGTTTAATTGTTGTGCTAATTGCCATGATTGATTGTTATAGTAGTTTGAAATAACCTTAAACCCTAAACCCCCCCCCCCCCCTCTTTTCATCATCCTAGCTAAAATAAAATAAAAGGAAATTAAATAAGAAAAAGGCATATGTGCCTATGGTTATTTTTACAAATCTTTACCCTAGACCTTTCTACTTTGTTTAGAGGTTTGGAAAACCTTCATACACTCTACCTAGCACTTATCAAACCAAATCCAAAGTGAAACCAAAGAAATTAAAAAGAAACTAAAAATGCCATAGAGGCATATGAGAGTAAAATGCAAATTTATGAATTTGGGAACCTTGACCCTAATATTTGTTATGAATGGTGGGATCACTCCTATATACCATTTCAACACTCAACCACACCATTTGGGTCAAACCAAGTCAAACTAAAACTAAAATGCAACATATGCATAAAGGCATATGTGACACATAGCCATAATACTCAATTTTTGCCCTATGACTTTAAACCTTGACCAAAGGATGTGAGACCATCTCTAAACCTAATATAACACTAAATGGACCCTAACCCATGTCCAAGTGAAGCAAGATCAACCACTTACAAGTTTAGTAAAATTTTGACACCTCATCTCTTATGTATTAAGGCCAAAGTTGCAAATCTTTGAACAAGACCCTTTGAATTGGTTTCAATGCTCTTAAAATGTTTCTAAACTAATAAGAACCACATTAGAGTCAACAAAAGTCAAATCAAATGGAGAGAATTCAAATGGTGAGAAAATTCCATATTTCACTTACATACACCATATGCCAATTTGCAATTCCTTAACCTAGGCCACAATTGCTTGCCCCATTGCTTCTAAAATACTTTAAAGTGATAAACTAACACAAATGCATCCTTGGATCAAGAATCAAACCCAAAGAAATCAAGATTTCTTCATACATATGATAATGGTCATATGGACCAAAAATATTTTCTTCACCACTTTACCTCCCTGTATTTCTCAATTCCTAAACTAAAATTAGTCAAACAAAGCCAGGTCATCCAAGACCATGTCAAGGTCAACAACTTTCATGTTGACCACACATGCTAACTTTGACTAGGTTGACCAGTATGATTTTGACAAGTGGTGATGTTGAAACTATGTGAAGATCCTACCAAATTTGAAATCTCACAAACCTTAACCAAATCCACCACCACCACCACCAATCTTTCACATTATTTATATGTTTGAGATGTACCAAAAAGAATTCCATAATTCGACAAAAATATTCATGCGGGCATTGTGTCGAACACTTGGCAGGCAGAGTTCCAGATTTGTGTTACACCCTTGTATCCAGTGGTTTCTTCGCTAAACCACTTTAAACTTGTGATCATTAGCTAGTTCTAGGACCCCTGCATCCTCCCAGTACCTCCTTGATCGATTAAAGTGAGAGAGAGGGAGAAGAAAACCCTAAAACTATGCATGCCATGGCCATGCCACCTTTGTGCACTCCTCTCCCTGGCCTCTCCCTCGTCGTTTCTCCATGTCCTCGAGCATCCCTGCAGCACAAGGACGCCAATGGTACACCGCCCCTGCTCGCCAACGCTCGGCATTGGTCGGAACGCGTGCCAAAACGTTGCCAGGACGTGCCAGTCGACGCGGTGACCGCGCACTGGCCGCGCCAGTACGTCACGCACTCGAGCGACGCCGTCCCCCTCCTGCATCCCTACCACCGCGTTGAGTAGCTACTCCATGCCCTCTACCACCTAGGCACACTCAAACACCTGCGGCTGCCTCGTCACCGTCGTCCTCGCCGGATTTATACCGCGCACGCCGTGGCAGAACTCGCATGCGCCCGAGCCACTCCATCACGCCCTGGACGCGCTAGCGGTACCTAGAGCATCGCCGTGATGTCGCCTACCCGTAGCCGTCCTTACCTTGCCCTTTGGCACGCCAGAAACGCCGCGCCATGCTCGACCCCCTTCGGCACCCGCAGCACCTCACCTCCGCTATAAATAGAGGCGCCCGAGCACGAATCCTTCACAGCACCACCCTCTCCTCCCATCACTGCCTCCACTCGACCAAGCCACTCACTCAATTGACGCCGGAGCCACCCCAATTTGACGATCGGAGTCGCCGGAGCCCGCAGATCATCGCCACCGATTGACGCCTCCCCACGCCTCGCCACTGCTACCAGGAGCTCCAGCATCGTCGACAACCTCGCCTCGCCACCAGCAGAACCCCGCAGGAACGCCGGTAAGGCCGCCGACCCCCTAGGCTCGCCGCCAGTGAGCCCGTCGCTCGTCGGAGACGACGACGATCCCTGGCCGCTGGATCCCTTTCTAATCCTACGGCCTAACGAGCGCGTACCGCTTCGGCGTTTAAAGAGCCGCTGACGGGTGGCCCCCACCTCGTTAGGGCAGCCCACACGCACCCGTTGCTAGATGGGCTGCGCAGTGTATTTCAAATTCGTTTCGGCCCAGTAACGTTCCCGCCAAGCCCAACAATTTAAAAATCGAATTTCTGTTTAATTCCAAATTCAATACTGATGCACACTTTAAAATTGAATAGTTTAAAATCTACTACACCAAATTCAGCAAACTTTATATATTCAGAAAGCTTATGAAATTATCTAGCTCACCTCACTGGATTCAACCCCATATGTTGTGTAGTTTTTGAATACCAAAAATAAAAAAACAGATACTTTTCTGTATTCAAATAAATTTTAAAAATCAACCATTGTGAATTTTGAAGTGAATCCAATTGCAATAATTCACATTTACCAAACCCTAATTTACTATGTAAAAATATGATATGGGTTATGTACATGATCATGGGCTAGAAGCAAAATAAGGGCTATGTAGTCAATACTAGCCCATGTAAACTATTTCAAATTTTAGGAATTTAAATCTATGAGGTGTAGCACCTCATTTAAATCATTCTCACAAGTAATATGAAGTAATGTGATGACCCTTGTTGCTTGGTCTCATATTTGCTCACTTAAGAATATTAAAGGATTGCCATAGTAGCATTTAAATTGTTCCAACTAATTATTAAATCATATGAGAGGTATCCCTCTCATATAAACCTTTGTCTCAAGTAATTCTACATGAGGTAGAGACCATGGTCTATTAACTCTCATATGGAATTATTTGAGGATATTAAATCATTACTATGTTGGTATTAAATTGCATGAGGTGTATTCCCTCATTTAAATTATGTTTCTCAAATAATAAGTGTGAAGCGTTGACCTTAGTCAACATGTGCTCATACCTTAGTATTTGAGGAAATTAAATCTTAACAATACTTAATGAGAGGAGATTAGTTCTCCAAATAAATGAATAGAAACATTAATTAATATTGTAATGAGAGGAAACTATTTTCCCCAAAGCATTAAAGAGTTATACTAATAAATAATTATAATGAGAGGAAATTATTGTTTTCTTTAAAATAAAACAAAGTAAATCACCATGCTAATAAGATGTGATGCTAGCATAGGCTTGTGTGAATCTTTGGTGTGTTTAGTCTAGCATGCAAGTCTTGTGTGGTGATTGTATCCTCGTATTCGTTTATAGACGCTAGTACCGAAGGCTACGAAGGGGACGACGAGAACATCTACGGAGAAGAAGGAGGAACATTTTGATCCATACACCAACCAAGGCAAGCTAACACTCTTGCAAGGTTCCCTTGTGCAAAGCTCTACAAGAGCAAGGCACCATTATTTTTTTATTTTATGTTTAATGCTCCTATCCCAAGATTTTTTCTTTACAAGCTTTACTAAATTTTGTTTATCAAAGTTTACCTTTGATTCCTGATTTCACTGGGTTTAGGTATAGAGTAAAACAAGAGCATCAAAGTTAGCCTAGAGCAAGACAAGCTAGTTAGCACCCCTCATGACTAGTTGCTAGTGCTAAAGATAAAAATTGACTATTAGAGATGGGAACTTGTGAAAACCAATGACTTTGCAAACATTGGAATGATGAGTCATTCTATTGAAAGATTTTGAAGGTGAATATGACTGGTGAAAGACTTGGTGAATTTTACCAAAACTGATGGTTGGGTTCGGATGCGATACCATTCCAATTTACAAGTACCCCCACAATTCCTGATTATGGGTAGGGCTTAACTGGAAGTTTATGTGTCTTAGTATGGGTTCCCTCTAAACAAGCGTCATCGGGGTTATGCCCAAAGCTGCCTCCACAACACAACAGAAACGACGTTAAAGAAGAGGTGAATGTCCGGCCCAAGCCTGTGCAGTTCCCGGGTTGACTGCGGTTTCCACCGGGAGGCCAAGCTCATGGGGAGAGGTGCTCATACTAGCATATATAAGTGAAAGGTTATGGTTGATGATCCGCGTACTGTACGATTATTCGGGGTTACCACGACGGATGTAATCAAAAGTTGTGGCACAAGTGTACAACCTCTGCAGAGTGTAAACCTATTCGAATAGCCGCGTCCACGGTTAAGGACGGTAGGAAAGGCCATACTGTTCCGTCATCAGACCATTTTCAAAAATGTGACATATGACTTGTGTTTTAAATTTTGAAAGGTGAAGGGTGGGTTTGAATTAAAATCACAACCAAGTTGTGGGAATGACACTAATGTTCCCACTTGAGTTAGTCTAGTGATTCAAGCATCTTTACTAAACGTTTATGAAATAAACCTGGCTTTATGCAAATAAACCTAGAGCTTAGTATCCCCTTACTAGAATTGATAGTTCTTACACTAGTATTAGTTTGCGAGTACTTTAAAGTACTCATGGCTTTGTCCCTGGCTATTCAAATGGCCAGACTTTGAAGGAGAACAACTGTACGAGGAAGATGGACAACAGGACGTCTACGACAACTAGGATCGCTCCTGACGTCAAGCGTTGGCCTGTGGATTAGATAGCCACTACTACTTCGCTATTTGTGATGTTCGTTGATCGATAGATCAACTACTATTGTAATATTGGATCATGTGATCTACCTTTGTAAGACGATTATGTGTTGTAATAAATGATGACTCTATGATATTCAACTATTATGTCTCGCAACAACAATATTCCTGGGATTGCGATGTATGGCATAATAGGCATCTGGACTTAAAAATCCGGGTGTTGACAAGTTGGTATCAGAGCCATTGTTTGACCTTAGGAGACCCTAGTTAGAATGGACGTTCTGAAAAACCTAAGTTCAAAAACAAATGAAGTGAATATTTTTGGAAAAACTTAGTCACTTTCGTATCTTTGAGATCTTGTTAAAAATAAGAAGTCATGCTCTTCTTTATAAACCTACATAAAATTTTGACACACTTGTTCACTCTCTAAACTTACTCATCTAATTCCCTTTCAGATGGAGCCAACCAACGTCAAGTTTTACCAGCTTGGGAATGGCGGAGACTTGAGCTTCGAGAGGGACCTTGATGCCCTATCGAACTTTCTTGGACGCCCCCACCCCGAGTTCCACGGAGTTGAGGTCAACGACCAGCACGGTGGGGAGCTTCAGTGGGTGATCACCGCTGATCTGAGAGGCAAGATGGAGCCTCCTACTTCTGAGAGGATCCTCTTCTCTTTCAGGGAAGGCAACTGGCTGGACGGACTGACACGTGCTCTTCAGGAAGCACTTGCCCGTCTATGCGGGCAGAATGAGGCCGCCATCCAGGGAGAGCGCTTTGCGCATCTCGCAAGGCGTGACTCCGATGGAGAACCCATGGACCTGCCGCTCCACCCTGAGCTGAGGCACCATGTGGATCACCTGGACTTCATGCTGTTCCACACCCAGAAGGAGCTGGACAACTCGCGTGCCTACGCCAACCAGACCCACATGGCATTGACTCATCATGCCGATGCTATCAAGCTGCTCGCCAAGGACCGCAAGTCACTCCGTCTGCAGCGTGCCAAGAATGACGTTACCATCGAGCGCCTTCGCGCCCGGATAGTATCCTTGGAGGCCACTGTCAAAGCTCAAGAAGATCAGCTGAATGGGATGAATGAAGACGGTGTAGACATTCAGGGAGGAGAAGCCTTCCTAAGTGATGACGAGGACTTCGAGGAGGATGAATTCACTGAAGAGGAGGACTATGAGTTTCTGGAGGCCGGAGAGGATGGAATCATCCCGATCGATGTGGATGATGAGGATGAGTAGTTGCACTAGTTCACATGTGTAGGTGTGGGTATGTATCAGGATCCCCTTGTATCGTAGAGCGGTGAATGGTTCTTAAAACCAACGGTGTGTTAGCTTTGTAATATTTGATGTTTGGTATGAATGAAAAGTGTTGTTGGTTGTACCCCCTCAACACTACTCAAGTTTTGAAACTTTTCAAGTTTATCTCAAACAAACCATAGAAATTCCCCGCTTATCTTATGATCCACCTTATTATTCAGATGGCCCCTCCTACCCGCAACAACCCCCGTGCCCAAGCCAACCAGATGCACATTGAGCACGCCAAGATGACTGACACCATCAACATCCTTGCAATGGAGCGCAAGGCACTTCGTCATCAACACGCCAAGAAGGACTACCTCATTGCTCGCCTCCGCGTCAGAATAGCATCACTGGAGCAGCTCATCCCAATACCCAACCATGCCCCCAGAGGCAAGTCCACTGTGACTTGCTATGAATGTGGTGTTACGGGTCATTACTCTAGAAAGTGCCCGATAAAAGCCGCCAACAATGCCCCAAGGACTGGAAGCAATGCTGTACCCATTGCCCAAAAGGACAAGTCAACGGTAACCTGCTATGAATGTGGAACTGTGGGTCATTACTCCAATGAATGCCCCAAGAAGCTTGCTAGGACTGCCTTCAATACCGCTGCAACTGCCCAGCAGCAGCGCTATGCCACAACTGAAAGGAAGTTTGCCCCAAACTACCCACACAACCGCAACGGTCGTTACTACCACTTGAATGCCACCGAAGCTCAGGAAGCACCACAGACCATGCCAAGTATGTCTTCCTGTTAATAACCTGCTCAATCTCTCTTAGGAACCTAACTTTTTTTTAAATCTCGGGACGAGATTTGTTTAAGGGGGAAGGGTTTGTAACATCCCAAAAATTCAGAACAAAACAAATGAATTCCCCTTGTTCCAAATTTTGGAACCAACAAAATCTTTTATTAAATGAAGTATGATACCTAGTGATCTTGTTTAATTGTTGTGCTAATTGCCATGATTGATTGTTATAGTAGTTTGAAATAACCTTAAACCCTAAACCCCCCCTCTTTTCATCATCCTAGCTAAAATAAAATAAAAGGAAATTAAATAAGAAAAAGGCATATGTGCCTATGGTTATTTTTACAAATCTTTACCCTAGACCTTTCTACTTTGTTTAGAGGTTTGGAAAACCTTCATACACTCTACCTAGCACTTATCAAACCAAATCCAAAGTGAAACCAAAGAAATTAAAAAGAAACTAAAAATGCCATAGAGGCATATGAGAGTAAAATGCAAATTTATGAATTTGGGAACCTTGACCCTAATATTTGTTATGAATGGTGGGATCACTCCTATATACCATTTCAACACTCAACCACACCATTTGGGTCAAACCAAGTCAAACTAAAACTAAAATGCAACATATGCATAAAGGCATATGTGACACATAGCCATAATACTCAATTTTTGCCCTATGACTTTAAACCTTGACCAAATGATGTGAAACCTTCTCCAAACCTAATATAACACTAAATGGACCCTAACCCATGTCCAAGTGAAGCAAGATCAACCACTTACAAGTTTAGTAAAATTTTGACACCTCATCTCTTATGTATTAAGGCCAAAGTTGCAAATCTTTGAACAAGACCCTTTGAATTGGTTTCAATGCTCTTAAAATGTTTCTAAACTAATAAGAACCACATTAGAGTCAACAAAAGTCAAATCAAATGGAGAGAATTCAAATGGTGAGAAAATTCCATATTTCACTTACATACACCATATGCCAATTTGCAATTCCTTAACCTAGGACACAATTGCTTGCCCCATTGCTTCTAAAATACTTTAAAGTGATAAACTAACACAAATGCATCCTTGGATCAAGAATCAAACCCAAAGAAATCAAGATTTCTTCATACATATGATAATGGTCATATGGACCAAAAATATTTTCTTCACCACTTTACCTCCCTGTATTTCTCAATTCCTAAACTAAAATTAGTCAAACAAAGCCAGGTCATCCAAGACCATGTCAAGGTCAACAACTTTCATGTTGACCACACATGCTAACTTTGACTAGGTTGACCAGTATGATTTTGACAAGTGGTGATGTTGAAACTATGTGAAGATCCTACCAAATTTGAAATCTCACAAACCTTAACCAAATCCACCACCACCACCACCAATCTTTCACATTATTTATATGTTTGAGATGTACCAAAAATAATTCCATAATTCGACAAAAATATTCATGCGGGCATTGTGTCGAACACTTGGCAGGCAGAGTTCCAGATTTGTGTTACACCCTTGTATCCAGTGGTTTCTTCACTAAACCACTTTAAACTTGTGATCATTAGCTAGTTCTAGGACCCCTGCATCCTCCCAGTACCTCCTTGATCGATTAAAGTGAGAGAGAGGGAGAAGAAAACCCTAAAACTATGCATGCCTGGCCATGCCGGCCACCTTTGTGCACTCCTCTCTCTGGCCTCTCCCTCGTCGTTTCTCCATGTCCTCGAGCATCCCTGCAGCACAAGGACGCCAATGGTACACCGCCCCTGCTCGCCAACGCTCGGCATTGGTCGGAACACGCGTGCCAAAACGTTGCCAGGACGTGCCAGTCGACGCGGTGACCGCGCACTGGCCGCGCCAGTACGTCACGCACTCGAGCGACGCCGTCCCCCTCCTGCATCCCTACCACCGCGTTGAGTAGCTACTCCATGCCCTCTACCACCTAGGCACACTCAAACACCTGCGGCTGCCTCGTCACCGTCGTCCTCGCCGGATTTATACCGCGCACGCCGTGGCAGAACTCGCATGCGCCCGAGCCACTCCATCACGCCCTGGACGCGCTAGCTGTACCTAGAGCATCGCCGTGATGTCGCCTACCCGTAGCCGTCCTTACCTTGCCCTTTGGCACGCCAGAAACGTCGCGCCATGCTCGACCCCCTTCGGCACCCGCAGCACCTCACCTCCGCTATAAATAGAGGCGCCCCGAGCACGAATCCTTCACAGCACCACCCTCTCCTCCCATCACTGCCTCCACTCGACCAAGCCACTCACTCAATTGACGCCGGAGCCGCCCCAATTTGACGATCGGAGTCGCCGGAGCCCGCAGATCATCGCCACCGATTGACGCCTCCCCACGCCTCGCCACTGCTACCAGGAGCTCCAGCATCGTCGACAACCTCGCCTCGCCACCAGCAGAACCCCGCGGGAACGCCAGTAAGGCCGCCGACCCCCTAGGCTCGCCGCCAGTGAGCCCGTCGCTCGTCGGAGACGACGACGATCCCTGGCCGCTGGATCCCTTTCTAATCCTACGGCCTAACGAGCGCGTACCGCTTCGGCGTTTAAAGAGCCGCTGACGGGTGGCCCCCACCTCGTCAGGGCAGCCCACACGCACCCGTTGCTAGATGGGCTGCGCAGTGTATTTCAAATTCGTTTCGGCCCAGTAACGTTCCCGCCAAGCCCAACAATTCAAAAATCGAATTTCTGTTTAATTCCAAATTCAATACTGATGCACATTTTAAAATTGAATAGTTTAAAATCTACTACACCAAATTCAGCAAACTTTATATATTCAGAAAGCTTATGAAATTATCTAGCTCACCTCACTGGATTCAACCCCATATGTTGTGTAGTTTTTGAATACCAAAAATAACAAAACAGATACTTTTCTGTATTCAAATAAATCTTAAAAATCAACCATTGTGAATTTTGAAGTGAATCCAATTGCAATAATTCACATTTACCAAACCCTAATTTACTATGTAAAAATATGATATGGGTTATGTACATGATCATGGGCTAGAAGCAAAATAAGGGCTATGTAGTCAATACTAGCCCATGTAAACTATTTCAAATTTTAGGAATTTAAATCTATGAGGTGTAGCACCTCATTTAAATCATTCTCACAAGTAATATGAAGTAATGTGATGACCCTTGTTGCTTGGTCTCATATTTGCTCACTTAAGAATATTAAAGGATTGCCATAGTAGCATTTAAATTGTTCCAACTAATTATTAAATCATATGAGAGGTATCCCTCTCATATAAACCTTTGTCTCAAGTAATTCTACATGAGGTAGAGACCATGGTCTATTAACTCTCATATGGAATTATTTGAGGATATTAAATCATTACTATGTTGGTATTAAATTGCATGAGGTGTATTCCCTCATTTAAATTATGTTTCTCAAATAATAAGTGTGAAGCGTTGACCTTAGTCAACATGTGCTCATACCTTAGTATTTGAGGAAATTAAATCTTAACAATACTTAATGAGAGGAGATTAGTTCTCCAAATAAATGAATAGAAACATTAATTAATATTGTAATGAGAGGAAACTATTTTCCCCAAAGCATTAAAGAGTTATACTAATAAATAATTATAATGAGAGGAAATTATTGTTTTCTTTAAAATAAAACAAAGTAAATCACCATGCTAATAAGATGTGATGCTAGCATAGGCTTGTGTGAATCTTTGGTGTGTTTAGTCTAGCATGCAAGTCTTGTGTGGTGATTGTATCCTCGTATTCGTTTATAGACGCTAGTACCGAAGGCTACGAAGGGGACGACGAGAACATCTACGGAGAAGAAGGAGGAACATTTTGATCCATACACCAACCAAGGCAAGCTAACACTCTTGCAAGGTTCCCTTGTGCAAAGCTCTACAAGAGCAAGGCACCATTATTTTTTATTTTATGTTTAATGCTCCTATCCCAAGATTTTTTCTTTACAAGCTTTACTAAATTTTGTTTATCAAAGTTTACCTTTGATTCCTGATTTCACTGGGTTTAGGTATAGAGTAAAACAAGAGCATCAAAGTTAGCCTAGAGCAAGACAAGCTAGTTAGCACCCCTCATGACTAGTTGCTAGTGCTAAAGATAAAAATTGACTATTAGAGATGGGAACTTGTGAAAACCAATGACTTTGCAAACATTGGAATGATGAGTCATTCTATTGAAAGATTTTGAAGGTGAATATGACTGGTGAATGACTTGGTGATTTTACGAAAACTGATGGTTGGGTTCGGATGCGATACCATTCCAATTTACAAGTACCCCCACAATACCTGATTATGGGTAGGGCTTAAGTGGAAGTTTATGTGTCTTAGTATGGGTTCCCTCTAAACAAGCGTCATCGGGGTTATGCCCAAAGCTGCCTCCACAACACAACAGAAACGACGTTAAAGAAGAGGTGAATGTCCGGCCCAAGCCCTGTGCAGTTCCGGGTTGGTGTTTCCACCGGGAGGCCAAGCTCATGGGGAGAGGTGCTCATACTAGCATATATAAGTGAAAGGTTATGGTTGATGATCCTCTTGATACGATTATTCAGGGATCCCGACGGATGTAATCAAAAGTTGTGGCACAAGTGTACAACCTCTGCGAGTGTAAACCTATTCGAATAGCCGCGTCCACGGTTAAGGACGGTTGGAAAGGCCATACTGTTCCGTCATCAGACCATTTTCAAAATGTGACATATGACTTGTGTTTTAAATTTTGAAAGGTGAAGGGTGGGTTTGAATTAAAATCACAACCAAGTTGTGGGAATGACACTAATGTTCCCACTTGAGTTAGTCTAGTGATTCAAGCATCTTTACTAAACGTTTATGAAATAAACCTGGCTTTATGCAAATAAACCTAGAGCTTAGTATCCCCTTACTAGAATTGATAGTTCTTACACTAGTATTAGTTTGCGAGTACTTTAAAGTACTCATGGCTTTGTCCCCTGGCTATTCAAATGGCCAGACTTTGAAGGAGAACAACTGTACGAGGAAGATGGACAACAGGACGTCTACGACAACTAGGATCGCTCCTGACGTCAAGCGTTGGCCTGTGGATTAGATAGCCACTACTACTTCGCTTCCGCTATTTGTGATGTTCGTTGATCGATAGATCAACTACTATTGTAATATTGGATCATGTGATCTACCTTTGTAAGACGATTATGTGTTGTAATAAATGATGACTCTATGATATTCAACTATTATGTCTCGCAACAACAATATTCCTGGGATTGCGATGTATGGCATAATAGGCATCTGGACTTAAAAATCCGGGTGTTGACAACAACTGTATACCGCAGCCGACATACCATATGGATTGAACCCATCGGTTGATATCGCAATTGCTACGCTCCTCGGGTCACCGGCTTTCAGGGGATATTTCTTGACAAAGTTCTTCCATGCAGTACCATCCGACGGATGTATCATCTTGCCACTGTCTGGTCTGATCCCTTCTACAGCCCACCTCATCTGCTGGGCAGTATCCTCGGTCATGAAGAGCCGCTGGATCCTCGGTAGGACTGGAAGATAGCGGAGGATATTCTTGGCAACCGTGGTCTGCCTCTTCTGACCATCACCATTGGTGTCAACCTCAAAGTTCCTAGAGCATTTGCAATGGATGCAATAATTTGTGTTAGCATGCTCCTCTCTGAATAGCATGCATCCCTTTGGACAAGCGTGTATCTGCTGAGATGACATCTTGAGGTCACTGAGCAATTTTTTCGAATAGTAGAAGTTTTGCGGCAAGAGGTGCCCTTTCGGCAGAATGCTGCCAACAAGGACCAGAAATTCATCGAACCCATCTCTGCACAGATTCCTGTGGCACTTAAAGGCCAAAAGGCGAGCGATGGCATCTAGTTGGGTGACATCTGTATTTACGTGTAGGGGTTTCTGCGAAGCAAACAAAGCCTCGTAATACTTCTTTGTGTTTTCCTCCGGCTCCTCACTTGTCTCCGCATCCCTAGATGTCTCCGCCTCTACATGAGGGCTTTCAGGCACATTACCATTAGCCAAGTTCTCTAGGCACCTATCAAACCCAGTATCATATTCTCTCCTAGGCTGAATCTGCCGCACCTCCTTCCTAGCACGTTTCTTCGCCTTTTCTCCATGAAAAGTCCAAATCTTGTAGGACGGTTTGAACCCAGACTTGATCAGGTGAAGACTCTGTTGACGTCAGAAACCCACTGGCGGGCAGAGACAGGCAACACAGTAGAGCCGGGAACAACTAGGGCTGCGGTGGCCCCTCGAGCGACGGCCCGCAAAGCCTCCTGGTCACACGTCCGATGCTATCGCAAGGGCGTGCCACCGACCTATACCTGGTCGGGAAGGTGTGGATGATGCCTCGCTTAGTTTCCGCATGGCATACACGTAAACATTAAATACGAGCCTCGATCGGCTCTCGGGTTATCTGAATCGGCTCAAAGAGATCCACCCATGATTCGAACGAGGTGTCCGAATATATGGTGGTCCTGCTTGATCAAGATAAAGCTAATGAGATCTACGACGATTTAGGGTTTTCACCGCATAATCGGATCATCCTACTCACGATTGGGCCTCGCGCTCGCGCACGGTGACCGTAAGCCGATCCTAGACAAGGCCTAAAAACCAACACGAGGTTGATCCCCGGAACATCCTTTCTAGGGCTAGCAAACGTCACCCTACACGCCGCTGGATCCTCCAACCCTTTGTAGGGCCTAACTAGTGCGGATATTAAACTAATCCTTGTAGAACAAGGAGCAACCGTAACGGATCAGATCTACTAAACTATGATCAAGCGGGGTGCCGCCCCTACACCTAAGATAGGTGTAAGGGCGGCTAGATGCGTAAGGGTCGCACTACGACAACATATGATACGAAGAACAATGCTAACCCTAACACATCTAAGATAAGTACGTTGCTCGCCATCAAAAAGGCTTCAGCACGAGCAACGCATGAACAACGAGATAGGCTTGTGCTGCCTAGATCGCAAGATGCGATCTAGGCAGCATGGTGCTTACGGAGAAACCCTCGAGACGAAGGAGTTGGCGATGCGCCGAGATTTGTTTGTGTTGAACGTTGGTTGTTGTTTATTCCATAAACCCTAGATACATATTTATAGTCCAAGGGACTTTCTAATTTAGGCGTGCACCTACCGTGCACGGGTAAAACTCTAACTATCCGACAGGTATCCTAATATTTTACAGATACACGGGCCAACTAGCCCACATTTTGCATATAAAGGCCGATTCACATATTTCTCCCATATATATTCTTTAAATCCATCTTGATCGCAGCCCACCTCTGACCTGGTCAAATTCCGGTGATAACACATGCCCCCCTAGTTTTGGAATTAACAATTCCAAAATCATCTTGTTTTCCTCTTCGTCGGGTCATGTCATGGTAGAGCAGAACTGTTGCAGCATTTCTCGTCATGATGCCCTGTTCTGGCCCTCGGCCCCAAAAAACCCCCAATCTCCTATAGCCATGTCCTCCTTTCTTCCTCCTCTACCTCATCGGTCTCCTCTGATTTTTCCTCCTCTCGCGAGCCGACGCCGGAGTGGGGCTCGCTAGCGGCACACGACATCCTCGCCTTGACGTCGTGGGACAAAGAGGAACATAATTCCTCCATCTGGCCGGAAAATGACAAATCCCTGACCGATGAAGAGGGCGACCTTCAATTCCTCGTCGAAGGGGAAGAGGAAGCAGAAAGCGAGGGCGACCGCTTCGCCCGGGACGATTTTACCTCCTCCGAGGAAGAAGCGGAGGAGGACGACGATGACTCCCTTGAAGGTTACCCACCAGCGCCTTCACACCTGGTGGGACGACGACAGCGATGACGATGGTGAGGAAGATGAGGCTTTCGTAGAAGGCCACAGACGCTTTGATGAAGAGTCTATCAGCAGTTGCGCCGGAGGTAGTGACGACGAGGGCAATAATGGCCCCTAGATTAGGGATCAGTAGTAGTAGCTGGCTTTTGCCCTCTTCTCCCCTGAGCAATCGGCTCTTCGCTTGTAAGAAATCCCTCTATTAATGAAGAAAATATTCCTTAATCAATTTCGCCTCCTTGTTGACTTTGCCGATTTGTCGAATGGGGTCGCCGTACGGAGAGCCGATAGCAGGACATCGGCTCGCATTGCAATCTGGGGCCAAACCGTCGCTCACCCATACGGTCCAACAGGTCTTACTAGGCCTAAACCTCGTCCAAACCATCAGCTTGAACTCTTCATCAATCTCGCATTGAACCGATTCCATTAACTTGTTAATTTGAGCCTATTCCTCTAGAGTCCATATCATCGTATCGGCTTTGTTATTCTAAAGTCGATGCCTGTACATCGGCTATATTTTCATACTGTTATATCTGTATGTCTTCTTAAGTCGATGTCTGCGCATCGGCTGTGGGATTCGTATTTTTTTTTTTTACCGGCCGATTTGCAATCGGCCTCCATACCTTACTGCCCATCATCCCACATGCTTGGGAAATACTTCTTGAGGTGTTGACCATTGACGGCTACTGGGAACTTCTATCCATCCAATTCTTCCAACATGTATGCATTACCCTTCAAGGCCTGGACGACTTTGTACGGACCGTGCCAATTAGGAGACCACTTGCCGTATGCCTTGTCTCTGGTTCCTAGCGGCAACACAGCTTCCCATACTAGATCACCAACTTGAAACTCCTTTGGTCTAACCTTCTTATTGTAGGCACGAGCTACCCTGGCTTTGTTCTCCTTAATCTTCTCTAATGACCAAAGCCTAAGTTCTGTCGCGTCCTCAATAGTGTCACTCATCAAAGCTGCATATTCTTCCGCTGGATCATTCTGAAACGTGACACGTCTTGATCCAGCCGTAATTTCCCAAGGTAATACGGCTTCCTGTCCATAGACAAGCTGGTACGGCGAAGTCTTTATAGCTCCATGGCACGACATGCGGTAGGCCCATAATGCTTCTGATAACTTCTCATGCCAATCCCTAGGGTTCTCGTCAATCTTTCTCTTGATCAGCTTGATTAAGCTCTGATTGGACGCTTCAGCTTGTCCATTAGCCTGAGCATAGTACGGAGATGACCGGATCAGTTTAATCCCCATGTCATCGCAGAATTTCCTGAATTCTTTAGAAACAAAGACCGAACCTCCATCGGTCGTGATGGTTTGGGGAATCCCAAACCTATGGATCACGTGTTCTTTCACAAACTGAATCACATCTTCTGATTTCACCTTCTTCATAGGGACGGCTTCCACCCACTTAGTGAAATAGTCTGTGATGGCCAAAATCCATTCATGTTTTTTACCCGGCGCGGGATGGATTTTGCCGATCATATCCATGCCCCACCCTCGGAACGGCCAAGGCTTGATGATAGGGTTCATTGATGATGCTGGTACCATCTGAATCTTCCCAAACATCTGGCATGCTTGGCACCCCTTGTAGTAATTGAAGCCGTCTTCAAGCATGGTGGGCCAATAAAACCCTGAGCGCCTGACTAGCCACTTCATCTTGTGAGCCGACTGATGAGTTCCACAGGCGCCTCGTGCACTTCATGTAAGAGCCGATTAGACTCAGTTGGTCCCAGGCACTTGAGTAGTAACCCTTCCAACGTCATGTAGAACATATCGTCTCCTATGAGGACGTATTTCATGGCTTTGTATCTTATCCGTTTAGGTGCCCCCCGAGCCGAATCTTTTAAGTAATTTAAGATCTCGGCTCTCCAATCATCCTGTTCCAGGAATTGCACCTGGACTTCCGATCCTTCAGGTATATCTATGTAGCCGGACGCCATTTGTGCGAGATTGTTGGCCTCGGTGTTCTGGGCTCTTGGGACCCAATTAAAGTTGATGTACCGAAACCGTGTCATCAACTCACGGCATTCCATCCAATATGGGAAAAGCGATTCACTCTCGCACTTGTATTCATCCGTGAGTTGGTTAATCACCAACTTGGAGTCTCCAAAAAGCTCTACTGCTTCTGCTCCGGCTTCTAATAACAACTCCATCCCCTTACGTACTGCCTCATATTCTGCCACGTTGTTGGTGCAAGGGGTAGATAATCTGATGGAGAAGGAGTACTCCGCCCCCCGAGGCGACACGAGCAGAATGGCGATGCCACAACCATCGTCGCAAGCCGATCCATCAAAGAACATAGCCCATGCACGTATGGATAGTGCTGCTATATTGGTACTGATTCGCTCAGCTATGAGATCGGCCAACGCTTGCCCTTTGACTGCTTTCGCAGGCTGGTACCGGAGATCAAACTCCGACAACGCAAACATCCACTTACCCAGTCGGCCCTTCAACACAGGGGCCGACAGCATGTGCTTGACAACGTCTGACTTGCATATGACGAAGATTTCTGCCGTCAAAAGGATGTGATGCAGCTTGGTGCAGGTAAAGAACAGGCAGAGGCACAGTTTCTCGACCTCAGGATACCTCGTTTCCGCGTCCAACATCCTTCTGCTGAGGTAAAAAACGACCTTTTCAACGCCCTCGTAGAGTTGTACCACCACCGAGGCGATGGACGTGTCAGCCACTGACAAGTAGATGTAGAACGGCCTGTCTTGCTGGGGCGGAACTAGCACAGGCGGCGTCGTCAGATACCGTTTAATTTCATCAAACGCCTGCTGCTGTTCCCCCCTGAAATTCGTCGTCAGACTTAGTCTTCACCAACGCCATGAACGGCTCTATCCGTCCCGACAGGTTAGAGATGAATCGGCGGACGAAGTTGATCTTGCCGATAAGATGTTGGAGTTCTTTCTTCGTGGTGGGCGGCTGCATGGTACGCACTGCCTCCTGACTTTTCAGGCCGATCTCAATTCCTCGCTCATGAACCAGAAAACCTAGGAACTGACCGGCCGTCACACCAAAGGCACACTTCTTTGGGTTCATTCTCAGTCCGAACTTCCGAGTTCGGTCTAGGACGCGTCGCAGATCTCCCAAGTGTCCCTCCATGGAGACGGACTTGACTACCACGTCATCGATGTAGATTTCCACTAACTTGCCGATCAGATCGTGAAATATATAATTCATGGCTCTTTGATACGTTGCACCAGCATTTTTCAACCCGAAGGTCATGACCACATATTCCAACAAGCCCACTGCCCCTGGTACTCTGAATGCGGTCTTGTGTATATCTTCTGGAGCCATGAAGATCTGGTTATAGCCGGCGTTGCCATCCATGAAGCTTAAAACCTTGTGGCCAGCAGCTGCATTGATCAATGTCTCCACATTGGATACTCATCTTTGAGTGGCTCTGTTAAGATCTCGGAAATCAATAGCCACACGCCACCGGCCGTCCTTCTTTTCTACAGGAACGATACGGAGATCCATTCAGATACCTGCATGGCTGATGAACCCGGCGGCCAACATCTTCTCGATCTCTTTCTTGACCTCTTCAGTTTCGGCCTTCAACGGCCGAAATCCTTTCTTAAGGGGAGCCGATGTTCAATGATGCTCCTGTCCCAGGCATCTATGTATAGTCCCATGCAAAGCAGTGGGTATTCTTTCGTAGAGCAATCATCGACTCTGAGCTGTGGGTCTAACTTCCTGCTGATAAAAGTTGGCCGAGGCTTGTCCCCAGGGCCGATATCGACTTCTTCTAGCTCGTCAGCCGAGGTGAACCCATACCCCAGCTTTCCGTCACCTGTGAGGTCGACGCCAAATACTGGGAGAGCCGGTGGCGCGGATAATCCGGTCCGATCGCTAGAATCGGCCTCCAGCTTGATCATCACCAGGACCTTGTGGCAGTGTCGGAGCCGGTTGCGTGGATCGGCTCCCTCTTCATTCTTGCTATGAGAGCAGCTGCCCTCACTGCTACCCTTACCAGGGCGATACCCAAGTTCTACCATGTTGATGCTGACGCCATGGGAGCGGGTTCTGTGGAAAGAGCCGATGAGTTCGGCTTCGAGGGTTGCCTTGACCTCGCCATGTTTCTTCTTGAGCTCATCAGGCAGATCCTCGTACTTGACCGGTGCTCGCCATCTCGGATGTAGATGGCGATGTGGTGGATGTCGAAGGTTGTCCCGGGCGTGCGGAATGTGTTGACGTCGAAACCCACGGGCGGGAGACGAGCAACACGGAGGGAACAACTAGGGCTGCGGCTGGCCCGCCCCTCGGAGCGACGCCCGCAAAGCCTCCTGGTCACACGTCCGATGCTATCGCATGCCACCGACCTATACCTGGTCGAAGGTGTGGATGATGCCTCGCTTAGTTTCCTGCATGGCATACACGTAAACATTAAATACGAGCCTCGATCGGCTCTCAGGTTATCCCGTGAATCGGCTCAAAGAGCCGATCCACCCATGATTCGAACGAGGTGTCCGAATATATGGTGGTCCTGCTTGATCAAGATAAAGCTAATGAGATCTACGACGATTTAGGGTTTTCACCGCATAATCGGATCATCCTACTCACGATTGGGCCTCGCTCGCACGGTGACCGTGCGATCCTAGACAGGGCCTAAAAACCAACACGAGGTTGATCCCCGGAACATCCTTTCTAGGGCTAGCAAACGTCACCCATAGTTTCCTTGTCCTGTGTTTTTTGGTTAGCGCACTTACTACAAGGGCAAAAAACTGTCCTGGGTCTGCTAGGGATGTCAAACGCGCTGTCCACGAACTGCTTGGTCTTTTCTCCCCATTCCTCAGTATATTTCCACGGACCGATTCTGCCATCGTACATCCAGTCACGGTTATCCATCCTCTAATCAGCACCAAAACAGACGAACTTAGAATTTATATCAAACATGATCCACATTTTCTTTTTTTTTTTCTTTTTTACGCATGCATCAACCTGAATCTCTACTAGGTGGGCTCCTAGCAGCCGCCGGATCCGAGTACATTCTCTGCTCTACCCTGATCCGAGACAATTTGCAGCACCTCCCGCTGCTCTCCCGATACACGTCTCGCCAAAAAGCCGAGAGGGTGTGCATCCGGAGAACAACGGGGAGGCGCAGCCGAAATCCTGACTCGGATCGGGGTAGAGCAGGGAGAACGTACCCAACTACGCATCCGCCGACTGTCCCGATAAATGCCGTAAGAGTTACGGTTCATAATATGCGAGACCACTAATGCATATTTATCCGCGTAACCCTTACGGTCGGGAAAGACGCCTAGGTATCGCGACAGACTTGGTGATCTAGACCCACAAAAAAACCTAGGTACATAGGGCGAGTTTTTTTACCCTTGAAGATCCGGGACGGCCCCTCAAAGACCACCGCGACGCCGCCCCCCGTGTCCACCTCAAGGAAGATCTGGGACGCCCCCTCAGAGACCCTCGCGACGCCGCCCCCCGTGTCCACCTCGAAGCATCGCCTGCATAGCGACAAGATCCAATGAATAACTCATGCAGGTGAACACAATTTATTTCACAACTTTTACTTAGACCCTCGCGACGGCGCCCCCCGCCGTGTCCACCTCGAAGCACATTATCTTTTTTCCTCACATTAGCCTATTTTCAACCTATTTTTAAAAATCCTACACTAAATCCTATTTAAAAAAATGCTACACTAAATCCAATTTTAAAAATCCTACACTAAACTACACTAAATTCACTAAATCCTACACTAACTAATCCTACGCTAAGCTGCACGTAAATCAGAGGCAAACCGGGGCGCACGTACCTTGTGCCGGCGAGCCGGAGGACGGGCCTGGCGCAGGGCAGCGAGGCGGGAGCTCGGCACGTCCGGGGATGGGCCTGCAGGCGAGCGCGGGAGGAGGGGCCGGGAGGAGGGAGCCCACCGCGCGGGGCTCCGAGCGGCGGCGGCGGGAGCTGCACGTCGGGGCCGGGGCGGGGGTCTGTGCGTCGGGGCGATGGGGCCGGGAGGGCGGGGCGGAAGCCGCGTCGGGCGACCGCGGGAGGAGGGCGGGAGCGCGCAGGCGGTGGCCGGGGCGCGGCGGCGGCGCGAAGGGAGCTCGGGCGGTGGCGTGATGGGGGGAGCTCGGTGGCGGCGCGAGGGAGCTCGAGAGCGGCGGCGCGGCGCGGGGTAGCGGCGGGGCAGAGCTAGCTGGTCGATTTTTGATAGGGCCGGTGTGTGGCTGGCCGCGTCGGCAGGATAAGGGTTTGCCGTGCGCTGGCCTTTGCCGTGCGCCGCGCACGGCAAAGGAGGCTTTGCCGTGCGAGGATTCATTGCCGAGCGCCTAGAAGGCTTTGCCGTGCGTCTGCACACGGCAAAGAGCTCTTTGCCGTGCGTTCCACCTTTGCCGTGCGCCTTTTCACGGCAAAGAGCTCTTTGCCAAGCAAAAACACCTTTGCCGTGTGCTTTGCTCAATAATTTTTTTTTGAAATACATTTAAAGATTCAAATCTATTTCAAAATTATATGAAACCTGTATTTTAACATGTGTATTAATTATTTAATGATATTTTGAAACTACACCGATTCATTTTGTCGCCGGTGCAACATCCTTGCATTTAAACAACATATAGAGCATTTGCACAACTGCTGGTACCGGTGGCTACAATGTGCGAAAGTGTGCCAAACCTGGCTTTCCATGTGTATATGGCCTAAACAAAACTAAACCTATCAAAAAGTATGTTGGTGGAACCTCGCGCGGTGAAATCTGGGGGGTAGACCCCCCCGATGCACGCATACCGCCGTTTTCGGGGGGAACGACCGCCGGAGCACCGGAATGCCACCAACACTTGCATGTGGACCTAGGATATGTGTGAAAGTGTGTTGGAAGGTGTGATTCACCAAATGGTGCAAGGCATTGCTCCCATGTGTGAGATTCCTCTCTTTCGGGCGACAGCACTTGGAAGATTCCTCGACTTGTAGGCTGAAGTGTCCCGCTACGGGTATACCGGTGGCTACAATGTGCCAAAGTGTGCCAAACCTACCTTTACATGTGTATATGGCCTAAAAAAACTAAAACTATCAAAAAGTATGTTGGTGGAACCTCGCGCGGTGAAATCTAGGGGGTAGACCCCCGAGGCACGCAGACCGCCGTTTTCGGGGGGGAACGACCGGAGCACCGGAATGCCACCAACACTTGCATGTGGACCTAGGATATGTGTGAAAGTGTGTTGGAAGGTGTTATTCACCAAATGGTGCAAGGCATTGCTCCCATGTGTGAGATTCCTCTCTTTCGGGCGATAGCACTTGGAAGATTCCTCGACTTGTAGGCTGAAGTGTCCCGCTGCGGGTATACCGGTGGCTACAATGTGCCAAAGTGTGCCAAACCTGGCTTTCCATGTGTATATGGCCTAAACAAAACTAAACCTATCAAAAAGTATGTTGGTGAAATCTAGGGGGTAGACCCCCCGATGCACGCAGACGCCGTTTTCGGGGAGAACGACCGCCGGAGCACCGGAATGCCACCAACACTTGCATGTGGACATAGGATATGTGTGGAAGTGTGTTGGAAGGTGTGATTCACCAAATGGTGCAAGGCATTGCTCTCATGTGTGAGATTCCTCTCTTTCGGGCGACAGCACTTGGAAGATTCCTCGACTTGTAGGCTGAAGTGTCCCGCTGCGGGTATACCGGTGGCTACAATGTTCCAAAGTGTGCCAAACCTACCTTTACATGTGTATATGGCCTAAACAAAACTAAACCTATCAAAAAGTATGTTGGTGGAACCTCGCGCGGTGAAATCTAGGGGGTAGACCCCCGAGGCACGCCGGGGGGGAACTACCGCCGGAGCACCGGAATGCCACCAACACTTGCATGTGGACCTAGGATATGTGTGAAAGTGTGTTGGAAGGTGTGATTCACCAAATGGTGCAAGGCTGTGTGGCATTCCTCTCTTTCAGGCGATAGCACTTGGAAGATTCCCCGAACGCGGTTTGTTTACGCCGAAACCCTGATATGTTGGAGGGGAGTAAGGACTTAGAGTACTTGTCGTATTGCAAAAATATAGTATAAACATTCATTAATCAAGATGTGGTACTTGTCATATTTCAAGAATAAAATATAAGCATTAAAATAAGTACAATATAGAAAGAAAAAGGAGAAAATACCACAAGGCACACGGCAAAGGAAAATGTACACGGCAAAGCAGCCTTTGCCGTGCGAGACTGTGCACAGCGCACGGCAAAGAAGCATGTGCCGTGCGGCAGGGGCTGGCCCACGGCAAAGGACATCTCACGGCAACGCCTTCCTCTCTTTGTCGTGCCTTCTTTCATTGCCGTGCGCTTTGCTGAGGCTTTGCCGTGCACTTTATCTTTGCCGTGCGCCGTAGGTCCTCTTTGCCGTGCGTTGGTCGTTGCCGTGCGTTTTCTGTTTACGTTGCACGGCAAAGTATTCTTTGCCGTGCGCGAGCACACGGCAAAATGTGGTTGCACGGCAACGAGCGTTTTTCCCGTAGTGCATGCCGGCGAAGGCGGACCACATCGATACGGAGGCCAAGACTAATCGGGTCCGGCGATTCTGGCCGTCACTGGAGACGTGGTCAGACGAGGGAGGCAAGGTCGCGCTTGCACATCGTTTATCTGCCTCGGCAACGACAAGCAACGAATAGACGGCGACATCCATGTAAAAATTTGTGGCTTTAATATTTTACATGTTAACTACATTGTTATACTCCCGGAATCAAAACCTCAATGTGGAAGTATATTCATGGAAACAACAGGGAACAATTGATGTGGAATTGTACTTAAGGAAATATACTTAAGGAAGCCGGTACATCTATAATGGAACACAGTGTAGAAGAATATGCTGGAATTATACCCGGGAACATTATAGAGTGGAATGCCAGGTTGTCTATAGGATTGGCTCTATAGATTGTTAAAGCCTGCGAGTTTGAATCTGAATTCAAACTCGGCGCACGACTCACACGTGCGTGTTTGGGACCTAATTAATTAACAGTATTAGGCTCGGTAACCGGCTGTTAATGATAGTGGTTGGTTTAACATGTCACGAGTCCTAACTGGAAACAGATTGTAATATCTGGAATTTGGAGTCTATATAAAGGTCCCACCCTCTAGCCTCAATATGCATTGTGAGCGGCACCACCGATAAGGCAGAAGAATAGAGGGTAGACCGAATAGCTCATAGCCCTAATTTCTTACAATCCATCCGTCCCGGAAAAGGATGAAGGAGATCCAAAGCGTGGTGAGTAGAATATTCTCACCTTGCATTTATCTTTTCCTCCTCTCTATCCCCAACCCCTCGCTGTTCGTGTATCTGATTCAGAGATGATTCAATTCTACTTCACGATTCAGATACCTTTTGTTGTGTTCAGAACTTCAGATTAGCGAGAGTGGTGTTCCCTTATTAAGACACTACTAGATATGATTTCTACTGAAGATGCGGAGGGATATAATCATTATCTGATTCTTTGACAGATGATCACTTGGAAGGGTAGCGCATCTCTGTGATAATTAGTCTTATTTTTCATTTGGAGAGATAAAAAACGTGAATATTTCTGTCTAGCTCCCCTTCCACGTCTCCCATCCATGGCGTCCCTGGGTACTGCCACCGTCCTGGCTCCGGCCGCCGGACCTCCTGGATCTCCCGCGCTGCCGGCCTTCCCCAACCGCCCTCCACCAACATCGAGCAGGCTCCCGCGCCGCCGTCCAGGCATCAGCCGCCGGCTTCCCGTGGGCAAGGCAACCACCGTCGACCAAGCTACCTAGCCGCCGGCCAGACGCTCGCCGCTGGCCCTGACCCGCGCGCCGCCGACCCTCTGCCGGCTAACGGTCGCCCCTGACCCGCGCGCCGCTGTCCCCCTGCCCGCGTGCCGCATCCCCCTACCCGTCGCGCCGCCGGCGACCTGCGCAGGGCCGCCCCGTACCAGCGCGCGGAACACGGCCATGTTTCTCGTCCAATTCCTCATTCTCTCTCTACTATCTGTATATTTTTACGATCTCTCTCTACTCTCTATTAACCGTGCAGTTCATGGTTTCTTTCTTGGAACTTGCAGCATATGTGCTTGTTCGAAGGAAGTACAAGTTTCCTTGATTGAGTAGTACACGCTTATTTTTAGGAGAAAAGTAGTTCAGTTGTTCTTGATTCCTCCTCCGACAGTTCATGTTTTGGAAACAAGCAGAGAAAATTTTCAATGTCCTTGGTTCCCTTGTTCAGATTACAACGTAGATCAAGGATGGATGTTCTTGTGTACACCTTATTTCATAGGCAGTTTGCAACTTATGGTGCGAACAGCATCACCAACCGGTCCAGAGCAGGTCAGTTCAGTAGAGATGGATGAATGGTTAATTAACAATACGCGCCTGTATTTGTCTTGGCTTTAATTGATACGGAGTAGTTGTGAAGTCCGCACCTCTGCTCTGAAGTGAATTACTAATTACCAATTGCTCTCTCACACAGTCGCACTTTGTTGTAAAAGAATTATAAAAGTCACACTGTATGCAGTGAACCCGTATGACCTTGCTGCTGTATCAGGCATTCATACCTTGCTACTATTGTGGACTGTAACAATTGATTTTGTGGTCGCGTTGGCAGTTCTGGTTTTCTCTCTGTTTATTTATTTTTCAGATTGATGAATACTTCTACTGAATGCTCATATGGATAGTTCTGTGCATGGATTTGGGTGTGCTGTTTGTGGTGTGGTCTGATTTTTTAGGTACGCAAGTCCAAGGTCTTGGTTTCTTATACAGGTTTTTGATCAGGGCTTTTCATCATCATAACAGATTCATGTGGAAAGAAGTCAAGAAGCACCGACATATGTCTAATCTTTGAGTTGATAATATATGTTATTGTATTCTCGATAATATATGTTATCAAGTTACATGTAAATTATGGATGCAAAATAACATGGTCCTTCCTAGGTCAGCTGCAGACTCTGATTAAAATGCAGGGAACATATTTTGCAAGTTTCCAAAGAAAACGTAGGATAACTATGAATCTATGTTCCCTGCATGCATGCATGCATGCTGCACATATCTGAATCCAGCCAAGATTTATCAGGTATTCCGCTGGGCTGGTTAATTAGGCTACTGAAATTGATACCATGCAGCATCAGTGTACTGTTTTTTAATGCTAATTTTCTGTGATGTGTGGTTTGTGTGATTGATTTTTTGCTGAAATATTATATGGAACTACAAACACGTATAGCAGTGTCGGCGGGAAGTACAATTATCAGCCTTTGAAAGTTTACCCGTTAGCCATTGGAAATTCACTTATTTATTTTAACTCACAACTAGAACGAAACCAATGATCTTTTGCAAGAAGTGCATATCTATAGTTCGTACTAGGTGAAAAAACTTGTTCAATATAGATAAACTTTTGTCGTCGTAGATAACGACCTTTTTTTATAGTGCTAGTCTCAAAACATTGCTGGGCAGTACAACCACGGAAGCCAAGAAGTACAACGATATATCGCGAAAAGTTCAAGTACTCCAATTTTAGATCATTATAATTTTGAATTTATCATTTCAATGTAAAAAGTAATCACTCAATCCAAAGGTCGGATTGCCGATCAAATTATTTAGAAAACGAGCAACAATTGTTTGATCAAACTTTGATCGCGAAAATACCTCACTTGGAAGTCCATTTTTGAACTTCCTCGCGGATGACACTGGGAAGTACAACCATGCGATACGAGTATAGGGCAGTCAATTCAACCTTCAGAAGGCAGGCAGTTCAACCGTAACGGGTAGACAGTTTAACCTTGGCAGGCATGCATGTCAACCTTGCTGGTAGGTAGTTCAACCTTAACGAACACGTAGGTTAACATTGATGGGCAGTTCAAGCCTTGTAGTCCTAGCAGTACAACCATTTTTCTCCTGACAATTCAAGTCATTTTTCAAAAATAAATAAAACTCGTCAATGCATGTCAACATCAGGAAGTACAAGAGATCATGCTTAGGAAGTATATGTAGTAACATTGGTAAGTACAATACATCGGTCTTCGGAAGTACACGGTCCACGTGGAAGTGAATAAAAATTCTAAAAAACCATTAACCAGGAAGTAAAAGTACTCAAGACGGGTAAGTGCATAAGTTCGTTTTGAGCTAGTATAATTTATTAGAATTTTTTATCCCACGGGAAGTACAACCGCTGATCACTGGAAGTACAAGTTGTGACCACAAGAAGTACAAGATGCGAGTACATGTGTAACAAACAAAAAAATCCTTCATCCGTGAGGAAGTTCATATCCTTGACAATGAGAAGTACAACCGTTCGACACGAGCAATACACCCACTTAATATAGAAAGTACAAGAAACCCGACAAAGTCCAAATGTAGAAAAAACAAAATAATCCTGTCATCTGCGAGGAAGTACGAGCAGTGATTCCGAGAAGTACAGGCGGAAACAACAGGAAGTACAAGCGATAATTACATGAAGGTGTTCAAAGAAAATACTCCCACATAAGTCCACATAGCAAAAAACAATAATGATCCCATCACCCTTAAAGAAGTTCATATACTTGACAATGTGAAGTACAACCATTCGATACGAGCAATACACCCACTTAATATAGCAAGTACAAGAAACCCGACAAAGTCCAAATGTAGAAAAAAACAAAATAATCCCGTCATCTACGAGGAAGTACGAGCAGTGATTCCGAGAAGTACAGGCGGAAACAACAGGAAGTAAAAGCGGTAATTACATGAATTAAAAGTGTTCAAAGAAAATACTCCCACATAAGTCGACATAGCAAAAAACAATAATAATCCCATCACCCTTAAAGAAGTTCATATACTTGATAATGAGAAGTACAACCATTCGACATGAGCAATACACCCACTTAATATAGGAAGTACAAGAAACCCAACAAAGTCCAAACGTAGAAAAAACAAAATAATCCTGTCATCTGCGAGGAAGTACGAGCAGTGATTCCGAGAAGTACATGCGGAGACAACATGAAGTACAAGCGGTAATTACATGAAGAAAATACCCCCACATAGGTTCACATAGCAACGTTGTGAAGTTCAAATATTAAGATACGGGAAGTGCATAATCTCTTAAAAGGACATTCTAAAATTATCATTTCAAAGCACACATGATAGTTTTTGTAAAACACACTAGTATCAAAACATTTACAGGAAGTACAACCACGAAGGCCAAGAAGTACAAGGACATGTCGCGGGAAGTTCAGATTCGCGTGCGTGTGCTGAGCATTTTGTGTGTTTGTGGACCTCAAACGGACACCTGTAGTCATTTTACTGGACACTTTCGTGAAACAGCGCCGAGAAGTACAACCACATTTCCCTAGAAGTGCAAGTTCGTGTCGAGGGAAGTTCAATGCTCTGTTTTTACGGGGCGGAAATCTATTGTGCAAATCTCATCGATTTGATCACCAAACACTTCAATCATTGTCACCAAAAGCTTTATATGATAGAGTATATGTCTAATTTCATTACCTACAACATTTTACAACAAATAAATGGATCTAATCCACCAAATTTAAATCGTTATCCCACAAAATATACCGAAACATGATTTCAAAACTTCTAAAATTACTTTTAAATCGTTCGAATTTGGCAAAAATGGTACATACGAAAAAGATGCGCCATTTTTACCCCTTTCCAACCGTATATCATTTGCATTGTTTAAATATACCACATGGAAATCATAGGGAAAATCATTCGGTGCCCGTCACATAAAACAGGTGGAGCGTAATTCGAGTTGTTCTCTTAACCTGTAAGGAATTAGAGAAAACAATTGGAATAAGAAAGTTGCGCCTAGTCCATAGCTTTACAACGACATATCATTTGCATCATTCCGACAAACGGTTGAAACAAATCATCCAAATTACCGCCCGCTCGTTTTTAAGTACGTCCAAATTTCGGTATTTTCAAAATTGTTCAAAAACTGTGATGATTTTGAAAAAACGTAAAACATGAAAGAGTTGCGCAATTTCATTATCTATCCAACGGTATATTATTTGGACATTTTTGATAAGCGATTCGAAAATCAAAATAAAAGTTCGTTTTCTGGCCATATAGAAACATTTTCGTATTTTTAAAATTAAATTTAAACCGTGCATAATCTGCGAAAGTTGTGAACATGAAAAAGTTGCGTTTTTTCATTATCTATCCAACGGTATATCATTTTCACATTTCCGCCAAATGGTTGAGAAAATCGTAGTATAATCGTTGCTTTCAAGAAAATGGGAAGTTCAGGTAAGTTCCGACAGAAAGGTCAACCCTCTTATCCACGAAGTTCAACCTTGTGTCCAGAGAAGTTCAAGTCTTCATTTGGTTACTACAGTTAGTGATCTCAATCTCCTCAAAACATTAAGCTCCCTAGCAAGCAATGCAACTCCATGCTTTCTTGATGCCCTCCTCTCCCAGTCCATCATCTCCGTCAAGATCCCAGGAGCCTTCTTGATGCCTTGTTGATTAATTCAGATTTCATGATTTTCAGACAGGAACCTTATCCGAAAGTTCCAGGTTCTTGCATTCTTGGTTCGTATTCCATGTTCAGATTAGAGGGGGAAAACATTTTTCGTTCAGCTCATGAAATTTTGTTCCATTTTCTTTCGATGTTTGTGGGTGTCCTTTTAGATCCGTTACTATGTTCTGGAAAGGGAGAATGGAGACTTCAGGGAGGATATTGATTCCATTATGATAAAAGTGCATATAGGAGATGCATGTATATTTATTTGTTGTCTGTAAGAAATAAGATTAATTTGGATATAGGCAAAGTGATTTGAATCGAGTTAATTTCGCGTTTTCTGTTAGATGTAGGAGATGCATGTGTATTTATTTTTAGTCTGTGTGGTCATCAAGAGTGATTGGGGTGAGTGATTGAATTGATTTAATTTGACGTTTTTAGTTACTACCTCACTTGTTGTATTTAATTTGCAGCTGGGCTGTTAGCTTAATTTTTTTTCCCAGCTGAATAAACATTTGTCCTTAACCGGGTGTATTCACTTATCTTGGTTCATGTATTTCCTTGCAGCTGAAGTAGAATATATATTGTACATCAAGTAATAATCTGATAATGTTGTAGAGGTTTATCTTTGGTTACCAGCATCAGAGCATGAATTCATCGTATTGCATACCCAAAGCAAGGGCTTTGTGGTGTTAGTAGTCAACAACTAAATTAATCTCTATACTAGGTCTGCTCCTGCTTCAGTTATGCAGCAAAAATTTAGACAAGGTCAGTGCTCCCTCTCAAATTATATTGTCATGGATAACCACTGTTTTGGAAAATAACGTAATATGATAGTGTTTAGGTTCAGTGGTGCCCCTCCATACAATCCAAGTATTTCTCAGTTCAGCTCCTGATTTTTGTGCTTTCTGTATCTTTGAATCTACCGTGAATCCCAATTTATTTCAGCATATATTGCAGTCTGCTCTTTTTTTTTCATACCCATCTCTACGCGATCCTTTGCCGGTAGGCTGTCCTAACCATGATGTCCTTGATGATGGCAAGTTGGCAACAAGGTGGATTCTCCGTTACATGTGCTTCTTGGGGTTGATACATGGTTTTTTTTCGTTTGAGACTTTCCTATTCAAAGAGTCCATCTATGAAAGGCTTTTTCATTCCAAAACTAAAAGGGAATCAAATGGTAAAGTTGCTGTAGTAGGTACCTTTTTTCATTCATTGGAGCAGTGCTACTTCACTGCCTGAAGTTCAGGCATTGCACATGCTTGACTCATGTCCTGTTATAGTACACCTACTAGGTTTATTCCATGGGTAGAAGTATAAGTTTAGTTTTTAACTACAACACTATGTTATGCCTGGTATTTTTTTTTACTCCAACATGATTGAAGTTTCTACATTCTGTTCTCTTTCTGCTCTTATCAGATATCTAGCAAGAGATGATTTCCTGACCCCACTCTCTAGCTTGTTTGACAAACTGGCCTTAGATTCCACTTTTCATAATAGATTTCTGTGCTCGCATCCATAATGTATAGCTCTATCCTATACCTATAGCAGTATGGCTGCAGCAATTGTCGTTTGGAGAATTTCCCTTTTTAGGTTGACACTTATCATAATAAAGTCGTGTGCTCATATTAATAATGTGTAGCTCTATCCTATACCAACATTGAAATTCAGCGACGTGGCTGCAACAATTCTTTTGCTCGAGGTATGCCCACAACAGTTTTTATGAAAAATGAAGTGTTGTCCACGCTCCGCTCCAATGCTTTGTTTAGTTGATATATGTCAGCATATTGTTTGGCTCATCGTAGTAATTTGCGTTACTATATTATTTGGGAACCTGTAGTGTGAGCCGTGATTAATTTTGTTCTATTTACATGTGTACAACTAGCATCAGTTCACAATTCTTACTTGATAGCGATAGCCATTATTATAACTGTTGAATTATATATACTCATATGCAAGATATATAAGTTACTAGGATTTGGGGGTGTGATTCCACACCGAGTTCGCCGGCGTCGGTTCGGTGTGCTGCTCTAGGTGTCTTGCTTGCTCACCTGCGATTTCTCCACTGGTTTACTCATGCTCTCCTTTTTTTTATGAGGTGGGCGTTTACCATTGGAAAATGCGGTGTGCGGTGGGTATTTCTGGTAAGGGAAATGGGGGATGTGGTCGCATGGTTGGCAGCAGTGGGTACCGGCTTCTTGGGTTTTTTTTCTCAGAGGTTGTTTTACCACTGGATCCCTATCAAGGTTTAATATGTGTTGTGGTTGAAATGTACCATGATTTCTTCTTTTTTGTGTTCGTGTTTCGGATCACCAGGGTGGCAGGTGGCTAGTGCTTGGTTAATTTTCTTTGTATCGTCGACGATTCTTTTCCATGGCCATGTGTGTGTTGTATTGTTTCCAACGGGGCAATGCGATTTGTCGTTGATTTGGTAAATCCTCGCTCGCTGCAAGTTTACAGTCGCTCCTACCTGTTTTTTTTGTTTTTACCGTCATTGGTGTTGGTTGGTGGGATGTGTGGATGGTTAGTGGGTTTGGGGGGCTAGAGGTTGTTGTTGGCCATTTTTCTCCTTTTTGTGTTGTTTGTCCATGCTCATTTGAGTTTCTATCTGCCTTTTATGCAATCCCCGAGGTGTCTTTTAGGGATGTCATAGTTGTAAGCAGGTTTCGCGGTGGCAACCACCCGCACCGCTGTTTCAGGGATTTCTCTGTTTTGCTGCTCGTGTGGTTTATTGTATTAAGAAGTTTTAGGGGTGTCTGCATGGTTGATGATGGTGGTGGTGTTCTTATTACTTTCCAAACTAAACCCCGCCAAGAACGAAAGTGGCGCGGCAAGACGCGCGAGGTCCATCTAGTATAGGGTGACATGTTGGCTCCCAGGAGCATATGATCCTAGCTGAGGAATAAATTATTAAAATGTCCATAAAAATCCTAACGTAATCACTTTTTTAGTACGCAAATTTGTTTCTTTTATATGTATGCAAACTTTGGTGAAAGACATGGGCGGAGCCAAGGGTGACTAGCACCAGAATTTAGTATAAAGTTATATTAAATTTGACTCAATTAAAAAAAAATCGGAGGGAGTACCTGTTAGTGCTAAGCCTAGCCGCCCCCTACATTCCCATAAGATCTGCAACGACACCGCATGCTCCAAACAAGCATCGGAAAGGAAACTGCTGGGCGTCCCCCGTCCCCCGGGGATCTGATTCCCCAGCCCCGGGTCCCCAGCCGTCGGATCAACCATTTTGATGGTTAGATTTGCATGTAGCAAAAAAACATCTCTGGCAGCAAAAAAATCACCCCCGACAGCAAATGACTGAAGCAAAAAAACGGTTCGTTTAGAAAACAAAATAAAAAGGTTGGGCTGGCCGGAGACCTCGCCGGAGACCACGTAGCAAACATATTACACAGATGTAGCAAAACCGCAAATAAATTGTAGCAAATATTTTTATTCATATGCTGCAAATCCTCTAAGACATCAACGGAGACATCGCCTGCAGCCGGCAGCAACGCCGTCCGAGGTTGCAGCAAAAACTCTGCCCCTCCGCCGATAGCACCGCCAGACACCTAATATAGCAAAACCGGCCTCCACCGGTAGCAAAGCCGCAGGCCTAAGGCAGCAAACTCCCCGAGACGTGCGGTGTTGGCGCAGGGAGGTGCTTGTAGGACCAGCAGCACCTGCGCGTGGGAGCACCGAAGTTGCGGGTGGTTCCCGGGGGGAGGCAGAGATCGGCCCTCCCTTGACGGCACCGGCACGGAGAAGTGCGACAACCTCCAAGCCGCGAGGTGGGCGAGCTCCGGGAGGCGAACGGCTGCGACCCGCCGGCACCACCGCACCAGCAACCATCTCCAGCAGTGGGGCGCCGAGAGGAAGCGGAGAGCTCGGGAGTGCGGCCGGTAGGAAGCGACTCGGAGGGATCAACCCCCATCGAGTTCGGCAGCCTCGTCGCACTCAAATCCCCGCCGGCTGCATGGTGAGACGGGAGGAAGCAGCGAGCTCGGGAGCATGAGGATAAGGAAGGGGCACAGCGAGATCAACCGACCATCGAGTTCGGCAGCCTTGCCACAGTCGAATCCTGCTGGCGGCGCGGTGAGGGAGGCAGGAGGAGGCAGCGATTAATCGTCCGCCGACGGTAGTTTGGAGAAAAGCAGGTCGGGGAGAGAGAGCATGAGGATAAGGAAGACTAATCTCCTCACGTGGTTGGTGGGGGCGTGTTAAACGCGGGCCACACGATGGAGTGCATCCAACGCTGACGCACCCGGAGGCTGAGACAGAGATATCCCCCGGGGGAGTTCGATCATTTTCCCATCGGAAAACGCTGGAACCCAACGTGTTATCCGTGAATAGTGCCGATGCAACCCTAGATTATCTGCTGCAACCACATCCTCTACATCACCCTTACTCCAGTCCTGTAACTAGCACGGTAAGGTGTCGTCTTAATTACTCGTAAGAACACCCTAGTCTTCTAGTTTTTTTACGAAAATTCCACCGATCTATTGATAATCATCAACAGTAGTATAAAAAGCTCAAAAAGTTATAAAAATATCAATATGTACCCAGACCACCTAACGACGAATACAGACACTAGCACGAACTGAAGGCGCGCCACCGTCCTCGTCCCTTCATCACCAGAGTCGGGCAAAGCTTGTCAAATGAGGGATTGGTTAGTAGACAAAGTGAAGGACCATTGCACTACAGCAACAATCATCGCCAACAATGACAACCGTAGATCGAAAGAGACTGACATGAAACTAGAGGAACGAACACGAAAACCGACCGGATCCCAGCAGATCAGCCGGACGCACGACTCCACGCACCCTCCGCCAGCGCTAGATGCACCACCGGAGCGAGGATAGGGCAGGGAAGACCTTATTCTGACTTCAAGATGTAGCCGTCGCCTCAACATCCCTAAGAAGACACCCAAAAACAACCTGAAAAAAGAACGAAAACTCCCCACCGGAGAGAGGCCGTGGTACGCCACACCCTAGTCTCCTAGTTAATGGTCTTGTTAGTTGATCAGAAGACTACATGTCAATCCTAATAATTCCATAATACTAACATAATGCACTTAATAACTTCACTTTAATATTAAGGTGAAACCTGCGAGTGTATGGTGTCACACAACAAACAAATTACAAATTGTGCCACCCTTAAGTGAAGAAAAGTTTCAATTTATTTCCCCTCTTCTCTATCATGAACTTCTAATCCAATCGACCACACCTTGATGCTCGATACGTTGCAAACGTATCTATAATTTTTGACGCTCCATTCTTTTTTTACACCAATTGCTATATGTTTTGTTTACACTTTGTGGCACTTTTATGCATTTTCCGGCACTAACCTATTGACAAGATGCCATAATGTCAGTTCCCTGTTTTCTGTTGTTTTTTTATTTCGAAATTTTTTTACAGGAAATATTCTTGGAATTGGACGAAACAAAAGCCAAAGTTCCTATTTTCCCCGGAGCGAAGACCAGAGAAGAGACCAAGGGGGGCCACAGGGTGGCCAAACCACCCCTAGGCGTGGCCTGGACCTGGCCCGCGCCTAGGGTTGTGTGGGGCCACTAGGCACCCCACCGACCTAAATCCTCCGCCTATATAAAGCTCATATACAAGCCTCCATCCACGAAAAGTTCCGTAGCTCCGCCGCCGTCGTAGACAAGATCCGGGGAATAGAAGTCGCTGTTCCGGCACCCTGCCGGGACGGGGAATTTCCCCCGGAGCCATCTCCATCGACTCCACCGCCATCTCCATCGCCGTTAATGACTCTTACGATGAGGAGTGAGTAGTTCTCCCCGGGGCTGAGGGCTCTACCGGTAGCTATGTGGTTTATCTCTCTCTCCCATGGTGTGATCTTTATGTGACCATGAGCTTTGTAATCTAGATGTCATTATGCTATTGAAGTGAACTTTACTTATGTGATCTTCGGAGACTCCTTGTCCCACGTGTGTAAAGGTGGAGTGTGTGCACCGTGTGGGTCTCTTAGGCTATATTTCACAGAATACTTGTTCACTTAATTATGATTTGAGTTAAATGTCTCTATGAAATTGTGGTGTGTTAGTACCGCCTATGAATGTTCAAACTGCAGCGCGGGGTGTTCATTAGTACATGGGAAGACATTTTAAAGGTTTCCTTTTGCAGACCTACGCAGTGGATTAGTGTTCTTTATCCAGCCGGAGAGTCATTCAGAGTAGCATAGTAAAATGCTTATATTTATATTCCTTTATGATATCATTGTTGAGACTGACCACCAGTGAAAGTATGATCCCTAGGCCTTGTTTTCAAACATCGAATCACCGTTTATTTACTATTTTACTGCATGTTTACTTGCCATATTTATTTCAGATTGTTATTACCACTCATATTCATTCATATCACTTGCATTTTACTATCTCTTCGCGGAACTAGTGCACCTATACATCTGACAAGTGTATTGGGTATGTTGGGGACACAAGAGACTTCTTGTATCATGATTGCAGGGTTGCTTGAGAGGGATATCTTTGATCTCTACCTCCCTGAGTTCGATAAACCTTGGGTGATTCACTTAAGGGAAACTTGCTGCTATTCTACAAACCTCTGCACTTGGAGGCCCGACACTGTCTACAAGAATAGAAGCGTGCATAGAAATCAATGCTATAAAACCTTCGCCTAGCATCCTTTTGCCACCCCAGCCATCGTTTGTGTACCCTCCTCCATTCAGCGCCACAACGCAGCCTCACCTTTCTCCTCCGGCCATGGCCACCCCCTGCGACACCTTAGCCCCGCATGTGCATCAACCCCGCCACCAAAACCCATGTGCCACCACGCCAAGCTCCGCACAACCGGCCTCCTTCAGCCTCCGGCCGAAGCACGAGCCTCACACTCCTTCTCGAGCAGCAACGGCGGCCGTCCTCGAGATCCTCCTTGAGCAGCAGCAGTAATCTTTATCTTTATTATTAAGGTGAAACCTGCGAGTGCCTAGTGTCACACATCAAATAAATTACAAATTGTTCCACCGTTAAGTGAAGACAACGTTTCAATTTATTTCTCCTCTTTTCTATCCTGAGTTTCTAATACAATCGACCACACCCTGATGCTATAAAACCTTTTCTCCTGGCATCCTTTTCCCACCCAATCGTCATCTACGTACCCTCCTCCGTTCAGTGCCGCGATGTAACCTTACCTTTATCCACTAGCCATGGCCACCCCTGTGATGCCTTAGGACCGCACGTGCATCAAACCTGAGGCCATAACCCATGTGCCACCACTACAAGCTCCGCAAAACCGGCCTCCCTACGCCTCCGGCCGAAGCACGAGCTTCATAGTCCTTCTCGAGCAGCAACAGAGGTCGTCCTTGAACTCCTCCTCGAGCAGCAGCAACAACAATACCCACGCCTCTCGACCGTAGGCACAACTCCGGCATGGTATCTCCACCTCCCCGTGGTGGGGTTGGGATGATAGGATTATGTTTCTGCCTCAGCCTAGTAACAAGTTAGAACGATTATGATCAAGGCAATGCTATTTTGGGGGTTTCCATTGCTGCTGGATCTCGCAAGTGTTCGATTAATCAATCAACACTTGTTCTTACACCCGCTTTTTGGTTGTTCGTACAATTCATAGCAGAATAATTTTCACTTGTTCAGAGTGTTTGTATGCAAGTTCACCATTATTGTTCAAAATGTGAACTCAAAATCTTCACAGTGTTACATTTTCGCCTATAAAAACGGTCGCTCACTCTTTCCGCTGGCGGCCTCCCTGCATCTGCACCATGCTTCCTTGTGAATCCCTAGGTTGCATTGACCTGACACCGTTAGATGCAGAGGAGGAGCATTCCTCACGGCACAGAAGTGTTGGGGAAAGGATCACCGATCTCATGGGATCTGACTTGGAGGAGGAGCACACTTGAAGTAGGAGGAGAACCCTCAAGAGGAGGAGGAGCTGGCCGGGATGTAGGAGGAGGACTTGGAGGAGAAAATGGTGGTGGTGGAGTCCATCGTATCGGCTCGACATAAGGAAGAAGTTGAGCATCGTGTGGTGTCCTTTGAGACTCTCCACGAGAACTGGCTGCATGCATGGCTACGTGCCAAGAAGAAGGTAAGAACGTCTTCCCCGCAACGGGTGTTACGCAGTTTCCCACCAAGTAGCTTGCGCAGCTGTGGATGACCACGCTGGCAAGCCGCAGAGCCGCTAGGGATGCAGAAGCATCAAGCTCTAGCGGATAGTTTGCCGATGATGCCAAGGCATCAGGCTCCGAAGAGGGCGTAGCTTTTGACAATCGAGAGCCATCAGACACTGGAAACGGCGTTGGCGTCACTAACGTCTCCTTCGGTAACGAGGAGGAGGTTTAGCATAGTGATTAATGGTTTTATTAGGTCCTATATATGTATGTAATGTGAAGTTAACACTGGTCTTTTTTCACAGGAAGGACAACCATTTTAGATTGGCTCCCTTCCTGTCTAAGCCCTAATATATTATAACTCTTCTTCAAGATGAAATGTGTGTGTTGTGCAACTAATTTTCTCCCTTTTATGCTCAAATAATTGCGGAGAGAAAGACAAAGACTGAAGGTGCTGATGTAACACATACGGGTTTCAACATTTAACTCATTTGTGATGTTGGTGGAGGTGCCGGTATAAATCACTCGTGTGTGATGTTATGCATACGACCTCCCTCACATTAACCATGTGTGATGCCTCTGCAACGCATACGGTTTACTCAGAGTAAAGCGTGTGTGCAGATTGACCCATATGGGCTCAGGAAACCCAACCCTACCTTCTTTTTCAGATATATAAGGACCAGTAGGGTCAATGCTCGGACTCACTCCACGACAGCCACTACTCCAAAATTAGGAAGACGCCTTATACACCTTGCTCCCCCGGAGTCACCTAGTCAGTGAAGCGGAAGCTAGCTAGCTTCTGGAGCCAGGGGTGAAGCTCCCCTTTGGGCAAGGCAGGGCAGCCGCCCTACCTTGATTTTTAGCGAATGTATTCAGATACACGTGTTTTTTCTGAACAATTTAAGTGGTCGTACATCGAAAATGGAGTTCGTATGAAAAAGTTATGCTTGTTTTAGTGAACACTGCGTAAAATCGAGTTCAAACCGTGAAAATGAACTAGCTAAAAATATAGAGTCATTTTCTAGGTTTAATGTGAATAAGATTGCTTGACTTGCAGCATTATTCATAATCTTACTATATACAAGATAATATTGAGCTATTTGTTATCCTTACATGGATAATTGGCGGTTTCAAAGATTTCTTGATATTTAAAAGGCACAACATGCATGTTTCCACCGGTGACATTATCAGCTCATTGAATCGGTTTTGCTTTTTCCGGTGGCGACGTTAAGAATTGAAATATATTTTTCTAGCGATAATGATGATCAGGATCGAGTTGTGCATTAAATGAGGGATGTTCATAAATTTTGATCGACAGATTAAAGTAGATTTTTAAAAGGTAAAAGCTTTGCCATTAATATAAAAATTGGTATGTTTATAGGTTCTATTTATAATCAATTACGTTTATAGTTTTATTGTAATCATTTATAACATTAATGTTTCATGACTTTTTTTTTTGTCTTTGCATCATTTTTCAAGAGCTCGTCGCCCTACCTCAGATTATTTCCGTCCTTCGCCACTGTCTGGAGCCCTGCCTTGCTGTCAGCTTCTTCATCATTTTCTCCGGTTGAACCGTTCGGTCAAACATCGTTAACGTATATCAAACCGGCTCGCCCTCGCTAGCTCGACCGTCTACACGCGGCTCCTCCCTAGAGGTACACGTTATTTCTCATGCATTTTTTTATTTAAGTAGACTACTGATCTGATGCGTAACACACTTAGTAAATCCGGATCCATTAGAATATTGTGTTAGGATCGGTGAGTTGGTGTTTTTTCTCATTAACAAAGTTAGCAAGGTTAGATTCAATAGAATATTGCTAGGGTTGGGTGCTTGGTTTTCTGACGTGTAATCTATGTTAATCTATATGTTATGTGGTATGCTAGGATTAGATTGTTAGATCCAAATGCTACACCATGTGTATATGTTATATATTGTGTATAGTTTGATCTATATGTTAGCGTATATAGATGAACGGATCTGTTGTTGTATATAGCTTTATCCATATGTTATTTTGTATAACTTGATCTATATTTTGCTATACGTTTTTTGTTTTTATATCTATTTCCCATAGTTAACTTTAACTCTAATCTTATAATAGAGATTGTATTTTAGTGACACTGCATAACAACTTGATTGGCTGATTAGAGCCAGTAGAGTCTCATGCTCCTCTTCTAATCAGTAAGACCTTAAATTATTTTTACTTAAACAGTTTAAATATAACTATCACGTGTTTAGTATATTTATATTATAACTCCAAAGATTTTTTGTGTTTGCAGTATTTACTGACAGGGATGAGATATAGGGGTTGCCTGTTACGAGAGGTTCAATTATGCTCTCTAATATGTACCAGAGTATCACACGGGTGAGAGAAGACCACTAAAGATTCAACAAAGCAATTTTTTTGTGTGTAAAACTCTCCTTTTTATACTAGCAATTGAATCTATGTGGAAATATACATGTATACATCTTGTGTATGAAATGTACAAATGATTTTTTCTATTTTTTTTTTGAGAATACAGTACAACGCAGACGCTCACAAACACACACGTACAAACATCCCTATGAACGCACGCACGCACACACTACCCCTATGAGCACCTCCGAGGGACTGAGCCGGCATATCTTGAGGTTGACAAAGTCACCACAGGCGTCTCGCTGTTGATGGGCACGTCACCTACCACTGAAAGCATAGCGCCGGTTAAATCCTGAAATAAATCCAGGTAAATGCAAACACCCATGCCAAGTCTAAGATGATTTTTTCTAATATATTTGCATGCTTTGCTGAATTATGAGGTAGTAGGTACAACTGACTAATTAATGCTTGTTGCATACATAAAATGCATACAATGCTTGCCGAAAATATACGGCTGGTTGAAACAAAGCATGTACCATCGTTGATAAATACATATGACTGCCTAAAAATCATCGTTTGCAATCTTACAATTGGCTTACGAGCGGGTGTACAAAAACGTTTGTGATGACTTCGTATCGCGAACGGTTATGGAAAAGAGATCGAGTGTTACAGGAGGGTCCATCACAGACAGTTTATTTAACCGTGCCCCTGTAGACGAGCATGGTCCACATTTGCGTAGTAACGGTAAGGTTTTTTTTTTTTTTTTTTTGAAACAACGGTAAGGTTTATTGTGTGCGACCAACCATTTTAGCCGTGTGTGAAGTCATTTTATATCTTAGAAGAGCACTAAGCTCCCAGGGTCGTGCGCGTTTCTGGGAGAGCCGCGTGTTGCTTTCGTGGGTCCTACCCGCGTGCTGGCGTGTCGTTGCGACTCGGCGTTTGAGGCGGTTCGGCGTCACGTGTACGAGCCGGAGAGCCTCGCTTAAGTCGGTTTCTGTTCCTTTGACCGGGCCTTCTGTAGTCCTCTCTTCTTCTTCTTTTCTTCGGCCGCGCGGGTGTTTGGAGTCGCTAGATTTCTTCTTTTCGTTCTTGGAGCTGCAGCGTTGTGTGCGGGTGGGGGTTGCGGAGGTGCCTGCTCTCCGGGGGTGCGTCGGCTTGGGTGGCGCCGCGGTGGCCGCCCGCGTTCTCCGTCGAGGCCGTTTCTTCTCCCTGGTATGGTTCCCTATTTCTCTATCTGTGGCGCGATTTAGTGTCTGGTTTCTAAGATTCAGGTTTATTATGTGTAGATTTATCTTCTGTTAGCTTTGTGTTTTGGATCGGTGATGCTTGTGTGTGGATCCGTTTCTTGGGGATTGGGCTGGTCTGCGTTCGTTTGGTTCGTGCTTGCTGTAGATTCAACGTTTTCGTGCGGCATTTGTCTGCAGTTCTTGCCGTTCGCGTTGATTTGTTGTGCTCATAGTTGTTTGGTCGCGTTTGTGCACGTTTTGTAAGGATTTGGGTGGGTGGGTTCGGGGTTTGATTGATTGGAGCCGGCGGGCTCTGTTATTGCTTTGCTGTTTCTTCAGTTTCCTGTCCGTGCAACTCTGTTTTTGCGTTGCTTTTTTTTTCGGGTTCGTGCTTACGCGTCTATGGCTGCTTGTGATTTCGCCGGTGCGTACTGTGAGGTCTGATGTAGCCTTATTTTTTAGGTTTAGTTGTTTACAGTTGGATGTGCTTAGTTCCGCCTTTTTTATTCTTTGTCTGTAGAGGGATGTTAAAGAATGTTGCTTGCCTACACAACTGCCTGGGCCCGAAATGAGCACTGCATTTAGTAGTAGGGTTGCAGATCCATGTCGTGTGATTGTGGTGGTTCATGGTTGCTTCATCCTGGATCAATTTTGCCTATTACATGTTTGACATTCAGGTTTAGATATTCTGTATGGATTGCATGGATTGCAGTGATATAAATTGTTCTACCGTAGGTTTATGTTCTGTTTTACCTAGCACGGGTTTACTGTCAAGATTCAATCTTTCTCTGTTGTATTTCGGGTGGGTTGTTTTCCTACGTTTTTCTGTCATATTAGAGCTGCGTTCTTATTTGCCCTTATTTTCTAATGGTCAGTGTTTCTATTATGCTATAAGGTGCTTGCTTAGGTCGATGTTTTTGAGCTAAGATCCTGTAGTGCTAGTTGTGAAGTTGATGTCTTAATGTAGGCTGCATATGTGTTCTTTGGTAGTGTGCAGTGTTTATATTGTGGTTCTTTCCTCTAGGGGTAAGTCTGAAGAAATTTCCTTTTGATTCTCCGATTAATTCATGGTAGATACTTAGTTTTATGTGTATGAGGCCTTTGATCTAGACAGTACATTGCAGGTTCTATTTGTTATACGTGTGTGCCACAGTCTAAATATGGTCTTCTGAGGTTGTGCAATTGCAGTTCTCCTTGATAGTTTCTTCCTTTTACGGTGGGTCGATGCTTTCGATCTAAGATGCCGTAGTGCTACTTGTGAAGTTTTTGTTGTAATGTAGGTTGCATATGTGTTCTTTTTGTGTAGTGTGTATGTTTAGATTGCGGTTCTTTCCTCTAGGGGTAAGCCTGAGGAAATTCCCTTTTGGTTCTCAGATTCATTGATGGTAGATGTTTTGCTTTATGTGTGTGAGGCCTCTGATCTAGTACTAGTGACTCCGGGAGTGAAAACTTGCATCAGAGAGGACGTTAGAGCAGATCATTCTAAGAAAACTCACCGGATCGAACAATTATCCCAGTATAACCCCCTCACAAAACTCAGAATGGGATCTCGGGTAATTAGCCAATTAATAAATTAATTGATTCCGGGCCATTCTAGACCCATATCTAAACCTGGAATACCCACCTATGGATATATCGTACATCGTGTAGAGAAGCCACCATCTTTCCCCTCGCTCACGTTCCCGCTCCGCTAGTGATCGTGGTGTCCGTCGCCATGATACTCTCCCGTCGGAAGTGATCGTGGTTAAAAGGTGTTCTAGCGATCTCTTCTCTTTGCTCCTAACTTGAGCGCATTCGTTCCAAACACGCTAGACTGCCCAACTAGAATGACCCAAGGCTATCCAACGGCACACCTCGTTCATTGCCAGAATGCCACAAGACTGTCCGGCAGCACACCATATGCATTCCCAATGCGCCGGACAGTTCGGAAAAAATGCCGCAAGACTGCCCAGCTGCACATCACGTCGCCGACCTTCCAGCACGCTGTTGGGCCGTTGTCGCCTGCTCATTTGGCCAGCACCGCTCACAGTGCCTCGTGGCCGGCAAGGACCGTTTTTTCGTGCCTCCCACCCATAGGCCACGACCGCCACCGTCCGGCAAAGTTGCCTCCGATGAGCCGACAGTGGCATACATACATACTACTCCTACGAATATGTATGCTACATATCACTACAAATAAGTTGGGACATACGGGTGTTTTCACAAGGCTACGTATACCCATTTAGTTCTCTAAAAGACCATCATACCGTTAGTTATAAGTGATATCGAACGATCTCACTATCTTTGTATTTGAGTTAGAGTTTGAATGGAGGAGGTTGTACTAGGGGAAACAACTTTTAAGAAATAGACATGAGATGAGACATGGGAGAAAGGGCGAAGAGATGGAAGGCCCTCAGAGACTCATAGCAGCTAGAGTAGATGGTATCACAACAAGAAGACCGTCGCACCTACAGCAATCTCTGTCTCAGATTGTGGGGAAGAATGTTGGCGACCAGGGAAGACCTCGTTACCTCATTGCCGCTTGAAGATGACATGCCAACTCCCTTTATAAGGATCCCTTCAATGCAGAATTCTACCAGAAAAATTAGGAATTGGTGAAGCAAGACCTTTTTTGTCTGCTAAAAGATTTCCAAAAAGGAGAATTAGACATAGCAAGATTGAACTATGGGGTAATCACCTTAGTTCCAAAAGGAAAAGATGCAGACAAGATCCAAAAATACAGGCAAATATGTCTCTTGAATGTGTCCTTCAAAATTATAACAAGGGTTTTAGTTAATAGACTCATTTAAGTGATCTGGAAGATTGTGCATTTGAATCAAACTGCTTTCGTTAAAGGGAGATATATAATGGCGGGTGTAAATATTTTACATTAGATTTTAAATGATACACACAGAAATAAAAAATCTGGGATCCTTTTCAAGATTGACTTTGAGAAAGCCTTTGACAAGGTCAGATGGACTTTTCTTCATCAATCATTGGAAGCAAAAGGACTTCCATAAAAATAGATAGACTTAATAATGAAAACAGTGACTAGTGGAAAAGTGAGGATCAATGTTAATGGAGATATTGGGGCATACTTCTTCACACACCAAGGAGTAAGACAGGGGGACTCACTTTCCCCCATTCTCTTTGACCTTGTTGTAGATATTCTTGCAGCTCTTCTTAAAAGAGCACAAGAGGATGGTTTGTTGACTGGACTAGGCACAGATCTGATAGAGGTGGGTGTTGCTATGTTGCAATATGCAGATGATACCATCCTCCTCTTGGAAGATAACCTAGATCAGGCAAGAAATCTGAAAATAATTCTTTGTTTGTTTGAACAAATGTCTGGATTGAAAATTAATTTCCACAAAATTTACATATACTGCTTAGGGAAGCTTCAGAAAGGGAATGAGACTTTGATAGAATTTTCACCTGTAAATCTGGTTTGCTTCCCATGAAATACCTGGGTGTACCAATTAACAAAAAAAGACTGAGGAATTCTGACTGGGATTCTACTGAAGGAAAAAATGAGAAATAAATTAGGACCTTGGCAAGGAAAGTTTTTGGTGATGGGAGAGTTAGAAATAGTTTCCTATGGGATGAAACTGAAGATAAAAAATAAATATCATCTAGTTAACTGGCAGACAATGTGCATGCCAAAAGATCAAGGTGGTTTAGGGGTTCTAGACTTGGAGAAAATGAATATTGCTTTATTAGCTAAGTGGATATGGAAGCTTTTTAATGAGGAAGGAATATGGCAAAAAATCCTTTGGAAAAAATATCTCCAAAAGCAGACTCTTTGCCAGGCAGTAACCAAGAGTGGGAACTCACATTTCTAGCAAGGGTTGATGGAGGTTAAAAAATTATTTTGGCAACATTGCAGGGTTCAAGTTGGGTATGGATCCAAAACAAGTTTTTGGGAGGATCAATGGATAGGTCCGTCCTGTCTAGCCAAAGCCTTCCCAAGATTGTTCTTGGTTTCTATGAATAGAAATGTTACAGTTAAGAAAGCTTTTGATGCAGGTGTGGAAGGGCTTAGGTTTAGGAGAGCAATGGTGGGAGGACTTAGAGAACAATGGAATGATTTAAAAAAGCTGTTGGAAAGGGTCAACTTGAATAATGAACCTGACAAGTTGATTTGGAAATTGACAAACTCAGGGGAATTTTCAGTTAAATCCTTATTTCTAGCAATGCAATGCAATGAAATGGTCCCTTATAGATTCATGTGGAAAGTTAAAATACCCCTTAGAATTAAGACTTTCTTGTAGTTAATGCTGAAAAAAGCATACTAACAAGAAATGTGTTGTTGCAAAGGGGAGGTAAATGTGAGAAGAAGTGTTTTTTCTGTGGAAGCAATGAAACTATCAATCACCTTTTCTTCAAATGTCCCCTGGCTAGATACATTTGGAATGTGGTCAGCTGTACTTTTGGTTTAAAATTCCAATTTGATTCTGCTGATCATTGCGTTTCCAATTGGTTGAAGGGTTTTGGGGGGAAGAAAAAGGAAATTCTTGCTGTAGGAATTGCAGCTGTAATCTGAGCATTTGGAAAACAAGAAACTTGGCATGTTTTGAGAAAAATGGCCTGGTGAACCTTATGTTGTTATTCTTGGATTTTGTTGCGGGTGAAGGAGGACGCTAAAGTCGGCTGGAATTCTGTGCAAAGGTGCTGGAAAGAGTAGCAATGGAAGTGTTTAGGTCAAGTAGGAGCTAGATCTCGTGGACGCCGAGACTGATGATGTAGGAAGAAATAAAAGAGGAAGGAAGAAGAAGACTAATAGCAAAAGGGAGAAGGGAATGGAAGATGCAATCCGATGCAAAAACATAGTTTGATCATGATAGGAGGGTGTGGAAGTTGGCAACAATGGAGCCTTCCCCTTTCTTGGTCTCTGTTTGTTATGCATCTGCAGTTTCCCCCTATCTTTTCTCTTTTGTTTGTTAAGAACTGTTGTTTAGTTTGATTAAAACATGCTTGTAGTTTGAGTACTTGTTGTGTGTTAAGGAGATGATGGTACTTTGTAGCTTTCTGGTTTCCTTAATGAAATCGGGGGTGACTCCCTTTTATCTAAAAAAATAGAGAATGAGCGACGTTTTTTCTGTCACATCTTTTTTGGGGAGAAAAGAAGTGGTGGGGGACGAGGTGGTGTGGATAAGTGTACACCTCACAATATAGTCAACACAAAACTTCACAATGAAGAAAACATGAAAATCTAAGGGGAGTTTTTATACAAATTTAAAATCAAATGCCTAAGTCTAAACCATACTAGGAAAAATATGGAACTTCATTAATTTTTTTAAAAAAGTTATATCTATTAAGTTATATTATACGTTTTACGGTTAGAAAAATATATATCCCCGAATTTTATAAATTTCATCACCTTTTTCAAAATTACCATCCATATATTAATAGATCCGGAGAAGACAAGATAAATGGGGCAACTTTTATAGGAAACTTGCTTGGCGAGACAATAAGAAATATATCTAGATATGGTTGCATGATGGTTAACGAAAACTGGGTAGATGAATGACGTTTAAGGCATACGTGATGCAGTTAAAATTAAAGTACATGTTTATGTACTTAACAAGTGGGCTTGTAAAAAATATTATTTTTCGGTAACAATGTACGTGTAAATTAAGAAGAAGATTGGTGGCACATTCAAATTCAACTTACAGTCTGTCGCAGCTCACAAGCGCACTACTCTACCAATAGATCTTGGTAAACCGACAGGCTAGTTGTTGCACGCACAACACCAGTTGAATAGAAAGAACACAGCAAGCAAGCAAGCAGGCCCTTAACTTGCACGTACATACTCAGGAAACCAAAATGCACGCCACTAAATGAAAGACGCAAACGAAACATTGATGTAGTACACATTAAGCGACATGCTTTGACTCGGAAGGTTTTGATCGAGAAGCTAGATGACATTGACGGCGATCTTCATGTTGGCCTGGCAGTGGCCGCGCACGGTGCAGATGAAGTAGTGCGTGCCCTTGACGAGCTTCACCTTGTCGTGCCCGCTGCGCAGGGCCTTCTTGCCCTTGGGCGGCACGCAGCTCCGGTACGCCGCCGCGTCCACCGACACCACGTCGTGCACCGCCCCGTTATACTTGAACTCTGCACAATGAACATCAGGTGCGTCAGACACTTCGCTGCATCGATCTTGTCAGGACTCACCGGATTTAACTCACCGAGCACGTCGCCAGCGCGGAACGTCTTGCCTTTGGTCCACCCGGCGACGTTGAACTTCCAACCCCCGTAGTCGCCGACCGTGTATTTCGCTGCTTCGGCGAGCGGCGGGCCGCCGCTCATCACAAGAAAGCCGATCAACAGCACCGCGGCGCCGAGAACGACGGTGCCGTTGCTCGCACTGCCTCTTCCCAGAGCCATCGCGCTCGCGCCGCTAGCTACAACGACAACGGTGACAGACAGTGGGACTTGAGCTTGCAGAGAAGATTGATGGAGCGTGGCCTTTTATAGCTCGTCCAGACGCGGGCGGATAGGAACGCAGAAATGAAGGATTAGCGGTCGTACTTAGGAGCGAGCGCCAGTGGAGTTGGTGACCGTGAATCCGGGCGGGCGGCGCTCCGGCATTGAGCACCGAGCTAAGTAATCAGGCGGGGAGCAGGGAGACGCAACAGAACAAAAAGGATGAGCTCTCCCAGGAGTAAAATACTGAAATACAGTCTCGTGCTTGTACCCAGGATTGCTCGTCGGTACATGTAAATCTGCAACTCAAAGAAAAAGGTAAGCAGTGCCGACATATACTTGACGCCACCGACGACTTTACGGAGGTGTAAAGTTTACTCATTCTCAGTCTGGGGGTACAATCATCAACATATGCAGGAATTAAATGGATGCGAAAACTGTGCTAGCTTTAGATCGTTCCATTCTGATTTTGAACTTTTGAAGCAAATTAAGTATCACTGAATCCATTACCGTGTTAGGCTAGAACATATATATGTCTGTTTTATACTTTTGTTGAGAAGCTAGACTGATCTCTTCATGGAAATCAAGGGATAGTTTCTATAGCTAGGGAGCAGAGATGGCACCAGACTGAAGTTCTATTGCAGTGCCATTGGATCGGTCCTGTGTCGGAGTTTATCTTTGCAGTAGACTTGTCGTGGACGCGAAGTATTATTATTGCTTACACCGTGTCAGTAATTAAAGCTTTTGTGTTCGCGAAGTACTTTTTTGGGATTTCTATTTCCGTGCTCTCGGGTCCTTAGTTGTACTCAGTTTTCCCCAGTTCCTTAGTTTTTCCTCAGTTTTCCCCAATCCCTTGTTCGAAACCCGCAGAAGGAGCTCGGACGGAGGATTTCCGTTTAGTTGACGTTGGTTGGTGCTGGCAAGTGGGGCCGCTGTTGGTGCCCCGCAGTGGACACGTCTCCACTTATCCAGATCATCGTGGGACCCACAACTTGTCCACGTTAGCGCGCCGGACCCACAGCTTACCCAATGGGAGCCCGAGCCAGCCCCGCGCCCGTGCCCGTGCCATTGCTTCCCCTTTCTTTCTCCGCGCCCCATTGTTCTTCTTCTCCGCCAGCGGCAGCCCTTCTCCGTGGCGGGTGATGTCTAGTTTCTCTTCGACCTCCCGTTCTTCATGGCGCAGTATGGACCCGTGCCTTTGACAAGATGCCACTGCCCACGCCAGGAGCCTCGAGCGGTCGATCGTAAGACGGACGACGGCAACCGTGGACGTGAGTTCGTTGCATGCGAGAGCTTGCCGTATAGAGAGGGGATAAGGTTAGATCTCGCTCCAATTTCTGTTTTCTCTCGATTTTCTTGTTATTCCCTCGAATTTGGGATTTAGGGTTCACGTTGTTGTTTTCAGATCTTGAAGAAATGCAGGCATTTCGAGTGGATCGATGTGTACGTTCAGAGGCTTCAGTTGCAGGAATCAATTGGCGCTATTGGGGCGCAATTTGGGAGGGGGACTTGCTGTAGAGAATGCGGCGGAGAGAGGAGCCGTTCCGATTATGACTAATGCTCCCAATGCGAACTGGTGGAAGTGAAGGGAGAACTGAAGAAAATGAACAAGCAGTTAAGGCAGCTGATCGAGTTGAAGAAGCAAGCTAACCTGATGGCTGGTTTTTGTTGTATAATTACGATCGGATTCTTATCATTGCTCACCAGGCGCTAGAAGTTGTTACAAGGGATACCTTACAAATCCATTATTCATTTACATGTACTTGTAGTTGTTTTCAAAGTTAGTGTGTGCATTCACCGAAATTACCAAATATATTCCCTAAAAGAAAAGGAAAGCTAAAGATAGTTGATAATTGTTAGAGGGGTGACAAATAATGCAATCACGAAATCCGCAAATATGTATGCCTCATGTTTATAACAAAATTATACCACTTTTAGGCCGTTTCAAAATGGGATCCCTTTCAAAATAGGGTCCCTTCAAAATACCAATACAATATCCCAAACTATATTCCCTAAAAGAAAAGGACAGCTAAAGATAGTTGATAATTGTTAGAGGGGTGACAAATAATGCAATCACCGAAATCCGCAAATATGTATGCCTCATGTTTATAACAAAATTATACCACTTTTAGGCCGTTTCAAAATACCAATACTATATCCCAAACTATATTCCCTAAAAGAAAGGACAAAAGATAGTTGATAGCAATCACCGAAATCCGCAAATATGTATGCCTCATGTTTATAACAAAATTATACCACTTTTAGGCCGTTTCAAAATACCAATACTATATCCCAAACTATATTCCCTAAAAAGAAAAGGACAACTAAAGATAGTTGATAATTGTTAGAGGGGTGACAAATAATGCAATCACCGAAATCCGCAAATATGTATGCCTCATGTTTATACCAATACTATATCCCAAACTATATTAAGTGGCAAACTGTTATTGACAGAGAGAGAGAGAGGGGGTGGCCACGAAGAGAGAGAGAGAGAGAGGGTGGCCACGAAGAGAGAGAGAGAGAGAGAGAGAGAGAGAGAGAGAGAGAGAGGTTGCCACGAAGAGACGGATAGGGGTATACTGCCCGTTAGATCAGTGGATCAACGGTTCGTGGAGTCGATCCGTGTGACAACGGCTCAACCAATCAGGATAAGTTTGGGCTTCTCAGAGCATTTGTGACAGTACTTGAGGGCAAAACTGAGTAGTACTAAGAATCCAAGGGCACATAAATAGTAAATAGACTAGGGATTCAAACAAAAGAATTACAAAATGAAAAATGTGTGTTTTGTACAATATAATTCATATTGGGCTACATCAAATTATTTGTAATTCAAATATACATGAGTGTGACAATTATGGCATCATTTAGACAAACTATGTTTTCGGAAAGATGTTTTGCAAAGGGGTTTGGGTGGAAAACCAATCATCTTCATAGCTACACTAGTGATTCTGAGAAGTGGCAATTTGTGGTAAAACTTGATTTATATATGTTTGTTAAGGTTTTCTAGGTGGCAGGTTGCGTAGGAAGACTCCATGAGTAATTGCCACTATGTTTTTATTTTTTGGATTTTTTTGCATGAAATGACTCAATTAGCTATGTTAATCTCATTTGTTGACTCTCTGACCAGCTACTTGAGGGTAAAACTGAGTATATTGCACTTGCCGGTCTAAGTCCTCGAGGGAAAAGAGTACAGATAAAATTTCTGTATAAGGCCTGAGGTTATAACTGAGTACACCAAACGTCCCAGGTTAGACTCGTGTAGCGGTGCACGCTGCAGCCGTGCATAGCGGACGCGTGTTGCGGTACACGCCACCTTTGTCTTTATAGAGCCCCTCTTTCTCTCCCTCGGCGCACGTTCTCTGGCTCACTGCAACCGCCTCTCCTGTCCCATCATCTTCTCCACAACCGAAGAAAAACCCCGAAGAAAACCGCCGGCGATGGAGAAGAATGAGATGCCCATTGTCGCACATCAGCCGCCGCCCCGTCCAGGCCCCCGTCGCCTTCCAACGTAGCAGCCGGCGCATCGGCCGCCCCCGTCCGGCCCACCGTGCTTCCAACGTAGCGGCCGGCGGATCGCCGCCGCGCCCGTGGCCCCTCCTCAGCCAACGTAGCAGCCGGCGGATCGCCGCCGCCCCCGTCCAGGCCCCCGTCGCTGCCCAACGTAGCCCGGCGCATCGGCTTCCACCGTCCAGTCCCCGTCGCTTGGGACCGTACGCAGTGCGACCGCGCCGGAGAACCCTACGACACCAGCATCGTCGACAACGAGCCGGAGGTAACCCTTTGTTCCCTTGTTCTTATCTCATTTCAATCATTTTGTGTTAGATCTAGCGTTATTACGGTTCGTTTTCCTAGTTCAATCCTTTTGTGTTAGATCTTGCGTTATTACTGTTCGTCTGTTCCTAGTTCGATCCTTTTGTGTTAGATCTTGCATTATTAGTGTTTGTGATTTGCTTTTGTTTAAGATTTGTGCCGATGATGATGAATATTTGGGCATAAATTGATTCAGGGTTTGGTCAGTAAACAATTGGTGTGTACAAATTTGTTGTGCATGATCTTTGGTTTGCTGACTCAAATCCTGGATATAAGTGTGTCCAATGTAACTGAGGCTACCTCTTTTTTCGAGCCCATATTATCATGCATGATTTTTTGTTCACTCTCTGTTCCATCATCGTTGCAATTGACTCCGTTTTTTTTGCACGATCTTTGGTGCTACGTGACAGGTGCAGAGCAGCGACGTCGACAGCGACGACGAGTCCTTCCACACCAAGACTCGTCACGTCCTCAGGAGGCTGCAGTCCGGCCATTACGATGGCCCCTTTGCTCGAGGCATTTACAAGTGCCCCTTCTGCAACAGGAAGCTCCGCGCCACCGACTTCAACTCCCTGGTGAACCATGCTGAATCCATTGGCAGATGTGGCGCTAGAGTTGGAAGGACCGTGAACGTGCATGCGTACATGGCCAAACACAAAGCACTTGGGATTCACCTGCGCAACCTCCAAGCGAGTCACACGCGCTGGAGGCGTTGAACGTGCCTACTGCACTCTCTTGTATGTGTTGCTCTATCGTAGAGCAGCTTAAATTCATGTAAAATGTAGCTTATGTTGGATCTATCGGTACTACTTTTGGATCTGTCCTGAATATATCTATGCTCTATGTTGGTTCTTGTATGCAGCTTATCCTATATTTTCTCTCTGGATTTGTGCCCTTGATTTCCTACCGATTGGGTAAAAACGAAGGCATAAAGAAATGAATGGCGTTAAAAAACAGAAGGACAAGCTGCTCTAGATTTGCTACCAATTTGGGCTATCAAATATGAATGAGATCGAGCGAGAGAGAGAAAAAGGTACATTGAAAACTGCTAAGCGAGAGACAGAAACCACTCGTGCTCCCGTCCCGGACCCACACGGCTCCACACGCTACGGCCCCACAAACATGGTCTCGTCTGTCCCACGCGGTCCCTTCCTACCAGCCCCACACGACGCGGTCCCACCGACCCACCCCCAAACGACACGATCCCACTCGTCGGCACGGAGGTCAACTTAGCAGTTCCTTCCGTCCGAGCTCCTTCTGCGGTTCAGACAAGGGCTTGGGGAAAACTGAGGAAAAACTAAGGAGCTGGGAAAAACTGAATACAACTAAGAACCCGAGGGCACGAAAATAGAAATCCCTACTTTTTTTTAGGAAAAATGTTCTGCTGAATTTTGCAGATGCCTTTTCCAGTGTTTAATATGCCAGGCCGATATGGGCTTTAATTAGAAGGACCATTGTTAACGGATATGCGTGCACGACTTTTTGCAAAGTTATGGGCCAACTGTTAACGGATGTACAGTACGTGTTTGTCTTGGTCGTTGATAAGCGGGACGGCCCAAAAGCCATCCCATCTGATTACGGGTCTCTCCCTAGACCGATATTCGTGGACGGTAAATCCTATACACCGACCAGGTCGGCCGCTACCGCGCGCCGCACACCCCCCGCGCGGTATGGGCCGGCCTGGTCGGCCAGTTCGCCTATTTTTTCTGTTTTCTGTTTTCTGTTTTTCTGTTACTGTTTCTTTTTCTTTTTCCTTTTTTATTTTCGGTTTCTGTTTCTTTTTTGTTTCTATTTCTTTTTTGTTTTGTTTCTTTTTATTTCTGTTCAAATTTGAAAATTGTTTAAATTTGGAAATTTTTTAAAATTGGAAATTGTTCAAAATTCAAAAAATGTTCAAATTTTAAAAACGTTCAAATCTGAAAACCGTTTCAAATACAAAAAATGTTTAAATTTGATATCCGTTTGAATACAAAAAAATGTTCAAATTATAAAAGCGTTCAAATTTAAAATCCGTTCAAACATATAAAGCGTTCAAATTTGGAAAAATGTTCAAATTCGAAAAATGTTCATAACTAAGAATGTTAATTTTTGGAAAAAAATAAATTTACAAATTTTAAAAAATGTTCAAATTTAAATTATGTCTATATCCGAAAATGTTCAAATTTCGAAAAAAAATAAAACAAAATCTGAACATTTTAAAAATTTCGAAAATTTCGAATCTGAACAGATTTGGAAAATTTGTTCTCCAAAATATATTTTTTAAAGTTAAATATTAAAAAGAAAAATATTAACAGAAAAGAAATAGCAAAAAAAAAGTAAAAAATGTACCTGCTCTTAATGGGCTGCGACCCAACCAACCCACCTGGTCGGTGGGGTGTGCGGTGGCCCGTACACACCGACCAGGTCGGTGTACAGCACCTCCCTTCGTGGACTGCCAGAGAGCTGTGACGGCGGCGGCGAGAGACGAATTCATTACTGGCGAGATAGTGATGGACTCGCCGGACGGCGTTATGGAGGCGGTGGAGAGGGAAAGATCCGAAATACGGGTGGAAGAGAGGAAGAAAAACGAGACGGTGGTGGAGGAGAGGAAAACAAAGAAGAAGGAACATGAGAAGGCAAAGGAGGAGAAGGCGACTAGAGCGGAGGCCAGGAAAGCATACTTGGCCAGAGAAGCGGAGATATGGGCAGATTGCGATAGGGAGCCGAGTGACACGGAACTTGAAGAACGCTGGACGACTTTTCGTGATTGGGTGGAACCGTGTTTGGGGCGAGGACGGCTACTTCGGTACATTCTAGGATAATAGTAAGCAGCCTATCCTATCCTTTTATTTTTCTCATGATTCATCCATCGATAGCCATCTGAATTTCTTTAGCTAACTAGTAGTATTACCTTGTTATCAATGCTGCCAGTATCGAACCAATGCGTCTGACCTACTGTGACTACAACATCGGCCACGCGCTCGAGACCCTTCTCTTCTTTTCAATCAAAAGTCTCCGTGGATAGGGAGTGGTGTTTTGGAACATGGGATCATATGCTCCCTATATTTTGAAATGCATCTTACACATATTTTAAATTTAAAAAAAATTGAAACAAAAAATTGATTTCTACATCTTCCGCGCTAAAAGTCGTTTCATAAAAAAATGAACTTATCATGTTACGTGTGTAAAAAAGACAAATTCAGTGCTGAAAACAATGCTTTTCTTGGATTTCTCTTTTTTACATAGGCCACAAAAAATATTATTTTTTCGTGCAACTTGACGCATACACATATATTATGGAGATGTACATGTAGAATTTTTTGTCAAAATTTTTCCACACTTCGAAATATGTTTTATTGGTATAGGGAGCATACGCACCCAGGAGCCGAATTGAATTTCCCCCGTGGATACAAGCTTAGAGTTGCCACTGGATGTGTATGGTTTCGTCGCCGTACGTGACGCATTGGATCACAAGCGCAATATGATTTTCTGCGGTGACAGGGATAACTGCCAGACCATCACCAACCAGGTTCCTCATTGACATTTACTCCTTGACATCTACCACTGAGCTTTCAGTACTTCTTACTACTAATTTGGGTCATCTCATCCATAGAATTGGCATTTCTAAGAATTGCATAGCCCATTTTACATATATCATCCATAGAATTGGCACTTCTAAATAACGGACAGAACCCTGAGTGCTCGTTCGGTAACATAAAAATTCTGCCGGTAGACCTTTTCCATGGTCTTGGAGAATATGCCTAATAACGGATCAACAGAATAAGAATTAACTCTCAGTACTAATAAGTAAGACGTATGTTTGGTGGTTTGTATGGATATGTTTGTTTTGTATCTTTGTATTATTTGTGGAATGTGTGCAGAGGAAGGGTTAGTACATAATCATGTTTTTTACCCATAAAAATGGCACTAGACTGGAATATAACCAATGGTTTCAGAATTTCTTTAAGTTGTTAGCTTCCTATTTAGGGCTTTCATGGCGCCTTGTGACGGGAAATAGGCCAGCAATTGTTGTCTTGTTCATAACCCCTCATCAATAGTGGGCACATTGTTAATTTACAAGTTTGAATTTGAGTATCATGTTCGGGCATCAACTTAGTGCATGTTTTCCGGTATATGGGAGTCCTATCGGAAAGTGTTACCTAATTATCGATTGCTTCCTTGAAATCTGTAGAACTGTAATATGTGCTCCATAAAGATAGTCCACTTTCTTTGTCTCTCCCAATCTGTTTGGGACAAGCGTTGTGTCCTCGTACTTCGATATTTTAGTACTAAAGAAAATCTTGTGAGTTAAGAAGACATGCTTAGTGTGCTTGACTCTATGTGGAGCTGAACAAATATCCTATCTTCGTCTGTCACTTTAGCACTGCATTAATATTTTCTCCCATCCTATAATCTCTATGTTATGCACTTTGCATTTAGGGCACAGGTTTGCCAACAAAAAAAAATTTATAATGGTTTTTGTACCGCATAACTCAAATTTGTGGGCTCTTGTCTCTAGAAAAATTCTGCTTGTCGTAATCTTCTTCAGCATTGTCACTTTCGGGTTTCTAATTGATGTCATTACAATTAAGTTCCACTTCTGTCTTTTTACCAACATAGGACAATCTACTTTGCTTGCGTTCATCTTCAGTCTCATTATTGATCAATGAGACCTTGTTGTTTACTTACTTAATCATCGCAGGCAGGATCTGTATCTAGAATTTTTTTTTTTCGAGAGTACACCAAAGGCGTACCATATATTTATAGAAGGCAGAATTTTTAGTACAAGACGACTACAACTCTGCTGCGAACAACGAGCGCGGAACGAATTCCACACCGGCTAGTCCGAAGACAGCCAACACTGAAGCTACAACTACAATACAAAGAACCTATCCAAAGATGATCATCAAATCCACATCTTGCTCCACACCAGATCCCTTCAAGGATCAACAACGGAAAGAGAACTCTCCTTGTCAACGCACCATCAAAGGAGAAGATGGCGGGACTTGGTCGGCTCCAAGAAAGGCGTCATCTTGGACTCTCCGATGACGGCGTACATAGTGCCCTGGAAGATCAACCTTGGACAATGACGGACACCGGAGGAACGCAAAGAGAAACAGCAGGCCGTGTCTCCAACCGCAATGCTCCCAGCAGAGGAACGACATCAAAATGCCGCCATTGCCGGATTGGGGCCGCTGATCTTGTTGTCCACACCGCCGCCGCCACAGCACTTGTCATCGCAGCCATAGCCTCCACCAGCTCCCGGCATGGCAGAAACACTCCCAGCTCCACCTCCAGCCCAAACGGGAACAACAGCAGGACACCACCAACCCTCCAGGCTCCAGCAGGATCAGGTCGCCGTCGCGCCGTGCAAGTCCTTCTCGTGTTGTTGTGGTGACGTCGGATCCTTCTTACATTGAGGCTAAGCTGAAAGTGAAGGGCGCTACGGAATCCGAGGACAAGGATTTAAGTCTTCTTGCTACTGTGTTCAGAAGTGGCTTCATGATCAGAAGGTTCACTAGCAAGCTTAGCACGCTGGAGATGAATTTCCATGAGATAGTTCGCTCTGTGGAGGCTGCAATCACTATAAAGGTCATCGAAGGGTCCTAGCCAGATGGCTTTTCGAGGTGTATTTGGTGCCAGCATTGACGAGAAAATTGCATATTGCTACCACAATTGCGGCTAGGGCTTCAGAAAACTACCACTTTTCAGGTCAACTGCAAAAAACTACCACTTTTGCGTTTAATGGTTTCAAAAAACTACCAGTTCTGTGTAACAATCGGTTTGGCCCATTTGATCAAGTTTTTGACAGAGATGGCCCACCATGTCATTCAGATAGAAAACTAATTCGACATGGTGGGTCATCTCTGTCAGAAACATGATTAAATTGGACCAAACCGAGTATTACACACAATTGATAGTTTTCTGAAGCAATTAAACGTAAAAGTGGTAGTTTTTTGCAACTGATCGGAAAAGTGGTAGTTTTTTGAAGCCCTAGCCTCAATTGTGGTAGCAATATGCAATTATCTCCAGCATTGACAGTTTACTAGGCCTAGAAGTCAAGTTGCTGGAAAGTGGGAACGGTAAATTGCCTGTTGATGCTGATGGCATGATCAAGCTTAGACGCAGTGTTGTTCTATTGAACTTGAGGGAAAGCTCCGAGTTTCTGTCATGGTATACCGTGGTAATGAAGAACGTGCTGCTGACAGTGGTGAAGCAGATTTTACACCAAAGAGCTATCACACAAGCACGGGGTATATTGATCTGAAAGTCGCCTCATGTAGGATGGAGGTCATTCTGTTTCTGGTCGTGACTTGCCTGGGAAAGCTGGTGCTACTAGGTGCAGATCCGATCTTTTGGTTTGCTAGAAAGGCCGGTTTTACTGGTAGCGCATCCGCATTTTTTGGACAGTTTAGTTGCTTGAAGCAGTGATATCATGCAGTAGTGGTACTGTATCTGGAGCTTCTCAAGAGTTAGCGTCAGGCTTTGTAGTGTTCCTTTTTGCTTGGCCCTGTGTGCCATGTAATCGGCCTTCTAGTCCTTCATAATGATAATGCAAGCTGGAACTTGCTCAAAAAATATATGAACTGGAGTAGATTATGTTTTAGTATTGTTAACAAATGTTTTGAATGAACAATGGAACATAATAGTAGCTAGTGCACCATTTATGCTGCGTAGAAAACCCATATGGATATTTACATCCATTAAGACTGCTAGTATGTTTTCTGGGTATACTATGGGAATTATTTGCATGCATTCAACCACAGATAACTTTCTAAAAAGAAGGATACTGATAGTGCCTCTCTCATGTGCTCGGTAGTTGATCACTCTCTTCTTTTTTCTGTTTTCATACACTGGTTGGTAGTAATTTCGTTTTTCTGCCTCATGTGCTCTTAATATTTTTTTTGTATGTTTTTGATACACCAAAAATATCACTGTGATACATTTCACTAATTGATTGTTTTACTTTGCAAACAAGATTGATTCCTGAATGCAGAGAGCATGCTCGCGATGGGGTTGGCCATCAACGGGACGACCTCAAGCCTGCAAATTTACCTGATTAAGGAGTACAACATTGAGAGCATCGACGTGCGTACGTATGGTTTATACAATTATTCGAATTAATAGATGGTGCTTTCATCATTTACTGTCTTGTTTTTTGTTATATTGTGATCCAAATTCATATACTAAAGGGAGGCTAACTTCTGACGAGCGGAGCGAGACCCGTCGCCGGTAGGCTTGGGGCCGGTACGGATCGTTGGCACCGTCTATATATACATCTTGTAAGCCGCCGGCTAGGGTTTATAAGATTATAAGATATCACACGGCGTTTGTAAACACTCCCTGATATAGTGAAGTTTTGCTGGCTGGCGCCCGTGATTTTTTTTTCCTTCTGTGTTGGAAGGGGTTTTCCACGTTAAAATCTTGAGTCCCCTGCGTGTGTTCTTGTTCCATTCTTCGTTATTCGTCGCTTTTATAACATTTTTCTTGATGATTACATTGGCAAATACAGTGCCATTTTGCAGTCCATCCAATAACAAGCCCATCCGATGTAATTTTGTCGTCCTTCGTTTTGCGGACGCTCTCCGCGTTGTTGTCGTCCCTGCGGCCACTGTCCGGCAGCATCATCCGCACTCGGCGTGCTGTACGGTGCCATGTTCTTCCTTAGAGCACCTCCAGACGTTTGAGGCCTCCAGATTCAGACGAAAGTAACGCCGGATTGGATTAAAATAGGGCGTAAGGGGCACCAGTTTCCTAGTCGGACCCCCAACATTCGTCCAACATCGGCGATAATTTCAAATAATCGTCTTCCAGCTACACAAAAGCATCGCCCAATAGTTAGGTGATCGGATCAGCTACATACCGGTGATCTAAACAGAAACTAGACGATAACAGGGACATCAGCAGTCCCTTCCTGCGCCTTGTCTCCCGTGGAGTCGGGCGCCACTACATTGTTGGCCGCCGGAGTCGCAACGGCGGGAGTGGACATCAGAGGAGAGGATGAAGCAATCGACGGAGGGGGTCGGAGGATGTCTTGGCGATGCGCGTTGTACCAAGCCCTCGTCTCCTCGTCCATATGCCAGGTCGGTGTTCCTCTTCTTCGCCGCGGAGGTTGCCTTCAGCAAGGCGATCCAGACGCCCTGGTTGGCGAGCTTCTCCTTCCACCTGGCGACTTACTTGTCGTCCCTCCCGACGGCGTGCGCCATTGCGTCGGCCCAACACTTGTCGAAGGACACCTGCAATCTTTTGACGGGACGGCCCGCCTTCTTCAGTTCTTTCAGCTTCTTCTGGCCGAGCTCGGGGCAGCCTGCCGACGCGACAGAGGCAGGAGCATCGGGATTGTACTGCTCGTCCTTGTCCTTCGCAAGGTTCTGGCGCACGTCCGCCCACTTCTCGCAATTCTCGATGCGGCAGAAGACGTTGAGGTACTTGAACGTCAGGTCGGTGTCGTCGCGGTACATGTCGAAAGCACGATGCATCTGCAAGACATGCCGGCGAAACAAGATTAACCTCGGCAAGACATGATCGAGGGAGGGCATGGCGAGTTAGCTCACCTTTTCCTTGAAGTCGGCACCGCTCTCCGGGCAAGCGTCGATCTCCTCCTCTATGTCGTGCCACTTGCACCACGCCGTATGGATGATCCCCCAATGGGTGCCCATCGCCTTGTCGCCGTGCACCATCACCGTTTTCTTGAAGTAGTGTGATACGTCTCCGACGTATCGATAATTTCTTATGTTCTATGCCATATTATTGATGATACCTACATGTTTTATGCACACTTTATGTCATATTCGTGCATTTTCTGGAACTAACCTATTAACAAGATGCTGAAGTGCCGAGTTCTGTTTTCTGCTTTTGGTTTCAGAAATCCTGTGAAATATTCTACGGAATGGACGAAACAAAGACCCAGGGCCTATTTCGCCACGAACCTTCCCGAAGACCGAAGAGCACAGGGAGTGGGGCCACGAGGTGGCCAGACCACATGGGCCGGGGGGGCCCGCGCCGCCTGGGGTGGGCCCCTCGTCGGCCCCCCCTTGCCTTCCGCTACTTAAAGCCTCCGTCGAAACCCCGGGGCGAAAAACCACGATGCGAAAACCTGAGAGACGCCGCCGCCGATCCCATCTGGGATCCGGAGATCTCCTCAGGCACCTGCCGGAGAGGGGATTCATCTCTAGGAGGACTCTACACCGCCATGGTCGCCTCCGGAGTGATGAGTGAGTAGTTCACCCCTGGACTATGGGTCCATAGCGGTAGCTAGATGGTTGTCTTCTCCTCATTGTGCTTCATTGTTGGATCTTGTGAGCTGCCTAACATGATCAAGATCATCTACCGTAATACTCTATGTTGTGTTTGTCGGGATCCGATGGATAGAGAATACCATGTTATGTTAATTATCAAGTTATTACATATGTGTTGTTTATGATCTTGCATGCTCTCGTTACTAGTAGAGGCTCTGGAAGTTTTTGCTCTTAACTCCAAGAGGGAGTATTTATGCTCGATAGTGGGTTTCTGCATTGACACCTGGGACAGTGACAGAAAGTTCTAAGGTTGTGTTGTGCTGTTGCCACTAGGGATAAAACATTGGCGCTATGTCCGAGGATGTAGTTGTTGATTACATTACGCACCATACTTAATGCAATTATCTGTTGCTTTGCAACTTAATACTGGAAGGGGGTTCGGATGATAACACGAAGGTGGACTTTTGGCATAGATGCGGTTGGATGGCGGTCTATGTACTTTGTCGTAATGCCCAATTAAATCTCACTATACTTATCATGCCATGTATGTGCATTGTTATGCTCTCTCTATTTGTCAATTGCCCGACTGTAATTTGTTCACCCAACATGCTTTTATCTTATGGGAGAGACACCTCTAGTGAGCTATGGACCCGGTCCATTCTTTTAATACTGAAATACAAATCTACAATACCCATTTCTGTTTTCTCATAAACAATCATCTTCCACACAATATGGTTAACCCTTTGTTAAAAACCGGTGAGATTGACAACCTCACTGTTTCGTTGGGGCAAAGTACTTTGGTTGTGTTGTGCAGGTTCCACGTTGGCAGGTCTACGGTGTTGCGTCGCACACATCCACTTCGCCATCAAGCTTCAACGTGCTTCTTGACTCCTCTTGGTTCGATTAAACCTTGGTTTCTTGCGGAGGGAAACTCCCGGATATCCATATCACCTTCCTCTTGGGGTTTAACGGACGTGTCAAATACACGCATCAAGCAAATTTGGCGCCGTTGCCTTGGAGATCAAGACACGCTGAGGGGGGTCTCACTTCCCAATCTCTTTACTTGTTTTGTCTTGCTTTATTTTGTTTACTACTTTGTTTGCTGCATTATATCAAAACACAAAAAAATTAGTTGCTAGCTTTACTTTATTTACTATCTTGTTTGCTATATCGAAAACACAAAAAAATTAGTTTACTTGCATTTACTTTATCTAGTTTGCTTTATTTACTACTGCTAAAATGGCCAACCTGAAAATACAAGTTGTGTGACTTCACTAGCATAAATAATAATGATTTCCTATGCACACCTATTGCTCCACCTGCTACTACAGTTCTTTGAAATTAAACCTGCTTTACTTAATCTTGTCATGAGAGAGCAATTTTATGGTGTTAGTTAATATCACCATCTACATCTCAATAATTTTGTTGAACTATGTGAAATGCAAAAATATAAAGATGTAAATTGGTGACATTATAAAATTAAATTGTTTCCTTCTGATTAAGAGGAAGAGCTAAGATTGGTTACTATCTTTGCCTAAGAATAGTATTGATTCTGGACTAAATGCAAGGATGCTTTTATTGGTAGATATTATCCCCAGCTAAAATTATATCTTTGAGGTAGCATAATGAATTTTAAACAATTGGATAATGAACATGTTGCTCAAGCTTGGAAAGAATGAAATCTTTAGTTTAAAATTGCCCAACCCATGGAGTGACTACTTGGATGATCATCAAACCTTCTATGCGGGACTAAATTTTTCTTCGTGGAATTTATTGGATTCAGCTATTGGATGTACCTTTATGTCCATCACTCTTGGTGAAGCAGCAAGCTTCTTGGTAATATGATGATTAATTACTGTGAGCACACGGAAAAGAGCTCCACAAGGTAAGAGGGTAAATTCTGTTGAAGAATCTTCTTCCTAATTATAAGGTTGATGCTATTATGCCTGCTTACGAATGATAGGACTAATGTTGATCCTAATAATGTTCCATTAGCTTCATTGGTTGCAAGAAGAACATGTTGATGTAAACTTCATTAAAAATAATAATTTCAACAACAATGCTTATCCGGACAATTCTAGTAATAACTATGGGCCATATCCTTATAATAATAGTATGAGTTATACTAATTCTTATAGAATTCTTACAGCAATAATAGAATACACCCACTGGACTTGAAGCCATGCTTAAAGAATTTATTAATTAGTACACAAACTGACAAATTTGTTGAAGAAAAGCTCAATAAAATTGATATTCTTGTTCCTAGAGTTGATAGTCTTGCCTAGGTGTTGATCTTTTGAAATCGAAAGTTATGCCTAATAGGGATATTAGAAAATAAAATTGTTACTACGGGCCATCAAGTTAGAATTAATGAGAATATAAGATTAATGGCTGAGCTGCGTGCTAGGTGGGATAGAAGAAAATGAAAAATTAGCTGAATAATGTAGCTAAGTTTGGACTATTACCACCACTAGCAATGCTAATGATTCACATGTTGTTGCACCTCCTACTATCAATGGTAAAATAATTGGTGTTGGCAATGCTTCTACTCCTAGTGCAAAGCGCACAAAATTGCTAAAACTGCTGAAACCGCTTGTGATAAAACTGCTGAAATTTTTTCCAACCTTGGGGATGATAATCATTGCTTTAGATTGTAATGATTTAGATTTTGATGATTGCCACATCTCTGAAGTTATAAAGTTCTTCCAAAAACTTGCTAAGAGTCCCAATGCTAGTGCTATAAACTTGGCTTTCACAAAACATATTACAAATGCTCTCATAAAAGCTAGAGAAGAGAAACTAAAACTTGAAACTTCTATTCCTAGAAAGCTAGAGGATGGTTGGGAGCCCATCATTAAAATGGGAGTCAAAGATTTTGATTGTAATGCTTTATGTGATCTTGGTGCAAGTATTTCTGTTATGCCTAAGAAAATCTATAATATGCTTGACTTGCCACCATTGAA